>CM035132.1:20605556-21267656 GCA_020205605.1 Panax ginseng
GTAAGAAAATTTTTGAAATTCCAAGCAGAAATTGTGAAATTCACAAACCAGGCGATTTTACGATCTATAATCAATTTTCGGTCAAGAATTGTGTCCACCAAACACACAAAACATATGTTAAACATTTAATGCCACAAAATACTCTACCTCCTCATATACTCATATATCCCACATTCATTATAAAATATCACCAGTTAATATATTATTAAAATAATATATTTAAATAAATTATTTTATCGAGAAAAAGATAAAATATTAATTTTCAACAATTGTCACATTAAAATTTTCTCCATCTATAGCCACATAAAATAAATATTTTCTTTATCATAATAATCAATAATAATATTACGTAATCACAAAGATCGACAACCAGTAGTTCCTCAGGGAAAGAGGGCTTTCAATAAGGATTTCTACTTACCTGGCTAAATTGATTAGGTGACCAAACCTCTCCTTAGACAGAACTTTCTAGACATTGCCAATAATGTTATCTGATAATATTATTCAAATAATATGAATTATTGATTTGATAATGGAAAATAATGTGTAATGACAATTATTGAAACAACAAAGAATACAAAATATCAATGCAAAGAATTATTGAATCAATAAAATATAATATTGAGCAAGAATTCATGTAACAATTATTGAGTAGTGCCTTCTTACGTAAGGATCAATAATTCAATAATACATGCGTCTACGTGTGCGCCATCGCAACCACGCCAGACATCAGTATTTTAACCACCTGAGTAACCCAACGATTGTTAACGGTAATAATTTACGTCGTTATTTATAAAACTCAATCTTTGTCGTTTTCCTTCATCCAACCGTTTTCCGTTATGGGGCCCACCAATGACTGCTGCGCCGTCGTACGGAGATTCCCGACAAAAAGAATATTCCACGACCAAACGAATATTCCCGACAATAATGAATATTTTATAACCACTTGCTTATTTTGTAAACTTTGCACATTTCACCCATAACCAAAGAATTATATCAAATTAACCCTTATTAATTTAGAATAATGAATAAAGGAAAATTCAATTTTATTTATAATAAGTTGGGGTCTTACAACCTCCCCTCCTTATGAAATTTCGTCCTCGAAATTGACGTTACGTACCTGGTATATCGAAAAGGTGAGGGTACCTCGCTTTCATCTCCGATTCTAACTCCCATGTCATTTCCTCAATTGCATGGTTTCTCCACAAAACCTTAACTTGTGGTATAACCTTCGTGCGTAAGACATGCTCTTTCCTATCCAAAATCTCAACAGGTATCTTCTCGTAGGTTAAATCTTGACTATCTCAAATGCGGTTCTAATGCAATAATGTGGTTCGGGTCTTTCACATATTTCTGAAGCATAGATATGTGGAATACATTGTGAACACGAGACATACTTGGAGGTAACGCGAGTCTATAAGCTACGTTTCCTATTCGGTCAAGAATATCAAATGGACCAACAAACATTGGATTGAGCTTTCCTCTTTTCCCAAATCTTGTAACTCCTTTCCATGGAGCAATACGTAACAATACATGATCTCCAATATTAAACTCCACGTCCTTTCTATGAAGATCAACATAACTCTTTTGTCGATCTTGTGAAGTTTGAATCGTTGTCGAATCATTTGGATCTTTTACGTAGTCATGCGTACTTAATTCGGTCCCAACAATGTTACTTCTCCCACCTCGTCCCAAAGATATTGGAAGCGACATTTTAAATCCATACAACGCCTCAAATGGAGCCATGCCTATACTTGCTTGATAGCTGTTGTTGTAGGAGAATTCCACCGGTGGTAGGTACTTATCCCAACTTCCTTTGAAATCTAGGACACGAGTCTTAATAGATCTTGAGGTTTGAATAGTCCTCTACGATTGTCCGTCTGGTTTGAGGATGGTATCTTTGATCAATAAATAAATCCGTACCCATCATAGCTTTCTCGCAAGCTAACCCAAAATCTTGAAGTGAATCTCGGGTCACGATCGAAACTATGGATCTTGGCGTGCCATGCAATCGCACAATCTCATTCACGCATACATCTGAGCAAGACGTTCGAGGATAAGTCTCGGCGTATCGGTAAGAAAATGGGCGGACTTGGTTAATCTATCAACAATAACCCAAATTGCATCTACGCCTTGAGAAACTTTGGGAAGACACGTAACAAAATCCATAGTAATGTGTTCCCATTTCCATTCAGGAATCTCAAGTGGTTGCAATGGACCTTTTGGCACTTGATGCTCGCCTTTACACGTTGACAAAGTTAAACATCTTGAGATAAACTCCAATCTCTCTTCATATTGTTCCACCAAAATGTATGTCGAATATCATGATACATTTTGGTACTCCCGAGATGGATTGCAGACGGGGTGTTATGTGCCTCCATCATGATTTTATGTTTCAGTCGTAATCGTTAGAAGCGAAAGTCTAGAATTGACTCAAGTATTCCTTCCTCATCAATTCTTGCTTAGGAATAGCTCCTTCTTGCACTTTCTTCTTCATACGACGCCCCTAGGTTAAAGTAGCTTGAGCGAACTTTAACTTTATCGATTAAAGTCGGTTCTACTTGTATATTCGCCTTCATTATGTGGGTCCCTGGAGTCTTTAATTCTACCTCCATCCTTTGCAAGTCATACAAAATGGGCCTTTGCGTTGACAATATCGCACTCGTACTTGCATATGATCTTCTACTTAATACGCCGCCTACCACGTTCGCTTTCCGGGATGATATTGAATAGTGTGATCGTAATCTTTTAACAGCTCCAGCCAACGTCGTTGTCGCATGTTGAGTTCTTTTTGGGTGAAGAAATATTTGAGGCTTTTATGATCCGTATAAATCTCTACTTTCTCCCCGTACAAGTAGTGTTTCCATATCTTCAACGAAAACACGATCACGCTAACTCGGATCATGAAAGTAGGATAATTCCTCTCATATTCTTTGAGTTGTCGTGAGGCATAAAGCTATGACTTTCCCATGTTGCATGAGAACACATCCTAACCCCTTGCCGAAGCATCGTGAGATAACAAATCCATCTGAACCGAGATGGTATTGTCCGAAACAGTCTTGAAATGAGTCTCCTCTTGAGCTCTTGGAAGCTCTTCTCGCATTCCTCGCTCCATAAGAATTTTGCATCATACGAGTCAAGTTGAGTTAAGCAGAGTAGCGATTCGAGAAAATCCTTCCACAAATCTCCGATAATAACCTTTTAAGCCAGAAGCTGCGTCTTGATCATCACCACCGAACTTTAGTTGTTCTAACTTTGTATTGCTTCAATCTTGGCACGTCAACAGATACTCCTTGTTTTGACACCACGTGCCCAAAGAAAGCTACTTCCTCAAGCCGAACTCGCATTTCTTGACTTGGCATAAAGCTTGTGTTCACAAAGTCTTTGTAGTACCGACTTCAAATGGTGCTCATGATCTTCACGGCTTTTGGAATAGATGAGATGTCATCAATAAAGACAACAACGAACCGATCCAAATATTCCTTGAATACACGGTTCATCATATCCATGAAAGCAAAGGGAGCATTAGTCAATCCAAAAGACATGACCAAGAATTCATAATGCCCAGATCGAGTCCACGAATGCCGTCTTTGGAATATCCTTAGTTTTAATCTTGGTGATGATATCGAACAAAGATCGATCTTTGAAAAGAATTGCGCCTTGTAATCTGGTCGAATAGGTCATCAATGCGAGGTGGCGGATACCTATTCTTGATGGTGACATGGTTCAATTCTCGATAGTCAATATTAAAGTCGCATACTCCGTCTTTCTTCTTTACGAATAAAGCAGGAGCACCCCGAGGAGACGTCTTCAGGGCGAATGAAACCGATGTCTAATAACTCCTGTAGTTGGACTTTTAACTCCTCGAAGTTCAATAGAGCCATTCGATATGGGGTTTTAGAAATGGGCTTTGTATGCGGTTCAAGGTCAATAAAGAATTCAACATCACGTTCGGGGTAGGCCGGAAGCTCTTCAGAAATACATCGTGGAATTCTCTAACCATAGAAATATTATTCAAATCGATTTGTCTTTATTCAAATCCATAACATGGGCTAAGAAAGCTTGACATCCGTTTTCAATAAGCGAATAGGTTTGTGGCTTGATATGACGGTGGTGATTTTAGTGGTTTAGTGGTTTGAATTCATGTATGTGAGTTAGTTAGGAATATGAAAACTAACAACCTTACGAAAACAATTAATTTTGGCATGATGAGTGGTTAACCAATCAATTCCTAAAATCACATCAAAAGCAAGTATCTTTAAAGAGATAAGATCAATGGGTAATGTGATAGTGCCAACTTGGATCATGCAAGATTTATAAAGCGTAGATGTAACGAAGGTTTCACCCAACGGAGTTTCAACAGATAAATCAAAATCTAATTTCTCCAGTCAAGTTTAAGCGTTGAGCCTGCGGGAGAGATAAAAGAATGGGTAGGCAAAGGATCTAGTAAGGTATAAACTTTGCAACAATTCAAGATTAGCTTACCCGTGATCACCTCGTTTGGGTTCCTCACGTTTTGTCCAATCACGACATAAACGCTTCTTCCAGAACCATTGATTTCGACTTATCCGGATGACCCTTGGAATCACCCACCTCGCCGAACTTGGTTTCGCTGATAGTACAATCTCGAAGCGATGTGGCCTTCCTTTCCACGGTTGTAACATACCTTGGATTGTTGTGGGCGGTTT
The DNA here is from genome assembly GCA_020205605.1 of Panax ginseng. Taxonomy (NCBI): domain Eukaryota; kingdom Viridiplantae; phylum Streptophyta; class Magnoliopsida; order Apiales; family Araliaceae; genus Panax; species Panax ginseng. The sequence continues at coordinate 20,610,242 of CM035132.1, forward strand.
GGTGATATGTCCTCCTTCCCGCATTTGTAACATCTAAGCTGGGCCGTTCTCCTCCCCAGCATTTGTTGTTGGTCTTTGGTCTTTGCCGTTGATATCTTTCCGTCATTGTTGAATCTTCTCTTTCGAAATTTCCACTTGAGTCACCTCTCCTATTATCATGTCCACGATTACCACCGAGTGGTTACCGCCTTTGTCCAGTATTCTTTCCTCCTCATTTGGTTATCATCGTTCGATGACTACGATCATGGTCCCTCGGTTGAGTATACTCACTATCTCGCTTCTAATAATCGAGCCCTGCTGACAACATCTCGAATAGAGAAAATTTATGAGAGATAAGGTATTGACGAATCTACGGTTTTAGACCTCTCGAAACATACGCGTCATTCGTTCCTCATTCTCCACCAAATGAGGTCTGAACACGGATAATTCTGCGAACCTTGCCTCGTCTTTGAGACACCGTCGTGTTGTTACATTCGAGTCTAATAAACTCTACCTCCTTCGTATAATGAATACTTTACGGAAAGTACTTGTCATTGAGCGATTCTGAAATCTTTCCCAAGACATGTTGTGCATGCATCTGGTGCAGTACGCTTATGATTCCCACCAGTGTCTGCTTCACCACGAAACATAAAGGTGGCGAATGGAACCTTCGTTTCTCCGTGCACCCCAAGACATCGAATATCTTGGTAATTTGCTTGACCCACGTTTACGCCTTGATCGGATCCGGCTTTCCATGGAAATCTGGTGGTCCCAACTCTTTGAATTGTTTGGCCGTGACAAACCCTGACGTTCTTATCATTTCCTCTCGTATTTTGTACACGAGTCTCCTCGTCGATTTTGCATGAAGCTGTAAAAAGCTTCTAAACATCCCGTCGTTCATCATTTGCTCGATTGGCGTTGTTCACGGGGGAGGAACATTGCCGACCTGCAGACGTTCTCTCTTCGTTGGTGAGTACTGCGTCTCCACGGTCTCATAAACTCCATTGTTAACGTTCTCGTGACCATTCTTAACATCGCCATAAAACAAAGGTTAATTAAACAAATTAACATATCACATAATATCTATATTATTATTGAGCCAACAAATAAGCTTAGGTAGGACACCTTCAGCGAAGGATTTTACTCGTCTCTCCCTCCTAGTTCTATTCCCGATCTCATGGGAGATCATATCCCTAAGATCTCGATACCAACTGTGACGCCCCCAAAATAGGTATACAACACCCATTACGAAGTCGCCAAAATACATGGTATGAAAGCAAAACTACAACTTTGACAATCATGGATGTCATGTAGAATAATGATAATCTGTTGTGAGTTTGCATACAAATATTGTCTTCTAGATAATATACACACCCAAATAAGTCCTCATTAATTATTCATACACTATTTTACGTAAATAGTGAGGGGCAATTAAAACATCTTCCTAGAACCATCACTCCATACCCCGACTCGATCCTCGCTATGTTCTCACCTCCGAGAAGAAAAATGGAACAAAAAAAAGAAAAGGGTGAGCTCAACTAGCCCAATAAAGAATATTATGACTAAGATAATATACAACAAATTATCGTTAGTCTTCAACAGGAAAAATCTAATAGAATACAATAGACAACAAGTTTTAGATCAACAAATACAGTGAAGCAAAGAATCCATTAGAAGAGTCACATAGAGAAAGAATTCTACATCTTTTCTAAGGTTTAAAAGTCCATCATCAATAGTTTATCCTCAGTAATAACAATCAATATACATCTTTAATCATCTTTGCACTACTGAGCCAAAGATATTCATTTATATCACCAGTTGGTCATGTTCATCTCAACACTGTTCATCTTTGCACTACTGTGCCAAAGATATTCATCGATTAATCGTTCATCTTTGCACTACTGTGCCAAAGATATTCATTTATATCACCATTTAGGACCGAGGATGATGAAAAACATTTTAAAAAGCGAATCCAAATTGAAACAAAATGACAAGGATTAAGGATTAAGGATTCGTACTTTGTTTTACCCGTATCTAAAAATACTTGAAAATAATCATATTGGTGTAAAATTCAAGAATGATCAAAACATGGATACAATCAAAGTTTAGTATCCAAAATAGATATTTTGGACAAAAAGAAAATTTTTATTTTTTCTGATTGAATAGTCAAGTATTCGTTAATAGTGTCAGATACGTGAATAAGTGTCGTATCGTGAATAAGAACTCCCGACACAACAAGTTCCAAATTTGATAAAAAGTTCACCAATACTTGGCATAATGATATTGAAGAAAAATATCATTTAAGAAGAAAATAATACCCCTTACCTCAAAATAACCGTCTTACGATTGAATTCGGTATAGTCTTGTGAAACCCCAGACAGAGTAAAGCAACACTCAAAGTATACTCACAAGAATACGCTTCGATAATTTAGAGAGAGAAGAGAAAACTTAGTTTCGGTGTGATTTTCAATTCTAACTTAGCCTCTATTTATAGGAAAATGTTAGAACGCCTAAAGGAGACTAAAATAATAAAATAATATTATTAATTTTCAAATTTCCTACGCATGCCTCCACCAACCAAGCCACCAAATTAGAAGAAAATAGCGACCCATGTGTTCAACACCTACCAAAAGTGGGTCCCACCCATTAATTTAATAAAAATTATTTTATTTTCCGAAACTTCAACAATTAAGTAGAAAATAGCTCAAGTTATCGTAAAAATTCAAAACTCGCGATTTTCCATGAGAAATTCCATTCTCTACAACTTTCTGAAGAAAAATTTTTGAAATTCCAAATGAAATTGACCAAAATTCACAAACCAAGGCGATTTTACGCCTATAATCAATTTTCTATTCAAGAATTGTGTCCACCGACACACAAAACATATGTTAAACATTTAATGCCACAAAATACTCTACCTCCTCATATACTCATATATCCCACATTCATTATAAAAATATCATAGTTAATATATTATTAAAATAATATATTTAAATGAATTATTTTATCGAGAAAAAGATAAAATATTAATTTTCAACAATTGTCACATTAAAAATTTTCTCCATCTATATCCACATAAAATAAATATTTTCTTTATCATAATAATCAATAATAATATTACGTAATCACAAGATCGACAACCGTGTAGTTCCGGGAAAGAGGGCTTTCAATAAGGATTTCTCCTTACTTGGCACAAGCAATTAGGTGACCAAACCTCTCCTTAGAGCGTAACTTTCTAGACATTGCCAATAATGTTATCGATAATATTATTCAAATAATATGAATTATTGATTTGATAATGGAAAATCTTTGTGTAATGACAATTATGAAACAACAAAGAATACAAAATATCAACGCTTGACAATTATTGAATCAATAAAATATAATATTGAGCAAGAATTCATCGTAACAATTATTGAAAAGTGCCTCTTTACGTAAGGATCAATAATTCAATAATCATGCAATAAGGTGCGCTTTCGCCGCAACCACGCGTAGACATCGTATTTTAACCACCGTGTAACCCAACAATTGTTAATTGTAACAATTTACGTCGTTATTTATAAAACTCAATCTTTGTCGTTTTCCTTCATCCAACCGCTTTTCCGTTATGGGCCCAACCAATGATCGCTACCGCCGTCGTCGGAGATTCCGACAAAAAGAATATTCCACGACCAAACGAAGATTCCCCGACAATAATGAATATTTTATAACCACTTGCTTATTTTGTAAACTTTGCACATTTCACCCATAACCAAAGAATTATATCAAATTAACCCTTATTAATTTAGAATAATGAATAAAGGAAAATTCAATTTTATTTATAATAAGTTGGGGTCTTACATTACTATTCACGTATATGACACTATTCACGTATACGACACTATTTATGAATACGACACTATTTACTAATCAAATTTAGAACTTTTGAAGACTAATGATAATTTGTTGTATATTATCTTAGTCATAATATTCTTTACTGGGCTAGTTGAGCTCACCCTTTTCCTTTTTGTTCCATTTTTCTTCTCGTGGAGGTGAGAACATAGCAGGATCTAATGGGGTATGGAGTGATGGTTCTAGAAAGATGTTTTAGCAGATCCTCACTATTTTCGTAAAATAGTGTTTGAATAATTGTAATGAGGACGTATTTGGGTGTGGATATTGTCTAGAAGATAATATTTGTATTTAAACTCACAGTATGTGTTGTCGTATTTTGCACGACAATTGTATTATTGAAGTTGTAGTTTGCTTTCTGTACCATGTATTTGGCGACTCAGAATGAGTGTTGTATACCTATTTTGGAAGCGTCACAGTATATATATATATATAATTGATTAAGAGCATGTTTGATAGTAAATAATAGCACTTCAACATTATATATATATATATATAGAGAGAGAGAGTCCGGATCTTAAGCTCACCCCTTATCCAACTCACCCGAGCTCACCTCCTTTATGACGGACCCAATAATGATTCTATTATACTAATAGGTTGTTCATACTTTTAATGACGGACAACATATAACGTCACTAAAAGTATAGAGCGACGGTTATATGACCGAATCGTCGTCGGATCCGTCGCTAAAAGGGGTGAGTTGGGTGAGTTGGATAAATAAGTTGAGCTTAAGATAAGGATCATATATATATATATATATATATATATATATATATATATATATATATATATATATTGTTAAAAAACTTAAAGTCTATACGACACATTTTAGTATAATTTATTTTTTATATATTTAAAAGTATTTTTACATGAATTGTATAACCAACCATTTGTTTTAGTTATTTATAAAAACATTTTGGTCCAAAGCTCTAAATCTCAACTTTTTTTATTTGACATGTAGTAGTATAAAATTAAGATTCATTGAATTAGCGAATCAGGGGCGAAGCCTAGGTAATCGCTCATGCAAATTAAATTAATACCTGTACCATGCATGTGGCAGTTAAAAGAAAGAGTGACCATGCACATCACATGTGAATTGTGAGTTCAATGTTTTAATTAAAATTAATTAGCCGTCATTCTAATTCTAAACGTTGCACTAATTTGATTATCCAATAATCAAACACCTTTTCTATCTAAATGATTATCATCCTAATCTCGTGTTTGTGTTTGTGTTTGGGATATATATCAACATTCACATGATATTAATTTATTATATATGCACACATCTTTTCAGTTTATTTCGCTTGGTCATTACAATCATTAAAATATTAAAAGGTGGAGAGAATACAAAGACAAAAGCAATAAAATTTTATGCATTCTCTATCTCATACATATATATATATATAGGGTCCGCTACTAAAATGCGCACCTTTTTTTTTAAAAATAACTAAAAAAAAAGTTTAATATTTTATGAAACTGAAATTTTTTCATAATACAGTGTTTTGGGTGTAATTTGGATACATATAACAATACAGGTCAGTACAGTCTTAAACTTTTTTTTTAGTTGTTTTAAAAAAAAGCAAAAAATAAAATAAAAAAATCCCGCATTTTAAGAAAATAAAAGAGCCCTTACCTGATCCTGACGACTTTCTTTTATATTTTACCCTTCAAGAGTATATTGTAAATTAATTTCAAACTTAATTCATATTATTGAATGATAAATTATATACAATGGTAAACTCGTTCACTAAATTTAATAATATAGTTTTAAAATTCTAAATATTTTAAAAAGAAGTTACTACTACTATTTAGTAAGACTAAATGTTTGCTCTCTATTTGTATAACTTGACGGCCTCTTAGTAATTAAGTTGAGGGTGAGTTGATCTCTTTGGTAGCTTGAGAGCTAGCTAGATTTTCCCTTAATTTACTAACTAGGTCATGAAAGGTGGCTAGCTTCTGGCAACTCTAGTAGACTACGCATTGACTAGTGATTATTGGTAGTGCCAAGGCCACTTGTACATTAAATAAGAAATCCTTTTCACCCGAGGAGAGGAGAGCTGGTCTGGTAATTAAATTCATATATAGTAGTATATATCTACGTACGTACACGGTACACCTGCCGCCCGCTATATAAATAGTAACTTGCGACTATATAGGTAAGCTAGCCAAGATTAATTAGAATTAATTGAGAAGGAAAATTAAAGGGTACGTACTAACTAACTCCTAATCAATTAAGAATCATGAAGTCTAGTTGTATTGAGGGATGCATAGATATTGTTGAAAGGCCAAGGCCAAGGCCTGGGCCTGGACGTCTAGATAAACTACATCGATGGGCTGAGGAAGATAAAGAGTTCTTGAGAAATATGGTGGTGAGCAACAAGAAACAGCCCCCCGCCGCCGAAACATCAGAATTCCAGTTACTATATTATCCTTCTGATCTTGAGATTATACTTCCTATAGCTAGCCCCGGAAGAGATTATGCTTGCAGGCAGAGGTACCTCAGAAGCTACACCTTAGACAAACAGAAACAAAATGTCGTCAACAACCAACCTAAGAACAGTACCAAATCTTTCGTACGAGCTGTTTTCGCTCTTCTCTTCATTTGTATGGTTAGGGTTGATGTTCGCAACTAACTGACGTACTCATGATTCAGTTCAGTTAATTAATTTCTATATATTTAATACGTACTAGCTACTACTATGTTACTATAAATTAGTAATTAATGTAACTGCATGTGATCTTCTCTTCTAGGATTATTATATATATTTTCACTAAATTAATTAATTACTTGGTTTTACTTATTATTAAGAACAATTCTTGCCCAGAATCCAAATGTATGTAGTTTAATTAATTCTGTTCTGCATGACTAAAGTACATATTGTGTAGAATAGAAACAATGCTAGCTGAATCTAAAAGAGTAGCAGGAAGAGCATCTCCAGCAGTGCCGGAGTCACAAATCCTAGACTATATTTAGTCTAGGAACACATGTCGCTCCAGCAGATGGACTAAATATAGTCCATCCAATTTTCCGGCAAGTCAAAAGGACTATATCAAGGAATCAAAACTGATTGGACTATAATTTAGACTATAATTTTTAATATATTTAAATAGGAGAGATGCTGATGAGGAAGAAGGAGAAGGGAGATGGTGAGGAAGGAAAAGGGGAATTCTGAAGAAGAAGGAGGAAACAAGGGACGAAGAAGATGAGGTCTAATAAAAAAAGTAACAAATAGAAATTAAAAAATTTATAAATATGCATAATAATTTAATATATTTTACTTGTCTTTCAATCAACTACTTCAACCTTTAACAATTATATAAGTATTTTGTTAATAATAATTTATATTTTATTATATATGATTTTATTTTTATTGATAATATTTCTTTAATTTATTTTTAGATGGAAAATTATGATCCTCCTATGTATTATATTATTTTTTATTATATTTGAGTTTTTTTGAATTTATTAATTATTTTAATCTTTTTATATTATAGTCCACCAAATAGTCCATATGATAGTTGATCTGCTGGAAGGATCGAAGACTAAAGGACATCATGTGATTTAAATATAATCCAAAGAATAATAGTCAATCCACATTTGGAATCTTTCTAAGATCTTCACTAAATATTTCTCTCCTAATTTCTAGCACAAGTCCACAGGCCCATTAGGCCTACATATAACACAATACCTATGTCATAAGATTTCTAACAGAAATCCAAAGGCCCATTGGTCATTCCTACCTACCTACATCATTGTCATTTTTACCATAAACATCTTATATATCTTCTTCTGTGTAACAAGTCTGGAACATAGAATTCGTAGAGCGAGCTCTCTGTTAAATTCTCAAGCAGGAGGGGAGGTGATATTACTAATAAATAGTATCTCCTGATTTGAATAATTATTAAATGGTGACATTTATTTTGCAAAGCCCGATCTGAATTTCTAGGCAGATAGGCCCGCCCAAGTATAGAGGCGGTGGGAACAAGGCCCAATTCAACATGAAAAATGTAACCCAACTCGGTCGGTCGGTCGGTCTAATTACTAAACAATGATTCTAATTAATCTAATTGGTAAGTTTTGATATATCTGAAAAAATTCGAGGAACACAAAAAAAGGTTTCCCGAGTCAGTCCAGTTATTACTGAACAAGGATGGATCAAATTCTTAGGCTTATAATTAAGAAGGTACACCAATCAGAATTTCTTCTCCTTTAATTTATGGTAAGGATGATGGGCGTTTTTAAAATATTAAATAATAAATGAAATTTTTAATAATAATAACATGATAATAAAATTATTATAATGATAACTTTAGAACACTATGTTTTTTTATATTATATCCATTTATTTATTTTCTGACAAATGATACTCGTTTGTGAAATAGAAAGTACCTCACATATATAATATAATATAATATTGGTCTAATTAAATACTTGAATTAATTATATACTAATTAAATTGGGTTACAATTCTTCAGAATGGTACAAACATCGGCCAAGAGAATAAATAGTGACCATCTAGGCCGCTAAATTGGCTATTGGAGTTTTGGATTGAGATGGAGTCTTCTAATTTAATCTAATCTAATCTAATGGGACCATATAACTATGCAATCTATCCAAGCAAGCCCACTGTCCGGCTTGTTCAAAGCACCATCAGAAATTGTAAATATGCATCTGTAAAGTTAATTCTGGTAGGTAGGCCTTTCCCCTGTTATTTTAGGCTCTTTATATGGATGGTTCCTCACAAATTTGTTACAACAGTTGACTTTTCCCCCTTTTTTTTTTCCTATTTTTTTTTTTATTAATTTTTGCTATTAAAAAAAAAGTATTACCATATTAGCAAACAAATGTAATAACATGATGTTAGACGAAAGAATTCATAATATCTAATTTCTTCCTTTATTTTTTTCGTTCGGGACCTATTTACTCCAACTTATCAAGACCAAAAAAAAACTTCGGACTAGAATTTAACTCTTTAAAAAATGAACAGAAAATGCGTAGCTCCAGATATCGGGAGGTGGAGAAGAAAAAAAGATGAAATAAAATTGAGAATCTAATAGTAATAATTAAGGCTGTAAACGAGTCAACACAGTTCGTACTCGATTCGGGTTCGACTCGAAAAAATACGTGCGAGACTCGGATTCGTTAATAATATGATCCAAATTTGAGCATTAAAAATAGTTGAATAAAAATATGAATAGAATCTAAGCAAGGTTATCTTTCATTCGTTTAAGATTCAAACTATTCGAATTTTTGATTGTGATTCGATACATACTCGGTTAATACATATTCGACTAGATGTTCGATACATTCTCTTATAATATATACAAATTTAAATCAAATTAGGATAATTAGTTATTATTTTATTTTGTTTTTAATTTTAATTGTGATTTTATATTTGCAAAGTGTAATAATAAATATATTTTCTCATTTTAAGTAAAATAACAAATTCTATAATTTTATTTATTATAAAACTAGTTATTATGTGGAGACTCGAATTCGAGCTTGAATTTGAAGCTCGCGAGTAGTTTGAAAAAATATTGGAGTAGAGTCGGATCGAATTCGAGTCGAGTCGAATTTGAGTAGGATTTTTTAAATATAATTCGAATTCGAGTACGAATTTATCATTTCGAATCGAATTTAAGTAACTCTCTATTCGCTCTGATTCGATTCGTTTAAATCTTTAGTAAATAATCAGCAAAACGTTGTACATATTGTGGTGTCATACCCAGGAGTCACCGGACTGGATGTGTATAATATACTCTATACGTTAGTAGTATTTAAAAGGCATAGCAGAAGTAGTAGTACGTAAAATTAGAGAGTTGAGTGTTGGGTCATTTGTTGTATAGTAGATAATTAAATAGCGTTGTCAATCAAGTGATGACTCGATAGTAAAATATCTATCATATTATGATGATCAAATCAATAAGTCTAATCTCTCTCCAATTAATGCTTGAAATTGAGCCTTGCCAAGAGACTTTTCGATGGCCATACGCAACCTTAATTAATTACCAACCCACCAAAAATCAAATCCTCCTGTAAAATCGATATGTTGTTAACAAATTTAGTCCCATTAATCTGTCACTCTTGTGTTACCCAGAATTAAGAGACGGTAAGAACGTACGTAGTAGTATAATTTTACTATTGAGACAGGATAAAAGAAGTGAATTGAATGGCATGCAGTGAATCTGATTGGATTGGAGAGAGAAAAAATCACCGTCTTTATATATATATGAGTGAAAACAGTTAGTTAGTGTTGAAGCCATGCAAGTTGTCCCGACCCATATATATATTTCAACATATAATATACAACACCGGCACCGGCTCCGGCTCCGGCTCCGGCTGCGGCTGCAAATATATAATATACATCCATATATATATATATATATATATATATATATATAGGAGAAGAGAGAGTACGTAGGACCAATGTCATTAATAAAGAAGAATCTCATCAATTTAAACATCTTAAAATAAACAGACAAATGTAACTCTAGTCTCTATATATATTATATATACAAGTGCAAAAAAAAAAAAAAAAACTTCCTCCTGCCTCTCCTCCTTAATTGTCTCTACCCACTTTTACTGCAAACCAACATTCTTCTTTTCTACTCGAGATTAACAAGGATTTATATACGTATTGATCATCATCCCTATCTCTATAAATAAAAAGCTCTCTCTCTCTCTCATGCCTCTTCCTGGCCTCAACAGCCTGTCACCCTTCTTTTTCCCTCTCTTCGATCCCTTACACTTGTCGCTTTTCCAACATGTCATCGCCCCATTTGGACCACATTTCCTCCTGTCCGGGCCACTCCTTGCCGGCTGTGCCACCTGGACCCCCTCAATATTATTCAAGGACCACCCCTTAATTTGCTATTATACGTACGTACTAATTAAGCTAATTAAATTACTAGCTAGAATATCATCACATATGTATATATATACTCTGCCCTCCTACTTATAAATTTAATTATTATATCTATATATGCATATATATTACTCATCGATGGATCCCCACTCTTTTGTTCTCAGAAGTGCTTTGGCTTTCAATAATTTCATGTGCCTTGTCTTTATGGGGCCATCATCCCCTAAAGGTGGTGTCCATGCTTCAGACTTGCCACCCATGCATGTTTTCTTTTAATGCTTTTTCTCTTTTTAATTTTGTTTCTTTTCTTTTGTATTTTCCTTTAAATTTTATCAAATTAATTTTTACTAGAGTTTACATGGAGTATAAAATAATAAATAAATAAATAAAAGTTACAAAGAAGAATGAGCTAGGTTATAAAGTGTGGAGCCATCAGCCATACCATGAGAATGTTGGTCCCTTAGTTAATGTAATCATCAGAGAAGAAAGTGACTCATGAGAAGGACACATAAATATACATAAGGCTGTTTGATTCCCAGTTCCCCAAATCAATCCAACCCACCAATTATATATATTACTAACTGGTCATGTCTGCTTCGAGCGCAAATTATAGTATACTGTATACAATTAATACTAGTACTACTACTCTTGGAGTATGATCAGCTTCCAAAGCATGAGTTTAATTAGGGATCAATAACAGCCACCATTATCCCTAATTAAACTACTACTAGCACCAGTACTAGTATATATGTCCTTCCGTCATGCCTGTTTGGGACTAGTACTAATATATATAGTCCAGTATACTGTATATATACTTGTAATATATATGATGTCACCCCAATGTAATAGGAGTATTTCACTAGGCTCCTCCTAATTAATTAATTATATCTCTCTAACTCTTAATACTATTAGAATATGTTAGCTTGTGTTGCTTTCTTTAATACTAATCCAAATAAATTAAACACAATCTTCCTTTAGTTACTCGTGTGTGACATAAATGGCACCTATGAAATGGACAAAATATATATTTGACAGTATCCTAATGATTCTCTCATAATATACGTCTCAAAATGGATGGATTTCAACTTTATAGACCAATCAAAGAGCAAACTCAATCAATATAAAATGCTTCTATAATTTAAAGTTTGGTGAGGGGTAAAGTCGCGAGATCCTAGGCTTAAATTTAAAGTTATATATACGAGGAGGATCTACAGCAGATAAATAAATAATGAAAGAAGAGCAGATGAAAAAGGAAAAAAACAGCATGGTCGGGTTTAACGCGTGTTTTCTTGAGTTAAACCTTAAGCCGCATATTTTTTTGTCTTAGTCCATTCTTTTGATCCAATTTATTTAATCCGTTCACTATTTCTGTTATATATATATATATAATATTACATAGATCATATAGTATCAATGTATGGAGATCCCACTTCAATAGTTGTATATATTGTTGGTTAATGTTTCACATCATTAGGTAAAAGGTGTCTTTAAAAATTGGTATTGCACTTAAATATTCAAGTCCAAACAAGCAACTAGAATATTACTCTCCCAATAGGATTGTATTATTTAATTAATGTGATGACCAATTATTGATTAATTTGAAAGAGTCTTAAGATTACTTGAGGATGAATTAGATCCTCTTTCTGTACCAGTTGCATAGAAGATCCATATATAATGTAGACAAAAACTTGCTAGCTAGCCAGTGACATGATATAGAGATCACCACGTACCCCCATGGTATTTAAACCATAAGCATTTAGTATATTAATTATTCCCAATTAATTTTAGGTTTAGAAAATTGATTCCCCACCCATAAATAGCTTAATTAGCAGTTTCATTCATTCTTCCTTTTGTACGATAAAAAAAGGTTTGAAGTACTGTAAACCTAAACTATATAACAACCCCATATTATATAGGTCCATATTCGTAATTAGCATATTATTATTCCGTTTATTTGTTTCATTCAAATTTAAGCCTAATTAATTTGTAAAATTTTAAAATTTAAATTAAATAATTGTGCATAATAATAATTATAATAACTTTAAAAGTAGTTTATTAATTATAACATTAATTACTATACTAATTAATTGCATTTTTTTAAGTTTTGTAAATTGACTATAAAAACATTAACTCTTTTGTGAATCAGATGAAGTACACCTACAAAAGAGCTCACAGAAGGGCATAGACGACGGAAGACTCTTTGTTCTCAATCAAATAAAGCTTGAGCCAAAAGCTAGCTTATACATACTCAAGTACAGCCCCCCACCGAATTGAGAGTCAATTAATTAAAATTGAGAAACTTAACAAAGATTAATAATTAGAAAAAGCACTTGGAATATATATAATACTAGAGGCTCTGGCGTAGCAGTTTCACTCAATATATGTCTTAATTAAAATAAAACCACAATCCAGATAAAGCATGGAAACTACTATTCCATTGAGTTGATCATTTGGAAGTATAATGCACGTATATGAGTTTTTTCTGTACGTTACTATCCTTCAATGTGTTTGAAACAACAATTTTTAGGTCGCCAACTGCACTTCATCAATTTTGTTGAATTACGCTTGAAATAAATTGTTATTCAAGATCCCGAAATATGTTTAATTGATGCATTTAAAAATGCCTATAGAGAAAGAAAAATTATATATTTTTATGATTTAAAAGGAGTTAATTTCTATTTTTGAAGTGCCAAATTTTAAAGTGGGGTTGTGGTCACACCAAATGAAAAGGGTTACCGTTAAGAGGAGGAATCCAAAAAAGAAAAAGAAAAAAAGGAATAATTTGATTGATATTAAAAATACACCGTTCAAGAATTAAAGTAAAAAATAAAAATAAAATAACCATCGAATTTCAGTCCATTTAATTATGTCATTCCATTATCAATCCATCGCACCTAGTAATTTTATATGTGTTTGTGGGGAGTAGTGAAATTGAGAGTGAAAGGGTAGACTCCATTAAGCAAAAGAGACCGTTAGACATAGGCGTTGACGCTTCCTCGTACGAATATATATTGCCCTTCAACTTTTTACCCACTATACTTTTTCACCATCATCATGTTCATCCACACACACACACACACACACATATATATATATATATAGGATTCTATTAAATTAATTAAAAGGAAATGAGTTAAGTTATAGGGTAGAAGCGAAATTTTTTTAAATCATTTATGGCATAGAAAACCATTTTTATGCTATAGCGAAAAAAAAAACCGTCATTATCCCGACAATTCTTCTTAGTTATTTCCTTTCAATCATTGATATATCTATATTACGATCTGTTTCTCCATCAAATCATAAGAAGTGAACTAAAAACAAACTGTCGTTATAGCAAGTTCGTTTTTAGTTAATTTCTTATGTTTCGTTGGAGAGTCAACCTATATATATATATCCTTCTTTGTTTATTTTGTCTTTTTAATTGATGCTTCATCCGTTCTAAAATTAAAAATATAATTTGACTTTTCAACTCAAGCTACGACATATATATATTAAACTTTAAAATTAGTATAACTCATAAAAATTTAAAATAAAATAATTTTTCTAATTAATAATTTTTGTTATATACTATACAACTGTAATAATTATATCAACAAAAATTAAATAAATTCACATCAATTTAAAATTTAATATATCGTCATTTAATTTCAAAAATCAAATTTGATCCTCTTATTTTGAAATGAATGGACTACTAGTTTTTATTATACATATACTATATATAACTTGAAAAAAATGTCTAGAAAGGGAGCTGTCCTTCCATGAATACTACTTGTCATCCTCTTCAATAAACATAACATATGGTGTCAATGGAACCAATAATTATTTTCATTACATATTTACATAACAGTCACACAAATTATTATATAAAAAAAGATGCTTTATACGAAAAACATGTTAAATATTTTAAGCATTATCATGAATGAATCAAGTACTGGTGCAACAGTAAGTCAATAATGCGGGCTTAAAGTAAAGAGGAAAGGTCAGTACGTACCAGGATAATTCTGTTGTTAGTACATTAGAAATTGATAATTGTACTTCAAATCAGCTTTCTATTTGTATCATTTTCACGTATATTAATGGCATTTACTTATCCATCTATAATTATTGTAGAAATTAACTGGTAACTTAACTTAAAAATGTAAATGAATTGTCAAAACAATATATTTATAATCTCGTAAAAGTTCTTTTAAATCCAAAAACTCCACAACTGTATTAACTGTCATCATTATTTATAAAAACACACTTAAATAATTAAATTAACCAGATTAAGAAAAAATGATACTCTTGAACACAAAATATTTTTAGAAGAAATAAAATAAAATTCTCACTGACTGATACAAAAACATCAATTTTTGATCGACTCGTACCGGTAATTAATGTGCTAGAAGAGAAGTTAATAATTACTAATTTCTAGCTAGAAACTGAATAGTTTTTTTTTTTAAATCTCACTTTTTTGGAAATATAATATAATTTCATAATCAAATACATCATTATTATTAATCAAATTATCAGTACATCAATCCTAAAAGTCACAGTACCCCAATTACGGGGTCAAGAAGTTATCGACACTACTAAATATACTTGAAAATTAGGGTATGGTAAAGTTAAATTACAATATGATCATGCATGACGAGATGTGTTGTTTCTAAAGCGAAGATGGTTTACATAATTTGAATGAAAAATAATATAAATATCGATAAATATTTGATAAAATTAAATTATAATTAAAATAAAATTATATGCGATAAAATATAATAAATAAAAATATTTTTTTTTTTAATTTTTACATGTCTCATATTCGTAGCTACGTCACAATTATAAATTAAAAACTTTATTTAACAATGTATAGCAGACTCTTTGAATTTTTTAAGAATTGAATTAAACTTCTGCCTTTATACTAGTGGTATTTTCTATATGTGACAAATAGTACGGTAATGATTATTTAATTATTGTATGCTGGCGAACGTGACGTGAAAACTTATAGATTGAAATTTAAGGCCGTCACTCGGATGTGCCCACTTCAGAAGGTTACAATAATACCACCCTAAAATGAAGAAACAATTGGTTCCAATTTGTAATTTTTAATTAATAGTTTTGGAAAAGTCTAATAAGAAAAGTCTGAATAGTACAGTTGTACAAATGAACATTTTCGATCGAGTGTCAATATTGTAACCTGTAAATAGAATAAGTTTGGATTATATCAAATCATTATGGATTAATTTAAAAATAAAAATTATATTATTTATATTTAATATAAGTTATGTGATTTGAGTTTAAATGGTTATGGATCGGATGGATTCAAGTCTATCTATATTTTAAATTATAATTTTACTAAATATATTTTTTTATTAACCCAACAAATTGATAAATACAGAATTAATAACATTATCGGATACCCGTAATATAATATTGCCTTCCAACTTCCAAGTGCTATGTGGCTTAAGATGATATTGTGCAATTAACAATTTTAGAGTCTCTCTGTAATTAATTTAATAAAATGTTGGAGGAAACAAAATATTTAATATTGATTTGACTCAATTAAGTATTAAACAATTAAATTTTTTTATTGGAAGTATTTTTAAAATAATAATTTATATATATATTAATTAAAATGAAATGAGACTATTGTTATTTAACAAAATCATTTTATAAATTGACTCTTTTTATGGAACAAAAGAATTTTCATGTTCAAATTTGATAGACTTGTGAAATTATAAAAAGAAACTTACGAAAATTTATTAAATATACTAAATTGCAGTACATAACACCATTGCATGACATCTGTCATTCTCAAATTGTAACACATGTCCTATTTAATTAATGTGCTCATCCATTACTTCGGTTTTCACCTAACTTACATAATTACACCAGTTTTTGAATTTTATAATATTATACCTTTTATAATATAATACTATACATATTATATATAAGTTCTAACATTACTAATCGTGACAACCCAATAAATTCATTTTTTGAAATTTTATAGTATTATATATCATTTATAATCTTATGCCAAACATTATATCGTCATACATATATATAATCTCACACTAATATGTTTATTTTATAATCCCCAAAATTCACTACTTTTCTAAATTGTTATTAATTTAATTATGTTAAAATATAATTATTATATCCTAAAATCACTACTTTTTTAATATTATACCATTCATAATTATACCATACATTATATCATGCATGTATGGTATACAATATTATAATACACGTATATAACAAAATTAATATCTATCTAAACTGTGCGGATATTATTATTACTAATTTAATTATATTACAACATAATATTATACCATTTATAATTATATTACAACATAATATTATACTGATTTAAAACATTTAAAACAAAATTAAAATAACAAATAATATCAATCATTACTTAGTATGCTAATTTTATAATCCCCTAAATCACTATTTTTTAATCGGTTTTTATATTATCGTTTACTTAATTATTATCTTCTAAAATCACTACTTTTTAATCCCACATTAATATTTTAATTTTATAATCTCCTAAAAATCGCTACAAATTTAAAACTGTTATGATAATGTTAATTGTTCTAATATTATCATTACTAATTTAATTATTATCTCTTAAAATCACTACTTTTTTAATTCAAAATTAATATTTTAAATTTATAATCTCCTAAATCACTACAAATCTAAATTCTAAATTATTTTGGTAATGTCAACTGTTCTGCTATTATTCTTTATAATTTAATTATTATTTCTTAAAATCATATGTGCAGAAATACCATACTCTGCAACAACTCCTTGGAGTATCAAATAACTCTGCATTTGATCCACCCATAATATAGTAGGGCTTTATTCCAATTAATATTCATGATATCAATTATCTTTAGATAAATTATCACTTAAATATCATTCATATGAGTAGTTATAAGTGGAGTTATACATGTTTACATGTATTTCAAGATAACATACATAACAAATTTGGTACTCTAACAATGTAAAATGGGTAATATATTTGTGATTAAATTCATGCATGACTTGCTACTTCTTTCACATTAATATCATATGTATGGTATTGTTAATATATTCTCATTATAATACCATTTTAATTTTATCTACATAATCACTAATTTCTGATGCCTTCTCTTATCAATGAAAATTTAATTATTAATTAATTCATTATTATCTATTTCTTCCTCGCCAAATTAACTGTCTCATTTTTCAGTTTTAAGCAATTTATTATCTGTCACATTTTAAGAATATACTACTTTTTTCATTTTGTTATTTTTTCTAATTATCTATTTAACTTTTAATTTGGAATTCTTATATTCTTAGATTCTTATATTTTTCTTTCTTAATGAGCATATTTGAAAATGAGTGATGACCAATTGAAGAGTTTTACTCTTGTTGAAATTTAAAAGCTACTGCAAAGCAATGAAAAAACTTTGTGAGATTACTCTACACTGCCTTTTTCAAGTTCAATAATTATTAAAGAGGGGCAAAAAATATATATTCAAGATGAGCTTTGTTATGATACACTACAACAAAAAGACATATCAGCGACCGTATTTGGTCGCAGATAAGTATCCGCGACCGAATGCAGTCGCTGATATTAGTCGTAGATTATCTGGTCGTTGGATGGACTTCAGCGACCAACAATAGCGACCGACTGTTCAGCGACCGAATCCGTCGCTATTATGACTCATGTCGAGTCATTTGTCAGCTGTGACGTGGCACACGTGTCAACGACCGGCAATAGCGACCGACTCGGTCGCTGGTTTCAAAGTAGCTATCAGCGACCGCGTTTCAATTTTAGCGACCGCATGCGGTCGCTGATCTTTTTTTTTATAAATATTTTTCCTGTTTTTATTGATTCCCAAAAATAACCTGCTTTGTACCTGGTTTCTATCCCAACACACAGCAGTATATATAAGCATCCATCCATGATAACTACCATATGATAAACATTCATCCATGATAACTACTATATGATAAACATCTATCATAAACCAACACAATACAATCGTAAACATCCATAAAATATAATCGTAAACCAATACAATTGTCCAAAGAATCAATCTAAAAGAGTACAAGGCTTTAAAAATCTAAAAAACAAGTCTAGAAAAGCTTTAAAAATATAACATATATGAATGGTCTAGCTCTTCATGGATCATCCAAATTAGTACCCTGTAATTAACAAAAGAATAAAACATATATGTTACATGTGTTGATACTGCTATGACTTGGGAATTAAAAAGCTAAACAATATCGATATATATATACTGGTCGCCACCCACGATCTTTGTGATCTTTGCTGTCTGCTGCGCCGCCACTACCTCCGCCAACTCATCGGGACTAAGAGAATGCGGATGTCCGCCTCAAAGATATCTGAAGAAGATCACGATTCTGGCAGATCGCTCTCACACAGTCAGCAGGAGTATGATAGGTTGGATGACTGATGATGGTATGTAGGTAATGGAGTAGCAGAGCTACTGTCTTCTTGATGGTCGGCGTCGTTTTTGTCCTTGGCCTTTAACATAGTTTTTCTTCACGACGGACGCCTCTCTCCCACAATTCTTGATCAATCGATTTGACGCTGGCGCGCCGAGGATAGCGTTAGTTGCTCATTAAGTTCTTATAAGTGTCCTGTCAGAAGGTCAACAATTAAATAGTTAAAAATAAATAAAAAAATGCTAAAAAGGTTGTCACAATTTATAAACAACATATTAGTATAAAGTAAACTTATTACCGCTATCTGAACAGCATCAGGCAGACCATCACGGGTGGCCACATACACATCCAACCAATTGATAGGTTGACTTTGAGACTCAGACTCCTACAGTTCATGTTCTCATATTAATATGTAAACATATGATATTTTAGCTACAAAACATGACTGTAAACATAAAAAAAAATAACTAAGCCGATAAGCTTGTTATACATACGCATTACCTAGTAGCAATATCTTGCGGTTTGTGATATCTTTATGCATACTCAGACGTGCCTTTTGCCTTTTTGCCTTCAGATACACCTGAGGATCTGTTCGAGGCAGCAGTCTTGCGTCTCTTGACCCAGCTCTCTGCTCTCCACTGGTCAAGAATTGAAGACTACCACCATCTAAGACTGCTCTCCACTGGTCAAGAATTGAAGAAAATGTCTAACAAGATATACCACCATCTAAACGCCAAGAATTGAAGACTACCACCATCTAAGGCTTCACGCTAAGAATTGAAGAGTCCATCTAAGGCCTCGGCTAACATGTTTTAAGATTATATCCCTCACGATCCCTTTCTATAATCTTTTATGTTTTGGGATAGTCACAACTTGGTTGAGCAATTTATAGCTTCTATAACATTTTTGTAGCTTTATTCTTGTATACATAAGTGTTAAATACCCTTGTTTTTCTGTTATAGCCAAAACAGTCTCTTTATTGACTAAGTGTGTCAAGTTACCTCCTCTCATTGCCTTAACAGGTTCCTAAGATCGCTTATTTTGGCTTATGATTTCAATAGCTTACCATACTGACAACCAAGCTTGGCTTGGCCCCGTGAGGCTTGGCTAAGCTTGGCGTGGCCTCGTGTGGCCTTGTGGCCCCAAGCCCAACCTATCAGCTCTAACAGCCCCTTAATAGGCTCTAGTGGATCACCAATATATTTATATCCAATTGATAAGCAGCACCCAAGTTATCTATATAAACAGAACCCAATTTACTGAGAATTACTAAAATTAAGCTACTCACATATTCAAACAATTCAATTTCTCATTTTATTTCAATAATGAGCATAACTTTCCGATAACCAAAAGCTATTTTATATTTTAAACCTAAAAGCATTCCTGATAAAAGAGGTAAAAAATTCAACTACAAACTTATACTTATAATACTTAAGAAAATTTTCTTGAGTCTCCCTGATATGGACTAGCATACATCACGACGGCATGCATATATATGGACATTTCTAGGCACCCAAGACACAAACCAAGAGAAATATAAAAATTCTCAATACAATAAAACCAAAACAATAACGATTGAATGCAAATTAAAGCAGTAAAAAATTCAGCAAATTAAATCAAATTCTTTGTTACGTGAATAAGAATAACATTTGTGTTGTGTTCAGTTTTTTTTAAACCTTTCTATGTGTTCAGCTTTTTTAAAAACTGAACCTTTCTATGTGTTCTGCCAAATCTGCAGGTTTCTTCCTTTTTCTTTAAACCTTTTTATGTGTTCAGTTTTTTTTGAGCAAATTCAAAAAAAAAAAAATTCTATTTGTGTGGAGGCAAGCAATTGTGATAATAATCAACATAATAGTTCACTAGCACAACAATGGTAAGCAATAATAGTTCACTAGAAAAATAATTGTCAAGTAGAGAACCCATAATGGTAATCAACAATGGTAAACAATTATAATAATCAACAATTGCTTACCATTGTTGATTATTATGACTTTTCACTTCTCTCTCTCTCTTTCACATCAATTTCCTGACTTTTGAATCCCTACATAATTTATAATTATCCGAGGGCTCATCTTACATAATGTTATATATGTACATGTCTTGGGTTTTTCCTTGTTTACATATGAAATTATCAGGTTTTAAGCTCATATAATTGAATCAAGTAAACAAAAGCGATGTACTCCACTCCATTGCATTTTCATCTTGCTAAAAGAACTAAAAGTTCTTGGAAATAAATAAATAAAGGAAATGGAGGCATTTTCAATTTGGCTAATTTCTTGTAAAATCTTATCGACTACTTCTGCAGTCCCTTCAATTTTGAAAAAGGAAAGTCAGACGGGAAGCATGCCCAAACTTCATCTCAATCCATTTAGCTGGTCTAAGGTTATAACTTATTTATGAATCATTATGTCTATAATTGTGTATCTTTTCACATTATTAGTGACATTTAACATATAAAAGTTTGACAGGTATATATATATATGACTATATTTAAATTTCAGTTATTACATTCCATTTTGTTTTCTAAATGAGATAATTTGCTATGGACTTTTGTCATAATATTTCACTAGCACAACAATGGTAAACAAGCAATAATAATCAAATTCTATTTGTGTGGAGTAATTGTGATACTAAAAATAAATTACAACAAAAATCTAAACGAATTACCCAATACCCAGATTAGGGTTACCAGATTTGATGACAAAAACCTATTTTAAAACAAAAACAAATTACCCAATTTGATAGGTGACTAAACGAATTACCCAATACACGGTGTATTCATGCACACAATCGCCAAATCCAAAGAATTCACATACAATTTCAAACACGATTCAAGAAATTACAATGAATGAAGATAAATACATTTAGAAGATTCAATCAAACTCGTTTGAAAAATTTGATCTCCTTAGGCGGTGGTGGTAGGTGGTGGTTAAATTAGCGGCAATGACAATAGAACTCCTCTTCCTCTCCCCCTTTCTCCTCTTCTCTCTATTTTGTAACTCCCTTTTTTTTTTCCTTCTATGTTACGTGGTCGAAAGCGAATGCGATCATTGATTTCATTTAGGATGATCGTGACCGCTATCTAGAACCGCGCGTGTGGTCGCCGATTTTTTAATAACATGGATTTATCGGTGACCGTATCGCGATCATGATTCTAATGGGTCGCAAAAAAACTACGCGCCAATATTTTCTGCCAATTTTTGAGTGGGAAATTTATTTTAATGACCGTCGTGATCAATTGTGATCGCGGATATCACTTAGCGACTGGATTATAATTTGGTCGTCGCTATCGATCATTAGTAAGACTATCGGTCAATAGAATATCGCGATCATTGATATATTTAATAATGATAGATCTTTTTCTTGTTGTGATATAGGATAAACTTGGCAAGAGAGCATAAAACTCTGCTTTTCAATTTAAATAATGAGCAAAGAAACATTTATCAAATCATCATGAATGCGGTCTTAAGGAATGAAGGAAGTGTTTTCTTTGTTTATGGATATGGGAGAACTGGGAAAACTTTTATATGGAAAACTTGTCTTCTATACTACGATCAACTGGTGAAATAATACTAACTGTTGTATCAAGTGGAATCGCTTCTCTTCTTATCCTTGGAGGTAGAACAACTTATTCTAGATTTTGTATCCCATTAATTATTACTGAGGATTCAACTTGCAACATTAAATAGGGAAGTCAATGGGCTGAGTTTCTTAGAAAAACTAGACTTATTATATGGGATGAAGCTCCCATGATACATAAACATTGTTTTGAAGTTTTAGATATAACATTAAGAAATGTCCTCAGATTTACTAAGTTGAATAGTATAGATCAACCATTTGGTGGAAAAGTAATTGTATTTGGTGGAGATTTTAGGTAAATATTACATGTTAATCCAAAAGCCAGTAGACAAGACGTTGTTTTAACAACTCTAAATTCTTCCTATTTGTGGAGTTTTTGCAAGGTTTTAACTTTAACAAAGATCAACATGAGATTTCAATCTCAAAATTCTAAATCTGATAGAGAGGAGTTGAGAGAATTTTCTAATTGGATATTGAAGGTTGGAGATGACACAATTGGTGGAGCTAATGATGATGAAACAGATGTAGAAATTCCTGATGATATTTTTATCAAAGATCCGATAAATCCCCTTACAGTAATTGTTGATAGCACATATCCTAATTTATTGGAAAATTTTGACGATGACTTTTATTTCCAAGATCAAGTCATCCTTTGCTCCTACACTTGATGCAGTAAATAAGGTGAACGAATATGTGATGTCTTTATGGCCAGGTGATGAATTAACATATCTAAGCTCGGACAGTAGTGTATGTAAGGTTGATCATGAAAACTCAAACAGTTATAAAGGCGTTTACACCCCAGAATTTTTGAATAACGTTACATCTTCTGGAATGCCAAACCACAACCTAACGTTGAATATTGGGGTTCCTGTAATGTTGCTCCAAAATATGGATCAGTGTTCTGGTTTGTGCAATGGCACGCGATTAATAGTAACTCAATTGGGAAAATATGATATAGAAGCAAAAGTAATTTCAGTCGGCAATTTTGGACACACTTTTCATATCTCGCTTGGTCTTAACACCGTCAGACATTAGATATATTACCTTTTAAATTCCAATGAAGACAATTTCTTTTGATTGTTTGCTTTTTCATGACAATTAATAAGAGTCAGGGACAATCGCTCTCACATGTTGGACTGTATCTGTCACGTCTAGTTTTTAGCCATGGCCAATTGTATGTAGCAATATCAAAAGTTATAAGCAAGAGTTTATTGAAAATACTAATTTGTGACAAGGATAGACAAACATACAATACTACAAAGAATGTAGTTTTCAAGGAAGTTTTTCACATTTTAATGTAGAAAGATTTGACTGTTTCTAGCTATTATCTTTTTGCTGCTTATTATTAGTGTAAACTCTGACTATTTTATTATTATATCTCGTGAAATTTTTACTATAATTTATTTAAATCTTTTTAGGTAAATCTATGATCTGCATTTACAAAGTCATCTCGATAGAGTCAAATTCCAATTACAAAAATAAAAATAAACCGATAAACTCTCAACCCTACCCCCTACAAAATTGTTTAGTTTTTATTAATTACTCCTTCAAATTTTGAACCATCAACTAGAAATTTTGTTAATACATGTACTGAATAGAGTTTATGTATATTCATTTTTTTGTCTGTGTATATATATTCATGTATAACCATTGAAAAACTTTTAAATAAGAGTATAATAGGTTTGCCATTTACTTTTTGGATGACAATATTTAAAATTCTATATAAGTCCATTTTGTATGTGTTTTAATCTAATTCTTTTCTTTTTTATTTAATATAGGAGCTAAATTCCTTTATGTTCTGTTAGTTTTCAATCCGACAAACACGTGAATTTTTAGCTAAGTGTGAGACTTTTTTGTTCTTGGACAATACTATTTCCTATAGAAGAGTTGTGAAAAGATAATTATTTATTTGGTTGATAGTTTATGCAATGTTGAAATCAAATATTAAGTATGTCTACTATTGCCCAGATTCATGTTCCAAATATTAATAAGATTGCAGCGACTGTTAAAAAGATCATTTAAGTGTTAATTTTTGTTTGTGTGGATATATTGCACATTCAATAAATATAACTGGATTAAAGACCTAAATTAGAAGCAGATTAATTGTGATAATCTTGGTACATATGGTTCAATGGTAATATGGCAATGAATTTGGTGTATGCGGTTCTTGGTAGAGTTAATTTTTTGTTGTCATACTTCTTACATTATTTCAGGTGCATCATGAATTTTATTCTGCTTAGCACAACACAACTTTGCGTCCTGCAATTCTAAATACTGTTGAAAGTACAAATGAGTTATATGAAGACCTTCAGATTATGGTGACAGTGCATTCAATGGGAGGGGCTATGGCTTCATTTTGTGAACTATATCTCACGGTGTTTATATTTATGGCTTCTTCATCTATTGCATTCTATTATCTGGATTGTGGCTTTGCATGTTTGTTAAGTAATAACATGCATCCGGTAAATCATTTTCATCATCATTAATACTTTTTTTTTGCATTATGGTAATACTGTGAGTGCCTATACAACTGCCAAGAACGAATAAAAAACTAATGAGGCAATGTATTCGTTCTTTAACTATAACATTGTGTTATGTATGACATGGTGCTATACTGCTATATTTTTGGATATAATGTTTGTTTGACATAAAGATCCAACATAATTATTAATGCTCGTGCTTTTCAGTTTTCGCACGTAACATGTGATTTTTCTTCAGGTCCGAGGACCGAAACTGGGATATTCTTCCGTTGTTTCCCCTTTCGTTTGGATGTTAAAATTTTGGTGCAAGTAAGCGTATATGAGACACATGGATTCTTCAAAATGCATCAAGTAATTGTGTCAGATATTTGAGGCTTGGTGAGATTTGTGTAATATGTAACAGACTTCAAATATGCCACTAGCAATCATATCAATATAATTAACAACTCAATGACATTGTGCATTACACTTTCTAAATATTTGTAAGTGCTTTAGAAAGAAAGAGGTGCCCATTTTTAACCCTATTGGTTACATTATAAACATTTTATCGAGTAATATGTATATATATATATACACACACACACACACACACACACACACAGAACTATTATATAATGTCTTGTGGTTTAGTGATCAGATTAATTCCATATTTGTATATGTATTTGCGCACAAAACTTTTACTCAACTCTATGTAACATATGCTATAAAAATTTGATCATCGCACAACAATTTACCATCTTCTTATTATATTTTAATTTATTAATTGCACGTATAAATTTATTATTAACAAAATAAATAATTCCGTCACAACACGCTGGTTTGTATCTAGTATTACTCTTTGTTATACACTTATATACTAAAAGAGTCTTATTTTATTTTTTTAGACTCAAGTTTGAAACTAAAAATTTTAATTGATGTGACTAATTTAAGTATTAAAAACATTAATTTTGTGATTATAGGCACTTTAAAAAAAATTACATTAAATTTATTATATTAATTAAAATGAATGAAATTATTGAGAATTTTATTATAATTTTGTAAATTAATTATTTAAACTACATTTATTTTAGTTTTATTGTTTTTTTCAGTAGAGGAATTCTTCCTTAAAAAGTTAAAATAGAGCAATAAATATTTTATGAAGTGCATAAACAATGTAGAAATACTAACATTAATTTACGGATCATAAGTTTCTTTTTTGTTTGTTGGAGCCGTAAGTTTTAATTATTTTAATAGAGCGAGCTCTATTACATTATATTGCGTTTGTGAGTTTAGAGGGATGAGATGAAAAGATAAAGTATAGGAGAGGAAATGATGAAAAATAATGGGAAGGGATTATAATTTTTTCTCGTTATGTTTGTGAGTTTTAGAAAGTAAGAGAATGGATGAGATTTTTATTATATTTTTCTTGTTTGTGAGTTTAGAAGGAAGGAAGGAAGGGAAGGAAATGAAAAATAATTTTATTTTTAAACTACACTATTACTATATTATCATTATATAAATATAATAAATGTATAATTTAACAATGTCTAGCTACTGAATTATTTTGTTCAGTCTTTTTTTATGTTCATACATATATATATATATATAATTTATTATTATGAGTAACTATCAAACTTTTCATATTATTTTTGAATTTTGTTAAATTAACTTTAAGATATGCATACTGTTTGTTTACAAAATGTTAAATAGTTATACTGTGTTTGTAATTAAACAATTAACAGTACACATAATAATTGTTTTGAGTATATAATTAAATAGTTAACCGTACGCATAATAATTAAACACTAGCATAATATTAAAATATAACATAATATATATATAACAATTTATTTGATCATATACTCTGTACATATATCTTCTGGATTATAATTTAGTAGTTACTAAATTTAAAATACTTAAAATACGCATAACAGTATATAATTTAAAATAAACATAATTTTACCAAGTACGCATAACAGTATATAAAATTTCTATTATATTCCTAAGGGAGGGGAGGGGAGGGGAGGGGAGGGGGGGGGGGGGATGGGGATGGGGTGGGGGATTGGGGAAAAGAAAAAAAATGTATATTAGGTTATTATAATAATTAGGGATAAGATTTTTATATTATTTATTTTATAAAGTTATTTTTGATAATATAAAATATTTCATTTAGTCATTCTTTTTTAATTCATCCCTCCAAATCTTTCTACTTTTAAGAGGAAAATTTTGAGCAAAAAATTAAATCAAATTTACATCTAAATCTCTTCCCTCCTCTTTAAAAAAACCTCATAAATATAGATTTTTGAAGAATTTTAATTATTTTCTCCTTCCTTTTTCTTCTCTTATTTTCAAATAAAAACTTACAAACATAGAACAAGAGGGCACGTGGCAAGGCATGGGACAACATATTTGGAGTCCAAATTTGAAAATTTATTGGAACCGCATATTTAGGAGTCCAAATTTGAAAACTAGAACATATTGAGATGTGTTGACAATATAGGATAAAATTAGTTAAATTAGTTTTAATTCATATTTCTAATTTATAATATTAGTTTAAAATTAAATAAGCCTATAATATAAAAATTAATTAACTAATTTTATTAGAGCCAAATAATTTTAATTAACTAAATAATTATCGATCTAAATTGTCAGATGAACCTATAAGCATGCATAATCTAGTTTGTTTTATCTAGTGTATTTATGTCTATCCATCGCCATATATAATTGTGATTGAACCCGGTTAATTAATTAGACGTGACATACACTTTTAATGCCGGTTTGGATTACTGATATATGTTTGAAAGGTAATGAAATTTCGTAATATAATAAGGTCATAATGTAATGGCTAGTTCTGCAAATGAATCGAATCATTCGCGAAGTGATTTAGTTGGAGTTTGGTTTTATTTGAGTTTGATATTTTGTCAAGTTGAGTTCACACATAATTTTACGTTCGATTGCTTGATCGGACATATTCGTGAACCATATGATTCGCTTCGCCTGTGTTCGTGAACAATTCGGGTTCAATTCGAGAAGTTCAAGTTCGGATCAAGATCGGTTCGAGTAATTCGATTTTTAACATAGTTTCGAGTGGTTCATATTTCTTATATGTAAAATTTATTAACCGACTTGAAAGTAAGAAACATAATCAGCCAACATGCATGGTTCGTCAAAATGTTAAGGAACGAGTATGTGTTTGTGACGTTTGCGAACTCGATCATGTTCGCGAACAGCTAACGATCGAACTCGCACATGAATGTTTGTTCAATCATGTTATTCGAACATGTTTGAGTTCGATTAACAGTATTCGAGTTCGGTTTGAGTTCAATAAAATTCAAATCGATTCGGTTCGTTTACAGACTTAATAATAATGTTTGAATTTAGATAACGATTAATTGTACAATACATTGAGTACGCTATCTGTTAGGGATTTTGCTATTCAGATCGTATCTCTTCCCCATTCGATCTATCTCAATTAGTATTAATTATGGTTCAGCTTAAGTGGATTCGACCTAGCTAGTTAGTAATGTTCAAATTAATTATGAATACAAAAGTTAATTTCTATTAATTAGCTTATATATTTTGGATGCAAAATGTACACTAATTGAACTGTAGGATCGATAACCTAGCTACCAACAAAAGCATAGGCATAGGCATAGCCCCATATTCATGTAATTTCATCAATCAGTCATGTATATATATGCATAAATTATGTTATATTTATCTCAGGAAATTAAACATGCATGCATGCATGCATGTATACTATATAATATACATTTGTATTTTAATTTTTGTACATTTAATGAAGTTATATATAGATATGCATGCAGGATCGGATGATTTTGATCTGGAAAGAAGTACTGTGGGTAGTTGAATTAGGTTTGCGGAGGGGTGGATGACTCCATCACTATTGAACGTGATAAATTCAAAAAGATTAAACGAAATGACAAATAAATAATCATATGCTTGTAAAAATAGAATGAGAACCTCCAAGGTTTTACTCTGTACGAGGACCGAATATGTCATCGCTATCGGCTATGCTGCATCGAATTGAACGATTTTGCCCCCAACCATTGACTTAGTTGATGTGAATTAGGTGAAAACAAATAATTAAATTAATGTTAAATCGGTAATGCACCGATTGTAAAGTTTAATTCTTATAAATCTTATGTATTAATAATTAATACATAATTCGATGTAAATTTATATTTCATATCAAAGTTATTAGTTTGCATGAAACGGTCAATATTAACATTCTTAATTAGCAAAATAAAGATTCTGTAAATTAGGGCGAAAAATATTGTCAGGAAAATGAGCACACTTTATGTCGCGTTACCTTGATTAGTTTTTATATGATTCAACGTAGACAACTATTTAAGGATGTACACTCTAATTGTCATTGGAAAAATAATTAATATTTTTTCAAATATCATATTTCTTTTTTTTTTTTAGGGAGAAATGGAAGGAATTTTAGGGTACAGTTGATTTCATTTTTTACTCAAAATTTTCTCCCCAAAAGTAGGAGGATTTGGAGAGATTTAAGTAAATATAAAATATCTAACTTTCTCATCCCCTCCATACTATCCGTAAGTTTTTTTAAGAGAAAGAATTAAAATGAAGGAATTAAATAATTAAAATTCCTCCAAATATCATATTTCTCAGTTTTTTAGGGAGGAAGAGAAGGGATTTTGGGATAAAATTGATTTCATTTTTGTCTCAAAACTCCCCCCACCCCAAAAAAAAAGAAAAAAAAAGTGGGAGGATTTGATACTGGCAGGAGGGATTGGAACGAAAAGTATAGGAGGGAAAGTGAGAATAAATTATAATTTTTTTCTTGTCAAGTTTTAGAAAGGAAGTGAAATGATGCGAATTTAATTATATTTTTTCTTATTTGTGAGTTTAGAATGAGAGAAGTGAAGAGAAATTATTTTGGATTAAATACATTTTTGTCCCTCGAAGTGTGGCCCCTTTTGCACATGTGACCCTAATCTTTAAAACCTTATAACACCATATTCCAAATACATTTAAGTAAACAAAAGTGACCGTAAAAATTTTTTTGACAAAAAAAAACGCCTAATTGTTGACATGTCACCGAAAAGTAATGTATTTCACTGTATTTTATAATTTAGAACGTATTTCACTATATTTTATCATTAAAACAAAATTAATATATGTATATACCTATTTTCTCTCTAATCTACTCTTTCATCTCTCTATTCCATATCTTTGTTCCAGATATGAAAATTTTTATTCTTCAAACATAAACTCATCAAAGAGAGATAATCTAGCATTAAAATTTTAAATTGAGAATAAAGGGGCATAAAGGCAAACTGCAGGTTGGGGAAAAATCAAAGCTGGACATGAATGTTAAATCAAAGGTGGATTTGAACACAGACGAAAAAACAAAAAAAAAAGATTTTTAGGAGAAAGAATTAAAATGAAGGAAAAATAATTAAAATTCCTCCAAATATTATGTTTCTCAATTTTTTAGGGAGGAAGAGAAAGGATTTTGGGATAAAGTTGATTTCATTTTTGTCTCAAAACTCCTCCCACCCCAAAAAAAAAAAAAAAAAGTAGGAGGATATGATACTGGTCAGAGGGATTGGAAGTAGGAGTGCAAATGAGTCGAATCTCAGCGAACACCTTCATGCTCAGATTCGGCTAAACTCGAAAAAATTGAACTTGAATTCGACTCGAATTCGATAAGGGATTTATATTTTTGCGCCAGATTCGACTCGGATTATTATTCGGACCTACTCGGCTCGTAAGTATTCGACTCGTTTACAAAACGAGTTACTCATGAGCCTTCAAATCGAGTTTCGAATGTGAACCATTTCACTTAAAACTGAACCACTACATACTAAATTGGTTACTTAACTAATATATATATATATATATATATATATATATATAATTTCTTCATTTTTATTTATGTATTGATATTATAATTAAGGAATGTAATATAAATTGACATTCAATTAATTGATTTATTCAAATACAAGTTTACATAATTTCATACTATACTTTATAAATTATAAAGACTGATACAAATATCACATATTTAGCTTACTAGCATGGATCAGATCAATATTCGAATATGATCCATCGAGCAGGTATCGAGTATGGTTCGAGAAAAAAATGAAATACTCGAACCCTAATATGAGCGAACACTAGTATGCTCGAATTCGACTTGTGTATCATTAAACAGAAAACGAGTATGGATCATATTCGACTCGGATAAACTTCGAATTCGATCTTTGAATCATATTTTCGAGTCGATCTCGAGTCGAGTACCAAACTACTTGGCTCGGCTTACACCCCTAATTGGAAGGAAAAGTATAGGAGGGGGAAGGGATGAGAATAAATTATAATTTTTTCTTGTCAAATTTTTAAAAGGAAGTGAAATGATGCGATTTTGATTATATTTTTCCTTATCTGTGAGTTTAGAAGGAGAAAAGGGAAGAGAAATTATTTTGGGGTAAATACACTTTTGTCCCTCGAAGTATGGCCCCTTTTACACATGTGACCCTAATCTTTAAAACCTTATAACACCATATTCCAAATACATTTAAGTAAACAAAAGTGACCCCAAAAAAATTTTTGGCAAAAAAAAGCCTAATTGTTGACATGTCACCGAGAAGTAATGCATTTCACTGTATTTTATAATTTAGAACGTATTTCACTATATTATATCATTAATATATGTATATGCCTATTTTCTCTCTAATCTACTCTTTCATCTCTCTATTCCATAATGTTTGTTCCAGATATGAAATTTTTTATTCTTCAAACATAAACTCATCAAAGAGAGACAAATCAAGCATTAAATTTTCAAATTGAGAATAAAGGAGCATGAAGGCAAACTGCAGGTTTGGAAAAATCAAAATTGGACATGAATGTTAAATCAAAGGTGGATTTGAGCACACAAATGAAAAAACAAAAAAAAAGATTTTTTCAAAAATAAATTGTAGTTTCTTCTCTCTTCTTCCTAGTCACGTTACTTTCTTCCAGATTAATTAGAAACCCAAAATTTTATTCTTGGAACCCACTATCGATGACAACTAAAAAGGGAGGAAAAATGAGAAAACCCAACACCAATTCTAGATATGCAATACAAACCACTGCTTCAAATGTGTTAATAAAAATATCATTGAACATCTTCTTTGCTCAATATCAGTCAACGAAGTCCCATATTGATTGTCTCAAATAATTAAACACTTCGAAAATAAAGAAACAAACACTATTCAAATACTCAAATTTGTCAATTACTAACCCTCACCAAGAATAAAATTTCAACAAACACATCCAACATATTTAAAAAAATCCAAAAGCCAAAGTTACCTTCACCCATCACTCAGCTCTCGCCTCTGCCTTGACTTCACCAGAACAACACCCACCAAACTCATGATGATGATGGTGATGATGCCCATGAT
This sequence comes from Panax ginseng, assembly GCA_020205605.1. NCBI lineage: Eukaryota > Viridiplantae > Streptophyta > Magnoliopsida > Apiales > Araliaceae > Panax > Panax ginseng. The sequence continues at coordinate 20,642,879 of CM035132.1, forward strand.
GATGAAGCTGTTGCGGATGATAATTCCTCCCCATGATGATGGTGACTCAGTGATGTTGTTTACAGGAGGAACATTGTCGTCCTGTTACACGTTCTCCTGATTGGTGAGTAAAGGTGTCTCCACGATCTCATTTACTCCACTGTTAACATTCTCAGTTGTCATTCTAAAATACTACCATAAAACAAGGGTTAATTAAAGAAATTAACATATCATATAATATCCCTATATTCTGACCAACCAACAAATAAGCTTAGGTAGGACACACTAGCGAAGGATTTACTCGTCTCTCCCTCCTAGTTTTATTCCACGATCTCCACGGAGATCATATCCCTAAGCTCGATACCAATCGCTGATGACACCCCAAAATAGGTCCAATCCACCCAACCTATTTCGAGTCGCCAAATACATGGTATGAAACAACTAAAATTTCATTATTATAATTGTCGTGCAAAATACGACAACACTTATGCTGTGAGTTTAAATACAAATATTGTCTTCTAGACAATATTCACACCCAAATAAAGTCCTCATTACAATTATTGATACACTATTTTACAGAATAGTGAAGACTACTAAAACAACTATCTTAAACCATCACACCACAATTTCACTAGCTAGTTCGTTATATATTCTCGCCTCCTGAGAAGAAAAATGGAACAAAAAGGAAAAGGGTGAGCTCAACTAGCCCAGTAAAGAATATTATGACTAAGATAATATACAACAAATTATCCTTAGTCTTCAACAAGAAAAAATCTGATAGAATACAATAGACAATAAGTTTTAGATCAACAACTGCAGTGGAAACAACAATTCATTAAAAGAGTCAAGTAGAGAATGAAATCTACTATCATCTATGAATTTAAAAGTCCATCATTGATATTTTATCCCTGTAACATCAATAAATATACATCTTGAATTAAATAGTCATCTTTGCACTACAGGCCAAAGATATTAATCAGTCGGTTATGTTCATCTCAACACTTGTTCATATTTGCACTACGAGCCAAAGATATTCATCAAGAAATCATTCATCTTTGCACTACAGGCCAAAGATATTCAGTAATATCATCATTTAGGACTGAGGATGATGAAAAATATATTTTAAAAAAAATAAATCAAGTGAGACAAAAGAACAAATATTAAGGATTCGTATTTTAGACAATCCAAGTTCAAAAATACTCCATAATAAACTATTATGGAGCAGAATTCAAAAGTGAAGATCAAAACATAGATCCAATCAAAGATAGGAACCATAACAGACAATCTTGGACACAAAAAAGAAATTTTAATTTTTCTGTGAATAGTGTCAGATTTCGTGAATAAGTGTCGTATCGTGAATATAGAATCTCAGAACACTAAAAGGTAAAAATTCCACAAGAAAAATCATCATACTTCGTGAATAGTACTCATGAATAGTAACTCATGAATAGTAACTCGTGAATAGTAATTCATGAATAGTAACTCGTGAATAGTAACTCATGAATAGTAACTCGTGAATAGTAATCTCGACATAAAAAGATAAAAATTTCACAAAAAAAATCTTACAAATATTCCGACATAATGATATTGAAAGAAATAATATCATTTAAAAAAAATAGCATCCCTTACCACAAAAAAAGACATCTTTTGATTGGAATATCGAGATATATATTTGAAGGAAACTTGCACCGTATAGAACACTCAAGATATCTAAATACTCACAAAAATACACTCGATAATATAGAGAAAACTTGATTTCTGGTGTGATTTTCAATTTAACCCTAAGCACCCTATTTATAGGAAAATGCTTTAGAACACCAAAAGCGAGAAAATTTAATAAAATAATAATATTTATAAAAATATTATATGCACTCTTTGAAATCTAAAATTCAGCATCTAACACATGCAAGTTGGGCCCACCAACTTACCAAAAATGAAAAACATGTTTTAAAAAAAAAAATTGTAACAAAATTAATTCAGACTCAATAATCCGAAACTTCAATAATTCATAATAAATAGCCCTTTTATCAGAAATATTCAAATCGTATGTCCTTTCCATAGGAAATTTAATTCTCTAAAACTTTGCAGAAGAAAGTTTTTCCAAATTCCAAACAGAAATTTACTGAAATCCACATACGGACAATTTTGCAGGCTATAATCAAATTTCAGTCAAAAATAGGGTCCATCAATACACAAAACATGTGTTAAACATTTTTTGTAACAAAAATACTCTTCCTCCTCATTTATTCATATATCACACATTCATTATAAAATATCACCATTATTATATTATTATAATATAATAATATATTTTATCAGAAAAGATAAAATATCAATTTTCAACAATTATCACTTTAAAAAATTTCTCCATCTATATCCACATAAAATAAATATTTTTCTTATCATATAAATCAATAATTAATTATTCACAAATAATATTACATAATCACAATACTTACAACCGGTAGTTCCCGTGAAAGAGGGGACTTTCAATAAGGATTTCTCCTTACTGGCGCACAATTAGGTGACCAAACCTCTCCTTAGACAAAACTTTCTAGATAGGAGTGATCATTTGGGTATAACCGAAACAAGATAAGCTATTCGGTTATATCCAAAAAAGCGAATTATTGATAATTTCACTATCCAACTACTCTTAGTAGAAATTTGAAAATAACCGAATTCATAGAATTATCGAATTGTAATTTGGTATTAGAGTAATAACCAAAATATCATCCAACATAAATTTCATTACTGTTTAACAAATTAACATCCCAAAGAATGTTACCTTAATTGTCCAAAGAACAACAACAAGCCAACATGAAATTTATGACTTAATAAAGCAAGCCAAATTAATTGTCCAAAATCTGACAAAGTCGTGAACAATAAGCAACAAAAATTAAGCTTTCGATCCTTAAGAGTTAAGACCTTAACAAATTTATGACTTAACAAAGCAAAGAACAAAAATTAATCTAGCAAAATTAATCATCCAAAATACACTAAACAAGAACAACAAGCCAACAAAAATTAATCATCCGATCCTTAAGACCTTAACAAATTTATGACTTAACAAAGCAAAGAAGCCAACAATAAGCAACAAATACCAACAAGCCAACATGAAATTAATCTAGCAGAGAGCAGAGAAGCGAGGCAGGTGAAAGAACAGAAGAAGAACCAAAGAATTGGGCTTCAGTAATGCGACCAACAAACTACAAATGAATAAAGAACATACAACAAAGAATGTGTACAACAACACAAATCCTGTACATCACATGACCATGAACATCACAAATCCTGTACAGCAACATGAACATGCAACACAAATTCGATCAACACTATACTCTAAAAAGTAGACATGGAGCTATTATGGCATATGGGCATTGTTGCGCGTATGTGTAAACCATGATTAGATGACAATCAAATATGAGAGAAGTTTCGTATATTAGATTTTATGAATTTAACAAATTTTAGCATTTAGTAAGCTTCAGATAATGGTTACCAAAACAACCTCAACAAAATACACAAGACAAAATCTAGCACCATCCATATATAATGAGCTCAGAAAACAGTTATATCCTTTAATAACAAATATATGGTACTATTTGTCCAAAGAACTAAGGAATCAAGAGAAAGACAAATATATGGTAATCTAGTTTTGTCACAGAGTAAAAAATATATAGTGAAAACAAGCTTAATAACTTAAATGGACAAACTAGTTCAAGGAAATACATGGCTGTAACTTGAGATATCAAATAATTAATTAACCTTCAGCAGTTCATGATATCAAATTTTGAAACTAACTAAGTGAAAGTAAAAGAGACCAACAAATTGTGCTTTCTGCAATAAATTGTGCTTCATAGTTCATACTCATAGCATAACACCAATACACCATGACACCATCAATTTTCAGAACCATTAATCATTATAATCAAAATTGTATTTGTCCATCAGATAAGAATCGTCGATTAAAATTAAGGTCCAAGTTAACAAAGCCAACAAATTAAAATATCACATTATCCCAATCCATGGAATTATATAATAAAGATCCCAAAAAAAAATTAAAAAGAAATCCAAGACTCCAGTACTCCACAGAAAGCTCAGATTCCAAATTTATGAATTAATCAAAAGATTACCCAGTATCCACCTTAGAAATCATAACCCTAACTAACAAAATCAGATCAAATAACCCGTAAAAGGGTTCAAATCAAAATCAGATGTAACTTACTTAACAAAATCAGATGTAAGAGAGTGAAGGGGAGAGAAATAGAAGGGCGAGATCGAGACCCGGGAGACCGGGAGCCGAGCGATATAAGATCGTCGGTACGAGGCACATTCGCCACCATGGGCGGAGAGAAAGCGGAGGTGAGAAGAAGTGGAGAGGATGTGAGATCTTCGATCGACGAGTAGAGAGTTAATCGACGGTCGACGGTCGAAGTTCCACGAGGAGAGGATGGGATCTGATCTGAAATAATGAAATCAGAAATGGACTCGTCGACTTAAAGAGTTAGTAGCTGAGTAGATAATTAATATTATAATAATAATAATGAAATGGTTCGATTATTCGGATACCCGAATAACCTATTTTTTAAAAACTAAAATCGTAACCAAATACTGAGTAATAATTTGGATATAACCGAAATTGTAAAAAAAAAATTGAAAAATTGAAATAATTCGGTTTAAAAATTTTGATTCGGTTCGGTAGTTCGGTTTTATCCGTTTTTTGCTCACTCCTATTTCTAGACATTGTCAATAATGCTATCTAATAATATTATTAAAATAATATGAATTATTGATTTGATAATAAAAAATACTGTGTAGTGACAATTATTGAAACAACAATAATATAAAATATCAACGTAGTAATTATTGAATCAATAAAATAAAATATTAAATAGTAATTCATCGTAACAATTATTGAGAAAGTGTCTTCCCTACGTAAGAATCAATAATTGGTGCAATCGTGCTTTATTAATGCAACATCGCATATTCGTGTTTTAACCACCGGGTATTCCAACAAGATTAACTTCAGAATAACAACTACCGTTATTAATAAACAACTCAAACTTGTCGTTTTCTTCATCCAATCGTTTTTTTCGTTATGGGGCCCCCTAAAAGGTCACGTGCGTAAATGCGAATATTCGACAAAGAAGAATATTCTACGACCAAACGAATATTCCCCGACAACAATGAATATTTTATAACCACGTACTTGCTTATTTAAAATATTTGCGCATTTTACCCATAACTAACCACATTAATCAAATCAACTCCTTTACTATTTCAAAATAATAATTAGAGAAATTAAATCTTTATTTATAAAAAGTTGGAGTCTTACATTCTGCGCCGCCGTCTTGAGCTTGGTGGTAAGCCCCAATTTTCGGTGAATTCGTAGAACGGCAAGAGATGTGATATGGTCGTAACATTCGGAGCTCTCCGCCCTATTCCATTTTGGCCAAAACTTAGCCGACGACTTGCGTATGCAAACTATGGTTTCCAATTAGAGTTTCGAGCTAGAGTTTGAAGAGAGAGAGAGAGAGGGGAGGAGACTGAAAAGTGAAGACTGAATGAGGGTTTACTAGAGTAAACGACCCTAAGGTATATTAATTAATTTTAGTGGAGTAAATAGCTCTTCTGTGTATTTCACTTGTATTTAGTAAATATTTAAGTATATTGTAATAGTATATACATACACTTAAACCGTATAAAACAGCTTTTTCGGTGTCATGTCAGCATTTAGACGTGTTTTTTGGATAAAAAAATTTTTGGGGTCACTTTTGTTTACTTAAGTATACTTGGAGTATGTTAATATGTAAGTGTAAAAAGAGTCATACTTCGAGGCACATAAGTGTTTTTAGCCCAAATATTTTTATTGTTAAACTACAGTACTATTACTATATATTACCTTTACATATTAATATAATAAATGACATGATTTATTTTGAAATGTTACTTTAGATAATATAAATATCTAACTTTTTCATCATTTCCCATCCTTCTAAATCCTTCCACTTTTTGGGAAAAAGTTTTGAGTCAAAAATAAAATTAACTTTAGCTCCAAATTCATTTTTTTTTCTCTAAAAAAACTCACAAACATGAGACATTGAAGGGTTTTAATTATTTTCCCCCTTCCCTTTCCTTCCCTTCCCTTCCCCTAAAAAAAACTTACAAACACAATATGGAGGAGGGATGGGAAAGTGTAAAACCCTAGTCCCACATTGAAATATATGAAAAAAATTTGTTTATATATAATGAATTAAGTTACTAACAATAATACATTCAGTAATAAACTTTTGGACGAATCTGTGGTGAACTAAGATGACTCTTTCAAAATAAATTGTCATTTATTACATTAGTATGCAAGAGTAATATAGTAATAGTATATTTTAAAAATAAAAATATTTTCTCTTCCCATTCCTTTTTCTAAACTCATAAACAAAAAAAAAATAATTAAAATCTCATCATTTCTATTCTTTTCTAAAACTCATAAAAAAAATTATAATTCATTCAAATTCCAATCTCTCCTATACAAACTCTCAAACGCATCATGATAAGTAACCAATGGAACATGATTGAGAGCTATACATCTCCCCCTTCACTCACTAAGTATTAAGTGATATCTTTATACAACATTAATTGTCTAAAATTGAAAAAAAAAAGTGTCGCAATATGATTTAAATTTAAAAAACTCATTATAAAAACAAAATACAAACTTATGTAATGCTGATAAGTCAGCCTTTTGGTGGATGCCATTCCACATGAGGGGAAGGTGAATTTGTTTTTTTCTTTAGATATTCTCTCCAGTCCAAAATATGCTTAAATTTCTTTGAAGGCGTTTAATTTTAAATTATAATTCTTATTTTAATTAATATAATTATTAATTGTTACAAAATAGGCTAGGTAAACATTACTCATGGGAAAATTTAAACACTAGAAATTCCATTAATGTATTATTTAAAACTAAATGAGTTTATATCAATTTAAAATTTCAAATTATCTCAAATTGATATTAAAAAATTAAAATTAATCTTATAATTTGAAATAAATATTTAGTTATTTTATTTTATGATGAATAAGAAAATATGAGTGGTGGAGTAGGTCAATTTGGTAATATTAAGGTAACCATACTTTTGGGTCAGTGAAGCATGCAGTTAAAAATGACAAAATTAATGAATTATCAAATGTGGTTCACAACTTTTACTGATTACATTATTAAAATTTTAATTTTTTAAATTATTTTAATAATATAATTATTATTTTGAAATTGGATTGTTCTATTATTTTTTATTGATAAAATTAATTAATTACTCACTGTAGTTAACACGTTTTACTAATTTTATTAGGATTATATTTATGATTTGATATGAGCCTGAGTTTTTATGGATAGACATAGAGAGAATTTAGAGGCAAATGCAAGGGGGTGACTGTTACCAATTACCGCACTTTCATTTCTGCTGCTGATACATTATTTTTCATTCGCGAGAAAGTTTGTTTTATTGATAAACATCTAAGATCCGAGTACCCAAAATAGTTTGATTATTTTGTTTTCACTTTCTAGTTTTTTTATTATTTTTTCGCCACATAAGTAATATTTTTTATTTTTGTATTTATTTTCTAGAGCCATGTAGATAAAAAATTAACGTCTGTTTAAATTTTTTAACAGAAAGACCCAATTTCAAAATAATAATTAGTTTACTAGAATAATTTAAAAAATTAAAAGTTCAATGGTGTAATGAGTAAAACGTGCCAACTACAGTGAGTAATTCATTAGTTTTGTCAATAAAAAATTAACATCCATTTAATTTTTTTAACGAATTGACCCAATTTCAAAATAATAATTAATTTACTAGAATAATTTAAAATTTTAAAAATTCAATAGTATAATTAATCAGTAACACTAAAATACTAATTCATTAGTTTTGCAAGCCAAAAATAGTAAAATACACGATATGGACATAGCATAGTAAGGAGGCCTGGAGGAAATAAACTTAATTAAGTTATAATAAGAAACAAAAAGATGATTGCCACATACAAGAGCTTTTTTCTTTTTCTTTTTGTTTTTGGGGGGTTGGAACTTGGGGGAGCTATAAACTTTGTTTGGTTTGTGTGGGAGGTGGTATCTCAAGTCTGAAAACCACACATAACTGACTATTGGTTTTAACTTATTAAATACTTTCTCAATTCAAAAAATAAAGAATTAATTACTAATTATAAGATTTATTATTTTTAAAAATTAAATGAATAAAATTAAAAATGTTCAAATTGATTTCAAAAGTAAAATTAATTGCTCTAATATATTGGAACCTGGGAAGTAAATAAATGGATAATCTTACTTGAAGAAGTACCAAGTTGTTTAATTTCTTTATAAAATAAGTAAATCCTTTGACTATGTAAAACTTAATTAAAATATTAGCTAGTGCCTAGTGCAAAAGTATTTATATTCAATATTCATCCTAACATGGGATTACATTGTAATGCTGATGTTTATGCTATGAATGACTTGTTCAATTCTCACTTTCATTCGTATTATCCAAACATAATATAGCACTCTCATTAATTCTATGGATAAAAATAAAAATCAATAAATTAAAGGGTTGCTGTAGATAGAATATCTAGAGAGAGAGATAGGGGGGTAATAGCTATGCTGGTAAATTTGTACAAGGAATAGGAAATAGCCGAATAGGCTACTCGTCACTGGTGTGGTGAAAAAGGGGGAGAGATTAAGGATTCCAACGGTAAAGCAGAGTGATTGCTGACAGGTTAACCTTCTCTCCCGGAGATGTGTCGTCTTTTGGGTGATGTCACGTGAATCTCACCCTCCCCTCACACGCTTGCCTTTGGATAGGACCAACTCATCATTGTATTGTATTGCAATCTCTCATCTGTCTCTCACGTGTCAAAGTCGGCTGCTCACGTGCCTAGCTCCTTTTCCGTTTTAGTATCAGGATTCAGGATTATTAAACTAACCTCCGTCTCACATTTTTATCCTTTTCTTTTAAATTTTTTATGGAACTGCAACCACCGTATCAATTTATGCACCTATAACCTCTTTGCTCTTTGGTCTAAAGAATATTTCTGGACCCTTGGTCTATCGTGACATATACTGTATATTAATGATTATTCGGACACTTTTCTAAAATAATACTCCCTCGGTTCCGAAATAATTGATGTTATATATCAATACACATCTATTAAGAAATTTAATTATTTCAATTCATTTGTCTATTCATCCAATAAGAAAGAGAAAATTTTTTTTACGGATATACATAGAAAGATAAAGGAGTCCAATAAGAAAGAGAGAGAATTCTTAAGTCTTTAATTTTTCATAGGAATCCAATAAGAAGAAGAGAAAAAATTTTCAAGTCTTTAATTTTCTTTGGGACTCCAATAGAAAGGAGAGAGAGGATTACATGAAAATCCTATAACGTCAAATATTTAGAAAAAAAAAATTGACGTATAACGTCACTTAATAGGGAACCGAGGGAGTAATATATACTCCCTTTCTTTGTAATTATTTAATCATTATTAATTTTTTAAATTTAATTTAATATATTTTTAAACTCAAATTTAAAATAATTAATTAAAAATTATGAAACAACAAAGTTTTACAATGAGTAATGTTGTGACTCCCCAAAATAGGTCCACACAACCCATTCTGAGTCGCCAAATACATGGTACAAAATTCAAATACAAACTTCATTTATACAACTATTAATTATCGTAAATAGTACTCGAGTGAATAGTACCCCGAATGAAAACATTAAAATTTAATAAGAAAGTTCAAACCAATATTATAATGAAATGATATTAGATGAAGCGCAAACATCAAGGAATTTCTAATCATTTCAAAAATTATAGAAGTAATACTTACCATAGTAAGTTTAGATTTAGGAATATGAAAAGAAATAATATACGGAACTATAAATAGATTTTCACCCGTCATGTGGTAATTCACGTAGACAGATCTTTTCCAAAAATAAAGAATGAGTACAAAGGGTTATTCACTATGCATGCGATAATCCGCGTAGACAGGTTATTCCCACAGATTAAAGAATGAATACAACGGGTTATTCACCAGGCATGCGGTAATCCGCGTAGACATGTTATACCGACAAATTAATAAGGAATAGAATGACAACACTTACGAGTATGAAGTAATATCACGAACGAATATGAAAGAAAATAACATCCTTTACGAATACGAAAGAAATAATACCCTTTACGAATACGAAAAAAAAAATCCCTTACCTTAGTATAAGATTAGATACTGCAATAGTGTAGTACCAGAATACTCTTCTTCTTTCTCTCCGATTCTCTCTCTATAGTTTTCTCTTGTGAGTCTTAGTGAATTGGTGAGAATAAAAGAAGAAATAAGCTTCTATTTATAGAAGATTTCTATCTTAGCGCCCTTGCAATGTGAAGAGTAAAGTGGCTTGACGACTAGTAATGTGAAAAGACAAGTGGTTTGACGCTTGTAATGTAAAAAAGTAAGTAGTTTGACGCCTGTAATGTGAAATAGCAAGTGGTTTGACGTCTGGTAAATGCAAGTACTATTGAAGAAAGTGACTCTTAGATGATGACTTATGGGTTCTATAGAATAAACCAAACTTACAACAAACGTTTCATAACAAACCTTTTATTTATATCAAAGATATATTGAATAAATATTTATCACAAATCACTTTATCTTCAATCAACACATTTTTAATCTTTTAACAATTCTTCATCAATAATATTATAACTTACAATATTGACAACCAGATCATTCCCAGGAAAGTGCGGGATTTCCGATAAAAATTTCTCCTTTTTGGCGCGCAATTAAATAACCTAACCCCTTTACTCGACAGAACTTTCTAGACATTATCAATAATGCAAATAATAATATGAATAATTGTGTCACCTCAATTATTGATTTAATAATATAAAATATTGTGCAAATGATATTATGACGATAATTGAATCAATAATATGAGATACTATGCAGCAACTACTATAGCAATTATTGAATGAAACTGAGTGACTTGTTACGTAAGCATCAATAATCAGAGATACTGTGTAATACCTTGTGCTATTGTGCAACAACGCGTATTACTGTACTTTTATCACCGGATATTTTAATAGTTTAACGGTAAAAGTTTTGCCGTTATTCTATAAAAAAGTTATTTTTGTCATTTTCTATATCCGACAGTTATTCCATAGTGGGGTCCACCAATGATTGCGTCGTCGTACGAATATTCCCCGACAAAAAGAATATTCCCCGACCAAACGAATATTTTGTGAAAACTTGCTTACTTTCTCTAAATAATTTAGTCGCTGTCTGGACATCAACGACCACAATTTACGACTGTAATATCAACGACCGCACACTAGCAAACGTATTTGTCGCTAAGCTGAGTCACCGTAAATCAGCTGTCAAAGGTAACATGACCCACGTGTCAACGACCAACAATAGCAACCACATTGGGTTCTAATGTTCTCAAGACATGCGATCGCTAAATGTGGTCACTAATACGTAATTTATTTAAAAAAATTTGCCTATTTTGTTGATATCCCAAAAATTTTGTACTTGTTTTTTATTCTAACACACAACAGTATATCAAAATAAACCAACATCCATACAAATCTATTGATATATCCATCCATATACAATTTAAAATAAGCCAACAAAGTAATATAAATATCCACGCATACTATATAAATAAGAACTGTCCGAGTAAAAATTATATACAAATGTCATAAAGTACAATCCACATACATTCAATTATTTAGTCGGTAAAAATTGTCTAAATAGGGGTGTAACAAAAAAATAAAACATGTATTATTGAATATAAAATTAAACTAAACATACAAAGCAGTACATAAAGTTAAAGTACATAAAGTTTAACAATGACAAAATTACCTGGGGCTTATCCTACTGCTCTCTACAACTCTCACCACTACATCTGCTAACTCCTCAGGACTCAGCGACTGCAAATGTGTCCCAAGTGTGAGAAGATAATTTTGATCCTGACATATTGCTCTCACACAATTAGCAGGAGTGTGCAGCTTCGAATGGCAGAAGGACTGAGTAGACTGGCAAGAAGAGCTGCTTGTGCCACTAATAATCGGCCATCGTCAATATTCTTGACCTTTGATATAATTCTTCTTAACAACCGACACCCTCTCCCACAACTTTTGATTAAACAATGCATTCATAGGTGCCAAGAAGATAAGTCTTTCAACCAAGATGGCGCCTTTCTAAGTGTCTTGTCATCAGGTTAATAATTAAATAGTTAACAATAAATATAAAATGCTTAAGAGTGACGTAAATATTTAAAAACATATCAAAGTATACCGCTATTTTTATAGCATCAGGTAAACCATTGCGGGTGGCCACATATACATCCATCCAATGGATGGGTTAACCCTAAGACAATGCCTCCTACAAAATTAATATGCTCACAAATTAATAAGTAACATGTGTGATGTACTAAAGCTAAAATTAAAACTTTATACTCAATACATACCCTGGAAGTAATGTGCTGCAACTGTGATATGTTGTCTCCCTTATAGGTCTCATTTGCCTTATCGCTTGTAGGTACACCTAAGGATCTATTCGAGGAGGCAATCTTTCGCCTCTTGACCCAGCTTTCGGTTTTCCACTGGACACACATCTCAACCCATATAGTATTTGTGCACTACCAAGGGCTATGATCATGCATGTACTCCTCACCATGTCCTAAATGGTTTATCCCTGCATTATGAATGACTTTTTTTCTTTTCTGATTTAGATCGTCTTTGATTCAGACGTCACACTTCTGCCAGAATAGTGTCTGAACAACTGATGTCTGCTCATCTTCCCTTCTATACCTCTTCTATAAATAAAATAAGCTTTAATATTATTAAAACCGTGATATTAACTTAATCCAACACTATTAATCAATAAAAAATATTAATTATATTATTTGTCAACATTAACAAAAAACTATACCTGAAATTCAGCTCGAACAACATCCTTGTGGGTGATAGGTGTGCTCGCCCACGTAATCACTGGCGTAGGCCAGTTCTGTCAGCATAACTATGAAATGCATTTCACAATTTTGCTACCACTAAAGTCATATTTGATTATAACATTTTACATTAAATACAGACATTTGATTATAATATTTAAAGCAGGTTACATTAGTATATATCTACAACAATTGAAATATAAAATATTGATATGTTTAATGTACATGTTGTCCGGAAGAGGAAGGATCTGTATGAGAGTCCGGTCATCCGGATTTGTCGGAGCCTTTGACACATGATTAGGACCCCTACCCAAGCCGCACTTTCTTGCAGCTGGTTCAGAAGCCATCTGTAAAAACAAATTTATGATTTTAATATGATGACCTATTTGATTACATATACAAATAAAATGACAATAATGACAGGTAATGGTATGAAATAGTTAACTACAACACAACAATAAATGAAAGAAATATAAACACGACAATGATATAAAGAACATGTATATATGTAATCACAAGTAATGGTATAAAATAGTTAACTACAGCACAATAATAAATGAAAGGTACATAAACACGACAGTGATATAAAGAACATGTATATATGAAATAGTTAACTATAACACAATAATAAATGAAAGTTACATAAACATGACAATGATATAAAGAACATGTAGATATGTAATAACAGGCAATGGTATGAAATAGTTAATTACAACATAGTAATAAATGAAAGGTACATAAACTCGTCAATGATATAAAGAACATGTATATATGTAATTGTATGTACTACAAGTAATACTAAACATACATTTTATTTTTTAATCGCTATTTGAGTCAGAATATATTGTATACGGTTTGAAGATTTATAACCATCATCTTCTTCAAATTCAGTGTCAGTGTCTGGTAGTAACTTTTCTTCCTCAATATCAATGTCATCTGGCACAAGATCTGACTAAAGATCCAATTCATTAGGTTCATCTTCATCCTCTAACTGAATTACTTCATTGTCGTCTTCCACATTTATTGGCATAGGTCTATGAAGGATCTCCTCTTGGTAAAACTTTATGTCTACTAATTGTACACGACTGCGCGAGGGAGTATGAATTAAAACTTGTCAATCTGCAGGTTGTCTATCCATTTTCCTAACAGGACTAGGAGTGTATTCTACTTGTACTGTTTGAGTTGGCAACACAAATGATTCATTGGCATACGTGGACCTATGGAAGTCAATATCGATGATTCCATGTCGATCTACACGTATCCCTTTTTCTGTATCAAACTAACGACACTTGAACCAGTTAATTTGACCCCCGTAAGTGCCCTTGTACGACAACTCTATGATTTCCTCCAACTCCCCATAAAAGGCACGACTAAGCTCATTATAACAATTTCCTTAGACATATACTCCAGTGTTCGTTGTACATTTTCTGCGAGCATATGCCTTTGTATAAAATTCACAACTATTGATCTTGTCACTAATGCGGCTGACTTGGTCCATTTTTAGGCCCATAGCTAGGACTTGTACATTATCCAGAATCGTTCCCTCAATAAGAGCTTACAAAAACTATATTACATTAAATGAAGTCATAAATTAATGGAGTATATATGTCGTGCCTAATATATTTAACTTACTTTGTCCTTTAGCCACCTTGCAAATTTTTTATCACGACTGATTTGAACATCTTTATCAGTTATGTCGAGCTGATTCGCTTTTAACTCGTCATCGTATGATCTATACAATTTTATAAATATTAACATATTGGAATGTATGTCATTGTAGGTTAAGATATAGTTATGTCCAATAAAAATTGAAATTTTACATGTGTACCTCATAAATTCGACAATCTCCTTACAATTAATTGAGAAGAATGTAAGTATGTGAAACATGTAATTCTTGCTCAGAGAGGAATATGCATTTCCTTGTTCCATTAATGCGACCCGATAGACCAAATACAAAAAGTTGACCATTTAGTTCAACATTGCCTCTATCATCATATCTCAGGACTCAATTGGCCTTAGACTTCGTCGAGAAAATAGTCTAAGATAAACGTAGATATCTCATTAAACCTGTATGCCTCATATCGACCCCTCTCGAAAATAAACATCCATCTATATTGAACTGCCCCCCCAACACGAGCTTCATAAGGAAGATGGATTTGCAAATGCTCCAAGAAATTAAAAAAACTAGGTGAGAATATTTTTTCAAGCTTACACGTAATCTCAATGATGTTCTTCTCAAGTATAGACATGTCCTTCTTATTTAATGTTTTTGAACATAAATCTCTGAAGCAACGACTAAGATTAGTCAAAGCATGCCATATTGGTTTATCAAGTATATCTCAAAATGATAAAGCCATGAGTCTCTTCATGAAGACATTACAGTCATGACTCTTCATCCCTCGAAATATCCCACCCGTAACACATTACAATGTTTGACGCATATCTATCTGGTAGTTTGAGAGACTTAACCCATGTGCACACATCTTCGACCTACTTTTTGGACAATGTATACCTTGCATGCGGTTTGAACATCTTACCAATTGCAGATTCATAAAGTTCTAATCTAGGACGCTTATAAATATCTTTCATGTCCAACCGTGCTTTATCATTATTTTTCGTCTTGCCCGTAACACTCATCACAATGTTATATACATTATCGAACACATTCTTCTCAATATGCATCACATCTAGATTATATTGAATCAAATTTGTAGACCAATAAGGTAACTTTCCCAAAAGAAGCTTTTGCGAACCTAGTTATGAGACTCGCCAAACCCACTGATTATATTTGAGGCAACAATCTTACCGAACGGGATAAATGACAATATCATCACACGGTCACGCATCTCCATCCCTGACAATCGCGGTGCAAGCATATCATTGTTTACTTTCTCTTTATTGAAGTGTTTTATGTTTCTTCGAAATAGGTGATCTGTCGGTAAGAAACGAAGATGACATTCAAACCAACAAGGCTTTCTACCTTTTGATAGATTGAAAGACTTTGTATGCTCTATACAATATGGACAAGCCAATTTCCAATGTGTACTTCATTCAGATAACATAGCATAAGCAGAGAAGTCACTTATAGTCCATATAACCGCAACCTTAAGGTTAAAATTTGATTTCCTGAAACATCCCCAAGTTTATACTCCATCCTCCAACAATACCTTAAACTTGTCCATCAGATATCTCAAGTAAACATCTAGGTTCTTTCCAGGATTCTTGGGATCAAGAATCACGAGTGAAAGAAACAATTATGGTTATTTCATACACATCCAAGGAGGAAAGTTGTACGGAGTAACAATCACAGGTTAGCAGGAATATAGAACAACAGAGTGGCCGAATAGGTTTGTGACGCCCCCAAAATAGGTATACATCACCCATCTTGAGTCGCCAAATACATGGTACTAAATTCAAATACAACTTGATTATACAACAGTCGTGTAAAATACGACAAAATACATGCTGTGAGTTTTAATACAAATATTGTCATCTAGACAATATCCACACTCAATTTAGTCCTCATTACATTTATTATAACACTATTTAACGCGTAATAGTGAGGACTACTAAGACACCATCTCGGGACCATCACTCCGTCTCCCCATTAGTCCATGCCACGTTCTCATTTCTCAAGAAAACGGTGAAAGAAAAAGGTGAGCCCAACTAGCCCAATAAGAAATATTATGACTAAGATAATGCATAATAAATTATCATTAGTCCTCAGCAGTGTTAAACCGATAAAATACAATAGACATCAAGTTTAAGCTGCAGAATTGAACATGCAATCCATTAAAAGAGTCAAGTAGAGAATAAAATCTACTATCTTTTATGATTTAAAAGGTTTTCATCACTTTTATCGCCGAGACTCAAACTTAATAAATAATCCACATCATCCCCGCACTACTGGCCAAGGATATTCATTAGGTCACGACCACAAATTATCCATGCACTACGGCCAAGGATATTTGTGTATTCATCAATGGTTATGATCATGCCAACAAGCTCGTCCATCAATGCACTTTGGGCCAATGAGGACTTTACCACATCATTTGTAACATTACGGCCATGATTACCGAATAATCCTCGGTCATAATCATACCAAGTCCATCTATGCACTACAGGCCACATATGACTTTCAAAAATAATATAAACATGAGGATGATAACAATGATATAAGAATTCAATAAAAAAAAGTTCAAGAATTAATTTATTCAGGAACTAATAACGTCCAAATTTTCAACATGATACTTCTTTGTAAAGTAAAATTCAAGAATGCTCAAAAGAATATTTCCATGAAAAGATACTTGATGAAGCGCAAATATCAAGAATATTCCACTAATTTCATGGAGTTTTGAAGTCAAAACTTTAACCAACTGAGTATAATAAAGAATGGAATAACAAAAGAAATCACCATGCATGCGGTACTTCAGATGATAAAGGTTATTCTACCGAATAATAAATATCGGAACCGTGTCAAAGCGTAATACGACCTTGACAGGATATTCAATGAATAATAAAGAATGGAATACAAATGAAATCACCATGCATGCGGTACTTCGCGTAGATAGGTTATTCCAACAGAATACTAAATGACGGAACCAGGTCAGGTGAAATTCACACCAACAGGATGTTCCAACGAGAATATAATAAAAAGCGGAACCGGTCCGTACAGAAAGTCTGAAACAGGATATTCCAATAGAATAATAAAGAATGGAATAAAAAAGAATTTCACAAAGTATAGGGTAGCCCGCGTATACAGTTTATTCCAACAGAATAATAAAGATGGAATAATAGAAGTTCTCTTCATGAATACAAAAGAAATAATACCCACTCTTAGTAAAAGAAACTTGATATCGGAGTAGTGAAGTAGCAAGAATACTTTTTTTCTCTCTCTATAGTTTCTCTCTCTAGAGTTTCATTGAATTCGTAAGAAATAATAAAGGAATGAGCTTCTATTTATAGAAGAATGGAATGAATAGTAACCAATCCATGAACGGTCCAATTTGATTTACTTTAATCGGACGGTCCATATTTAAAGCAAAATCTTTTAAATAAAATATAATATATTCTATTTATAATCTAATAAAATGAATAACTTTTAAAAAGATTTTACTATGCAAATACTATGCAAACACTATGTAAACACTATGTATAATAAAATATAATATATTCTAATTATTGTCTCAATAAAGCAGATAACTTTATAAAAGTATTACATTTTATATAAAAAGATTTTATTATTATTAGCTTAATAAAAGCGAATAACTTTATAAAAGTATTACATTTTATATATAAAAGTTTTTCGTTTTATTACGTTAATAATACTGAATAAAACAAAACATCATCATCATTATAATTATTCACACTATTAATCGACTGTGTCGTCCCCGAAAAGAGGGTCTTCCAATAAGGATTTCTCCCTATTAGGCGTGCAATTAGGTGACCAAACCTCTCCTTGGCGTAACTTCAGACATCGTTAATAATGCAAATAATAATATTAATAACTTCGTCATCTCAATTATTGATTTAATAACATATAAAATATAAATGAATAATTGAATCAAACCGAGTGACTTCTCACATAAGCATTAATAATCAATACCGGTGTGCTACTTATGCAACCACGCCAGTACATTATACTTTTTTACTACCAAGTAGTTCAACGAAGATCAACGGTAAAACTTCCATTTGTTATGAAATCGTTTTCTCAATTCGACAATAATTACATTGTGGGGTCCACCAATGATTGTGCCGTCATACGAATATTCCCTGACCAATCGAATATTATATAACAACTTGCGTCTTTGCAAAATTTATAAATATTACCCACAACTATAACATTATATCAAATTTATTCCATAATATTCAAAAAATGATATTTATAGAAAATTCATTTTTATTCATAAAAGTTGAGGGTCTTACAATCTCCCCTTCTATGAAATTTTGCCCTCGAAATTAGGGTGCACGCACGGTATGTTGAAGAAGTAAGGATACCTTGATTTCATTTGATTCTAACTCCCGGTCATTTCCTCAACATCGTGGTTCTCCATAACACTTTGACTTGAGGTATAACCTTGGAGCGTAGAATATGTTCCTTCTTATCCAAGATTTGAACAGAAACCTCTTCATACGTTAAATATTCCGCTATTTCATCCGGTTCTAACTCAATAATATGGTTCGGGTCTTTCACATATTTACGTAATATAGATATATGAAAAATGTTATGAACACGAGACATACTTGGCGGTAAAGCAAGTCTATAGGCTACAGTCCCTACTCGATCGAGGATTAAAAATGGGTCAATGAATCGAGGATTGAGCTTTCCTCTCTTTCCAAATCTCGTAACTCCTTTCCATGGAACAACACGTAACAACACATGATCTCCAATATCGAATTCCATCCCTTTCGATGAAGATCAAGATAACTCTTTTATCGGTCTTGTGAGGTTTTTATACGTTGTCGGATCGTTTGAATCTTTTTCCGTAGTCATACGTACCAACTCCGGTCCCAACAACGTTGCTTCACCCACCTCATCCCAGCATACTGGAGAACGACACTTTCTTCCATACAACGCCTCGAATGGAGCCATACCAATGCTTGCTTGATAACTATTGTTGTAGAAAAACTCCACCAATGGTAAGAACTTGTCCCAACTTCCCTTGAAGTCAAGGACACAAAGTCTTAATAAATCTTCAAGAGTTTGAATAGTCCTCTCTGATTGTCCGTCCGTCTGAGGATGATAAGCCGAACTAAATCGTAAATCTGTGCCAATATCTTTTTGCAAACTAACCCAAAATCGTGAAGTGAATCTTGGGTCTCGATCAGAAACTATGGATACTGGCATACCATGCAGTCTTACAATCTCGTTTATGTACATACGAGCAAGACGTTCTAGTGTATAAGTTTCTCGTATTGGTAAGAAATGAGCAGACTTGGTCAATCTATCAACAATGACCCAAATTGCATCTATGCCTTGAGAAACCTTGGGAAGACCAGTAACAAAATCCATAGTAATGTGCTCCCACTTCCATTCTGGAATTTCAAGTGGTTGCAATGGACCTTTTGGTACTTGATGCTCCGCTTTGACTCGTTGACAAGTTAAACACCTTGAGATAAACAACGCTATCTCTCTCTTCATATAGCTCCACCAAAATGTATGACGAAGATCACGATACATTTTGGTACTCCCAAGATGGATTGTAAACGGTGTGTTGTGCGCCTTCATCATGATTTTATACTTTAAATCAGAGTCGTTAGGAACACAAAGTCCGGAGTTGACTCAAAGTATTCCTTCTTCATCGATTCTTGCTTGGCAAGATAGCACCTTTCAGTACTTTCTTCCTCATATGCATCGGCTCCAGTGTCCAGCTCGAAGCGACTTTAACTTTATCGATTAAAGTCGGTTCTACTCGTATATTCGCCATCATCACATGGGTCCCTGAGTCTTTAATTCTATCTCCATCCTTTGCAAGTCATACAAGATGGGCCTTTGCGTTGACAATATCGCTTGCTTGTACCGCGATATGATCTTTTACTCAATCGTCACTACCACGCGTTTGCTTTTCCAGGATGGTATTGGATGGTATGATCATAATCTTTCAGCAGTTCAAGCCAACGTCGCTGTCGCATGTTGAGTTCTTTTTGAGTGAAGATTATTTGAGGCTTTTATGATCCGTAAAGATCTCCACTTTCTCCCCATACAAGTAATGCCTCCAAATTTTAAGTGCGAAGACAACAGCTACCAACTCTAGATTATGAGTAGGATAATTCCTCTCATATTCTTTGAGTTGTCG
Organism: Panax ginseng; assembly: GCA_020205605.1. Taxonomy (NCBI): domain Eukaryota; kingdom Viridiplantae; phylum Streptophyta; class Magnoliopsida; order Apiales; family Araliaceae; genus Panax; species Panax ginseng. The sequence continues at coordinate 20,663,637 of CM035132.1, forward strand.
AGAGGCATAGGCTATGACTTTCCCATGTTGCATAAGAACACATCCTAACCCCTTGCCTAAAGCATCACTATAGATGACAAATCCCTCTGACCCAGATGGTATTGTCAGAACAGGTGCTGAAATGAGTCTTCTTTTGAGTTCTTAAAAACTCTTCTCACATTCCTCGTTCCAACCGAATTTTGTATCTTTCCGAGTCAGCTGAGTTAAGGGAGTAGCGATTCGAGAAAACCCTTATCTGAATCTCCGATAATAACCAATTAAGTTTAGAAAGCTACGTCTTGATCCATCGATTTAGGTTGCTCCCGACTTTGAATGGCTTCAATCTTTCTTAGGGTCAACAGATATTCCATGACTTGATACCGCGTGCCCAAGGATTGCTACTTCCTCAAGCCAGAACTCGCATTTCTTCAACTTGGCATAAAGCTTATATTCACGAAGCTTTTGGAGTATCAGCCTCAAGTGTTGCTCATGAACTTCACGGCTTTTGGAATAAATAAGGATGTCATCAATAAAGACGACCACAAAGTGATCCAAATATTTCTTGAATATTCGGTTCATCATATCCATGAAGGCAGCAGGAGCATTAGTCAATCCAAAAGACATGACTAGAAATTCATAATGCCCATACCGAGTTCTGAAAGCCGTCTTTGGATTGTCATCAGTTCTAATCTTCAATTTGTGATATTGGAACGAAGATCAATCTTTGAAAAGAATTTGGGGCCTTTTAACTGGTCAAACAGGTCATCAATACGTGGCAATGGGTACCTATTTTTGATGGTGACATGATTCAACTCCCGATAATCAATATAAAGTCGCATACTCCCATCTTTCTTCTTCACGAATAGAACAGGAGCACCCCAAGGAGAATTACTAGGACGAATAAAGCCAATGTCTAACAATTCTTGCAGTTGGGTCTTTAACTCCTGAAGTTCAATAGGAGCCATTCGATATGGGGCTTTGGAAATAGATTTTGTATCGGTTCAAGGTCGATAAAAAATTTAATTTCACGCTCTGGGGGTAGGCCAACAAGTTCTTCAGGGAATACGTCAGGAAATTCATTAACAATAGAAATATCATTCAAAACTGACGTATTTTTGTTTAGATCTGTGACATGAGCTAAGAAATCTTGACATTCGTTTTTTAATAAACGAATAGCTTTATGGCTTGAGATGACAGTGATTGATTTTAATGGTTTGGTTGTTTGAATTCGCATAATAGGTTGATTAGGAATATGAAAGGTAACAACCTTACGAAAATAATCAATTTTTGCATGATGAGTAGTTAACCAATCAATCCCTAGAATTACGTCAAATGCAAGTATTTTCAATGAAATAAGGTCAACAAGTAATGTGAGGGTACCGATTTGAACCAAACAAGACTTATAAACAGTGGATGTAATGAAGGTTTCTCTCAATGGAGTTTTAACAGATAAGTCAAAGTCTAATTTCTCCAGAGTCAAATTTAAACGTTAAGCTCAAGTAGGAGAAATAAAAGAATGGGTAGAACCGGTATCAAATAAGGTATATACTTCACTAGAATTTATGATAAGCTTACCCGTGATGACCTCGTTCGGGTTCCTTGCTTTCTAGGAGGTCACGACAAACGCTCTCCCTTGAACAACCGGTTTTGTCTTGTCTGGGATGGCCTTTGCTGCCTCCATCCCAGCTGGACTTGTCTTCAGTTCACGACAAAATCGGGCCAGGTGTCCTTCTCTTCCACAATTGTAACATGCTTTGGAGGGCATCGCACAGTTTGGACTGATGTGTCCCTCCCCTCCACATTTGAAGCATATGATAGGTGGTCGTTTTCCTTCCTTAACGACAGGTGTTGATGCTAACGTCTTTCCATTATTGTTGAATCTTCTTTTCTTGAAATGTCCATTCTTATTATTTTGGCCATGATTACCACCGAAGTGGTTACCATTTTTTCCATGTTGATTCCTTCCACGCTTATTGTCACCGCTTCGATGACCGCTTATCTTTGGTATTATCATTTTTTACCGCTTCTTTTGGTTGGGTTGACTCATTATCGCGCTCCAATAACTGAGCCCTATTAACAACATCTGAATACAAACATAGTTTATGAGAGATAAGATATTGACGTATCTGTGGTTTCAAACCTCTTAGAAACATTCGTGTCATTCTCTCCTCATTATCAACCAAATTGGACGCAAATCGGGACAGCTCGGCAAACTTGGCTTCGTACTGTGACACGGTCATGTTGTTTTGTTCCAATTTAATGAACTCTACCTCTTTCATGTGACGAATAATTTTGGAAAAATACTTGTCGTTAAACAGTTCTTGGAACTTCTCCCAAGACATCTTCAGTGCGGTAGGTTGAGTACGCTTTACTGATTCCCACAAGTAATCTGCCTCTGCCCGCAACATGAAAGTGGCAAAGGGAACCTTTTGCTCCTCGGAGCAACCCAAGACATCAAATATCTTGTTGATCTGCTTTATCCACGTCTCCGCCTTAAGTGGTTTTGGCTCTCCAAAAAACTCCGGTGGTCCCAGCTCCTTGAACTATTTGGCGGTGACCGTTCGAGAGTTGCCAGTGTTTCCGCCTGCATTTTGGACAGGAGCCGCTCTCGCCTGATGTTGCATGAATTGCATAAAGCCTCGGAACATTCCATCGTTCATCATTTGTTCAGTGTTGTTGTTTGCATTAGGATTGTCACCTTCCTGATGCACATTATCCTGATTATTGATCTGTGGAGACTCGACGGTCTCCTGTGCTCCATTGATGTTCTCAACATTCTCGGATGCCATTCATAATGCGCAAATAGAGCACAGGCTATGATCATGAGTCGCAAATAGAGCACAGGCTATTTTGTGACGCCCCCAAAATAGGTATACATCACCTATCTTGAGTCGCCAAATACATGGTACTAAATTCAATTACAACATGATTATACAACAGTCGTATAAAATACGACAAAATACATGCTGTGAGTTTTAATACAAATATTGTTATCTAGACAATATCCACACTCAATTTAGTCCTCATTACATTTATTGTCACACTATTTAACAGAATAGTGAGGACTACTAAGACATCCTGTCGGACCATCACTCCGTTCCCCGACTAGTCCCGGCTACGTTCTCATTTCCTGAAGAGAACAGTGAAAGAAAAGGTGAGCCCAACTAGCCCAATAAGAAATATTATGACTAAGATAATGCATAATAAATTATCATTAGTCCTCAACAGTGTTAAACTGATAAAATACAATAGACATCAAGTTTAAGCTGCGGTGGAACATGCAATCCATTAAAAGAGTCAAGTAGAGAATAAAATCTACTATCTTTTATGATTTAAAAGGTTTTTCATCACTTTTATCATTTGAGACTCGATTTTAATAAATAATCCACATCATCCCCGCACTACGGCCAAGGATATTCATTAGTGGTCACGACCACAAATTATCCATGCATGCACTACGGACCGAGGATATTTGATTATTCATCAATGGTCATGATCATGCCAACAACAACGGTCCATCAATACGCACCGGGCCAATGAGGACTTTTACCACATCATTTGTAACATTACGGTCATGATTAAACCGAATAATCCCGGTCATAATCATACCAAGTCCATCTATGCACTACAGGCCACAGATGACTTTCAAAAATAATATAAACATGAGGATGATGACAATGATATAAGAATTCAATAAAACAAGTTCAAGAATTAATTTATTCAGGAACTAATAACGCCCAAATTGTCAACATGATACTTCTTTGTAAAGTAAAATTCAAGAATGCTCAGAAGAATATTTCCATGAAAAGATCTTTGGATGAAGCGCATAAATATCAAGAATATTCCACTAATTTCATGGAGTTTTGAAGTCAAAACTTTAACCAACCGAGTATAATAAAGAATGGAATAACAAAAGAAATCACCATGCATGCGGTACTTCAGCGTAGGCAAAGTTATTCCATCGAGAATAATAAATAATGGAACCGGTCGCGTAATACACAATCGGCAAGCGGATATTCCAATGTAATAATAAAGAATGGAATACAACGAAATCACCATGCATGCGGTGCTTGGCGTAGATAGGTTATTCCAATGAGAATACTAAATAGCGGAACGAAGTCGGTGAAATTCACACCAACAGGATGTTCCAATGAGAATAATAAAGATCGAACCGGAAGTCCGACGTAAAAGATGCACAGGATATTTCAACAGAATAATAAAGAATGGAATATGGAAGAATTTCACCAAGTATGGGGTAGCACTGCGTATACGATTTATTCCAAATGAATAATAAAGATGGAATAATAGAAGTTCTCTTCATGAATACAAAAAAATAATACCCTGCTTAGTAAAACAAACTTGATATCGAGATGAGTGAAGTAGCGAGAATATTTTTCTTCTCTCTCTATAGTTTCTCTCTAGAGTTTGGTGAATTCGTAAAGAAACAATAAAGGAATGAGCTTTATTTATAGAAGAATGGAATGAATAGTAACTCAATCCATGAACGGTCAATTTGATTTACTTTAATCAGACTATCCATATTTAAAGCAAAATCTTTTAAATAAAATATAATATATTCTATTTATAATCTAATAAAATGAATAACTATTAAAAAGATTTTACTATGCAAACATTATGCATAATAAAATATAATATATTCTAATTATTGTCTAATAAAATAGATAACTTTATAAAAGTATTCATTTTATATAAAAAGATTTTACTATTATTAGCCTAATAAAACGAATAACATTATAAAAGTATTTTGTTTTATATAAAAGTTTTTCTGTTTTATTACGTTAATAATACTGAATAAAACAAAACATCATCATTATTATTATTATTCAAACTATTAATCGATCGAATGTGTCGTTCCAGGAAAGAGGGCTTTCAATAAGGATTTTTTCCTATCATGCGCATGATTAGGTGACCAAACCTCTCCTTGGCGTAACTTCTAGACATCGTTAATAATGCAAATAATAATATTAACAACTTCAAATCATCTCAATTATTGATTTAATAACATATAAAATATAAATAATAATTAAATCAAACTAAGTGACTTCTCACATAAGCATTAATAATCAATACAGGTATGCTACTTATGCAACCACGCGTATTACTTTACTTTTACTACCGAGTAGTTCGATAGTATCAACGGTAAAACTTCCGCCGTTATTTTTATAAAAATATTTTTGTCGTTTTCTCAATCAGAAATAATAATTACATTGTGGGGTAAGGTCCAATGATTGATTGTGGCCGTCGTAAGAATATTCCCTGACCAATCGAATATTATATAACAACTTGCGTACTTTGCAAAATTTATAAATATTACCCACAACTATAACATTATATTGAATTTATTCCATAATATTCAAAAATGATATTTATAGAAAATTCATTTTTATTCATAAAAGTTGGGGTCTTACAAGGTTGAAACCATCAGTGGACATTCTAAGCTAGCCTCACATTTTTAGGTCCCAATGCAAACCGAGGATGTGCTAAGTTGAAATATTTCCTAGCCTGCCCATCTGCGGGATGGTTTAGTTCTCCATTTTTAACTTGAGACTTCGTATACCAAGTCATATGTTCAGCTATTCTTGAAGACATCTACAATCTTCTTAGCCGATGTGTAATTGGAAAATACCTTAAAATCTTATAAGGTATATTTCTTTTTTTTGTCTCACACTCTTTATTAGGCATAAACCGATCAGACTGCAAAACGTGCACCTTGTCTCATGTTCATTTTCCTTATAAAATAACATGCAATCGTTCAGACATGCATCGATCTTTTAGTATCCAAGACCCAACTTATTCACCGTTTTCTTACAATAGTAGTACTTTTTGGACAATTTTTCACCCTCATGCAACATACTTTTAGTGACCTTCAAGAGCGACTCAAAACACGCATGGCTCATATTGTGATAAGCCTTGATGTTAAGTAATGTCGTCACTGCAAACAATGTAGTGTGCTTTGTGCAACCATGCCACAACGGCTCGCTACCCTCGTCTAAAAACTTAAAGAATGCTTTGACATCAAAATTCATAGGTTGCTCTCTACTTTGTTCTCAATCAAAATTTGGTCCTGCAATATCATGAACCATTTCATTCATACGATGGGTACTACTGCTCGAATTGTGTACTTGTATTGTACCACTATTTCTTCTCTGACCATGTGCCCACCAGTATTTGTTGTAATTTTTCATGAATCTAGAAACAAGTAAATGATAGTTTACCATGTCTATGTCCATACAATTTACATTCTTACACTTCAAACAAGGACATTTTTTTTTACCATTAACAAATTCTAGGTGACTATACACATAATCTAGAAACACTTGACAACAACCACTTCTAAATTTAGCTGTAGCACCTATCTAGACATTTGACTTTCGTCGTCTCATCCACTACGGTCTGAATAGAGATCCATGATACCATGGTATTTACTGCAAACAAGATTTATTGTATTCCCCTTGTTAGAGATTTATATATAATTCAGTCCAATTTCATTTATGATGCTTATAAATACATATAAATGTATATCTACATATATAACATGAGTGTGCATCATAAATGCTGCTCCAGGAATAAAATGAGGATACATACCAAAATAAATTTATATAAAAAGAGATCGACTACCCAAAGGCATGATATATTATTGTGGATCTCAAATTAGAATGAAGTATGGTCCTATGTCATCCTACATATTTTAATTGAAACATTTGCACCAACCTAAAGATAATAGATTCCTAGGGATAAAATATGAATCATTCCATCATACATGTCTGCATATGTATTGGGACAAGTCTACATCATTTGTTTTTGCATATACATAAGTATTATATAAATATACGCATTTTTTCAGTTACCCGACCAACGAAAAAAATTCGCCATAGTCGTCTCCCCTATAATATGGACTACCCACATGCACGAGGGCATGCATATATGGCCATTTGTAGGCACCTAAGACACAACCATAGAGAAATATACAAATTCTAAATATAATACGACCGGAACAAAATAGAAAATGATATATAGGACTATTAATCCCCTATCATTAGATAAAATAGTCTTAAGTAATGCTAAATTAAAATAAATAATAATTCAGTCATTCACCTCTTGTCCCACTAATGCTACATATATAATTACTCATGTTCTTTAAATTACAAACATTCTCCAAAATTTCAATGATTTCATACTCTAAAATCTAATCACAAAATTAACAAAACAAATATATCCCAATCAATTAAACACCCCTATATATAAACATATAAACAATATTATTACAACTCGGTAGCTAAAATAGAAAACTATACAAGTCACAGTCAATACCAACAAAATAAATAATTACCAATCACTCAATCGCATAGATTTCTCAATAATATTGTGCAAAATACATATGAATATATATAAATCCATAAAAAAAATATTACCTGTTTGCGAGAGACCTGGGCAGTGGGCGGCGGTCGTCACTACACCAAAAATGGCCTCTAGTGAAGGATAAATCCTTCACAAGACATACTATATCACTCACAAGTGATTTATTGCGAAGAAATATTTCCTTCGCACGAGTGCTCGCATTAGACCTCCTCGCAATTGGGTATCCTTCGATAAGTAGTAACTAAATATTTTTTGTGAAGGATATATTGTGAATAACTTTTTTATTCATAAATTGTATTTAGTAATGGAATATTGTTATTTAGTGAAATATTGGTTTTCTTCACAAATAATATTTTAAGAAGGATTATTTAAAATTAGTGAATAACTTTATTCCCTCACAAATAATATATTGTGAAGAACAAATTTATTTAACGAGAGAAAATTCTCCTTCACTAATTATAAATTGAGAATGTATCTTCAAATTAGTGAGGGAAATAATCCTTCATTGATGACTAACTAATTAACTAGAAAAGATTTAGTGAAGAAAATAATCCTTCATTAAAATCCATTTTTCAAGTAAAATCCAATTATAATTAATTTTGAAATCATTAATTTCATTTTTTTGCTAAAATTAAACTGAAATTAAATAAAAGGAAATATACATAATTCATGGGGCATACCACATACAGTGACCATCAAAGGACATGATCTATGATGTTAACAGTAAATCAAATGCAAAGAAGCAGAATCAAATGGCTATAGTAAATGTGCTAAAATAAAGCATAAAGCCTAAAAGGATATCAACAGACTAATACAATGTAAACCAAATTTAAAAAGCTAGCCAAACCCATAAAGACAGACCTAATCAAATTTAAAAACCTAGCAGACCAACAGAATAACAACAAGAACAGAGATTAGCGCTCAACCCAATTAAGTTTTTCTGGTAGAAGAAGAAGCAAACATGACATAATGACGATTAAATAAGAAAGAACCCAATTAGCCCACTCATAAGTATAACCCATACATAGCTTGAAAGAAGAGAGCGAAAGCCCCAACATCATAGCGAAAGAAGAGCGATGAAGAAGAATTAGCTAAACAAAGATCATCTCGATTAGCTAGGCTCCAAAGCAGCCCAAACCCACTATGCGATCCGAAGCGAGAGGCACTCAAAGTCGGGAATCGAGACCATTCAAGTGATAAGGACTCGATTTTATGGCCGCGGCAAAGAACATCCTTCGCCACAAGAGCCCGTAAACAAAGAAATTTCAAACCATATGAAGACTAAAGAAAATTTGCACCGATGGGTGAAATAAAAGGCCATCACCAAGCATATCTAGATAGTAAAGCGCACTAAAGTATGCACTTTATTAAAGAAGAGATTCACAACAGAAAAAAAAGAATTGGGAGAAAAACATTAGCATGACAGACTGCACCAGTAACCAAATTATATACTAAAGCTATATAATGAGGATTTTTCAAAAACAAAAGCTGATACATGTGATTTGAGCAGAAATGTACTAATATTGAACATCTAAGAAGAGACACAGGAAGTAACCATGATGGTACGAAAGATATTTAAGCATGCATATATAATGGATAGATAATAAATCCAATTGAGATAGCTGAATTATATTTACAACATACTGAACAATTCTTTCCCAAAAACATATAGATAAAGAAATATTGTCCTACTTTGGACCCTCGAACAGAAAAACATTTATTGGTCCCCAAACATTTATTCGTATGCTTTCCCAAAAATATATAGATAAACACGTGATTTTGATTTTTCCAGGAACTCATTATATATGCGTTCGTGCACAAATGTACGAGAACCAGCACAACAACATTGACCCTGCAGGAAGCAAGCTTTTGTAATCAATTTCCCATCCTGGGGAACAAAAAAGTATTGGATGTAATGATGAAGCATGCCACAGTTCTCATCCTAGAAGATAATATTTGGGGGAGTTGATCAAACACACCTGATTGAAGAAGCGGAGCAAAGTGTGCTAGCTCCATGACTTTATCAATGTCAAGCATCCTCACATACAATGAAAAGTGATTTCCTCCCAGAAACTCTATTATTCTTTGGTTTAAGATTGCTTTTTTATAGCCAATCAAGTACAATCTTACGATGTCGATTGAGCTGTGAAAGAAATTTCGCAAAAGTATGGGATTCATGAATCTCATAATGGAGTTCAAGACCAATATCATAAAACTTTGATAGATAAAAGTTATAAATAACCTTGTCGACATCCATATGACTAAGAAGAATTGCACTATTTGTTAAACCATAGCCGAAACTACATTTTAACAACAACGGAGAAAGACCAACTCATCAACAAAAATGGCATTAGATCGCAACAAAATAATAACTCGAGGCGATACTTCTAATATTTTTCACCATTATAACTAACACTAAATATATGAAAGAAAGTTCAATATTGAGGGAGGTTCTCTTGAAATTTAAATCATGTTTAAGAAAATTTTACAAAACAATCGAATAAAGACAATCATTTGTGTAGTCCATTTTGGATGCATGCACATAGAAGAATATACCTTGAGATAATGGTCTAATTGATATATTTAATCCTTGATAATGCAACTTTTGACATCATTGGGCTTTATCCTTCTATACAGGACTAAGTATGCTTTCTCTCCATTTTTTTGGTAATTTTTCTCTATAATCTTGTAAAACGACTTTATTTACTCGTTTTGTTCTTAAATATAAGATCAAGTTTAGCATTTCAATATATAATATTTTCAAATTCAAAATTGATTTGATTCATCTGACTTTTGAAAATAATAAAACTTGTAACTAGTAGTACTTTTGGAATAGTTTACAATTTTTATAGTTGTACTGTCTAAAATAAAAATAAATTCTTATAAGTTTTCAATTTAAAAATATCTCAAATTGACTTCAAAGTGATCCTATTTCTATATTTTGGATCGGAGGAAGTATCAGAGTATGCCATCAGCACAAACAAGCCCAAATATTTTTCTTAATACTATATAGAGGAATCTCATTGATCCTAGTATTTCTTACTACTATCTCATTTAATATTGAGATCGAAATCTCAAAGTATTACGATTCAAAGCAGTTAAAATCATTGGACAAGGTTCGGTAGCAGAGATGCCAAAAAAAATACCCTAGAAAAGATTTTAAAGGAAAGCAAAAAAAAAAAGAACAATATCAAAAAAAACCAAAAATGAGGCCACTATACTTTTGAAATTTACCTCATGGAACAATTTTTACTACATCTGAGCGGTTAATGGTGTTTTGCTCTGCAGCTTTTTAGGACAACAAGATATTACACGCGCCCGGTACAGCCCAACTTCCAAAGCAAACATATAAGAGGAAGTTCCAAAGAATTATACGTCATGCAACACCAATTGGCTTATGTAAAACTTACACTTGGTGTGGTCCATCACCAAATCTGTGAGACCATGGATTTTATTTACCAAATTTGCATTATGGGGATATAATGTTTAGAAATATTCAAGCAAAAATTTGATTAGTGGACTTCTAAAGAATATGACAATAGATTTATTTCTGATCCCTTACCAGCATAATAGTGAAATAGATGAACAAGCATTGGAACTTGATTTATAGCGAAATTGTTCATAAGGCTTCCCATTGTCCCATGTCTCGAGAGGCGCAATATCATCATTGTGTTTCTTAACCAAATCAAAGAATCGCAATAATATCCTTGACCTTTCACGAAATCCAAAAGAAATATTAGATGGGTTAATATATAAGATATATTTTACATTAAAATCTCAATTACAAAGAAATGCCGGGAAAAAATAAAAAAGAAAAAAAAGAAGCAACATAAGGTTCTTATATAAGTGGTCATTTTTGCCGTGGTCCTCATCAAAGCATCACTGGCAGCAGCAGACACTGCCCGATTGATATCTTCTGCATCACCTTCAACAACATGACCAATCCCTTCCCCTGTTCGAGGGTACAAAGTTGGAAATGTTTTTCCTGAGACCAACAAAAAATATGCTGAAAGAGGGTAAAGGAAGCCCCGGTGACAAACAAAGATATTCGTTTATGTATGAAGATGGGAATTTCACAGATTATATCAGTTTGGCACAATAAACCCTAGAAAAACTAAAAGTGAAAATATGAAAACCTCAAACCAATATATTTGTGTGTGTGTGTGTATAGATGTATGGATAATTATGAATAGATACAAATTCTCACATATAGATAAACACATTGATACACGCATATATACAAAGAGAGAGAGAAAGTGACTTTTTCTCGATACACGTGATTCAAGCGAAGGCGATTTGAATGCGTAGTAGTATACAAATCAAATTTGAGTCGTCAAGTGATTTAGCGGTCTTGTGCAGTATACAAATCAAATTTCGAGTTGTGGATTAAAAACTCATGAGAAAAATCATAAATTAGAAACCAAATTGGTTTTCTTTCGATGCCTTACTCTTTTTTGAACAACTCTTAAGCGGGGACTTTGTTCCAAAAAAAGAGTTTGATAACATTTAAAAAATCTATTTTAGAAGTAATATTATATGTAAAATTATTATTTCAAAAACATAAACATAAATCTAAATTTAAATTTTAAAATATTATAAATTAATTCTAACAAATTAAAATATAACTCTTTCATAAAAAAGGTAATATTTTAACATTTATAATATGTTCCACAAAAAGAGTCATAATTACATAGTGTAAAATTATTTACTTTATAGTTTATTAAAATAAATAGTTGATATTGTAAGTTGCTTAAAAAGTGTTATTAAAGTTAAATTTAATATTGTAAAAAATTTAAGGTATTTATATTCACCACAATTAATTCAAAAAAAAATATTTAGAACAAGATAGCGACCAATTTTATTCCTCACAAAAAACCTCTGAATAATGATATATAGTGAGTAATAATTCCTTCACTAAATAGATTTTTTCCTCGCAAATTTTCATCATAAATTGGCTCCAAAAATCTTTCTATCACCCCAATTTTGCGAGGAAAAAATATAAATTATGAAGGATGTTTCTTTCGCTAATAACTATATTGTCACTATACTTTTTTCTTTCATTGTTCCTTCGCTAAACAACTCCTCATGTGAAGGAATAAATTCCTTCACAAAATTTCCTTAACTAGAGTCCATTTTTGGTGTAGTGCGTTCAAGCGATCAATAGGGTGGCGTGGGCGGCTTCTTTCTCCCTTCTCGGCTCTCTTCTCCCTCTGTTCTCCCATTATTCTCCTTATCTTCTCACTTCGATCTCCCTCTCCTCTCCCACACAAGCTGCACAACAGTTACTCTTTTTCTTCTTCTTCTGTTTGACTGAACTCGATCTATTCAGATCTCTGGTATTAAAGGATCAACGACTGCTATCCGTGACCGCTCCTATTTGGTATATTTTAATGATGTAGACTTATTAGCGACTGTATACGGTCGTAAATATTTAGTGGTCGCTACAAACATCCCTACCAACATATTGCGCCAATTTTTTGGGTGGCAAAATTACACCAGCGACTGATCAGCGACTGCCTACAGTCGTGGATATTAGATAGCGACTAGATTAAGTAACGCTCTCCAAAAGCAGTCTCTATTTCCTATATCGAGGACCGTAAACGGTGGTCGCTAATATTGTTGGTCACTGCTAGACCATTTTCTTGTAGTGTTCATGCGTTATTATATTCAAATCTAATCTAAGATTTCCTCTTTCAATTCCATCAAAGATATTAGATTAATTATTGGCCAAACAATTATTCAATTAAGCATAGAATATACTAATCAATTCAATAGGATCAATAAGTGAGAATAAAGAGAATTGAATTATTGCTTTGCAAAAGGTTCCATTGTATTCCTAATTAAGAAATTAGTTCATCACCATAATAGAAACAAAAGATTCAAATTAAATAACATCTCAACTACAGATAATAAAATTAAGAAAATAAGAAAAACTCTGTCGAGAAATATTCAGTCTCTAAGCTTCAATCTCCGTGTTGTCATGTTCTCCAAGGTAATTTCCAAGTCTCCAATAGAAGTGGCTCTCCATGAATTGTAGTCAAAAGTTACTTTAAACTAAGTTAATAACAAGTATTTATAATCCTAACAAAACGCTATTGCATAAGGTAAGTGAAAGTCCTCTTCTGAATCAACCTAGAGCAAAAGGGAAACACAATCTGCTAAAATCGTAAAACTGGAGCTCCTCGCGCCGCTTCCTTTGCTTAATTGGTGCACCGTGCGCTACCTATTCAAAATCTTCAACCATTCTGGCGTGGCACGTCGTGTCCCGTGCCATCTTCAATGCAACAGCAGCGCGCCCTACGCCACTATGCCAGTTTCCCCAATTCTTCATCATTTTCTCCCTTTAATATTTAGCTACTAAGCCTATTCTTGCCCCTCTTCTTTTAAAATAACACAAAACCTAAACAAGTAACAAGGAAAATTACCAAGAACACACAATAATTCAAGTGAAATAATACCTAATTCGTAGGTTTTCCACTCACTCGTCATTAACACTAGCTAGAGCCTGAAGAAATAAAATTAACTTCACTAATAATTTGTGAAGCATTATAAATTATGAAAATACGAGAAACATAATAAAATAAATACCTCTAGTTAATGTATATGTTAGTACTTTCGACAGACCGAACACTCGATATTTGTAGGTAGTATTAGTGGGGGATCTTGAAATGCGCCCCAAAGAGTCATATCTCCTCATCCTGAGATAAACTAATTAATCTCAAGCGAAGAGATGGTAGAATTTAGCAGCCCGCAACTCAGCTACACGCTGATCCTGGAGCTTTTAAAATCGGTCCTGTAGTTTATTATGTATATGTTAGTTAATTAAATCATTTATTAACTACCTAATATTATTAATTATTTATGAAAAATAAAAATTTTTACCCGTATAACTAATGTTGTGGGAGACATAGTAGAGTCCTTCATCGTATAGATTTTATCACAAAACCCGACTACGGTAGGAGGTCGACCCAAGCTCGCCCCGCATGACCTAATAAATATATTAATATAACATTTATTTAGCATGCTTATGACAATATTAAACTAAACAACTAAACATATATATATGCCGACCTTAACTATTCAAATGACTATTACTCGGAGCTTACTACGATTCTTCTTCATCTTCTTGAACTGCTTCTTAAAATCTTCAGCATCTCAGTACGTACACATACCTTCCCATGCTGCATCAGAAACAATCTTGGGCTGATGATCTTGTAACATACTGTTAGGCTAATCTATATTAGCCCAGGCTGCCCTCTGTCTGATCTCGTACAACCAACCGACATATTTCTTCCGACATGAGCAAAAATAACAGTCACTGGTCGATTAAGATACGTCATCCTCATATCTATAATAAATTTATACAAAAATAATAACATATCAGAAAAAGTATAACATTGTGTAACTACTATTTACGTATATGGTTTAATTTATGTAAACTTATATTATCTTGAAACTCGCACAACACATTCTTCATAAAGAAAGCATTATACTGACTATAATGCATTCATCCAATGGGGAGCTTTGTCAAGTATATGGCATGGATGATCGACTTAGCCACATGGTCCAAAATATTACAATAAAAATAATTAAAGTTTGTGTTATACATTGTGCCATCAAATAAAATTAACAAATTTAACATTACATTCTCTAACACGTTCTCTAACACATACTGAGTAGAATCGACATTTACACGACAAGTGAATGGAACTATCGACAGATGCCAAATAAATAAAAGTTAGTCCCTCAGTGACGTCGACTAACCAGTATTTGGAAGTATTAATACATACATTGTGTAAATATAACATTTACATAAACTATAAAAAAAAGTAAACAAAGCGAAATCGAATTAATGACGATGAAAACTTACTAGATGATGATAACCCACCTTGATTACCGTCAATGAATCAAGAACTACCACAACCACGGCGACCACTATCTCTATGTCTAGCCATATATACTACTTAAATAACCAAAACAACGTAATTAATTAGAGTTAATTTAATTAAATAACTGTTATTAATAGTACGAATTATAAAAAAACATAAATAAGTTTACACAACTAATTACATTGATGTGAGACGATATTATAAACTATGTCATCAAACCCGTCAGAATCAACATCATTGTCATCCTCTAATTATGTCTCTTCTTCTTCCTTATCGGTAATTTGTCGTTATCATTTTCAACGACGACATATATATATATAGTCAATGAAGACCACGTCTTCTTTGACTTCTTCATCATTGGGTATGTTAACGACATCATATACCAACACATCGCCATCATTTAACACTATCTGTCTTGGATTCAAAACATTTTTGTTCAACAACTCATTGGTCCCAAACATATGAACACTATCAAATGCCCAAGTTTTCGTTGTGACAACTATATACCAGAGGCTTCTACAATTGACGAAATTATACGCGTAGTACACTTGAGTCGACTAACACGAATACGTCATCAGACTATAACTTTGACTTTATATCTATTGTGACGATTCTATTATGATCAATTTTAGCAACCTTTACAGTATCAAACCAACGACACTCAAATGTAACTACTTTATTACCCTCAAGATAATTGAGCACAATCACTTCTTCTAAACGTCCATGTTAGTTCCCAATAGGCACAATAGATCTAGAAGGGGGGGTTGAATTGATCCTTTTCTTTCAAATACTTTTCTGGTTCATTTTGTATTTTCAATAATTTAGCATATGAAAAACATAAAAATCTTTTCAAGCACAGCGGAATAAGTAAAAGATTCCCTTCATTGATATATTCATAATTATACATACATTGTTCATAGAGTTAGTTCAGTGGTAAGTAGTTAAAACATACATAGCAGTTAATGTACATAAAGTAAATGACATAAAGTAAAAGACACAAGGGATTTTAAGTGGTTGAGAGACTCAAGCTCCTAATCCACTATTCTGCTTTCAACTAGCAGGATTTCCACTAAGGAAGGGCACCACCCTGAATCACTAAGATTCCTTCAAGCCGGTGACCTTGGGACTTGATTCACTAAGAACTCTTCAAGGCCGATAGCCTTGGAACTTCTCTAGTTCCCTCAGAACTCTTCAAGCCTAGCAGAGCTTGGAACTTCATCGATCCCCTACGAACAAGGGACCCTCAGAATACGGCTTCTTGTTGTTGAGTTTTTATTTGTTTGTTGGAGTTGGTGTTGAGCTGCTAAGATGTCTTTAAGCTCTGAACATCTTCTATACTTAGCAGCTTGGCGTGATCATCCTTGAAGTGCAATTGAGTGTTGCATGATGCTCAGCTTCTTTAGTTACTCAACCACTTCTGATGATCCCTTGATGAACTGCCTTGAAGATCATTCTTCTTGATACTTAATGGCTGCACATGTGGGTTTCTAAGATGACTGTAAGATCTTCTTCTAGGTACTTAGAAACTTTCTCATGCTTGACACCATAATGGCGTTGGTGATCCTCTTTCTTGATACTTGATGCCTTCTCATGATGGACTTGCTAAGATGACTGTAGGCTCTTCTCTCTGGTACTTAGAGTCTTCCCATGATGGACATCAAGATGACATGATGCTCTTCTTTCTCTCGGCAGTTCAGAACACTCTTCTTATAGTAGAACTCTCACTTCTACTTCTTTCTTTGTTTGTCTCTAAGTGTTCTTGGTGGATCGTAGAGTGAGCCTTCAAACCTTCATTGGTCACTCACTATTTTACGTTGGTTAGATCAGTCCACCATTTCTCCAAACTCAGCAACTCCAGCCACCCTTGATCTTTGAAGCTCTTTCTGATTTATACCCCTTGCCAATCTTCCCGTTGGAAAGTAGCCGTTGAAAGCTATTCAAATTGCTTCACAATTCTCGAGTTATTTTGTGCAGACTGCAGATATGACATGAAATGACTTTCTGACACTGCAGTCTACTGTTTCACCTACCCCATCAGAGATGTTACTTTGATGTCTCGGGCAGGTCGACGACTTTATTTCCCCCTTCTAATTTCTAGATCAGAGGTTGTCCTTTTGCATCGATGCTCTCAATAAGCTCTTGTCCGAATATCAACCTTTAGATTGAATCGTTGCCAATGCTTTAATCCTCAGTTGTTCAAACTCTATGATTCTGATGCACATCTTCTTGGACCTGATCGTAGTGTCTTGTTGACAGTTGCTCATTTGACATGTAGAGACAACACTACGATCTTTGAAGAGTTTTTATTTGATCTTCAGTGTAGAACACCTCTTCCTTCTATTGTGAAGTGCTTCAACACTTCTTGTTTGTTTCAACTGTTCTCAGATACTGATGGCTTGACTCCTAGCTCTGGCCCCTTCTGAATAGCAAGACACTTTAGATTTATGGCATGTTCAGCTTGCTTTCTCCTTGTGATCTCCCGTTCACTTATCATCAATGGACTGACCTAATGCTTAATCACTTTAGCCTTGTTCTTCAGAAACTGACCAGTATCTCTGTGTACACTCCATCAGTTATTTCTTTGTTTGGCAAACACGACGATCCTGGTTACTTCAAAGATCATTGTCATCTTACCACTTGACTGCTACTGCACCTGCTGACTTTCCTTAATCAGCTACTGAAGTCTTCTTATGATCATCTAGTAGAAGACTTCATTTAGAATGGCTTCACAACTCAATTTGGATGCTGATTGGGCTGATGCTTAGATCTTCTGTTAGCTTGCATGCCATTTGTTGAGTGCTCTCTGGCTTCCTTTAGGTGGGATGTATCTTTGCAGTACCAACTAGAGGCTTCATTCCTTTGGATATTCTGGGAGTGCTCAATTGTTGAGAATCGTGTTTGCTCTACGATTCTACCTTGGCTTTGTGAGCACATCTGTTGAGGTCTTAGTTACATACTCTACGATTGACCTTGATTTGTCACGAATTACTACGACTCCGAGATCAGATCTTGACATTCTACGATTTCTGTCGTTGTGCTTATTGTCTTCATTTGATCTTGATCGACTACGATCTTTGCCTCTGATACGATCAGTAGACTCTACGGCTCTGAGTGTAGTCTACGATTCTTGACTTGGCTTTGACATCAGTAGACTCTAAGACTCCGAGTGTATTCTACGATTCTTGACTTGTCTTCGACAAATGCTCGGTCGGCTCGTAGGCAGGCTGTCTCAACGATTCTGAACATGACTTTCTCAGCAGACTACGGCTCCGAGGAAGTGCTCCTCGACACACTACGATCCTTCCTCATCTCTCCTGCCAGTCTACGAACTCCGAGATCTACTATCTTGCAGACTACGATTCTGCCTCGATAGCTCTCGAGTTATCCTCGACTCTCCTGGAAGACTACGATTTCTGGTGCAGTGTTCGACGATCAGACAAGCCTATCTATTACATCATAAGATCAACTTAACATGCTTAATCTTTCTATATTTATAGTCCTTGTACATCATTTCTTTTTAAGGACTTTATAAAGCTGTTTTGCTTATGTAGGATCAACCTATCATATTTGATCAATTCATTCTAAGTCCTTGTACATGTGTTTCTATTATCTATCAAAGGACTTTACAACTTTTCTTAATGCAAAGCATACTTGCACATGAATTCATATATATATATATATATATATATATATATATATATATATATATATATATATATATATATATATATATATATATATATATATATCATAATCAAATCATATATAAATAGAAATATCATTCACATATTTATTCCTAACAGTCCATAATAATTGGACTTAGAATATTGACAATTACTTCCCAACACTAGAACACCAGAATTGACTGAAGTCAGTTCATTCAAGTCATCGATCTTGAATCTGTACCCATTCACGATGTATCCGGAAAATGAACTAATAAGTTTGTAAGGACCTTGAATTACATCTCTAAAACACTAAGAAGAGTTATCTTCTTTAACCATTCTCTTAAACCACTGTTGAAAACTGTCACTAGTAAATATTTTCAACTGTGTTGCATTTAACCCCGAGTTAGAACCATACCCTTCGTATTTGAATGAATTAAAAAATTAATAACATGATTTAATACCATTTACGCTTTTAAATATGAAATTCTTACAAATACTAATACATACTTTATGTTTGAAGATATTTTGGGCATGTTTAAAAGCACGTATGTAGATATAATTTTTAAATCTTTATTGCTTAAGTAAGTCATCGTCTCATAACAAAATGATTTAGTGGGATAGGTGAATACAACTAATTTATAAGCACGAGATTGGAGTCGAACGACCTTATTCCGACTTAAACGGTTGTGCTTCGTTAAGACAATCCTCAAAGTATAAGGAGCAGAAGTTGACAAACTCTTCTTTCGTATAACGTTCAACAATAGAACCTTCTACACGAGTTTTTTTTTATATTTTTCTTTAATCAACGAATATATTTGAAATATAACAGAGGAGTTGTGAAGAGAGGGAGATAGGTACAAAGGAGCCGCGAAGAGAGAGGTAATGTTCAAGCAGCGGAATGAGAAAAAATGAATTGATTGGGTTAAATTAAAACTATTTTCGACGAAATACCGTCCAAATTAAATTAAGTCCCTCAAAAATAGTTTATTTTTGACAAAAATAGTTCTGATTCTGTCGATAATATACTGTGCGCTGGTGGGAATAGCTCGCGGCATGTGTTATTATTAATTTTGACGAAATTTCGTTGACTTTAATTTACGTCCGACGAAATTATGATCCAGAAAATATTTCATTGAAAATATATTATTATTGATGGAATATATTATTAGACTTTTCCCTTATAGTGTAAGGTAAGAAAATAAGATAATCAATCAAGACTTCTAAAACATTAAAATCTAAAGGTAAAAGAACACGATCATGCTATGAATTTATTGTCAATATACAACTAATATATTTTCACATTGAGGGTACGGGAGATGAGTGACATCTTATATTTTTATATGAGATGTTTCTTATAATAATAATGTTTTAAAAAATTATTATAAAATATTCTATTATGCATAACATAATGAGAGGGAGAGTATTCAATTATATAAAACATTATTTTTGTATAATAGCTCACGCAATTATATGTGATATCATTATTACCTTCCTCTTTGTCATATTTTTATCAACAAAAACTGGTGTTATTTAATTCTTATAAAATAAATAGGAAACACTTATTCTGCTGAAAATATTAGATGTATCAAATTTCTGAGCTCTAAATATTCTAAAATACGGGTATTAGAATATACTATATCCGTTCTTAAAAAATTATTATTTTTTTGTACATGGATTAAAAAAGTATCATTTACCAAGTAAAATTTGTTTGAAATTTCATCACTACTCCTTTATGAGAAGTTAAAAACAATTAATACAAGAGAGAATTTCTTGGGACAATGAGAGAAGGTAGGGGTAATATAGAAAAGTAAATAATTAATTCTCCTCAAATTATAAACGACAAACATTTTGAAATAATTTTTTTCTTTTAAAACGACAATTTAGAAACGGAGGGAGTATTTATGATTCTAAATTTAAGAACCTGAACGTTATCCTTACAAAGTGGAGGATTACTAATAAGATTGGTGGCTAAAACTAATAAAATCCAGTGTGAATGATGTGTTGCATACTTCTAAAAATTGATTAGTAGTTGAAAGCATGATTAAGCATTGATTACATTAATGATATATAGAAAGTTTAATTAATTATTTTTTCTTTTCAAAATTTCATTACGTGGCTGTAAGACTGCAAGTAGTGATCATATTGCCTCATGAAGCGTGGCTATTTTTGTCATTCGGAATGCATATCAAATTATCGATAATTAGTCTATTCCTTAACTAGTTTCATTGTTAAATTGAAGAATAAATTAAAAAATACTCCTATTTATAAAAATTAAAAGTTAGAATATAGTTGAGTAAAAGGGGGAGGTGTAGAATAATAGCGACTTCTCCTTCTCTCCCTCTCTCACTCTCTCCTTCTTCTTCTCTCTCCTTTTTTGTTGGGGTTGTGTTCTAAAAGAGAGAAAGACAGGGATATATATATATATATATATATATATATATATATATATATATATATATATATATATATCAGTTCCAAGAGTCCATTTCTTTAATTTTTATAGATTGTTGTATGTTCAATTTTCTTTCCGGAAGGCGATTGCCGAGACACTAGTCATTGGAAAGAGCGGCGGCGGCGGCAGCAGCAAAGCATATATATATAGAGAGAGAAAGGAAAGAGGAGAGAGAAAGAGAATAATTCAGTAAGAGAAGAAAAAGAAACGATGTCTGAGAGCTTTGTTACCACCTGCTGCTACTAGTTTAATTATATAACAGGTATGATATATACATACATATATTCATACATGTATGTATAAAGCTGAAAAAGCAGAAACAAATTACATGATACCCAATTTCAAAAAACACTATCAAAAAGCCCCCAACTCTGATCGATCCATGCCTATTCCCCTTTTCTATCCTTCTTCATTATCATTATCATCTTTATTAGTAATTATTATTATTTTCCCAATATTACTCTCTCTCTCTCTCTATATATATATATATATATAATTATTAATTCTGAAATAATTGCTTAATTGTATACATAATTTCTATTTTCTTTTTCTCCAGCTACCACAACCGATCTGTGGTCAAATCGAGCTTGTCCCTAAGCCAATCCGACAGGAGTATATACTTGGGTGGGTTGAGGATTAATTAATTATTTAAGATGAAGAAGGAGATAGAAATAGAGATATGGAATTAACAAAGCCACCATCTGCAATTCTACCCTTTGTTAATAATAGCACTACTCTTTCTTCAAAAGCAGATAATTACCAACCAATAATTCAAGTTTTTGAGGAGCAGCAGCAGCAGCAAAATATTTCTTTGAACTCTTCTTCTATGTCCCAAGATTATCATCACCAAGCTTCTTCTGCTGGTATCTTCGGTACTTTCTCCAATGGGTTCGACAGATCGCAACAAGAACAACAACATCAACAGCAGATAATCGCACAGCAGATCCGGAGAGAGAAACTTAGAGCCCAAGGTTTTGAGACTCCGCCGCCACTGGTGGTTATAGAAGAAGAAGAATCTGGCGGAGGGCTTCATGGGTATGAGACTGCCGGGATGTTGTCAGAAATGTTCAATTTTTCATCGGGTGCGGCGTCTGCCACCGAATTATTGGAGCACCAGATATCGGCAAATTATCATCATCGGAACACACGGCAGCCGCCTCCGGCTGCCGGACGGAGCCAAGATAATTGGTATGGAAATAACCACAGACAAAGTGGGATAGTGAATGATCAGCGTGACTGTTTAGATACTTCTCATCATCATCATCAACAGATTCCAACAAGCATTAATGCATCAGATCAGTCGGCAGCAGCTGCCATGCAGCTTTTTCTGATGAACCCATCACAGGCAGCAAGATCGCCTTCACCATCTCCAACTGCTAATTCTACACTTCACATGTTACTTCCAAACCCAAACCCAAATCCAAATCCATCCTCATCTAATTCTACTTCTAATCTTCATCATCAAGGCTTTCACAGCCCATCAGCTGGAGGGGTTTTCGCGCCTTCATCTCACCATCAATTCACATGGGTTCCTGGAAGTACTAGCCATGAAGCTGGGAGTACTACACCTGGCCATGAACTTGGAGGTGGTAATGTTCATCATCTTGTTCTAGAAAGCCACGGCCACAGCCATGGCCAAGGCCTTTCGTTATCTCTATCGTCGAAAGCCGAGGAATTCAGGATGGGGGATGGAACTAGTGGGATGTTATTCTTCAATCAAGGAGGAGGAGAGTCTAATTCTAATTCTGGTGCACAATATTCATCATATAAGAATAATTTGGGTGGGCATCATTATCAACCATTGCATTTGCAAGGTGGAGTAGTAGGCGGGCAAAACCACCAGGTACATGTCGGGTTCGGGTCCTCCTCATTAGGAGTAGTCAACGTTTTGAGGACTTCCAAGTATGTTAAGGCTGCACAAGAATTATTAGAAGAGTTTTGTAGTGTTGGGAGGGGTCAATTCAAGAAGAACAAATTTGGGAAGCCTCATAATTCATCAACAAACCATAATTCTAATAATCCAACCGGTAGTACTTCCGGTGGCGGAGGCGGAGGCGGAGGCGGTGGCGGTGGATCTTCGTCTTCCTCAAAAGATCCACCTCCATTATCAGCTGCAGATAGAATTGAGCATCAAAGACGGAAGGTCAAACTTTTATCCATGCTTGATGAGGCATGTAATCCCTCTCCTTCTCTTTCTCTCCCTCTCCCTCTCAAGGGTACTCAAGGGTAAATTAATTAATCATTTGTTTAGTCCATTAATATTTTTGAATTTATTCGCCCAAAACAAACAAAGGAAAATTCCAGCAAGTCCCGCGAATAATAATTAAAAGTCTAGCTACGTACTAGTAGCTACTTGCCTAGAGTTCTGTAGAGAAATGCCGGCTGGTGAGAAAGCAAGTTGGTTGAGTTTGATTGCTTACAATTTATTTAAGGTGATATATATATATATATATATATATATATATATATATGATGCTTATTAATTTTTCTTTCCATTGATTGGATGTTGGTTTGGTGAAACCATGAGGGAGACTACTACTACTGCTATAGGGGTACCGTACCTAGTTATATATATGTCCATTAATAATTACACACACTTTTCATTGTTACTACTATTATTTGGAAAGGTGGCTAGCTAGCTAGCTAGAGATCGATCTATACATGTGTAAATGCAAATTCAGCAAAAACATTGACCTATTTGCAGCTAGTTGACTTCACGTACGACCTATTCTTTTCTTCTTCCTTTCTAATTTTATAAACTAATTATTATTGGCTGCATTCGCAAGAAAATACAAGGCAAGAAACACGAGCAAGGATATTCCTTACTATTCCCATTTAACTATCATATCATTGTATCACCCTTAGATTCAAACGTTTATTCTTCTATTATATAGTCTACTTACTTAATGTCCTTACCTACCATTTTGAGGATACGTAGTTTCCTTCTCATATATTCACATAATTCGAATTTTCATCCTAATTAATTTTATTTACTCTTTACTTACTACCTGCCCTTTATATTAGCTTAATATTTATATATATATATATATATATATATATATATATAATTTTGAAATACTTTTTCTAATTATGCATGGTAAATAGCAATAATGTGCATTTATATTAATTAATTAATGCAAAGGAAATAATCTTCATGGATAAATTTTCAGGTGGATCGGAGATACAATCACTATTGTGAACAGATGCAAATGGTGGTGAACTCGTTCGATTTGGTGATGGGGTTTGGAGCGGCGGTGCCGTACACAGCGCTGGCGCAAAAAGCCATGTCTCGGCATTTCAGGTGCTTGAAGGATGCCATAGCCGCACAGCTAAAGCATAGTTGTGAGCTTTTAGGGGAGAAAGACGCGGGTACATCTGGAGTGACAAAAGGGGAGACCCCAAGGTTGAAACTGCTGGAGCAAAGCCTTAGACACCAAAGAGCTTTTCATCAAATGGGCGTGATGGAACAAGAAGCTTGGAGACCCCAAAGAGGCTTGCCTGAACGTTCTGTCAATATTTTGAGAGCTTGGCTTTTTGAGCATTTTCTTCACCCGTACGTAATTAATCCCTTCATTATTTCAATTCCTTATTCTTACCTTTCCAATCTACGTTGTTATACCTAGCTGCATGCCTACAAGTAGTACTAGTAGTGATTTTTTTTTTGGTCAGTAATAAATTTTCATTAATTTAAATAAAGTAATACTAGTAGTGATTATTACACTAAAATCTGAATCTTCTCCATATTTTTTTTTGGCTGAATATCTTCACCATATTTAATACTCCCTAGTTAGTTTCATATAAAGTACGTAGATTTAAAATCTCAGTATAGTAACTAGCGTCTAGCTATTAATACAAAACTTTATGAAAATATGAATAAAGTGCTAAACTATCCTCTGTGTTAGTTTGTGCGATGTTTTAGTCCTTCAATTCATCTAATTAATTAACAAACAACTGTCTTAACGTATAGTTATTAGTATTAAGCTGTTTGTTTGAATCGAAGATATATATATATATATATATATATATATATATATATATATATATATATATATATGGAGTGGTGTAAAATTGATCCACATCGGACAATTTGCACTACTATATGTATACCTTGTGAGAGAATTTTGGCTAATATATAGAAAAAATATCATAAGTGGATAAATTTAGCGGACAATTTTACATTTTAATGGCTCGAAGAGCTTTTGACAGCTAAGTGTAGTATATTTACTATAAGGTTTTAAATAAATCAAATGGTAGTAGGAGATTTAAATGATCTATACATGTTAATTGTTTAAAGGTGATCGAGAGGGGAAGTGGCAGAGTGTCCTTTGATGTTGTCTCATCAGCGGAAAAGCTGATAAAGTGTTTCTTTCATTTTTACGACTTTTTTTGTTCAGTGTAATGATGGTGCGGTAACATATATTCCATTAAGTCCCTAGATGACCATTTGTGTTACGTAAAGAAAAGCCAAACAAACATTAAACCATAATACTAGCTAGCTAGCTTGTATATATTATTATAGAGACATATGTACGTGTACGTAGGTATACATTATACACGTACATTTGTCCTTGTGTGCGGTAATCATATCATAAGAGAATCTAATGGAGGTAAATTAATAAAGATGATGAGAGTTCGGTTGTCTTGTTTAGTTGTGTAAGTGCTGCAGTACGTTGCAGCAGCAGCAGCAGTTGATTTATATTTATTCTTAGATTTTGACGCCCATGCAAAGAAATGGATCTGTGAAAGTGTACATAAAGATGGCTTGTCTCTTTACACGGTTTAGGGTCTGATGTCAATTTCTGGTCACTTTCTCAGGTACCCAACTGATGCAGATAAACACCTGTTGGCACGCCAGACTGGTCTTTCAAGAAACCAGGTACTTATCTTCTTCCCTAATACCCTTCTCATGCATCTATACTACTATAACATCAGTACTCGCGAGGATCTAATATTTTTTACACACACACACACATATATTACTGAGTTATTACAAATTATAAATAGTTTTCGTCATGCAGGAATTCGGGGAAAATGTAAAGTTTAAATTGACAAAAAAAAACACCTACGGCTTATAAGAAGTAACTATAACCAATATAAGTTCACTTGGAGTTGCATGGATTTAGGTTTTATTTCTGTTTGTTTATCTTGTTTCCGTTAGAGAGGGCAAAACTTTTTATTTTCCTTTTCTTTCTTAATTTGAATTCTTATCGACCAAAAACATAAATTCTAAATGAGTGAAAAAACTCTCCGACTATAAAGTGCCTCAGAGGCAAGTACAGAAGAGATAAGACATGAATATTGACTGTTTTTGTTTCTCTCCCCTCTATCCTCTCTCCTACACTATCCAACCACACGACGAGAATCATTAAATGCGCGCTAAATAAAATGTGTACCTGCAGGATTATATAGATATCAATAAGTCTAGGGGGAGAGAGGGAGAGGGAGAGGGAGTCCTCGTGCATTTGCATTTTCATTAATATTGTCTTTTGTGTGAACATATATGCATTCAGGGCCGAATATCTATATATTGGTATATGAGTAGGGTATATATATAACTTAATAAATTAAATATGGCAGAATAATGGAAAAATTAAATTTAAAAGGGCAAAAAAAATTTTATAAATTAATTATAAATACAAATACAAAAAAAAAATTAGGTTTAAGGTTTGGTGAAATCTTAGAAGTATAAAATTAGTTTATGCTTTGAAATTAATTCATGATTTTGTTTGAATATAGAAAGCAAATTTGGTTCAAGATTTTGATCATTTGGAAAATCATTCACATTGAACTATGACAAGTAACCGAAATAAGTTTCTAAATTGTATCTAAATGTTTTTTATTTGAAATTCCTTTTTTAGTTTAGATTATGAATATTTATTACAATTTGTAAACATTATTATGATTAGTTAATAGTTAATATTATGATTAGTTCAAGTTTTTTTATTTAATTTCAATTAAAAAATTAGTTAAAATCCATCCTTGCTTAGAAAAAATTCCTGCATCCGCACATGTATGCATTCCCACGTTTCTAAGCACGTTTCTAAGCATATTACTGCATTCATAAGAGTCCATAACTGTTTATTGTGTTTATTTTACTATAATACTCCCTCCATCCTATAATATATGGCATTTTAGATTATTTTATTTGTTTTAAATTATTTGTTGTTTTATATAATTTAGGAGAATTAATTATAATCTTTTCAAAATTATCTCTCATGAAAAAATATTACAAGAGAGTATGAGATAAGTATGGTAATAAATGAGAATTTAAGGGTATTATAGATAATTAATATTATATTTAATGTTATTCAATTATTTCCTGAATTATTATACACAACTCTAAAACGTCAATGAGACGGATGGAATACTATTTGAAATACATATATCAATTCTAAACTTTATGTTGTTTAATTAGAGTTAGTAAGCGTAAAATATATTTCAATAGGATATATAGAAAATAGAGACGTTACAAGTAAATTTAGTATATAAGTCTACATACTTCGCACAAAATAGTATATTAAATTTACATTTATATGAGTAATAAAATATTAAAATTTTAGTATACAAAATTTACATTTATATGAGTAATGCCGTGTAAAAATATTAAAAAAATTGTAAAAATAAAAATTGTTATAAAATATTATGTGCACTATATGTTCTTCTCAATACAATTGAATTGATAAAAAGACATTATGAAAAAAATTGGTATCAACCATGTGGTTAATTTGACCACCAAAATGAACTCTTTAATGATCAATGGATATGAACCCATCAATATATATCTAACCTACCTTCGACATGCATTCACTTGTATATTTATACTTCTAAATGATGATATTCAAATACTATTGTAAAACTTAAGGGGTATATATATATATATATGTCCAAAATAATTAATAATAGCTGATGAATTTTATTGCGTGTGATAATGGATCAGGTATCAAACTGGTTCATAAATGCTCGGGTTCGGTTGTGGAAACCCATGGTGGAAGAAATGTACCAACAAGAGAGCAAAGAAGAGGCAGAAGAGAGAGACAGTGGCCCTGACCCTGACCCTATTGCTATTGCACAAACACCAACGCCTCCTGCCAATGCCAATACCAATTCAATAACAACACCAACACCTGCTACAACAACAGGAGCCAAAAGATCCGAAATCAATGCTCTCGAAAACGACCCATCACTCCTCGCAATCAATACGCATTGCCTCTCGGAAAACCAAGCTAAGCAATCCTCCTACACCCTCTCCACCACTATTATGCCGCCTACCACCACCACTATCCCCTCCGCCACAAAAGCTTTTCGGACCATTCATGAATCCGGCATCGGTCGCCGTGGCGGCATAGTGGGAGCTGATTACGGGACTGCCGCCGCCTCGACCTCTGGGAATGATGACATTGGATCAACACTTATAAGGTTTGGGACCACCACAGGTGATGTGTCCCTCACGTTAGGGCTACGTCATGCCGGGAACCTGCCGGAGAAGAGTCCCTTTTCAGTTAGAGATTTTGGGGGCATTTAGTTTAAATTAAATTATACAACTAAGAACCATAATCCATCCTTTTCTTCTTTGTTTCTTCCTTTTTGGGTACCAAGAAAATACATCAAGAAACGTAGCTAGCAGTATGTCAGTAACAAGTATGGATCGAGGTCTACTTTAATTGTATAGTACATTATTTTGCTCTTTTTATGTAGTACTACGTGGTTTCTTGTAGTATATTGTTTAAAATAAAACAATAATAACAATATGATAGATAATCATGGGGACTATTGAAGGATGATATATTTGTGTATATTGATGGTTTCTTTTTTTGAAACAGTGAACCCTAGTTGGTTATCGATGAGCATTGCATAATATATTCAGGATTTCAACATGTTTAACCTGATCACTGGCTAGGCAAGAGGTCCTAGATTCAACCCCTCTCCTAAATTAGGGAAAAAATATATGATAATATATATTTTTATATACTAATGACGTCACTGAGTGATCTTTGTAGGATTCCAACCCTCTCCCATTTGCAAATTAATTAAATAACAAGTATTACAACTACACCAAAGCTCATATCATGATTATGATTTTAAAACAAAATATAAAAGAAAACATATGTGAGTTGACTTACTAAACAAAATTAGTCACATAAGATTTTGTGATTGCAATGACAGTCATAAATATTCTATAATGATGGTCAAATTAGTCATCACTGGGAGACATCATATATTTATTATTTTGTGATGGCTTGAAAATTACATCACAAAACACATTGTTTTTTTAATTGCAAATAAAAGTCGTCACAAAAATCTATCTTTTTTAATGATTGTTATGACCGTCATAGAATGTTGATTTTATTTTTTTTCATTAAAATATTGGCGATAGCTTAATTAAATGCAATCACGAAAAGGGCATATCCCTAAGTGGTGGCTTAGTGCGTTACAAAAAGAAAATTTATTTGATGACAAAATTTGTCATTACTAAGAGCCATCATATATGCTACTATTTTGTGATTGTTCAAAAAGTCCATTACAAATTATTATATTTTGTGATTATTTTTAAAAAGGGTTATAAAATTAACACATTCTTATTTTTCTACTAGTGAATAACAAGTCAAATAAAACTTTGATATCATGAGGTTAGTATTTCATATGATCAGAACCAAACTTATCTGATAAGAAAAGGAAAAAAAACAATGAGATTGAGCATTCTACGCAAGTATAAGTACAAGAGGAAGGTGCCATATTTTTCCAAAGTTTTACTTGTATGAATAGTAAATAAGTCTCATATAGTTTTGTAAAATATCAATTCTCAAAGTCGAACTATTGTTTTAGGTTAGAAACTTATTTTTAATTTAGCAAGCCTAATGTATATTTTTCAAATGTAAATTGATGGACTCAGCTGAATCCGCGAAGTTGTCCCAACTTATCATATGGAAGTCTACATAAATATATAGCATTTTAATTAGTAAGAGAGCTGCATTATTCGACTAGTGAATGCAACGTCGAATGCAATTTGCAATCAAAAATGCAAAATTCCTACAGATCGAGTTACATTTAGTAAGTTATAGATAATTTCATAACATCTTTATTTTAAATTGATCATATCTTCATTATTGAGTTAACGGTATATATGATCAAGTATGATAATACTTGGGGTAAATGACGTTAAAATTAACTGGTTAACTTTGACAAATTTTTTATTTTTACTAATCAATTACAAATTTTTCATTTTAAACAGTGATTCTATTTTACCTAAAATTGTTAACAAACTTTAGTTGACTTTATTTGACTGTTTATTTTAATTATGTGTCAACTTACGTTTATTAATGAGAAATTTATAGTTGGTTGTAATAGTTACATTAATTAAGAGCGTTGAATATGGCTTAAACTTTTTTTTTTGTTAATTTCCACACACCTACACCACACACATATTCAAGAATTGAAAATCATAAGGCAAGAGTTAACGTTGGGCCAAGAAGAACCATAAGACAAAAGTATGCAGTGGGGGTAAGTTGAACTTTTATTTCAATAGTTTATTTGTGGTAGAATATCGTCAAAAGGAATCCAGCTTTCAAATTTCAAGTGCTTGCTATCGATCCACCGTGCGATTTGATATTTACACAACAGCATGGTCTGGTAGTTTAGTTAGTTTTAGCAATTTATATTAATTCAGTGGCAACATATTCCTTAGAAAATTATTAAAAGAATTATAAACAAAGTAACAATTACCTTTCACCAAATTCTGTTGCTTGCTAACGAAATAAAAAAATAATAATAATAAAGGAAAAAAGAACCACCTGGTAACTGAAAGAGTCACCACCATGTTTGTTTACAAAATGGTTCTGCTGTTACAATCAAGTCCAGTATGTGACAATGATATTCCATAGGATAATCGACTCAGCAGCAGCAATCAAATCCTTTTTGAGCTAACAAAGCAAAAAAAAAAAAATCTATTACGAACCCAAGGCTTTTACTCTTTTGGACTTGTATATACCTAGGTTGAGTAAATATCAACTATTTATCAAGCAGTCACTTTCAGCTGTAATATTCCGCAACCACATTGATGGTTGAAGGCTTAGACGTTTCACAATTAAGGGACCTATTGATCGATCAATATTTTTCAGATTCATCTAGTAGGCCCCCATTGTAGGGAATACCCTCATAACCTTGATGTATATAAGTGAACAACTACATAAATTTCACATATTTATGCAATTATATATGGCTACGTACCTGGTAATAGTAGCTAGGGCTAGTAACCCACTTCAAGAAAGTGTTGGGAAAGAGAGGGAAAAACCAAAAAAATATCTCAATTCATCAGTTTGATCCTTGAGAATTGAGATCAATGGTTTGTCTTCCTGAACTCCCTTCCTTATTATGGCTTGGTGAATTCTTATATCTGATTAAGAGTTCTGTAATAATGTGAACAAGACACTAACAGAGTTCATCTGTGTCAATGTTTCTTCTTATACCACCATTTAAAAAAAAAACATATAATAGTATTAAAAGCGGATCTAATAACCTATCATTTAATGTGATAATAATGGATCCGGTTAGGGTGAAGTTGACCAACTTTACTGTAGTAATTTGTATAGCTTTTTATTGTATTAGTTATAAAAAAATATTATATTGATAAATTTTATAACTTTTTATTACATTAATTAATACAACATTTTTTCTAATAAATGCAATGAAACACTATGAACCTTTATTCTAACCATGTTTGAACTTTAACCATGCATTCACACACACACACACAGAGATACACACAAACACAAATGTATATTAAACTATATTTTTAAGTAAATGATGGGTCAGGTCAGGTCTAGGCTAGGCTTTCCTTTTCTTAAGTACTTGTTCTTCAGAATGGTTTTTTTGTCTTGCCCAGCCACATAAAATCTACCGGACCCAAATTCAATGTGAAAATTAAGGCTAGAATTAAGCTGGATACGAATTCAAAGAGTGAATGCATCCCCAATTTGGGTAGTAATCGACAAAGAGCATCAATGGGCCCATCTTAATTATAATTGGTACACTCCAAGGACTGTCTTGCATTCAGATAATACCTGTACCTGGACTATGGAGCCTACTTCGATGTGAGAGATGAGATATGATATTTGGGCTATTGGCCCTTTAACCTACTCCACTATTATTTTCTTTTCTCTTTAATTTCCTTTCTTAATTGGATATGTTTAGTTGATAAAATTATAAACTGCTTTTCATATTATTATTACTCAATTTTTTTATTAAAAAAAAACAAATTCGAGTATTCCAAAAAACAAAAGAATTAATTGTTATTTTAAATAGAAATCCAGTATGGTAGATTCATTTGCAACTTTGTGCTAGTCTGGCTCTCAGTATTGCCTTGCTCTTCTGCCTCTGCGTGTATGTTTGTTTGTTTGTATGTATGATTAATGGGATTGGGCAGCATCTTGAAAACTAGCCACACAAATCTGATAGGACCACATTCAGAATTTATCATATTTGCATACAAGAGACCAAAAAAAAAAAGAAAAAAGGATTCAGAATTAAAATTGGCAGCCAACATTGTGCAATTAATGTACCAATGTCTGCTTGATATATAAATTAAATATTTAAATAGTGGGTCAAGATATATGGACTAACACTAATTGCAACAAAATTTTAAGGAAAGAGAAAGACCATGTACATAATATAGTAATTTTTAAGAAGTAATAAAATTTGAGTAAAGGCAAATTCTTGGTAAAACATAACATATGCGAAGTGAAGTGAAGTGAAGTGATATATATATATATATATATATATATATATATATATATATATATATATATATATAATAATCTTGGAATTTAGAAAGACATGAATGGCTACATCTAAAGATGACAGAATATTGAGGAGGAAAGGTCATGAAAGGACCACCCATCTTGTAATTGGTAATTGGTAGTAATTGGTATCCTCGATCCACACAAATGCTCACTCACTCATTTGTTATATACTCTCACCGTTCTTAAAAGATTGTCATTTTAAAAAAAAAAAATTGTTCTAAAAAATTTGTCATTTACAACTTTCAAGGAGAATAAATTATTTACTTTTCTATATTACCCCTAACTTCTCTCATTCTCCCAAGAAATTTTCTCCCTTGTATTAATATTTTCAACTTCCCATAAATGGGTAGTGATGGAATTTCAAACAATTTTTACTTGGCTAAAACCTTAAACAACAATCTTTTAGGAATGGAGGTAGTATAAAACATGCATGGGCCACCTGAGTAGCAATTTATACAGAATAGAATCCAGTCTATAGTTGTGAAAAGGATAACAATGTTAGTTGTGGTTGCACATTGCATGAAAATTCAAAATTCAACTACATTCTTGTGTTGTTATAGCGGCTTCGATCAAGGAAGTATCCATCCATAGTCATGATATGTAATCACTTTAATTTCTTCGGGTGTTTCAAATGGAGTTGGCTAAAGTAAAGCATTATATATATATATATATATATATATATATATATATATAGATCATCCAATGCGTATTTGGTGGGTTGGGAAAGAACACTTTTAGTCGTAGCTTCACAACTTATAATTTATAAAAAAAAAAAAAAAAAATTTATACAAAAGTAAATGCAGGTTGTGGTTGTGAAGTAAAATGGAGTTCTTTCACGACAATGGAGTTCTTTGTGGATGGAATCTATATATATATATATATATATATATATATATATATATATATATATATATGAAATCATCACTTTTCTTGGGGTGTTAATTAAAAGCTGCGGGATCGATCGCCAACGACTCCATTTTGCTTTGAAATCCAAAACCAAAAACAGTTGGTAATTAATAAAACGCTACAAGATTCACCTGTTTCAATGGATTAAAAGGAGATGATGAAATTTTCTAAAGCATTTACCATGATCTTGTTTTTCATTTTTTTAACTTAGTATATGGATTTGCCCATATTCATTTATAACCCACTAAAATTTTAACCCATATAAATCCAAACATGCCCACTTGCCGGGTCTACTTTAAACCATGATAATATAGTTGATACAATTCACAAGCTAAGTGCTTACACACGAGTCACGACACGACATGAAGGAGAACTTAGATGGGGACTACAGTGAAAATATGGACTTGTGCTATTTACTTTTCTATCAAGTGTCAAAATCCGATTCAGGAACAAAATAGCTTCAGGCTTTTGACTTAAAATAGGAGAGCTCTACATTTTCATGAGTACGCGTGTCTATATCAAAATCATATTCAAGTATGCAACACGCTTACAGGAGATAATGATATTCTGATAACAATGTGTAGAATCGTTGCTGCTTAGTGAGTGAGAGTGCGTGTGTTTTTTGGGTTTTGGGTGTGGGGGTGTGGGTGGGAGGATGGTACCATTAACAACAACTAGGGAACTGTGGTCAATTGACCTGTTAACGAAACCCTTGCCTACATTGTTGCTTAGTTTCAGCAAACAAAAGATACAAAATCTGGTACATAAATGACACTTCAAGTTTTACGGCCCATACAGAATTTGAAATAATCTTAATATTGACAAAGCATAGTGGGTGAGCTAAAATCCTTTCAAGCATTTTATGGAACTAGACTTTGTTAAAAACATGTAATTTCAAAAGCTGAAAAGCATTTGGTACAGTTAAAGAATGACACGAACCTAGTGATTTTAGAATAAAGCAAACCACGACGAGCACACCCAATGTGTGCAGCTTCTAAGTACCCAAAAAAGAAAAGAAAAAAGAAGCTAGTTTTATAGGTGAAGCGACTAAAGTCGAGCACCCCAAATGTGCAGCATCCAAGTACCAGAAAGATGTGCATCTGCGTTCATACATCTTTCTGAATCAAAAGATAATCATTGATTTTGATGTTTTATATCAAATGGTACACTGCACAACTAAATTAAAATCCATGAAAGCAATTCATATAACCTTCCTTTCACAAATCTCTAGTACAAAAGGAAAATCAATCCATTCACGCCACACAGATCAAGAAATTCGTGTTAAGGAATACACAGAATTATGTTCCAGTTAAATTCGAAACAGATTTGCAGCTTAATCCTCAGCAGAAAGTCCCTCCGACCACGTCTTTTGTTTTCATTCCTTTCTGTGCCATTACAAGTTCATCATTTTAGACACTGCAAAGATCAATCAAACTAGATTCATCGTAACTTTCATTATGGATACTCGTATCACTGTTGGTCAAATACTTCATGCCAACAAGCTCTGGCTGGAAAAGATTTCCATGTTCCTCGTGCGGTCTAATGAAAGACCTCCGCCACCAGACCTCAAAGGCTCGCTGAAGATTGGGGCAATTATCACCAGACTTCAGAAAACTGCCCAACCAAGCGAGCAAAATGCTCTGCTGGTCCTCTAGAGGCAGTGTGAGGATTGTCCTACCGATTCCTTCCTCAACAGCCTTGCGATCAAATGACCTGCACCCATGTTGTAACCAGCTGTAGTCATTGATTAAAGGCTGTAACCAGGTTTGTAACAACAAGTGACGTGTATCTTTAGATGGTAGAAGCTCCCCTCTTCCAATACCAACAAATATCCTACCAGAAATGCAGCTAACATGGTGTCGATACACAATGGAAAGCCTTGTGTGAAGTTCTGCCAACTCTTGCTGGTTAGCCCACATTACTGCAAACTCATCTGCTGCTTGCCTGTCCGCTAAAATCTCAAGCAACCATGCGAGGTTATCAGCCTGTAAAGCCAGCTGCTTTACCAGCGGTTCTTTGATATCCATGGGTACAGTAAACTCAGGTTCAGCAGCATTTCTGAACAGAGACAACAACGAGTCCAAGCAGCTTCTGCATGAGGTATAGATTGCTTCATTGCAGATATCAACTGAGCTAGAACAGCTAGGAAGATTATTATTCTCCTTAAGAAGCTTCAGGACAATGCTTTTCATTTCACGGAGACCTCTCTCTTCATTGCTTTTGAGCACAAGTTCAAGTATGTGAGAAATAGCGTCTTTATGGGGTTTTGAAATACCAGAAGACACTCGTTTCAATATGGGATTGATACCAATTCCCTCTCCATGGAGACGTAAGACTGAAGAAACAACTTTCTCTTCTTCCTCTTCCCCAACCCAAGGGACTGCTTCCAAGTACTCTAAACATGACTGTATGCAGAAACTAAAGCGGAGTTTCTCTGCAACCTACCAAAAAAAAAAAAAAAAAATGTTTCTTGAGGGCATAATATGATCAACAATTTTTATACATTTTCTAGGAGATTAACTAAAAGAAGAAGAAAGATAATTAAGAGGTATGAGAAAAAAATAAAGTCTACATATTAGAAGTTAACAAGGTCGTCTTCCATTCATATGAAATTTATGAGGGTTAGGCCTTGAGTCCAGGTGGGCATAAGCGTACTACCCAAACGCTTCTCACGACTAGTTGCTATATTAAGCTTTTTACCAGGCTTATTATGAACTGAGAATATATGATAAAATGCAAAAGCATCTACTTTTGTACTGATGTTTATGCATTGAAATTTGAATGCCAATATTGAAGTTTACATATGTGCATAGTTGTCAAATCGCGAATCGTATCGTATATCGAAAACCCCTATATCGTGTTTCATGTATCGTATTGGAATCGTATATTTAAACATATAAAACACAGAATTTATTGGACAATCAAACATATTAACTTTGAGAATATATAAAAAGTAAAGATTAGTATAACCTAAAAATAAATTTTTAAGTTGAATGGTAGCTAAAATACTCTAGAATTATTAGATATTATTTTAATAATGTTTATAGAGTACTAAGAGAAAATAAAAAATTTAGATTCACCTTTAAAATATAAAACAAAAGAGAATAAATTAACAAGCGAAGATTCTGCTTATGGAAAATGACATGTGAAAAAGAAACTGATATTCTATAGAATAACATATGAAACTCTACAAAGCGTTTGAAGGCTCATCAAACAACATAAAATATGTTAATGCCAAAAAACCTCTTCATTTGAAATGGTAGTAAGCTTAAAAGTTTTACTTTTCTTTTGGATCTTCATAAAAAAAATCCAAGACCGTTACTAACTTTAAAAGTGTCGTGCATTGTATCGTTTTCTAAGGATACGTATCGTTTCGTAAGGTTGTGTATTGTATCATAACTAAATCGCGTGTCATTTTCGTTTCACCCTGCGATACTTATTGAATTGTCTCTGTATTGTATCGTGTATCGTATGATTCAGACAACTATGATATGAGAATTATAATAACTAAAAAACATAGCTTACAAATAGTGAAAATGAAGAAAGAAAAAAGTAAAAAAAATAAAAACGCAGATTAAAGTAACATACTGAAAATTTAAATTACACCAACAATCCTTTTATAAACAAGAAAAAAATAAATCTTAACAAAAAGATAGGAAGGGCATTAAATAACCTATAGAGAGGAGTTGATGTGGTACGGAAGAAGAAATATAATAAGTATAATATTAATTTTGTATTGTTATTTAGAGATAAATGTTGAGTTATTAATGAAATTATTTAGTAGGATATTATAGAGAGTTTTAATTATAGTAGTAGATTTCAATTATGAGAGTATATTATAGTAGTAGATTTTAGTTAAGAGATTGTTTCCTTTCTAAATTAGGATTTTTACTTAGTCTCCAAATATTGGGTTTTGTATTTAAGCATTGTAATACTTCATTATTTGAGATTATTGAATATATTGATTTGAGATTATAGTTGAGTGCATTTGTGTGTTTTTTTTACCAATGCAGAGATATGTATTTTTATTCCTTCTTCCTACCCGAGTCCTACATCATAATGGTATCAAGAGCAAAAATTCATCATATCGTTTGATTTCACCCAATTTCTTCCTACCCTATTTTTTTGGCCTCCATCAAATTGTCGAAGTTTGTTAGAGAATCGACAACAATTTTTCAAGACGAAAGCACGATCTGCGGCAAGAATTGTCGTCGCCGTAGTCTCAATCTATCCCCCAAAAAAAAAGTTCAGCGCTACTGTTCATCGCTACAGTGCGCAACACTTTTGTTCATCAAATTTCTGGTGTTCTGCCAAATTACAGTTTGGTACCCAAGTTTTTGAAATTTTCAATTCATAATCCTTTACGTTTCTGAAATTTTCAATTCCGCCCAAAAAATTCAATAACTTTCAATTCAGCCCCTAAAGTTTCTGAAATATTCAATTTAGCCCCACAGTTTTTGAGTTTTCAATTTAACCCCCAAAGTTTTTGAAAATTTTAATATATACAATATCTTCCAGGTTTAACAATTCAGACTTTCTTTGGGCTAAGATAAAGCAACTTGAGTATCGAACTTTGATCATATGCGAGTAACTTAAAAGGTCTTGTGTCCCGTATAGTGCCAAGTATTGGAAATTATGCGATGAGCTTACACTTTCTAAAACAAGTCTTGTAAATTTAAAGGCACCTTACGAGTACATAACCAAATGCTATGTTCACCCATATTTTGTTCAAGCGCAACACAATGTTCATCCTAAAGCGACGCGTTCACAAGAAGAGACCCGCAAAGTAAATTCTTACAAGACAATTGATAAATGTCTCACAATACTTAAAACGTATCAATAATCAATATGAAATTGAAGAAGATAAAGAAGAGCAAGTACTCTCATATATTGATGTCTGTGAGAAACATGAAGCGGAAGTTAAGTGTGTTGAACAACTTGTAGATTCAGAGACGGTTTGCAGTGAGGAAATTGAAGTTAAGTTTGACCCCATATGCAAAAACATCGAAGAAGATAAAGTTGAGGTCCCGGTTGATACATTCGAGTCTCGAGCTATTTCAAATTTCTATATTATGTCACTGTTATTCCCGAAAATTGTGTTCATGTCATTAAAATATCGGATGCGAATGTTTTGTTGGAAGACATCTCTCGGACTCTTATTATTTTACGATATTTCAAAACTCGAGGACGAGTTTTTTTCTAAGGCGGGGAGAATGATGCGGTACGGAAGAAGAAATTCAATAAGTTTATTATTAATTTTGTATTATTATTTAAAGATAAATGTTGAGTTATTAATGAAATTATTTAGTAGGATATTATAGTAATAGCTTTTCATTAGGAGAGTTTTAATTATAGTAGTAGATTTCAATTAGGAGAGCTTATTATAATAGTAGATTTTAGTTATGAGATTGTTTCCATTCTAAATTAATATTTTTACTTAATCCCCAAGTATTGGGTTTTATATTTAAGCGTTGTAATACTTCATCATTTGGAGATTATTGAATATATTGACTTGAGATTAAAGTTGTGTGCTTTTGTGTATTTCTTTATCGGTTCTCTGCGGAGATAATTACTCTTATTCCTTCTACCTACCCCATCCTACATCAGGAGAGCAATTCAGATGTTACAATCTACCTAAAATTTTGACCTACAAGAAGCTGAAAGTGAACCATTTGCTTTAGAAGATTAGTTTGCAACACGAGGATAAGTTTTTTAATTATTTATCAGTATAGGAACTAAACTACACATGATGAGGGGTAAAGAAAAGAGGATGGAAAGTAAAAATAAACATAACATTGCATAAATAGTGCAAATAGACTAATAATACAATAAGTTTAAGCTCACATTAAGTTTCTCCCTGTCAAAGTCATCCTTTTTTTCTTTTTTCATCCTAACCTTTGTTGCTTAATGAACCATTAAACGACAACCGTTAACCTTAGAAACTCTTTGATGACCAAAAGGTTCCCAAAAAATTGAAAGGGTAAAATGTAATTTAACGCTTGTGGTTTATCGATAATTGTAAGTCACCACCTATAGTTTAAAAACCACCAAATTACAACCTGTAGTTTACACTATATTGAACGTTACCTCATTTCCATCTAAGTTAACAAATGCGGGTGGTTAACTATAAAATTAGTATATTCCATCAACCATGGTCCTAAATGCCTTCCTTAGCTCAATAATTTTATTTATTTATTCCTTATTTTATAATTGATTGACAATTACTACATACAAAAAATAACTTTTATTATTATTATTATTATTATTATTAAATTTAATCTTAATACAAGAACATAAAAATAAATTTTATTTTATTTAGTTATTACAAATATCAATATTAAAAAATCCTTAACATTAAATTTATTACAATCAATTTCAATTTCTAACACATTTTTATTTTTTTAATTTATAACAATCTTTTATTTTCTTAATATATTTTGTATTTCTTTTCATACATATTTTTCTTTTTTAATGTAGATTTAATGATAAAATATTATTTAAATGCATATTAAAAGTAAATTAGAGTAAAATGCGTATATAATAATATATATGAAGGGTAATAAGGTAAGTTAACTATTGCTATTAACGGAGTTAACAAAAATTTGAGGTCTGATGCATGTTGCAACTTTATGTAAACCACAAGTGCTAATTTGGTGGTTTTTAGACCACAGGTGGTGAGTTGCAACTATCACACCACAGGCGGTAAATTGCATTTTACCCAAAATGAAAAAAGAATTAATATAGGGAAAGAAAACATATACTGTTCATGTAAATTCTATCTTGTTTTCTTCACTGACCTACACAATGATAGAAGAAACGAAAATCCTATATGATCTTGCTTTAACTTGACCTTTTCTACCAACAAAACTAATAGAGAAGTAGTTCAACATTCACCAATACCTTATTACATGCATATTAGATACTACCTCCGTCCTACAATAAGTGATTTTTTAGGATTAATATTTTTTCCCAAAACAAGTGATGTGTTAGAACTCCAATACAATTTTTACAATATTTTCCAATATATGCCCTTATGCAACCAATGGTATTTATTGCGTCTTGCAATCACTACAATTAAATGACACTCATTAACTCTTCAACTTCAAAGAAAATATATTAAGGGTATTTTTGTCATTTTGGCTTGTGTATTGGTATGTGTGATTTAAGCTAAAAAATCACTTATTATGGGACGGAGGTAGTATTAATTATGTTACTGTTTTTATAACTAAAAAATTCATGGGAAATCATAATCTATTAATTAGTAGAATTTAGAATGAATACTGTTTATATAAAGTAAATGTGTATCCTTATAAAGTTCAAATGTGGTGCTGGGAGGAGGGGGAAGGGGCGTAATTAGTTATATATATATAATCCAGATATTTAACCAAGCACACATTCATCTTCTAAGGATTGTGAACTCACAATGCCCTCTTGAACTCAAAAATGCAGGTATTCATTGACATGGTTATCTTAAGGGTTAATTACAAATTACACCCCGAAGTATACAATCTTTTACCATTCGTACCCTGATATTTAAACGCTCATATCGCGCTACCCAAAGTACACATAAGTAACCACGATGGACCCTAGTGGAACAGTCCGGTCAATTTGTTTGCTGAAAAATGGCCACGTGTCACAATTTAATATTTAAATATTGTTTATGTATAAATATTGTACTTGACTCGTATTTGGTGTTTTAAATTTCTATAAACGCAAATATATCTAACCCAAATTATTTATTCAATTAATTAACTCAATTATCTCAAATAAACAATTAACCCATTGATTAAGAAAAATTAAATCATTAATTCCACTAATTAATCAAAATTAAATAATTAATTCTACTAATTAATCAAAATAAAGTAATTAAATCCACCCCACAAATCATTTTCTTACATTCCGTCATTGAACTCTCCTCTTCCAAACTCCCCATCACGCTCTGTAATTCCTCCCCCGAAATCGATCCGTTCTTCTCAATATCAAACACCTTAAAAGCATCCCTCGAATTCTCCAATACCTCGTCGTAAACGATGTCTTTCGTGTTCAATTCGATGAATTCGCGAAGGTCGATGAACCCATCGCCATCGAAATCCACCTCTTTAATCATGCTCTGTAGCTCCTCCTCGGTGGCGGACTGACCGAGGCTGCCCATTATGAACCCTAGCTCGGCAGCAGAGATCTTGTCGTCGCCATTAACGTCGAATTTCTTAAAGTCTTGTTCCAGTTCTTCCACGATTTGGGCACGTGAGTTTAGGGAAGGGGTTCGCGATACCATATGCATTGGAAGAGACGAAATGCTCCATTTCTTTTTTCTATTAAACAGAGATTTCAAACCCATGATTATATGATATTAAAAATAAATGGATTTGGTTTTTTGATTTGATTTTGAATGAACGAGTGAATACCTAGAAAAAATTACAGAGAATCTGAGATTTATGATTTTATCGGGATTGAATAGAAAATTGTTGGGTTTTGGGAGTTTTGATGTAACATAGTTTTCAGATTTGGGAATATGCTTTAGATTTAGATTTCTTCCCCAATTTGTGTTTCAGATTTGGGTTTCATGAATGATTTGGGTTTTGGCAGTTGATATAAAATACTTTTCAGATTTGGGTTTCATGTTTTAGAGAGAGAACATGCTTGAAATTTAGATTTATTCCTCAATTTGTGTTTCAGATTTGGGTTTCATATATGATTTGGGTATTTTGGATTTTGACATTTTTGAATTTAATGGTAGATGGGCAAGCTGATGAAGAAGAGAAAAAAGAAATTACATTATTTTTGGGTATTTGAAGATGATTGGTATTTTATTTGAATAAAATTAATATAAAATTATTTTTAAATTGATTTTAGACGATCAAATGTAAAAATATACGGTCAGACTGTACTTATACTCCCTCTACCGGAACACGTGGTAGTTCCGGTCACTATTTTGGCCGGAAATGACAAAAGGATCACTTATGTTTACTTATGTGTACTTTAGGTAGCGAGATGAGAGCATTTAAACATCGGAGTACAAATAATAAAAGTGTGTATACTTCGGGGTATAATTTGCAATTAACCCTTATCTTAATTTGCATAGTAACTACCCTACCAACAAGAAAGTTAAAAGTTGTAGTTTGAACCAGTCCTGATTGGTTCAGAATTCAGACTTCATAAGTAGGCATTCAGTCACCACTCACAAGTCACAATAAGAATGAAACATAAATTTATACTAGAAAACATTTCATTTCAACAATTGCTTGTTTTATAGGAGCTGGTAACTACTTCAATTGATGAGCATCTTTTTTCCCCTATGAATATAATGATGTGCCTAAGGGGATGGAACTCATGTACAAATGGTGATTACTAAAAACCGTGGTTATTAAATTCGGACTGGACCTCCGGTCAACCGGTAAAAATGAGAAGCAGTCGGAACTTCAGTCTGGTCTAGCCCGGTTTTATTAATTTGGTCAAAAATCGGTTGACCCACCGGTCTGGTGATTCGACCGGTAAAACCGGTTAATTGACCCAGTGACCCGATTTTTCTTTTTTCTTTTACCAAAATTTTTTTAATATTAAAATTAACCATTTTTAATAATATTGTAACTCAACTTTATTATGTTTTAGTTCATAAAAAACGAGATTTTTTAAATTTTATTAATTACTAATAATATATATTTTTATATATTAATAACGTCACTGGGTCAATAACGGTTCGACCACTAGTTGGACCCCATCCACCCGATACCTTTTCCGTTCGATGACCGATCTGAGTCTGAAAACCTTGCTGAAAATAGCACTAAGAAACAAAGAGACAGTCTTGTCGTGAACAAGCTAAACCCAGATTATAAGTCTAACCTCTCCTCAAAATTAGTACGGTAATACCTATGCATCAAATCAACAGAAGGAAGAATTAAAATGAATACAATTAGGAACCCCTTGCTAGCTTTCCGAATAAGTCTACAAATGAAACCGTAAACCACGGTCAACAATTTGAAAATCATAAGGCAAATGGCTCAACACCAAAAAAGGAATCTAAGCAACACCCTTAGTTGGAATTATGAAATGGCAATATGTTTCACTGCTATGCTAGTGCCATGTTTCATAATTTCTATGCAAAAAATGCTTGCTAATAAATGTTAGTATGAATTACAAGTACTTTTTCATTATACCAGCATTGATGCATGTACATTAGCACAATAAAAATAACCCATTCGTCTACAATAACAGAGCTCTCATATGATATCCAACCTTCTAAGGAATGCTTAAATTTTCAAATCTACAGTCATTGAATCATAGCTAGTTGCTTTTTTATATATCATAAGAGTTAGTTATTTTTTATTTAAGTTCTGACTTTTTGTATCACAGAAAAGGACCCTAATATTGTTGGGACAAGGGAATACATGAACTCAACTATACTAAGG
Organism: Panax ginseng; assembly: GCA_020205605.1. Classification (NCBI taxonomy): domain Eukaryota; kingdom Viridiplantae; phylum Streptophyta; class Magnoliopsida; order Apiales; family Araliaceae; genus Panax; species Panax ginseng. The sequence continues at coordinate 20,708,109 of CM035132.1, forward strand.
TAGATTTTCTGCTTTTAATTGTAACATGCAAAGTTTATCCCCTTTCTGCTGAAAGTGAAACAGTCATTTAAATAAACACTATAATAATGGTAAATTAAAAATCATATATAAATACATAGCAAGCTATTTGACTAAACAAACACTGGTGAGACATAAGCATTATAGTTTCTTAAAATTAAATTAAACATTTTGAATAAACACGCATAATAAATGCAGTCAATTTATAATTAGAGACAAAAACTCAGTTGCATGGTTTTCTAAATTACCTTGAGGATGCGTAGTACACGTGAAACACTTTGCTTGATCAACCGTTGCTTTATCTCTTTACAATACATCAGTCCCACTGTTTCCACATATATTTCAACATCCTCACAGTCATTAATTTCAAGACAGCGTAAACCAGGCTGCTCTTCTGTGAATTTATCGCCAAAGAAACTGCTATTTTCAACAAGAACACTTTTGTGAACACTCAACTTCACAATAAATCCTTGTTTCCCGAGTAATACTACCTCCAGATCACTGGTACCAGGTTCTCCGAACTCAATTGACACCTTCCTCGGTAAATTTTCGATCTTGGGCCGTGGCGTGCTCTCTGAGATCAATGATGCACTAAGAACAGGTGTATCAGAACCTAGTTTCCTTTGATCATCGGGCCCAAGTCCAGACCTTGACGCGGTGGTTGCTAGCTTTTTTTCAGTTTCTGGTGTTGGTTTGTTCTGAACAGAATTCTTTGCTACGGGAGGGGATGACTTAGGATTGTTTAAAGGATTTTGTGATTTGAGGGTCTTCTGAAACATAACAGGAGAGGGACAGCACCAGAAACCTTCTGGGGTAACAGCAATTGGAACATTTTTAATCTTAGTTTGACCCTGCTCTCTACCTTTGTAAGTCTAATTTCAGCCATTGTTAACTAAGCATTCGATGAAAATTCAGTCTTTTGTTGCATTTACACTGAAAGGAAGTCCTAAACAGACTCCTGAAATTTGAAAAAATAGACAAAAACAGAACAAGTTTTGACAAAGTCCAAACCCTAATAGTTATAATTTTAACAGGTGGCTAATTTCCACAAAATTATACGTAATGTAACTTAGGACAACTGAATCAACTCCAGCTTTAGCAACCAGGAAGCCACAAAGCCCTAATAATAAGTTATCAAGGGGAAGTAAATTAAAAAAGAAATCTTTAGTTAGCAGGGAAGCAATAAAGTATAGTTTCAGATACAATAATCCATAAACGAAAAAAATTTAAACTATAAAGATTCCTTTCTCATAGCCCTAGACAAAATCCATACATATACAGGAATCACAAACAAGAATCAAACGCCCAAAACAACAAAGACTCACCAACAAACAAGTGGAGAAAAATATGAGTAAGTGAAACCCCCGTCACTTTATTTGTTTATATATGAACCAAAGAGCTTTGAAAAATGAGTGAACGAACCTCCAATGTAAAGCATCAAGGGAACCATTTAAGTTGGATTTTACAGGGTGGAATGATGAGAGGATACTATGGGTGGGTCAAGAAAGAACCAAACTGAACCCAAAAAGTTAAAAGGTATTATTATTATTATTATTATGGGTTTTGGCTGCGGGGCGTGTCTGAGGTATGCTCTTGATTTTTATGAGCGGGGCGTGGGTATGAGAATTTCATGATCAAAGAGAGAGAGACAGGCATGCAGTTCAAATCTTGTCTTTGCTTTATTAAAATGTTTTTGTTGCTTTTGTGAACTGTTTGTTTTGCAAGGATTGAGGGAGGTTATCGTTTGGGTGCAGGTGTTTTAAATGACTAAAAGGTCCTCCAAAAGGGGTTGGATAAAAACGTATTATGGGATTGCAGTTTGAGGCAGTGCTTGGAAAATGACATTTGACTGATTTTAAACAATGCCATTGAGAATAAAGTTGAGATTTTGTTGAAACGTTATAACTGATGGATGGATGACACTATAAATATAACTACCAGAATTTGGTACAAAACCGAGTAGTATCACGTTATTTTTGTTAAGAGTTAACAAATTTTGCATGTCACATAAATTAATACAAATATACCATGGGCCATGGCATCCCTGGTGAGTGGGTGTACAAGTGCAACATATAATAGAGGGCACGTTTTCATCATTAATGGGTTGGGTTGGGTTGGGTTGGGTTGGGTTGGGTAGGGGGATTAAGGGCATTAAAGTTTTTTGCATTGTATGCCAAAAATAAATCAAATCTAATCTATCTATGGACAAACAGCCCCCTTTCACGTGGAACCTCACCACCCATTACCATGTATACAATCCAACCATGTTTTATGAATATGTAGTTCTAATATAATTTCATAATAGATTCTTCAATAGACTCTTTATTCCCCATATTTGAAGAATATATAAATAAATTTCACACCCTATTTATTGCGTGTTGGTTAAAAGATCTTTATCTCACTTAATTGCTGATTTGGGTATGCATGCCTATCAAATTCACTCATTTTTATTTTTTAAACAGATAATTTAGAGAAGAAAGAGAACTATAAAAAAATTAAAAATCAGTCAAATTTTGATTTTGATCATTTTTGTAAAAAATATTACTACTAATTATAAATTTTATTATTTTATAATTAAAATAATGTTGTTTTAATTCTCATAAACACATAATGATCGTTGCACATTTTGATTTCTAGCAATATTTATTTTTAAATTAAAATAATTGCAAATTTTAAATTCAAATAACAATTACTTTTAAATAAAAAAATAGTAACAACGTTCAAAACATGATTTGACTGTTGAAACTTTCAAATTTTAACTTTTAAATTTTAAAATTTAATATTTAAGGAATCAATATAAGGAACATGTTGGGTACATTGTGAAAAAATTAAATCCCTATCTTACAGAATGACCCAATAACACTGCAGAGTAAGGATAGAGATAAAAAAACTGTTATGAATGCTCTTAAAAGCAATAATTGTCGTTAAAAATAGGGCAAGTCAATCAGTAAATTGCTATAATAATAATAGCAACATCACTTGTAAGCAAGTTTCCATCATTACCACCATTAATAAGAATGATTTTAAAGCTTAGCCATACAATTTCTTTTTAGAAAATTTGGTCAGTCATGAGACCTTTCCAGCCCAACTCTCTATAAAGAGTAATACAATTCATATATGACATTAAACAATCATGATTTCCCTAAGCATGTACATATTCAAATTAAATAAAAATCTCAACTAAAGAATTAAAACAATACTAGGTTTTGCCATCCTTCGGAGTTCGGCCCATGTAAAATCAACTGAAGAAAAAAAGTCAAATTTTATTGCAGGTAAAAACCCTCTAGAGCTTAGAGATGAAACTCAGCAGGTATCTGGAACAAGACACAGCAGATATACTACCTGATATCTATAGTTGCCAGAGGACCACAAGGTTCACTATCATAATGTTTTAAACGTTTTTCCCAATTCGGAACACCTGCTCCACCTAATAGTTTGTGCTCTAAATTTCCTATCCTGCAGGGAACCGCAAGAGCTTAAACTTTATCAAAGGTTCAGTATAGTCGACCTTTGCAGTTGGGAGCTCCACAGCGGCATGGGCATCCTTCGCCAGGCAATAGCTTGTATCGATAATCATATGTCAGCTCTTCGCCGATAGCTATCTGCTCATTAAAAATAAGAGGGAGAAAAATTATTATCAGAAATAAGAAGGATGAAAGCACATTAATAAGGTGTCATGACCCACTTTTATATTTTGATCCTAATTCCTATAACAAGATGATCTTCAGCAGTTTTCCAAGCCCAATCATAATTCACAAGTGCTCTGGGTCTTGGGAGTTTATGTAATACTATTTTCTTTTGTTTATAGGTTACATCAATATTCACCTCTGCCAACCTGTCTTTTAGCATATGGATATTAATGAATAATTCAGGAAACAGGGCATGTGAGTGCTTACATCTCGACTGGCATAGAGACCAATGTGTGCAAGCTGACAGTCCATGCTTTCCACGAGAACTTGGTGATTCATGAGATTTGGCGAGCAGCTACAAGCATCATTACATACAAAAAGTGAATTTCTAGCACTCATTATGCAGATGGAAAATCAGGATAGAAATGCATCAACTCAAGAACAAAATGTGACATTTTCACTACATTCCTCCTTTCATGGAATATAAACTACACTACCTCTATTTATGCTAGTAGCTTCAACTCATTAACTACCAAGTCTATTTCAACCTACTAGGAAAAGAGCTTTTCACACAACTGAAAATCCACCGGCCTATAGCTAAAAGAATCAAAAGGTGCATACATTAAAATCTTAAATCATGAACGCCAGTCAAAAAATAAAACAAATTTATTGCACAGCTATAAAAATATTTGACACTACAAATAAAAATAGGTTTAGAGCCACAACTGCATGGACTAAAGGCGGCCCACACGATAAGAGAGAATGTTTTTCGGAAACACACTAGCGAATATTTCTAAAACGGCCCACACGATGACCAAATTTTATTCTTTTTTGTTTTTTTGGCAAGTTATATTGTGAGAAACATATCAGTAAAGCGTAAAAGAACTAGACACACAATGTCTAGCTAGCAATACAACAAATGCGCAAGGAGGCAAAAAAATTCGTGAAGGGGAATGGCAGCAGACCACAGCATATGAATTTTCATGGACCATTGCAGGTGATCCATGATTTCAATAGATGGGGTCTAGGAAAGGTGGAAGGAGATAATCAAGGTTTCAAAATCGTGAGTAATCCAGGGAAAGTTTGGGTTACAAATAACTTAAGGAGATGAGTTAATAAAGTTCCTCAATAGCATTAGAAAGTGAATACAAATTTTATGGTTCCAACTGTTAAATGTTTCAAACGTGCAACACATTAAGGAAAAGAAACCTACAATCTCCAATGAGCATGTGCACCAACAATTTTCATTTTCCTGATTAAACAAATATAACTTCTACTCAAAATGATGGCAAAAAATTTATGTACTTCTGAAGTAGACATGCGCCTTCACTTCCATTATAGAACCATTGACACCAGCACCCTCCTTCCCCACCACCTGCCCCCAGGGGGAAGTGCTCGCAAGCTTCCTAAATAACTAGAGAAGTTATGATATTGGCATCCCAACTATTCTTATTACTGAATCGAATGTTTTTCCCATTTGATAGGTAAGCATACCACATACATGGTTAAGTTACAAATATGGAATTTCTGCATCAGGAAATATAAAACAATTGAATGAAAAAAATTTCTTCCTTCACCTGTGATTAATATATCGCGAGACATTTCCATAATTTGTGGCATCAATTACATATGGGACCTGCTCCTCAATTAATCTGCTAATGTCATTAGTGAGGGCATCAATTTCATAGAAATAGCTGCAAACTTCTCCACTATACCTGATAGTCCAAAAGAAAAAATAATCACTATAATAGATGCTATATAATTTGTAGTTTTGTACATATAACAGCTTCTGACAAACAGAATGTCAAACCTATTGCGCCTCTTGGTTGCTTCCTGCTCATCTATAACCTCTCCTATGTATTCACATACAAATGTACCACGCAGGATTGGTTCCCCTACCCTGACTGCCCAACCCTGCAAGACAACACATGGAAAAGATGAGAAATCAAATGCACTTTAGAACCATCAATAAATGAAAACTGTTACCTATAAATAAACAAAAATAAAAATAAAAGAACACTATTACCTTTTCCTCAGTTTTGAAGACTTCCAATTTCACTTGTACCCCATTCTGCAAAACTCTATTTTGGCATGTGCTACTGCAGTTGCACTTTTGATTGCATTCATAGACAAGGTAACCCTCCTGCACAATCAGTACCAGTTCAGGTAACAGTAAATCATAAAGAATAGGCATTACAATTAGATAACAAGGGCCGATAGCTGACTTTTCTGCCGGTGCAGACTGAGAATCCATCCTCAAGATATGGAAGTATACAAGTAATAGATTTCACCCAACAACACACTAATATCATTCTATCACATGCTTTCCAAGAAATCAATCCAGAGAGAAGTCTCATTAGCTTTTATATAAATGAATACAAGAATAAGGAATTTGTTTAAATTAAATAATAAGTAGAACCGCCATCGTCCACAAAATATCAAATGATGGAAAAACAGCTAACAACACATTATCAAAGGTACTTTCTCATAAAAGCAAAGTAAACACACTATCAACATATTTTTACCTCTAAAATGATTCGGCCTTTGTCATCATATGGGAACCTGCCACTCATGGGCTTTCCATATATATCCTTTGCATCTTCATAGTCATTACCAAAAAGGTACACATGATCACAGGTTTGAGAAGAGCATGTTGAACGTGCACAAGCACATCCTAACTGCAAACTCTGCAACTAAAAATGAATGAGTCAACATAAAACGTCAACAAAATAAAAGTCAACTTTAGTTAAAATTTTACAGGCATTTAAGACTCTGAAAGGCAGGAACTAACTAAATCAACAATTTAAATTCAAGGTAATATATATATATATATATATATGTACATGGTTTTCAAAATATGTAATAACATAAAATAACACTGTTAGCCTGTTTAATAGTGACTTCTACAGGGCAATAAATCACAATAAGGGCAGTATAAAAAGAAAAATCACAATAAGGGCAGTACAAAAAGAACAATCAACCCCATACTTTAGCACCGGTAGTTGTGTGCGAGTGTAAGAGTGGGGGGGAGAGAGAGAGAGGATGGAATTTTTTTTAATAGGTTTAAGGTGTAGTGGACAGTTACAAGAGTCAGTTTTAGTTAGTTCCCAAGGAGGGAGAACAATGAGGGTCACACTACAAGTGCTTTTGATCAAGTGATACGGACATGTAAAGGTGCATATCCCATTAAAAAGAACTTGAAGTATCCAGATACAAATAAGTGAATAGAACTAGGCAGCAATAAAGTACCTCTGCTTCAACACCAAGAGATTGATCGAGTAATGGTTTCCTAACATATGTAAATCCCTCCCAAGGCATAGAGTATGCAGTAGTTTGACCATCATAAGCATCTTCAAGAACTGGAAGGGAACCCAAAAGATGTTCATCCACTACACAGGCAATTGGAACTGATTCCTGTCCAAAGCTTATGTCATCACACAGGATAATGGTTCTCTGTATAGGTTCCTGTCTGAAGTGGCGTGAATCAACAACATAGTGGCATTCATCCACTTCCCACTCATCAGTCATAGCATCTGAAGGGAGTATAGATCTGGGGCTCACTACATTTGAAATGGGCAATAATGGTGAGAGTGGACACTGATCTATGATTCGTTTACATCCTTTTGGACATCTAAACCCCTCTTGATGCCAGTAGACTAAAATATTATGCTCACTGCAAAGTTTTGCTGCCTTCAGGTATACACGTTCAGGCAAGACTCCATATTTTTTCTCCAACAAGGCTTGGAGGCTTACTTTACAGCAAGCAGATCGAGCAAGTGACAAAATCTCAACGTTACTAGGCCGTGGTTTTGTTGCCGTAATCACAGAAAACAATATATTTGCCACAGCTGAGCATTGAGATTCTGCCAATCTACCTAGATCGTCTGCCTCAGCTACATGAGATTGCACTTTTAATTCCTCATTGCTAATTGCACCAAATACCTGGATGCGTTTCTTAATACTTGCTCCAGCCTTATTCCGAATCTTATATGAAGCTGCTCCCAAACCTTTTTTGAATCTAGGACGGGCAAGTCTGCCTGATTTTAATTTATAAGCGTAAAAACGGATGCCCCTCTTTGGAAGGCGAGGACCAACTGGATTTTCTCCCATATGAGCAGCTTGATGGTGGCGACCAAGATCAGGTAGCAAATCAAATTTCAAGCCACAAAATTTGCATATGAACTTCCTTAAACAACTTTGATTCTCAGAGTTTATATTATCTAAAGAGGCTGGTTTACCATGCTCAAGTTTATGAGAAGAATCTTCAACCAAAGATATCAGATTATGCTGTTGAGTAGCACTAGGCAGCCTGAAATTAGAAGGATGAACTGAGAGTACATGCAACCATAATTGTTCAACATTCCCAAAATGGCTACCACAAGGGATGCACTGGAGAAGCATACATTGTTCAACAAACTTTGCATGATGCCTCTCTTGCACATGAGATTCAAGTACTTTCTTGTTAGTAAAAGAATCTAGGCAGATGGCACAAGCATAACCTCTGAAAAGCCATTGTGCCTCCTTTCTATGACTTTCCATCCAGTGTTCACCAAGGGACTGGTCATCAGAGAACTTGTTTGAGCAAATTTTGCATTTAATCACATTTTCATTGTCATGGTCACTATCATTGATCAAGATTGGAGTCGGAGTGGGTTCTTCAACAGAAGAACAATTTTGGGTTTCTTTGTCAGCAGTGAAGCCCCAAAGCTTTTCCAGTCTCTCTTTTTCTCTAAAAACCAACTTCATCAGGACTTCTCCAACTCTAACATCTTTAGAAGCTTCAGATATTGCCCATTGGAATTGGATTTCCTTAGGAACTGGGTTTCTGAGAGAAATGATACTTTTAAAGAGCCTATAGAACAGCTCACATGCTTGGTGTAAGTGCAACTTTTGCTCCCTTGAGTAACAATCCCTCAGAAGATCCATAAACACTTCCTTAGAAATTATTCTACTATTGCCATTCCTGGCACGTTTAAGCCAGCTTGGTAGGTGCTTTTCACAGTACAGCGAATGTCGCTTGGGACTTTCCAGACAAGGGTCACTGGCTTCTTGGGAGCACGAACCAATGCAATGCAGCATCTCAGTTCCCTTATAGTCCTTCCTTGACTGCTCAGGCATCTCAATTGAACTTCTTTCATTGAAGTCTTCTTGACCCATGACTGAGATTGGATCTACTTGAAGAGGAGTTTCATTATCTCCAACCAGTACAATATCTTTGCAATTTGTAGTCTCTGATATGCGTATACTCTCCTCGTGCTTTCTCTCGAGTTTTTTCTTGGGTGAACTCAATGTCATTCTTGCATCATTTTGGGGTCGGTGTTTCTTACAGAAAGAAGTAAAAATTAAAGCACGATGCTTGCATCTAGTACCAAGAACAGTGGTACCTTCACACATCTGTGCATCAGAAGGAGATGCTTCTACATTCGCCGAGCTGCCTACAAAGCGGGAGGCCAAATGTACACAACAGTAAACATCACCATCATTAGCCCACCTCACACACTGTCTTCCCTTGGATTCAATAAAAGCTATGCATTGACGATTCTTACTCCCAGGATCCAAGGATTTTGTAGCCACTCCATTTATAGGAGTAATGTCTGCATCTTTGGTCTGAATGACCTCAGAATTTCCAGCTTCAACCACAATCTCGCTCCATCTATCAATTTCATTGCAAGGGGTATCTTCCCGAACAGCTCCAACCAGAGGAACATCAACTCTAGAAGGATCGGTTTCTGAAGTAGCAGCATCTACAATGTCTCGGCCGTCAAAAAATCCAGAATCAATTTCAATATTCATAGACTGATTTGAATGCTGGGTTTCCACTTGTGAGGTATGTGCCTCAGCACGACGAACTACGAGCTTGGGCCTCTTCCTGCTTATCTGAAGCTCCACAGCTGAAGGACTACCATTATACTGCTGTGTCGTATATCCACCGCTGGATATGGGATGTGACATTGAAAACGACTTCATCACCTCCTGTTTCCAGGTCTTCCACTCAGAGTTTAAATCGGGCTGCGAAACTCCATTCAAGAGCGCATGCACTTCATTCCACAGAACAGAATCAACTAACTCCTAAATTAGAAGAAAAATATCATCAGCCAGTGATGGGGAACACAGAATTCACATTCAAAATAATAAGGATTAGATCATTGTCACAGTTTTGATGCACAGGATATAGCACCATCAATTTTTACCTTTTTATTTTATTTTTAGGGAAATAGAAAAATCACCTTGATTAATATATTTCAAGTATAGTTTTATCCGAAACTAGTAGCCCAGATCTTCTGAGACAGATTTTCACAAATTAGCCACTTAGCAAAACAGCACGCTACTCTCATTGATATGAAAGGAAGATAATGAGCTTATAATTTTGCTTATTGCAACTTTAGGATAATTGTTTCAGCTTATAAAAGTAGGCAATAAGCAGTAATCTTGGCCCAAGGCTGCTTCATGGATTATTTTAAAACTACTTATTGATATCATGTATTTTACAGACTTCTATTCCCACAAACATATAGTAAAATACCAAAACTATCCCTAAATAATAATATTACCATTACATGTCATATATTCAGCAACAAAAATAATTTTAAAAAGTCATTTCAGAAATTATTTTCAGTTAATACAAAATTCACCTCCCAATTCTTTCAGCGTTCACTTAACAGAAATTATAACTTCAGCAAAAAATATCTTTTAAGCAATTATTTTCAGGCTTCGGCTGAAACAAACAGGCGTAATGCGGTATAATAGAGTTCAACTAGCAGATTTTTCGAGTAGGCATAATAAATACTACCAGGTAATTGCTTTGATATATCAAACACCAAAGGATCTTCAGTAAAAGACAAATGGGATGAATCATAAATAGTAAAAAACATAAGGAGCCAAGCTCAGGCATGTACCTCCTTTAGCATTTCAACAGATTCTGCACTATTCGCAATCTGGCATCTTTGTACCCAGGACTGCAATGAGTGTTGCAGCCAGTAAGAATCTAAACAGTGCTGGAGTATCATCTGTAAAAGAAAAAAAAGGTAGTATTACCTATATCAACCAGAAACATATATTTGAAAGAGGAGAAAGAAAGGGGGGGGACTGCAGATAGTCCCACAGTATGAATCTACCAAGATTAACTTTAGGAGAAGAACCTATTACAAATAAAACAATTAATACTCAAAAATGTGTAAGAGACGTAATCAAAGTAGGACTCAAAATTTAACCGTACATAAACTAGATCATTACACACCAAATGTCATTTTGTTTTTGTTCTCCCTCCATCTTGCAATGAATGCAGAATTGAGTTTAATTTTGAGGTCAAAATGATCAAAAAAATTAATTCCAAATCGTTGTATATTTTGCCTAATGATTGTACTTTGTTCCCAGTACTTTTCATGGACTAAAATTCAATCAATTTGAGGAGGAAATTACAATCAACTACAGTTACTTTTCGGATCATTTACCATAAAAATAAAACCCAATTTTAACATTCATTATTGACACAAGTTATATATTCAAATAGGCTCACAGCATGATCAAATATACCTACAGACTTGATTTCGTCCAAAATAAACTCTGTAACATTCCCATAGCAATACCTAAGGAGCCACCTTCAACACTCACTCTCTACCACATCCTTTGTCAGGGCACCAGAAAAATCCATTTTAGCATAAACAAGCTAATTTGAAAACTAGAACATTGTCAAAAGAATATATGCACATGTTCTAAAGCAAAGAGATCACTTTCCTCTACCTTCCTACCACAGCTGTATATCCCTTGGTGACTACAACAATTTATCCTTATAGATAGTGTTCACAAGTAAATTACAAAAAAAAACATACCAAATTGCTTATACCGTACCAAACAATTGCCGAATGTTGAATATCGACTGGTATATGCCAATTCGGTACATATACGGTACCGACAAGTACCCTTATATACAAATTTTTTTCCTTTTGCTATTTGGATAATACTAAAAGTACTCCCTCCGTCCCAAAAAGGATGACTAAAGGTACAAATTTTTTTGTCCCTAAAATGATGAGATAAAGTACATAAAGTGAAGGGTAAATATATTTAGTGAGGTCCATTAGTATAAAAAAATAAAAATATTCATCACTTTATATAATCTTGTGGGGTCACTAAGGATAAATTTGGAATATTTTTAGTTGTTTTCTTCTACTTTTACTTTTATTAATATATGTGCAAATTGTACTTTGTTCATCCTGTTGGGAACAAGGAGTATATGATTTTATTTATCATCAAGATTCTTGCAAGTGAGTTATGAGGTTTTTATATCCAAGCACAGTTTAGAATGCAATGCTTTTATACCCAATCAATTATAAATCTTGATATTAAAATCTACATTAAATATATATTAAAAAAAACACCAAGCTAACTCTCCAATCCTACTTTCAATCACACAATCAAAACCTATTACCTACCAAATGCTAAACACAAACATTTGGTAAATTAACATATTACTATTTAAGCTAAGTTGGGTAAGTACTCAAAACACATAAATACAATTACAGAAAACAGATCAAAATAGAGGGAGAAATTATGAGAGTTTGAGTCTTTGAGAAGAATAACTAGGTAAATATTTGAATGTGAATCATAATTTGTGACAAAGACCAAGACTCGAAGTTCAAGATTGCACAACTAAGAGAACACCGGAGGCAAAGCCAAGACAAAAGGGAGAGGAACTTGATGAGCCATATGAGGTCACGCTAAAAAGGATCCTTAAACGGACGCAACATAAACACACCAATTATTAGAACATTTTGATCAATTTTCCACCTAACTTGCATGTCCGACATCTGCACATGTACCCATGTGTGTCGACAACAGTAATTCTGAATTTTAAAAGAGGCCAATGTAACATAGGATAGATGAGAATGACACGTAGAACAGTAAACTAGTTAGGTACGGTAAATAAGGAATGGACCAAATCACATATTGTAACCGGTACCGGGCAGCCGGTAAAAAAAATGGAATTTTTAGCAGTACCTAACCGGGTCAAAAAAGTACCTAACATGCCCAGATCGATAATATATTAAATTTAACGAATTTTTTGCAAAGCGTCTACTTACAGGCTACAACCATGAATCAGCCCAACCAGCATTCAGTTTGCTCTTTTTTACAAGTAACCTACATTAAGTTTGCTCTTTTTTATAAAAGGAAAAGTAATCCTGAATTCAATTTGCTTAACCTTTGAATTTATTTGATGCCGCCAGTAAGTAATATTAAATATTCACATCACTTTTTTTTTTCTTTTCCTTTTCTGATATGTTATATCTTTATATCACAAAAGATTTACGAATGAACATGCAAATCTAGATTAATAATGGATTAACACTCATTCTACCTATATAAGCTATTAATTGAGAATTTGAGACGAAGTTATATTTAAATGAGAATTTAAACTATCAGGTAACTTCCTCATAAAGAAACTTGAAATGACAACAAAATTTAATTCAAACATAGCTAATAAGGAATGTGTGTAGAATTACTCTAGCCAAAAAAATATGTAATATTCATCAGTATGCGCAACAAAGAATGGTAATAACACTGGAACAACTACTAAAAGATCCATCATAAATTAACAATTTAAGACTATTCCTCATAAATATCATAGTTAAATCTTATATTGAAGTGTAGAGAAGAAACTAGTTACAAAAATAAGTAAATAACCTAAAAACATAATAGTAGGAAGAAGGAGACGAGAAGGATATACGAAAAGATAAAGAACCAGATCTTTATATTTCTTTTTAATCTACAAGGGAGGGAATTTACATTATGAAGTTTCAAAAGCATCCTTCCAATATCAGAGTAACCTTTACAGCGGGAAGCCTCCATTGCAAAATGCTTCCAAATCATCACATTGCGAGCAGTCTCTATTAGAGCCTAAATGAGTTCAGTTGAATCTCAAGTGAGAATAAAGATGAAGGAAAGACCTAAAGTACAAGGAACAGGAAAAATGAACATACAAATAAACTGAGCTGCACTTACAAACCTGACTATGTAATTGATCAATGATATTTATCATACTAACAGCAAGCTTTTGCATGATAAACCGATGGGCAAGTGTCAAATCTTTAACCATTTTCACTCCAACTTTGTGTGTCCTATATGGGATGGGCTCTGGAAATTCATTTATTGGTCGAACAAGAAGCACGTCTACCCAAGAAAAATTTCTTGTGCGCGGGAAAAATATAACAAGATACTTCTTCCGGTCATGAGTTGGCTTCGCTTTTAAAGTTTTTAACGGCCAGTCAGCCCTTGCACATCGGATTCCAGCTTGCCACATCCCTCTCCACTAAAATTGAAAAACAGACAAAAATCAAGGCGTAAAATATGAATAAATAATATCATTTTAGTCTATATGTTTCCATATTTGTGGAATCTGATAATTAGATTTAAAACAACAAATGATGTAAGGCAACCCTTAGAAATAGATAACATTCAAAGTTCTGTCATGGAAGACAGATAATGGGGGCAACCCTGACAGTATCCAGAGCTAACTTGCCTATCAGCTTTAACATCCTAGTACAACTCAAGTCCTGAGCTGAAAAGTGTGCCTTTCAGTACTACCTTGCTAGTCCTAATCTCACATCATTCTTACAGCAAACTTAAGTCAAGTATCTGATACCAACATTGTAGAATCACAAATCCATATATGTGCTCTGAACAGAAGATAAAGTGATACATTTTATTGCAACAGAGAAGCTTTAGAAGTCAGAGAAGCAGAGGATTAGATCTACCTTGACCCATACTGCCATGGGTTCATCTTGCTCTGGCCACTTGAGTTCTGAAAGCGAGGAGGTCCCGTCACTGTTGCCTCTTGGCAATCTGCTATCTAGAGGTAGTTGAGAACTCTCAGAAGCCAAGCTACCTCCAGTACACTGATCCTGTGAGTCTTCAGAATCATGGGAATCACAAGAGAATTTTTGTCCATCCACCACAAATTCAAAATAAGAATCTCCATTATAGTGCCTTTCTGACTTAGGTGATTCATTAACTGTCCACTGACCTTCACCCTGTTCAAAATGAGATCCTTCCACATCAAGCACCAAACCATCCACTTTAGTATCTGTAATTTGAACTTCTCCATGATCAATGCAGTTTGAATCTCCATCATACACGAAACTTATTCCAGAACCTTGTTGAGGGCAATCAGATTCTTCAGCGTGGTGTACATTGGAACAAGGAAGCACTTCCATAATTTCACGCTAGATCTTTAAAAGGAATACATTGTCAACATAATCAGTCAAATCCACTCAATTCTCCTGTAAAAATAAGGATAAACCAAATGGACGATTCAGAAATCATGGATGAAATATACACCTATTCTGCAACCAGAGGCGGCACCAGGATTTTGTATCGGGATAGACCAAAATGTTTAGGAATTAAATATAATTCAAAAGTACACGATAAAAATTTGCTTACTAAATCTTTCCATACATATTAATTTATCTATCTAAATGTTCTTTCAAATCATGAAAGTTGTCTATGGTTGAGTTTTTAAGTAATTATCTGAACAAATTCCTTCTGAGTTTACAATACTCCCTCCGTCCCAGGATAAAAGTCATGGCGGACTTTTCACGCATATTAAGAAGAGGAATGAAATGATAAAATTGCCCATAATAATGTCATTAATTATTTTCAATGTAGGTAAGAGAGTGACTTTCTAACTTTTCAATTCAAATTTTTTTAACACATAACTAATTATACTTATTAAATATGGAGAGAGAATTAGAATAAGAAAAGTATGAGATATTTAATGTTACGGGTATAATAGGAAAAAATGTGTAAAAGTTTGGTTATTAAAGGAAAATGGACATTTAACATGGGACTACCCAAAATAGTAATAAAGACTTTTATCATGGGACGGAGGGAGTATCAAAGAGATTAGAGATTTAAGAAAATTCAATTTCCTAAAAATTTAAAACCTAAATTGATGATTATTGACAAATGACTAAAAAATAGAACCTAATTAACTATCATATTCTTTCTTGTAGAGAAGAAAAACAACACAGAAATTTTGTAATCAAGAGCAATAATATACTAATAAAATTATCAAAAAGAAAGATAAATTATGTAAAATTCTGAAGTAATGAGCAATAAATTAGAACTTTAAACTTGAGCAACAAAAATAAATACATAAACATATAAAAATAAAGAGGCTAAGATATTAAGAACATGCAATTTTCTATGCAACACAGACCATATCATTTACAAATTGGAAAAAGAATAAGGGCAATAGCAACAAAAAAAAATTATAGAAATAAGTGTGGCTGAGACAGTGATATAACGAGTTTAGGAATATGAATTATATATTTTAAACATATATGATTTATAGGAATTGGTATATAACATAAGCATATATACATTATATACTTAAATGATTTTTATGGTATATAATAAGTAAATATAACTAAGTTTTTTTTTTGGGTGCGGTCATGGCCCTCCCCCGCCATAGACAGTGTGGCCTCTGTCTGCAACAATCAAATATAAATATATATACAGAGCAAAGAAATTTCTTTTAGTCCCAAGTCCAAGTAATCAACCATGTATGTAACTATGCATGAGTTCCATATTCAAGCATGTGTTAAGTAGTAAACTAGTAATTAGTAAGACTAAAAAATATAATAGCATGTGTAAAATACTCTCCCTGACCCGCTGTAGTTGCATCCTTTCCCTTTCTGCAATGTCACAAAACTAAGCATCTTAAGTTGTTATATATGAATTTAATTCACTTCTCCATTTATATAGATGAAGGACGTGCTTCGGCACGATTGTCATTGCTCACTTTTTGAATGTATTCCTGGATTCAAGTCCTGGAAACAGCATCTCTAAATAGAGTTTAGGTTACATACATCTAACTCTCTCAAGA
Source organism: Panax ginseng (assembly GCA_020205605.1). NCBI lineage: Eukaryota > Viridiplantae > Streptophyta > Magnoliopsida > Apiales > Araliaceae > Panax > Panax ginseng. The sequence goes on from CM035132.1 coordinate 20,724,636, forward strand.
CCATGCTTAATACCATGTTATTTGCAAGAGCCTTGTGCACTTCGTACGTCCTTTTATCATTGTGATTAATTTTGGGTCCCACATTAGTTGTTCAAGTGATAAACTTTTTAATGTTTTCAATTTGGTGGGCTCCATTGAGAATGCTTTGGAATATGATTTTACTTATATAATTTTCTTAATATGCAAGTAATAAACAAGGATGCAAGTAAAGGGGAACAGAGGGAGTAGTAATTAATGATGAATTCCCAAGTATGAAGTATCAACCAAACTCAAAAAGTGTCACAACTGTATGGAAATTAATAAATAAAATAAGAATGAATGTTCATATCATGTTGAATGTCTTTTTTCACCAACTTTGCTTATTACATTGTGTATCATGAACTGGTGTGTCTTACCCATCTTTGTAGAAATTTTAATGATCCTCAATTACTCAAATGCCTTAATTCACCTCTTGATTAACTATGATTGACATGATCCCAAATATCTGTTCAGGCTTGCAAAATGCAAATTTAGGCCAACATATATGCCTGAACTAACAAAATCAATGCCAAAGTTTTGATTAGTTAAGTACGCTGAACCCGAGCATAACCAGTTTGTTTTAACCAAATATCAAATGTTTTGTATCATGAAACATAGATCAAGTGTCAGAGTGTCAACATTTACAAACTTCTAATAAAAAGACCAAGATGACATTGAAGGAGATTTAAATTGTGTCATTATCCTGCTCGTGCATTTGGCATTCTAGAAAATAAGATGCTATCCGCTTAGAAGTTTATTTTTACATCATGAAGTAATAGGAAAAAGCCATCAAAGATTTCAGTAAATTGTGTGTAACCTGATGGTCTGTACGAACCCACAACATCCCACCCCAACAAAAATAAAAAGTTTCCTTTACAGTGTATGAAATTATTAATCTTAAGTCATAAGTTTACTTAACACCAGCTCCCATGTGGCGTAAAAAAATATACTCAAAATGTTAAAAACACCCAATTAGATTTTTCAAAAGAAAAGCAAAAATATAATTTGATATGAAACTCCAGTAATTGGTGAAAATTATCATAGATAATTATTAATTAACCTTCACCAGTTCATGATATCAAAATTTGAAGATAGTAGGCTAAAGTAAAAGAGGTGGACTACTCCAATGCACCTTTGCGATACTTATTATCTGACAATGAAATCAACAGTTGCATGCTATAGATTAAACCCTGAAACTGTGTACATGGGTTCTGCCCTCTTTTGGTGTTTGCTAATACTGGTTTTAAAACTACAAAAGAAAAATGAAAAATAATAAATACCAAATATAATTGATATCAAAAAGTAATTAAAAATAGTTTTAAAAAAATAAACTAAAGATACATTTTGATTTTTACACCAGAAAAGAAATTTAAATATAAATGGTATACATATATGTGTGTGTGTATATATATATGTATATAATGTATCACTGAGAAATACTTCTCCCTGAATGACATGCAAAGACTAACTTTCTGCATTTTGCTACACTAAATTAATGGTACTGATTAAGACGCACCATCAATTATCAGAACCATTACAATCAAAATTGTAGCTACCATTGCATAGCAACTGTTGCTTAAAAACCAGTAATCAACAAAACCCACAGTAACTAATCCATGGTATATAATACAATAACGTTCTAAGGAATATCCAAGACTTCATCTTAGATCAGCAAGGTCTAAAACATGACTCAACGGGGAGTTCAGACTAATGTGACCTAGAAACAAAAAAGGTGGGTCCAAATCAAAAATCCCCAATACCGACCCATGTACCAAAATCAGAATCAAACATCCTTTAAACCCAGGGAGAATTATTAAACACTGAATCAACGGAATATAATTTCCCTGTTGTTGGTTAGTAGTAGTTGCTAGAGTTTTTCTTTATTTGGGCATTTAATTTAATAATATTTGGGAGGAAGACGAGGAAAGGAACCTAGGGCACAAGAAGATGACTATGCCTATACATATAAAAATTATGTTACATAAAAACAATGGCATGTCTAGTTAGGGGAAAGAAAATACAGAGAAGACGTGTGTAGGAGAAATTGTGGGTAATGTATGTACCTTTGCTCCGAAGATGAACTTTTTCCATACTTGTTGTTGTTGTTGTGTTGGTATGGGATGGGATGGGACGGGACGGGGCTTGATTTTGTGATTTATCGGTTCTTTTTTATTTTTAATATATTCTTTCTGCTCTTTGTGTTATGTAGACGAATGGTGTGACTGACCAGACCAGATATTGGTATGGGTGAGTGGGCGTGTCCCAGGTCCAAAATTTGTAGAGAGATAAACAAAGGATGTCAACTTCTCCTTGTAATATTAGTAATAAATTGGAAATATCTTATTTAAAGTTAGTATTTTTTATTGTACGATATTGATATGTGTACACCTCAACTCAAGCGATACTTGTACATATTATAAATAAATGTACTGTAAAATTGTACACCACAATTCCGCAGTGTATGTATCCATGTTCAATTATTAAAAAGGTAAATATAAAGACTATTTATTTATATAGAGAATTGATATTTTTATAAATGAAAGTTATAATTTTATAATATATTTTTTTATATGAATAGTAAATGAGTCACGACTTATATGAGAGAAATTTTATAGAAATATTAATTTTTTACTTGTAGAAATAATAATTTCCTTTATATAAATCATTACATATTTACAATATCAAAATTTACTTATAAATAGTATCTATTTGCTTAACTAAAATTTAAGTGCCGTGTTTTTTTAAGTGGTAACTTCCATCAATTTTTAACAAAAATATAGCAATTACACGTAAAAATATTGAGATGACATATTAAAAATAATATAGTATTTTTAAAATAACTCACTAATGTTAATTTAAATTTCAACTGTGGCTAGTAAAATGACTGACGGGTGTTAAATATTTTAAGTGAGTTGGTTTAAATTATATTTTTTTGGGTATGAGAGTTAATCTTAATAATATTTTCTTTTGATTTTTAATTGGGACTTGATCGATCGGGAAAAAAAATTATCGTGATTTTATTTGGAAGAATTACATATGTTAGTATATTTTTTAAAAATAATTACAATAATGGTGCATAGATAAAATAATTACAAAAATAATATATTTTTCCATATTTATTTATAAAATTAATACATTTAGGTATCCTTTAATTGTGGCCCATGATTATCCCTCTTATCCCTTCCTGTTAATCGTGGCACACTTTTCTTTCCCCTCTCTCTTACTTTCCTCTTTCATCTCTGAAAACTCTATTCTCGATAATGGTTTCATCTTCTCCACTTCTGCCTTATGTCCATGGATGAAGGCAATAAATTTGATCCTCACACTGCATGTTACATGGATTCATTACATATGCACCAGGCAAGTTAGGATTATCACCCTTATTTATGTTTCTCTCTCTTTTTTTCCCATATAATTCACATCATCCTCTTCGATTCGCTGCCGGATTCACAACCAGTTTGCATAGTCTAAAAGTCCTTTATTTTTTTGATTGTTTTTTAATTTATTTTTGCTGTACTTGTTGATTCACTTGTTGTTCAAGTTAGTAAGAATAAGGTTTTGGATTAGAAAGCATACATGTTGTTCTATTATCGAGATAATAGAAATTTTGCTTCAAACAAGCCTCTTGATGTTGCTCGGAAAGAGATCACGGCGACAAATGTCATGGGAAGAAATAAATCTTATTTAAATTTCAATCAAGAATTAAACTAGTTTAAGCCTCTTCTGCATTATGTTTTGATTACTGTTAACTTGTGATTCGGATACCATTGTTGTTACCTTGATTTGGTATTTTGGTTATTTTTTTATGTTGTTATGGTTACCATGTATTTGCTTAGTAAACATGGTTGACTAAACTGGTTTTGGTGTACATGTTGTTTATGTATTGGTTACCATTAATATATATTTTGGTTACTAACATATAACTGTTTGGTTACTTCATTAGTATATTTTTTATTACTGTTAGCTTATGATTTGGATACCATTCTTTTTCCCTAAATTGGGATTTTGTTACTTTTATATGTTGTTTTGGTTACAATGTATTTGCTTAGTATACATTGGTTGACTAAACTGGGTTTGGTCTACACGTTGTTTAGTATACTAAACCAATTTCTGGGGGCTTGATGTAATGCTTACGTTGTAGTTACGTCAAGCAATAAAAAATAGATACTATCATATAACTGTTTGGTTACTTCTGTATTATGTTTTGGTTACTGTTAGTTTGAGATTCGGATACCATGTTTGTTACCTTGATTTGGTATTTTGATTATTTTTTTATGTTATTATGGTTACCACGTGTTTGCTTAGTATACATGGTTGACTAAACTGGTTTTGGTGTCCATGTTGTTTATGTATTGGTTACCATTAAAACATGTTTTGGTTACTATCATATAAATATTTGGTTACTTCTTTAGTATGTTTTTGGTTACTGTTAGTTTCTGATTTGGATTCCATTTTTGTTTCCTTGAGTTGGGATTTTGCTTACTATTTTTTGTTGTTCTGGTTACCATATATTTGCTTAATATATGGGTTGACTAAACTTTATTTGGTCTATATGTTATTTATGTATTGGTTACCATTAATATATATTTTGGTTACTAACATATAACTGTTTGGTTACTTCATTAGTATATTTTTTGTTACTGTTAGCTTATGATTTGGATACCATTCTTTTTTCCTCAATTGAGATTTTGGTTACTTTTATATATTATTTTGCTTACAATGTATTTGTTTGGTAAACTGTTTTTGATATAAATATTGTGTATATCTGGTTACTAATGACTGTGTAAATCTGATTTTTTTTATTTGCAGTTATGGAATCTTTACTATGACGAATGCAATAGAAAATTCATTGGAAAAGTTATATATTGGTGTGACATGGAAGTCCCTGACATTATTACGAAGAAATTGAACCCAAGCAGTTGAAGAAGTTTAAGGAATCATTAGTTTGTGGATGTATTATTTTTGTAAATAATAAACCCAAGTTATAATAAATCATGTATTTGCTTAGTATACATTGATGTATTATTTTTGTAAATTCCTTCAAATATATTCTACAAGGTTTATGTTATTTTATTTCTACTTTCATTTCCACAAACACATCTTACATGTTCTGGTTACTTTCATATAATTATTTAGTTACTTCTTTATTATGTTTTAGTTCTTTGTTAGCTTATGGTTTGGCTCTTATTATTGTGTCCTCAATGTGGGATTTGAGATACTTTTTTTTTTTTATTACATTAATATGTAATTGTTTAGTATACATGGATTGCCTAAAGCTGGGTTTCATTACATGATGTTTACGATTTGGTTACCATTAAAACATGTTCTGGTTACTATCATATAATTATATGGTTAATGTTTTATTATGTTTCATTATGGTTACTGTTATTAGTAACCAGATAGTTACAAGCTTGTATCAGGACAAACATCAATTATTAAATGTACATGTGTGAGTGTCCTATTTATCTACAAGCTTGTTAGTAACCAGATAATTATCATAGATAGTTACAAGCTTGTTAGTAACCAGATAATTATAAGCTTGTATCAAGAGCTGTTATAAGCTCAGTATCAAGACTATTATAAAGCACATATATGTTTACTTTATATTGATAACTCATGATGGAATCAAAAATTAAAATATTAATTAACATCAATTTTGGTTACTGTACACCATAAAAAATGTTACAAACCATGTGGTTAATGGTTACTAACAGTAAATAATTATATATTCCTGTAAACAATTAAATTTGTTGTATTAGTTCTTTGCGGTCTTCATTGTCTAACAATTTGAATAAACATTGTAAAGTAACCAAATCAAGATTGGATGAAGAACCAAATTACATAATCTTAGTAACCAGAATATAAACCACATTTTTACATGCAATTTTGAAGGCCTAAATGATGGAATTTGACAAAAAAATCTCATAGTTCACTCAAAAAGTGGTGACTTTTGATCGTTGACCCGTTTTCAAGGAAATTAGGCTTCGAAAACGCCAAAATTCGACACTCCAAACTTGATAAAAATTACCAAATTCTCACTGGATCAAATCTTTATATAATCTGACACGCCTGCGCTTCAACTGCATCAGTTTGTTACCACCTAAAGACTAACAGTTGTACGAAGTTAAGCAAAGTAGTCAATAAGTAATCATCAATATAAAACAAACCAGTATAAAACACACTAATATTATACAGTAATCATAACAACATTATACAGTAACCAAATTTAGATTAGACAGTAACCAACATATTTCTATTTAGTAACCAGAACATAAACACATTTTTCATTGCATTTTACAGTAAAAAACAACCAGTATAATTTATTTGTTACCAACTAAAGGCAGACTTTTATAAGAATGTAACCAATTTGGCTAACATGTAACCATTAATATAAAAAACATAAGTAGAAGTGTATATTAATATGCTTCAGCAACCAATAATATAGTAACCAATTAATCACTCTGAAGAATTAAGTTTGCATTAGTCAAGAACCAAGTCGACATGAGTCACTAAATAATATTTTTACACGAAGAACCAAGTCAAGATTATAATTTTATACGAGAACCAATTGTAATTAGTCAATAACCATTATAGTGTTACACGATAAGCAAGTCAACATTAGTCAATAACCAATATAATATTACATAGTAACCAAGTCAGCATTAGTCAGTAACCAAGTCAGCATTAATTAGTAATATTATGCAGTAAGCAAGTCAGCATTAGTCAGTAACCAATATAATATTACATAGTAACCAAGTCAGCATTAGTCAGTAACCAAGTCAGCATTAATTAGTAATATTATGCACTAACCAAGTCAGCATTTGTCAGTAACCAATATAATATTACATAGTAACCAAGTGAGCATTAGTCAGTAACCAAGTCAGCATTAATTAATAATATTATGCAGTAACCAAGTCAGCATTAGTCAGTAACCAATATAATATTTCATAGTAACCATGTCAGCATTAGTCAGTAACCAAGTCAACATTAATTAGTAATATTATGCAGTAATCAAGTCAGCATTAATCAGTAACCAAGTCAACATTAATTAGTAATATTATGCAGTAACCAAGACAACATTAGTCAATAACTAAGACAACATTAGACAGTATAATGTTACACAGTAATCAATAACCAAGCCAACATTAAACAGTAACCAATTTATATAACCTTAGTAACCATAATATAAAACATGTTTTCAAATACATTTTGCAAGCACAACATTCAGTATTCAAACTTTGTGACAATTTTAAGTTCGAAAAACTTAAAGAAAGGTAATCAATTTAGTAATTCGTAGTAACCATAGGTATCTATATGTTTATAAATTTTAAACTCACATACCACAGTATTTGTATCAAAGCTGATGTTGATTTTGTATTCAACTGTGACGCCCCTAAAATTAGGTATTCATCACCCATCTTGAGTCGCCAAATACATGGTACAGAATTCAAATATAATTTAATAATACAGCTGTCGTGTAAAATACGACGAAACATAAACTAAGAGTTTTAATAAGAATATTGTCACCTAGACAATATCCACACCCAATCGAGTCCTCGTTATATTTATTGCCACACTATTTAACAGAATAGTGAGGACTACTAATGCTATCATCTGGACCGTCACTCCGTTCCCCGACTAGTCCCAGCTACGTTTTCATTTCAAGAGAAGCGGTGAAAGAAAGGGTGAGCTCAACTAGCCGAAGAAGAAATATTATGACTAAGATAATGCAGAATAAATTATCATTAGTCTTCAATAATGTTAAACTGATAAAATACAATAGACATCAAGTTTAACTGCAGCGGAACAAGCAATTCATTAAAAAAGTCAAGTAGAGCATGATATCTTCTATCTTTTATGATTTAAAAAGGTTTTTCATCATTTTTTATCGCTGAGACTCAGCTTAATAAATAAACCACATCTTCGAATTATTCATGTATTATGGGCCAAGGATATTCATTAAATCATCAATGGTCATGACTATACTGAATAATCCCTAGTCATAATCATACCAAGTCCATCTCTGTACGTAAGCCAAAGATATACAACTATAAAACCAACAACCAACAGTCCATCTTTGCATATAAGCCAAAGATATATAATTCAATAATCCACAGTCCATCTTTGCACGTAAGTCAAGATAACTTTTATCACCATATAAGCATGAGGATGATGACAATGATATAAACATTAATCAACTGAAAACAAGGATAAATATTAAAGACTTTAAATTTACCCAAATATTATCAATCACATAATAAATTCATAATCTAATATTATTAATATCATAAAAATATTTTAATCACGTCTTAAACTTATAAACAATTTAATTCAATTGTTTATATTTTATCAAATAATGCATTTAATCATTCAAAAATGCCATACTCATAAGATTTCATCACCAATGATCAAATTCCTTATCAAAAATCTACATATACCTTATATAGGATTCTCAAGCCATAAAATCCTATTTTCCAACTTTGTTACTTCACATAACATATTTGACTCATATGTTCGTAACTAAACTATTTTCATGAAAAATACCAAATCAGTCCCAAAAATATTTCTTTTCTGAAATTTAGCAGAATATAGTCCCAATATGAACATATATTTTTCTCGAAATTTTTAAAATTCATATACTATTTTTCAAAAATCAATTTCTAATTAATTCTTTAAGAAATTAGCTACCTCAAGTTTAACTCCAGAAATTTCCAAATCTTGGTAGGATCTTACACATGTTAACGTGAGCTTCCGGTTTAAATTTTATGGTCATCGGAGTTGTAGAACTCCGGTTATAGCGTTTTTCGTCGAAAAAACCTAAATATTGAAATGGTCATAACTTGCTCATTTTAAGTCGGAATGAGCTTATTTTTGGACATGATGTTCTTTATACCATATACTTTCAAGTCCTAAAAGGACAGAACTTTTCTCATAATTTAAGTGGCAAACTTGGCCCTTTAAGTTTCAAGTAGCATTTTCTCTTTTTTGCGACTTTGGACTCCTTTCTTAAAAATCATCCACACTAAAATTTACAACACTTTTTCCAGTGATTCCACCTGGAGATGCTACAAAACTCATAGATCTAACTCTAGAACTTGACCACACTCAAAAATTCAAAATATAATAGGAGATATGGTCAATTGAATCTCATGTTCCATTTTCACCAAAATCTGATTTTCAACCCTTTGTGATTTCTAAGAAACTTTCATGTTTTCACATAATAACCAACACAACTCATCATGACAATAACATAACAATTCAATAAAACAAGTTCAAGAATAAATTTTAAAGATTTATAAGTTAATTTATCCTGAACTCAATAATGTCCAAATTGTCAACATGATACTTCTTTGTAGAGTAAAATTCAAGAATGCTCAGAAGAATATTTCCATGAAAAGATACTAGATGAAGCGCAAATATCAAGGATATTCCACAAATTTCATGGAGTATAGAAGTCAAAACTTTAACCAACTGAGTATAATAAAGAATATATGAAACTGCAAATGGATTTTTACCCGTCATGCGGTAATCCACGTATACAGATCATTTCCATGATTTAATAAGGAATGAATACAAAGGATCATTCACCATGCATGTGGTAATCCATATAGACAGGTTATTCCAACAGAATAATAAAGAATGGAATAACAGAAGGATTCACCATGCATGCGATAGAGACCGCATGCACATGTTATTCCCGAAAAGAATAATAAATAATGGAACCCGTCCGGCGTAAGCGTCTGAAGATGGGATATTAAATGAGAATAATAAATGCGGAATAATAAATAATGGAACCAGGTTCGGCGTAAAACGCACAGACAGGATATTCCGACATAATATTAATTGCGGAATAATAAATAATGGAACCAAGTCCGGCGTAAAATGCACCGACAGGATATTCCAACAGAATAATAAAGAATGGAATAATAGAAGAATTTCACTATGTATGCGGTACTTCGCATAAACAGGTTATTCTAACATAATAATAAAGAATGGAATAACAGAAGAAGATCACCATGTACGCGGTACTTCGCATAAACAGGTTATTCCAACATAATAATGAAGAATAGAATAACAACTCTTATGAGTATTGAAAGAAAACAATTCTCTTCAAGAATACGAAAGAATAATACCCCTTACAGGTGCAACAAATAATATCCCTTACTTTATAAAGAAGAGTACTCCGACGGTAGGGCGGGGATATACTTGAAGAAACTTGCATTACGCTCAAAGCTTTCTTAAACGCTAAAGAAATACGTTCAAGATTATAGAAGAATAATTTCTCTATAGTTTTCTCTACAGAGTTTTGGTGAATTAAGTAAAAATAATGAAGGAATGAGCTTCTTATTTATAGAAGAATGAATTTGAATAGTAACCAATCCATGAAGCGGTCCGGATCGATTTACTTTAAGCAGACGATCAGATTGGTTTACAATAAAATATAATATATTCTATTTATAATCTAATAAAATGAATAACTTTTAAAAAGATTTTACTATGCAAACACTATGCATAATAAAATGTAATATAATCTAATTATTATCTAATAAAGCAGGATAACTTTATAAAAGTATTATGTTTTATATAAAAAAAATTTTACTTATTAGCCCGATAAAGCGAATAACTTTATAAAAGTATTCTATTTTATATAAAAAGTTTTTTTATTTTATTACATTAATAATACTAATAAAACAAAACTTCATCATCATTATTATTATTCACACTATTAATCGACCAGGTCCTTCCTAAGAAAGAGGGGGCTTTCCAATAAGAATTTCTCCTGATGGCGCATGATTAGGTGACCAAACCTCTCTTGGCGAGAACTTACAGACATCGTTAATATTGCAAATAATAATATTAATAACTCTGTCATCTCAATTATTGATTTAATAATATATAAAATATCGACAATAATTGAATAAAACTGAATGACTTCTCACGTAAGCATCGATAATCAATACAGGTATTATTCTTTGTCAACCACGCGTATTCATCGCTATACTTTTACTAGGGTAGTTCATCGGTTTTAACGGTAAAACTTTCATAGTTATTTTCATAAAAATATTTTTGTCGTTTTCTCAATCCGACAATAATTCCGTTATGGGGTCCACTAATGATTGTCTTTCGTCTGACAAATATTCCTGTTAAAATGAATATTCCCCGACCAATCGAATATTATATAACAACTTGCGTACTTTGTAAAATTTATAAATATTACCCACAACTATAACGTTATCTCAAATCCACACCAAAATTTTGAAAAAAATATTTCGAGAAAATTAAGTCTTTATTCGTAAAATCTGGGATCTCACATCAACAATCACTGTAGTATTGTTTTTGGTTACTGAACTTGAAGGCGTTGATTTTGTATGCTATTTTCGATCTTACAGATTCGTCGCGATAACAGATTTCTTCTTCTCCGATTACGAGTTGCGTCGCGACAAGATGCTTCGTCTTCTCCGATATCAGAGTTTTGTCGCGACAGAAGATTTCCTCTTCTCCGATTGATTTGGCGTTGATCTGTTATTGATTTGGCGTTGATCAAATATCTCCATAACTGAGGTGTAGAACTTAATGACGTGATTTTAGCAACATGATATATTTTATTTTGTTATTTTTATAATTATTTTGTGTGTGTTTTATTTTTGTAATTACTTTCTAATTATTGTATATTAGTGTTAAGGACCCATTTTATTTTGACCGAGTTTAGACTTATTTATCTTAACTTGAATGGACCAAGCCCAAACTTAAGCCTAATAATTTAAATTAGAAATGTAAACATGACTCATCTGATTGACGAACACCACGGTTTGTAGTGATAAGTGGGGGTCTCTTATAATTCTTATCAATTTTATATATTGATAAATTTCAAAATTATAATTTTATATAAATTTATTACAATACATAACATAACTATTTACTGTGTAAGATAATTACATGTTCCGTCTATGACTATCACTTGACATAAGTTAGAAAAAATTAGAATTAAGTAAAATACTAGGCGAAGAACTTAAATTTTCCTTAAATTCCTCAAAATCCGTGTCCACGTTTCTCTCTGTGCCCAATTCAGTTAGCCGAAAATTAATTTTGGAGCGGCCAACCATTCGCCGAAATTGGTGAAGATTGGGAATAATTATTTTTATTTTTTGATTTTTGTCGTTGAGACTCTATATCTGATGTACACAGATTATTTCCCTCCCAATATTTAAGATTTTCGTTTAAGGTTAATATATATAGATTAAAAAATATAGTTAATATCTAGCGAAAATATTATACTATTCTTATTAATTGTCTCAACCAATTATTCTCCTCCCAATGTTTCTTATTCAACCAATTATTACTTTAATTATAACATTAAATTGAATAAGAATCATTAGGAAGGGAAGAAAATTTTAAATAGAAGAAAACTTTAAATAAGGGTAAAGTAGGAAAAAAATAGCTAATGTGTATTGATAAACTCAAAACGATAATATTTTTGAAACAAAAATTACTTCCTAAAACGACAATCTTTTAGCAAAAGAGAGAATATTTACTTGTGCTTCTAGTAGAGGCCGCATATGTGCGTGCATCATTATTCTTATTTGGTGAGTAACACAAGACGTAAATATTTGTTATGGCATATGTAGAGTTTTTGATATTCGGTGGCATTATTATTCGAAATGAAAAAAATGTCAAACAACATTAATCTATATTAACAAGATATAATTCATTTTGAATTTGGACAGTAAAACACAAGTAAAGTTTAGATTTATTCTAATTAATTTTGATGGAAAAGGGTGGTGGGAGAGGAAGGAGGAGAGAGAAAAAATAAAAGTCTGATTGTTGAAACGAAAAGGAAGAATTTCGTTACGCCGTGTATTCACATAAATAATTACTAATTTTCTATATTCCAAATGAATGAAACAGTGGCAAATAGCCCAACCCAAACAACTGAAAAAGCCCAACTAGGTTTATAAGTATTGCGATTATATTCAGAAGTGAGCCCACCATTATGGGGGGCCATATCTAATGAGAGTCTGAAGCTTCATTGGCATTGTAACTTTCCTTTCCATAGGGCCTAGTGGCACTCTCCTTTAGGGGTGAGCATGGTGCACCCGAAATCGTTTAAGTTTAAGTGCGGTTTGATAAATTTAAAATTGCACACGAAATCGCTTATGATTGGTGCGGTACAGTTTTAAACTGTGCGGTGCAGTTTCAATTAGTGTGATTTTGGTTACAAAACCAATTGAAACAACAAAAAAGTCTAAGCCTTCAATAGAATTTAACACAGAGCTTATATCGAACAATTAACTTAGTGACAGAGTCGACAATGAGAATTATATCAAGCATAGAAACAAAGCTCCTTCTGCCAAATATGTCAAATTCACCATCAAATCATAGAACAGTGAGACATAAAATAATTTTAATTTATAATAAAGGAATGATGCTTTAAAACTTAAACATACGCTATATAAAACAGCGTAGACCATATATTCGATAACAAGTAAGAAGATTTATCTAGTTCCCCAAAAATTAAAAATATATACTGGAGATATAATGAAATTCTATTTTATATATTGAAGGGAGGACTTATAGAATATAATACTAATTTTACCTAATTTGAAAAATAATCTATTAGACTATTACTACTATAGCATAGATCTTAACCAATGCATCAAGTGCTCGAACCAACGAATTTGGCCCCTTAGCAATAAGCCCCTCCAGTAACGCATCAAAAAAATCCGAATTTTCAAAACCCAAATGCTTAATTTTTGACTCTATAACCTCTAACTATCTTCTTTCAATTGGTGAAAAAATGACAATGGAAGACTGAAATTTTCTCTAAGCGTGTTCAAGTGAAAAGTAACTTTAGAATTTACTAGAGATAATACATACACATGGTAGTGCGGTTTTGGTTAAGTAATCAAACTAGGAATCAAATTTGGTTATTCAACACACTAAAAACCGCTTATTTGGGCAGATTAGTGCGGTTCGTGCAATTTTAAGTACAATTTCAATTCTAATTTGGTTACTTGCTCAGCACTACTCTCTTACTCTCTTTTTCCTTCCTTTTGCTTTCAACTCTTTTTTTCTTTTCCAAAGAGAAGGAAGTATTAAAGATATTACAATTTTCCTTACAAATTCCTTGCTTATAAGTTTGTTTTTTTAGTTAAGAAAGTTCCGAAAAGGTAAAGAGAATTAAGCAAAATCATAACAAAACTAAATCTCTAATTTAATTATTTCTATATTTCCCTTAACATTAACACAGGAAAATAAATTTGAACATCCATATCTTATACGTAACAACACTAAATTAAGTAAACTTACAAAGAAAACTAAGGAAAATAAATTTTCTCTTCTTTTCCTATTCCATCACTTCCTTACTTAAAAAATCTTAACGTTTCTTATCCACAAAACTTACAAACAAGGTTATAGCTAACTTAATAGCGGTTCTTGATTATGATAGTCTACTATCAAACTTTTAACACTAAAATTTGTTATAGATAAAAAAAATTAATTAGGAGATCGAGTAGAGAATTTATATAATTAGTGTTTTGATCGAGTCGGCTTACGCATCAAGACAGACTAAATCTCTTTCCGACGATGTTAAAGACACTCTCACATTTATTAGTGTATTAAAAAGATTTTTTTAAGTACTTCCTCCGTCCCTAATTATTTGACGTTTTATAATTTTTCATGTGTTCCTAATTATTTGACGTTTGTTCAAATCTAAAAGAATTAATGACAATTTTTTCAAAATTACCCCTCATTACTCTTCCTATTTTTTTGATACTTTAAACTCTTTCTCTCTTCTTATTCTAACAAAACTGTCCTTATTCCAACAAAAAATTTAAGGGTATTATAAATAATTGAATACTATATTTAATGCTTTTCAATCATTATCTTAATTCTTGAGTCCACTTCTAAAATGTCAAATAATTAAGAACGGAAGGGAGTACTAATATTAAGATTCAATCACAAGGTCAAAAAAAAGAACGATCAACATTGACCACCAGGCATAGCCGGGGGTGGAATGGTAGAACAGTTGGCGGTGGTATGGCCGTACGTTACTGGTGGCTACTGGCTAGTGGTAGTGGGGGCAGCGGCAACCCGCACTAGCCAACATTTGGCCACCAAAACCCACCTTTAGTGTGCGTCTATGTATGTGTGTGTGAGAGATACGCCTTTTTGCATCCAACACACATATGATTGGCATTGACTTGCTTGTCCAAACGCCTTTGGAAAAGTTCGTTTTTTTTTTTTGAGTCACCTTAACCCCTGCATGTCGATTAAAAAAAGAGTCCATCGGATATTGGAATTGGATATTTTCAATTTTTTTTTTTAGTTATTACCAAAAATTATATAGTATTTATTTTAACTGAAATTTTTACAAAATATAGTGTTTCACAATTCAGAAGGATTTTTTCATGTCGCGATCTATAAAGAACCTATAGGTTGTTGAGGAAGCAAAAAAAAATCGTATTGACAACACTATGGCAATTTGAGACAATTAAAAAAAGACATGTCTCATTTTAATTACCATGAATGCGGACCTTGTATATATATAGGACTCCCTCTATTATATATACAAGACCACCTCATTCACAATATTTACAAATATTAAAGATGCATTTTTATTTCATGTACTTATTAGTAACCCAATAATTTAGTGGCGATAACATGCTAATGAATTTTGTGGCGGAATTAGAATATTTTTAGAGGGAGGTCAAAATATATTAATAAAAAAAATTAATTATTAACGCTTGAGAGTGCTTCTTTCAAATTCATTTTGCTCAATTATAGTATTTAAAAACATCATATTTATTGTCAACCTTTGAGTTGTGAGTCTAATGACTTTAAATACACACACACATATATATAGGGGTTCCATCTGACAATAGGTTCTGTCGTGGAGCAACCCTTTTTAGCCTGTTGAATTTTTTTTTTTATTTTTTTGCTCAATAAAATTTCAACAGCCAAAAAGGGTTGCTTTTCACAACAACCGATTCTTTGTCAGATGAAACCCATATATATATATATATATATTATTTCTTTCGAATTATGGGACTATTAATCAAACTTTGAAGTTTTTAGTCAACTGTCAGCTACTTTTATAGATAAATTAAAAATTATAATATTATATATTCAAAACTTAATATTGTGGTTCTGGTTATTTTCGTTGGAGACAACTGAGAGGAGCCACTCAAAGCAAGAAAATGAATTAAGTTATTCTCATTTACAAAAAATTTATACCAAAGGTATAATTAAGTCAGTAAGACAAATGAGTGCAATATTAATTAATTAATCATCAAATTTATTTAACATTATTTTATCTTATAGTAATATTGTTAATTTATTATAGGTGGAAGGACATGAGGAAACTCCCCATCTGAAAAGGAGAAGGAAAAGTTGGCAAGTAGTTCATTGACATAATATTAATGGTTACTTTTTTTTTTTACTTTCAATTCTTATTGTTAAACGATTGTTTAAGTAAATATTTAAACAATCATTTTTTTATTATTCTTAAGTATAAAAATTTAAATAACAAACATTAATAGAAAGAATATAATAAATTATACCCATCCCAATATTCATAGGCCGACCTTAAGCACACCTATAATACTCATCTCAAATTAATAAGATTTCTTAAATTATACCAATCCCAATATTCATAAGCTTTAGATTATTGGATTGGGTGGTCCCCTAGTTCCGCCTCTGATCGAATGAAGTGATGATGACAAATTTAAGAATATTGTATCATTTTATACTATTATCAATTAATAAAAAAGATTATGCTTTTTGTGGAACATTTTTTTTTGGGTGTAACAGAGGGAGTATGAATTTTGTTGAAGTTGTAGTTACGTTCAACAAGGGCACGAGTTGAATATGGGAGAATCTTTTTTTCAAATCTTATTTTAGTCTTTTATATTTAGGGCCCTGTTTGTTAGAAATTTGAATGGAATTTGAATGGCCCGAATTTGAATATTTGAATCGGTCGGTCGTTTGTTTTGATCTGAATTATTTGAATCGGTAAGATGGATGAAATTTGAATGACTAAGTCAGTTTTTTTTGAAATTTGAATGGTGAATGAAAGCGGTGAATGAAGTAAAAAAAAATAAAAATAAAATAAAAAAAAAAAAAAAAATATTAACTATTATATTAAGTAATATTAAATACATTTATAATAATTTTGAATTTTTTCAGAAGGGTAAAATAATAAAATTTTGTCATTCAGATGTTTTAGATCAAACAACTTTTTTCATTCAGATTCAGATTCAACTCATTCAGATTCAGATTCAGATTCATTCAATTTTTATCAAACACCCCCTTAGTTCTTAGTATTTATTTGTCTCTTCTACCGCTTCTCCTGAATTTGTGCTTGATTTCTTGAAAATTGTTAGCTAATGGAGCATCTATCTGTCTGTATTAATTCATCGATCGTGCGGGTATAATTTTATTACTGTAAGAACATAAGACACGGGCATCTAACCCATTCTCGTGTTTAGTAACTAACTTAAATTTTGAAGGAAAATCATTGATCTTTGTGTGCATATACTGTACAGTATTAATTACTGCTACTAAAATATGGGATGCTGTTTCTTGTAATCCACGATTAAAGAATACTATCATTAATACAACTCACTTCTCAATGAAAATACAAAGTATGTCTGTCAAGTTCATTTGAAAATTTGATGCTTCACTTACTCCAAAATGATACCACTACTATTTACTTATTTATTTTCCTGATAAGAATCTTTCGATTTAAGTTTGATATTGGAATTGCTCATCTGAATTAATCTTATAAAAATTGATGTAATAAGATAAAATAGAAATTTCAAATTGTTTATTTGTTCGGAGTCTTCGGACCACACATGACATGCAAGTTTTTATTATGATCCATCGAGCAGCTTAATATACATTTTATATATATGGGAGGGAAAAGAGAATATGTGATTTATTATAGTACTCAAGCTTAGTTATAAATCAAGTATAAAATGACCTAGTATTTGATAATAATTAAGCAAAGAATATATTTTGATGACTACACTACTTTGCTATAACAGGTTAAATATATATATAGTTTGTTATCAACACCGTACCATATATCTTTCTTTCTCAAGCTGGTGGATCTCATAATTAATTAATTGTAGAAAGGAAGCAACTGTTATCACACCATAAAGAAAATTTTCAGCTTTATGCTATATTTGTTATAATAAATATTGCATGTATTTTAATTCTAGCGCATTGTTTGTACGAGCCAACAGAAATACAATACATGAGATTTGGATTTGGTTAGGGTGAACTTCACCATAGTAAGTTACAATATTAGTATAAATAAATATTTTATTCCAGGATATATGGATTGTTTGACAAACGTTATTTGATAATGAAGGACAATTAATTTGTGGGCATCTCAATCAAGAACCAACCCGTCCGTCCCTTCTTAATCTCTTTCAAATGTGAAGTTTAGATAAAAAGAAGTAGTTCGAAAGAATCCCCACTATTAAGACTCTCATTAATTCTCTTTAATTTCCAGCAACCAATGTGTTTCCTTTCACCTTTTTCATTCCTTTTGAGGTGAGCATGCATGCATGCTTCCTCTTGTAGCTAACTAATTACAACTCACATATGGACATTACTCATTTCGATTACTGCTCTTCATTTGTTACACCTTGTTGAACTTATTTGGAGACATTACAGTTATTTATAGAAAGTGGAAATGTGGATTATTATTATTATTATTATTATTGAACAAATTAAGGAAATGTGGAATATATATAGGTTGGCTTCTAATAATTTAACCCATCTAGTTAGGCACTTTGGCAGGTCAGTGCACATCCTAAATTAATTGGTAAATCAAGCACTGGTGTTGCCAAAAGCTATTAGTATTGGTTTTTTAAATAGGTAGAATTTACCAGCACTAATTGGCTCAAGTCTAACTAGGAAAATCTACTTTGAAGAGAATTTATGAGGCAAAGGTTGAAATTTTTTCGATGGTCCACCTGAAATATTTTGGTGGCCACAGGTAATAATGCGAGATAAAAATCTATGCACTGTAATATATATTCAAAATTGCAAGAATAAAATAAAACGGTTATGTTATTTTGAAGTTTACAGAAAAACCCTCTAATATTTTTACGATCACCTTTATATCTGTCCTTCAATCTTATGGGAAGTGAAATCTTTCTCTCTAATTGGGAGTGCAAAAATAAATTTACATGATTATAGATTTGGTACCCTTTCCATCAAATTCATATAATCATGATTATTGATTGGTTCATTAAATATACTAGTTGGGCATTATATTAGTGGTAGTGTGGTACACACTACACCAAGGAAGCTGCATATATATATATATATATATATGTGTGTGTGTGTGTGTGTGTGTGTAGATTATGCATGTATATGGTGGAAATGGACAAAATTGAAGGGGAGCTCAACAACTCCCACTAGCTTTCCAACAAAACAAGGGAATGTGGGGGACTATAAGGTTGTTATTTTGTGGAGGATTCTGCTTAACAAGTCTCAACCATTTATTAAGCTCATTAGCCACTATTTAGTACCCCTATTTTACCTTCTTATTTTATCCATTTTAGATCTGTCCTTTCTTTGGGTGATTAAATTTATATAATTTTGCGAACATTTTGGGGTCTTAGTAGGTTAGTAGGACAGTTTCTTGCAGCTAAAAGCCCCACGAATTGGTTTACTTCTTTTAACGCCAAAAGTACTTCCCCCATCCTCCGTTGCCTAAAAGATAACCGATTTAGCCGAGTCTCTTCACATACAAGACACACCGGTCAAAAGGGTAAGAATTAGAGCAACATCAAGAGTATTCTTAGCATTCCTTTTTAAATAACACTTTTGTTTTGGAGTCTTTTAAAAGAGGGTGGTCCCACTTATTTTTTTTATTTATAAAAATATCACCCACGACCCTACTTGTTTTTTTTAAAAAAGACTTCAAAAACTACTTAATTTTAATAAAAGAGTGTTATTTAGAAAAATGTTCTTGATCCTTTGTTCTTCACTGCAAACCATCAATTGATCAGTAGTACTGGTGGGTGCATCAATGCAAGAAGACAAGTGTGGTTTTTGACTCCAAGCACAAGTTTTTTAGGACCCATTTTGATTTTGTCATTTAGGCTGGTGAGTTCATCACATTTTCCAAACATCCCATCTGGGTACTCACTTTTTTTTGCTACAGAGGATGTGATGGCATGTTTTTCTTTGCTCCAACTCTTTATTCTGTTTTTCACTAATATTATTTTTCTGCATTATTTAGCTGGTAATTTTTGCTGAAAAAGAAGGGTTTTGTGTAAATTTGCAGAAAGGGCGCGGCACTAGTAATATGCTTGGAATGGGAATGATTTCTGAACACAAGCGTTCTCTGAGGTAACCGGCAGAATTCTTTCCTACTTGATTCCCCTTATTTATTTAGCGTCTGGGATATGAAATTGATGGCTTTTGAAGCTAGGAGCCACGATTTCATTAAAAAGTACCAACCCAACTTGACGTAATGGTGGTGTACTATTTCTCCTAATTCATTTAATCATTACTCGCCATTGATGCAAAATCCCAAATCATTTTTGGTGAAAATGGAAAGACCCAAAGGGGAAAGTAAAGGAGTGAGGGCCAAAGAGGCCTAGCAGTGTTTATGAAGTTTAAGAATGCTTAATTTAGGATTTTGTGTTCTGCTTATATAAATATATTATGTGATATTTCTAAGTTCCATATCTTCAATAACGTTTGCAGTTTGTTGGATAATTGTGTTTGATTCTGTTAATGTAGAAGATGTTTAATGGGTAATCTGAAAATGATTACTATGACCACCACTTGAAGTGTGTCTTCTAATTATCCGCAAGTGTAAAAACTAGCCGTGAACTGGGGAGAGGTCAAAAATCCATGTTTTCTTTGTATGCTGTTTTATGCAGTTTATTTTTGTTGAATCTTTTATGTTCTACTGCAATGGCAGCTTTCCTGACAAGAGACGACTTGAAGATAGCCTAGATCGTTTGAAGTTGGTAGGAGCCTTCTGCCTTTCTCTTTTCCGATTCTACAAATTGTAACCTCATAGTAGGGTTAAACTAGGCATTAAGAACAAATGTACAAGTTAAACAAGGCATTGAGAACAAATGTAATAAAACTAATTTTTTGTGTATATAATTGAGTGCTTGATTTTGTGTTTACTTGAGCAAATCCTTGAGCAGAAATCTAGCCAAAACTTTGCTAGAAGTGGTCAATAATTATCTCTTCTAATTTCGAAACTAGATAATTGCATCAATTGCATGCATCAGCTCTGAAAATTACCTTACAATTGCATGCATCAGCTCTGAAAATTACCTTACAATCTAATGGCCATATTTTTAACAGTTACAATTGTTTGGTACCAGGATATGGGGCATTTGAAAGGCTGCACGAGTACGAAGACAAAATCATTGCCCAGTGCTGAAGTCCGAAATTCATTGAGGCGAGAGGTAAAGATTATGATCATGCTTTTCATTTTATTTTCATTTGTGTTTGCTGATCAGAAATTAACATGTTAGATCTAAATAACGTTAGTTAGACACTATTCCTTAACATTGACTCACCGAAATGGTGAAACAAAACATCTGTATACCAGAGGTGATTAGTAACTAAACATGTAGATCTGAAACTCATTGATTGGTAGAGATTTTGAAGCCTCAAATAGATCCATTCCCTGTCAATTATGCCACGTGCAATTCTTGGAATTCAGCTTATCGACTATTTCTAATCAATCTTATTTCATCTTCTGTGCAGATATTGCAGCTTGAGAAAAGATTACAGGACCAAGTTGCGGTCCGCAGTGCCCTTGAAAAAGCACTAGGTTATAGTTCTATATCCCATGACATAACAAATGACATCTCCATGCCTAAGGTGGCACACTCTTTCTCTCTCTCTCTATATATATATGTGTATATATGTATGTATAAGCCGGTTCTCCAACGGACCAGTCCGTTGACGGACTAGCTATGGCGACGGTTTTTTAGAGCTAAAAAATCGATTGCTATAGCTGGTCCGTCAACGGACCAGTCCGTTGGAGATCCTCTCTGTATGTATGTGTGTGTGTGTGTGTGTGTGTGTGTGTATATATATATATATAATGATTTCTGTCTATGGCAAAAGGAGGTAAAGCCTCATGTACACAAGGAGTACAATAGAAATTCTTGTCTTCATATGAATGGACAAAAACCTATTTGTTGTTTCAATAGCAATAATCCCCCCCTTCCTGTTTGTGCATGTATAGGTTAATTAACTACATTTGTATCAGTGCAGATTATCTTTTGTATTACATTTCTTAGGCTAGTAACAAATTACTATTCCTTTTGATACTAAAAAGTTCTTTTGCTTAAAACTGTCATTGTACTTTTTTCCCTATAATAAATATGCCTGTACGTTTAACATCTTGTTATTGTAAGACACATCTATAAAGATTGCTCAATCAATTTTAGAATCTGGTAGTCACTAATATTTTTTTATTATTATAACTGTTATTTTGGCTTCAATATGTGGTTGCACTGAAAAGTAAAAATTGCTTTTATGTTATCTCAGCCGGCAACTGAACTGATTAAAGAAATCTCCGTATTAGAGTTGGAAGTTGTGCATTTGGAACAATATCTTCTCTCGCTCTACCGGCAAGCATTTGATCAACAAGTATCCTCCATGTCTCCATCTACTAAGGATGAAGGATTAAAATCACCCATAACATCTCCAAGAGGAAGGTGTGTAGAAATTTCTGGAGTTGATATTACATCGAAGAGAGAAAATATTGCACTTCAAGCTGATCACTCGATAATCAATCCACAAAGGGATCTCAATGGTTTAGGCAGAGAGGAGATCTTAGTAGATTCTGGTGTTCATTGCTATCACTCGTCACTATCTCAACATTCAACACTTTCAACTAGAACTTCTCCTCCAGCCGAGCCATTGGGTAGAGCTGTACGTGCTTGTTATTCCCAGCCTTTATCTATGATGGAGGTAATTTATGTTTTAATACAGTCTTGAAACTTCCATGAGACATTTTTTTTATATTATTAATTACCAGTCACATATCTATGCACGAAGAGTGTTGGCTGTAATTTGAGTTTTTGATTTTCATCAACTCTGATGTTGAACCCTGTTATTTGTGTTCCTTTGGAATTCCAATGATTAAAGAGAAAATGATTGCTTAAAAAAATTAGAATTATGGAATGTCTCTTCTAAGTTAACTTTTACTGGTTTCTCTACAGTATGCACAGAATACTTCTTCAAATATAATCAGTCTGGCTGAGCATCTTGGTACCCGTATTTCTGATCATGTGCCTGAGACCCCAAACAAGCTTTCTGAGGATATGGTCAAATGCATTTCAGATATATATTGCAAACTTGCTGACCCTCCTCTTGCAAGTAACGGACTCTCATCACCCACGTCGTCATTGTCATCGATGAGTGCATTTTCTCCAAAGGATAATTCTGAAATGTGGAGTCCAGGGCTTAGGAAATATTCATCTTTTGATGAGCGATTAGATAACCCTTTCCATGTGCAAGGGCTTAAGGAATTCAGTGGACCTTACAGCACAATGGTCGAGGTGCAGTGTATATATAGAGATGATAAAAAATTGGGTGATATCAAACACATGCTACAAAACTTCAGGTGATTGTGAAACATCAATGTTGCTGCTATATCATGCTCTGGCAGAGCAAACATTATCTGGAATATCTGATTTCCTGCAGTTCCATATGCTTAACGGGTTGTCTTATTGTAGGTCACTAATTTCTCGATTAGAAGAGATAGATCCCAGGAAGATGAAACATGAGGAGAAGCTAGCATTCTGGATTAATGTACACAATGCTTTGGTGATGCATGTATGACCCTCTAATATGCACATGAATGGTACAAGTTCTTCCCTTTGGTTCCATATTTAGTACGAGATTATAATTATAAAAAAAAAATCATTCCAACAGGCATTTTTAGCATATGGAATTCCACAAAACAATGTAAAGAGACTCTTTCTTCTCTTGAAGGTAAGCTGTGCCTCAATAATTTCTCTTAAAGGAAATTTAATTGAATATCAGTGTTTTTACTCTTCAGTTGGATCAGGCTGCCTATAATATTGGGGGTAACATAGTAAGCGCAGATGTGATACATAGTTCTATCCTGGGCTGCCGAATTTCTCGTCCTGGACAGGTAGATTGCATGCCGTGGTTGTCAATTTGAAAGTTTTATATCCATTATAATCAATTGATAAGTTTTGGCATCTTTAGGGAATGCAGCATGATTGTCTGCACATGATTTGATTTCTAAGATGCCATTTTGGGCCTATGATGTCCTTTTCTTGGCTACACGTAGGCCTTTTATATTGTATCAAAGATTATTTTCTGTTATTCCTTTCGTGGTTTCTCTGTTCAGAAAAAACTATTGAAACCAACATCTTGCTTCTTTTTTTATTTTTTTATAATAATTTTTTGACGAACTTAGCTCCTACCTCTTCATATTTGGTGTGTCAATTTTTTTATATATACCTTCTCAGGTATAACTAAATTTATTTTGTACTCGTACTAGTGGCTTCGCTTGTTACTATCTTCAAGATCAAAATTTAAAGCGGGAGATGAACGGCAGGCATACTTAATCGAACATCCAGAACCTCTTCTGCACTTTGCTCTTTGTTCTGGAAGCCATTCTGATCCAGCGGTAATAATCTGTTTTTCCATTTGATTTTTACTTTTTACCATCAATCATGTGTTGAGTTACTAATTTAAATACGTACCAGAATCCCACTATCGGAAATTTATAGTATTTGCTTAAAATAAATGAAGATTTACATTCATCTTAATATTCACTACACATACTCATAGTCTGTCACTAGTCATATTATGCTTCTTGTTCTTCCCCAACAATGGTTTCATTTGGCTGCTTGACAATGCTGTGGAGAGCAATATCCAAATACAAAAACCGGATACAGGACTGACAATTCCACTTGCGTTGTCAGTTGTGTTACACATTAATTTACATGTTGGTTTTCCGGATTTCCCCAATCTGTTACTTTTTAATGTTGGTTGGAGGGTTTTCCATATGCCCCTCTGAAAGAAAACGTCCAAGGAAAGAGATGGGGGCGACTCTGTCTAATTTTGAACTCTCTCGAACAAATGTTAAAAGAAGACTAACTTACTGTGAGTGTGTCAATAAAAGTTTGCAGAGCTTGGCTCTCTGCTTGCATTGGAAATACTACAATTGTAGCAATCTGCTTACATGCTGATTAGTTTGAGTTTCTCAATGGGTTGGTCTTCTTTGTTTCAGATTCGTGTGTACACATCCAAGAGAGTAATACAAGAGCTTGAAGCTGCAAAAGAAGAGTACATTCGAGCTACCTTTGGTGTGAGGAAGAATCGTAAAATCCTATTACCAAAGATTGTGGAATCCTTTGCCAAGGATTCAGGTTTATGTCAAGCTGGTGTAGTGGAGATGATCCAAAAGTCTTTGCCTGAATCTATTAGGAAGAGCATCAAAAAATGTAAAACATCAAAGTCTGGGAAGATCATTGAATGGGCTCCCTACAATTATGCTTTCCGGTATCTTATTTCAAAAGAGCTGGTAAAGTAACTGCTTGCACAAGTTAGTTCCTTGTATTTCAGCTCATCAGCAGTTTTTTAGTTTAATGATAGGGCATTTTGGGTTTTGTACAAATGAAAAAATGGTTTTCAAGCCAAAAAAGAAATGGAGGATACTTTGGTCTGGGCTACACGTGTATTTTTTGAGTTTATCTGTTTATGTGATCTCCATTTTGCTATCATGTGCGTTAATTATGTATAATTGTAGTGAAAAATTAGCATTAGGGCACTTGACCGCTATATATATATAAATCTGGTGCACATTTCAATAATTGAATTTCTACAACATGATCTGTAATATCTATATATACAGATCATCTTCTTGGAAGCATACATTATATAAATAATTGTAAGCATTACTGATCCTATGCTTATTTTTGTCGTATAGCCAGATCCAGGGTGTCACGAGTCTTTCTCTCAAGCATCTACTTATTAGCTCTTGCACCGACACTTACCGTACACTTACTGAAAAACACCAAAAAAATCTTGAACAAACAAACAAACATTAAAATTCACAAACCCACAGTTTTATTAAACTTACCACAGCTTAAAATTAAGGTTATCTTAATACACAAATCCTTAGCCTAGTAAGGTTTCTCTCCAATAACGTTTCCGGGAGGATTATAGAAACATATGGTTAAAGAAGAGCTGTCCTTGGCACAAGAAGCTTGTGCACACCCCAATTCCAGTGACTTCTTCCACACCACCTGGGTGTAGACGCCGCAACGGCGGTCCGGTGGGCAAGAATTGTTTGCATAGTTGTAGTACTTCTTCTCCGCCACCCACGATTCAACGGCCTGTGCTGGCGTCACAGGTGATCCACTAGCCCATAATTGATTCCCACCATACTTGCCGCTGGTTAAATTTGCAAAGTTGCAAGCCTGTTTGTCTCTTTGGTATCGAACTAGTAGGCTCGTGGCATTTGCTAGCTTGCCACACCACTTGAGAGGTTGAACACCCACTTCAGCCCTCGCCTGGTTATGTGCATCAAGGTATGCCTGGGCGGCAGCGTTGAGCGGAGCCGCTGGTGTTCCGGTGGACGCCGGCGGTGGCACGCCTTGTGCCGAGCTGTGGCATATGGCTAGAGCTAGTACTAGTAGTGATAGTAGGACTCTGGCCATTTTGTTTTTTTAACACCACTAGCTAAGGATATGGTGTATACATTTATAGATAAAAGAAAATGAAAGGGGTGTTTTTGGTCATTTGCGAAGCAAATTATAATGAAATAAGAGCACGTGATCCAGCTGACTTTCTCTGTTAACTACTCCAAGCAACAAGACATTTTTTGCTGAATATGATGTGTTCGTGATTAAATGTGCTCAAATTAAATGATATGTTTGCACGTGAAATTTTATATATTTATTTTGATGTAGTAATTGAGATATGATCTTCAAGTAAGTGTCTTAGATCGATGAAGAAATGAAATCATACTTTGATTTTCTTGTTAAAATTTTCAGAAACGATTAAATATTGTTTATAAAATTTTAAGTAACTAAGAGAAAGTTGAACGTTTTGCCTGTGAGATAATAGTTCCACATCCACACACAAAAAAAATAATATTGAGAGCAGTTTTTTTTTTGAAGTTTTAAATTAAAATTCTGATACTCTCGTTGCCACAGTTTAAGAAATAAGATGGCCACACAGTTGACTGACTATGTGTAACACTTATTAGCCATGGCACTCTTAATTATTATCACTCAGTATATATAAGCGTCATCCGACATACTTTGCAGTAGGCGGATTGTAGAGGCATATGGCCAAACAACCACTATTTTCAGTGCATGTAACTTGTGCACACCCTAACAATACTGAATTCCTCGACACTACCTGAAGATAGGAGCCACATTGCTCGTTAGGTGTGCACGACTTGGTTTTGTAGTCGTAGTTTTTCTTCACTTCCACCCATTGATCCACCACTGCAGGCGGTGTACACATAAAAGGTCCAGTGACTTGCAACTGGTTCACACCATAATACTTCCCACTGCTCAAGTTTGCAAAGTTGCAACCCTTTTGGTTGGCTTGGCTTTGAACCATCTGGCTAGCCTTGAAGGCTAGATTGGGGCTCCATTCGAGCGGGCCAACCCTAACCGCGGCTCTCGCTCGGTTGTGTGCCGCTAGGTACTCTCGGGTGTCATTGAGTGACACCGCCGCAGATGTGGTTGCTGCCGCCAGTGTGCATGCTAGAGCAAGTAGTGCTAGTAGGAACTTGGCCATTGGTTAAAAGTACTCGACTATTGTTGTGGTAGATGAATTTAAATGTTCTCGGGCATGCACAATATTTATACACACTTTGGGCTGCAATTTTGTGCTTGATTTTTATTGAACCTTAGAACATAGAAGACGATTTAGTCATAGAAATTACTCATCCACCTAAAATCAGGCCGTCCAAGCACAACTAAGTGTAGCAACCTACATTGTTAATTAGTATCGGAGTGCTTTTTGGGTATGTTTTAGACGTGGTGGTAACTAGAGAAGGGTGGTTTTCTATAACTAGGCACACATATAGTGTGATGGAAGTTTCAAGACTTTTAAGAGTCGGTAACCATGTAGAAGATATAGAACAGTTATTGGGCTTTCCTCACTCCCCCACTTTAATTTTTTTTTTTAAATTTTGCAAATTATAAAGGGACGAGATCTTAGCCTAGTGGTTAAGATTGAGATACTGAGACATTCGATACTTCTTACTCCTTCAATAATTGGTTCTTGATATTGCAATACTAATGATGTATATGATTATAAATATTATATTATGTTACCAAAAATAAAAATGAGGCAAAATATACTTGCATAATTGATTCGGCTTATTAGGTCCTTGGATTGTAGAGAGGTTGAATTGAAACATTTTGTATAAGGTCCTCTAATAACTTTAATTGCATGGTTACGTTCATGTAATGATTTAAGACTAGCTAGGACACATTTCTTTCGATACATACAGATTTAATTAGCGATTTTATTGTTTTTAGCACAACATAATTATATTGGTCGTAATTAAATATATAATTGTAATTTGAGAGTGAAAGGCGATCCTAACTCCTCCTTCCTGATTATTCATTAATTGTTTCTAGACAAGATGGTTATCTTTGCGATCGATCGATCCAAAAAGAGTTGGTGCTTATCACAAATTAATTGGGTCAGCAAATTTCTCAAAATCTTTCTTGTTATAATATCCAAGCAAAGTGGAACAGAAGCACGACGACTATGTCTCCGCTTGTGGAAACCGCATTAATAACAAGGATATTTTTTTGTCAAATAAAACGACAAGTTACCAGACTTAATATAGCTACAAAAACCATGATACATGCAAGTTTATTCCTATTTTCTCCCTTCCTCCACTTCCCCCCCCCTTGGATGAAAAATATAAGGGTTGTAAAACTGAAATCTATGGACACTGATATTCCTATATAGATTCAAATATGCCAGTTTACAAATATTTTATCTGAATTCGTATTTAAATTTTATCCGTTTCTGAATAACTATCCGAATTCATTAACATAATTAATTAAAATTGGTATTAAAAAAAATATTATTATGATATTAATATTTATTAAATTCAAAAGAAGAAAAACTTAATCACTTTATTTAATAAAATTTATTTATGGAAGATATTAAAAAAATATTATATTAATTTAATAATAAGTTCCCTGTTCTTTGCTCGGGATTGTGATACCGCATATCTGATTCAATAAATATGCTAATGGACGGATCTTAAACAGATATGAATATACATGTATTTGTATTTGTATCCGTTTATTTGCGAACATTTCTAATCGGATATGAATAATATTCACTTATGTTGAATACGAATAAATAATAATATCTTTTTTAAATAAATACGAATATGAACGAATATCTTATTTTTTAGTTACTATTTACAGTCCTACCTATAATGGTATAAATTCTTAAAACCAACAATTTAAATTAATTATTATTTAAAAATTATAGAATATAATTTATTTTGGATGGTCACATTAATAGTACTTACTGTCAAATGATCAGCGATCTGAAATACTACTAGTGTCAAATGATGAGTGATCTGTTTAATCAAAATTAAGAATATTTGTTACGGGAATGTTTAGCAGTTAGCATTGATTAATTGACTAATAATATACAGGGTAGGAGACGATTTCTTTTTAAGTGTTTTATTATAAAATTAATTTTATAATAATCGGATGAATTTGTTATTCCAAAATAGAAGTAATTATTAGTGCTGACCTCATTAATTAATTGGGCATGACTAAAAGCTAGGCTCGTATAGAAGTAATAAATAGTCCAACGTATGTATTCTACTAATAAAAAGTTACATACATACGACATGCATTACAACTGTGAAGAGTTATCTACCACGTACTGGCTCTCCCAATAAATCTAATATTTCCTCCCATTCACGAAAGTATCCGGTCGAATTTTAGCTACTAGTAGTACTAGTATTTACTTATTTTAAATAAAATTAATTTTATTTTTTTTAATATGCACAAAAAATTAATATTATTTATAAATATATTTTTGTTATATGTGCTTCTCTAAAAATAATAAATTATTATTTTAGAGGTAATAAAAATTACGATGAATAATTTAAAAATATTATGTTATTTTATATTTTTATCACTGAAAAATAAAGTCTTTTTATACTATAATTTTCCTTTATTACAAACTTTTTTTTTTAAAAAAAACAACAACAAAAGAATTACAATATGACGTCTAACTTAACCTCCGCCTCCACCTCCACGGCTCCACCGCACCGCTCCCCCTCGTCGTGGAAGCTGAAAATACACGACAATCTTTCTATCTATATACATATACTACTAGTCTTTTCCGCGCGGCCACAAGATAAGACTCACAACAAACTACTACATACGCCTGACCGAGATTTTAAATCTTTCTACTACCATTTTACAATTAATTTGTACTGTAATTCTCTAGGCTGCCTGGTGGTCACTCTCGTTTGTGGCCTTATCTATCTATCTAGCTAGCTACCTAGCTATCTTTGATTGCAGTGTACTTACATATATGCACATCCTGATCATTTCTTCTATCGTATTCATTTGTCTTTTAACTCACTACGTCTCACTCCATATATATATATATATATATATATATAGCTAGCTCACACACCGTAACGTACCCAGCAAACAAAGTTTTGTTTGGTAATGGATATCGATCCAATTAACCCCCACCCCCTTATCCTACTCATCACCCAAGCAATCATGTGTGTTAATTGAAGGGAGATCCAATGGGTTTGTTATTTATTCTTTCCATTTACTATTTATTTAAGAAAAGAATAATTTCTGCAGGAAGCTAGAAAAAAAATCGAAACAAACTCCACATGCTTCTATTTCTTTTAGGGGAAAATTTGTCTCAACAGTCAAGACCATCCTCAAAATGGTTGACACCAACGCCAGATCGCTGCATACACCTAAATCTACAATGAGCCAACCTTAATTCTTACTACTATATTTACAAAATAACCTTCAACTTCATTTCCTTAGCTAGCTAGCTACTCTGGTATGGCACTTAACATTGCCGTGAAATTTCGTCTCCTTCCACCACCGTTTTGTTCTCTCCTCAACCCGACACCGCCTCCATCCGCCACCCGCCCCGATGACTTCGCCTGACCCTTTCGCCCACCGGAAAAAGCTATTGGGTTAAGAGATTTGCGACGGCAACCGCATTTTTCGCCGCCACTCTTGGTCAAGGCTGAGCTGGCTTTAACCGCCAATGCCGCCATCTCCTCCGCTTGGAGCGGACGGCTCAACCGGGTCAACGGCAGCGCAAAGTAAAGCTGACCCGGTTGGAGCTCATCGTCGTCACTAATGGCTTCGACGACGTCGTCGAATTCCATCTCGTCGGAGTTACAAATGAAAGAGGAAGGGTTCTTTTGCAAGACGTATGAAACTTTAACTGGATATGAATACTCTTGTAATCTTCCGTCTTGTAATATGAGTTTGGCTGTAGCGACGGATGTGGATTGGCAAGAAGTGCAAATCCCCATTTATTTGGTTGTGATTGAATTTGAGAAATGTTTGAAAATTGAGAGAGAGAGAGAGAAGAAAATGTGTAGGAGAAAGAAGGGAAGTGGATGTTGAATTTGGGAAAGAGAAAGGGAATATATAGAGGAGGTAGAGATAGTGTATCGTAAATTGGACCAGCTAGCCACGTCAGAATAGGGACGTCCTTTCTTCTTTGCTTCTCTGATTGTTTTTTTCGATCAATGGGCCTCTTGCCAACCTGTAAACTTGTGTCTGCCTGACAGGTTGTAATGTGAGAATACTTTGAGCACTCCCCCATGTTTTACGTTGAAATTGTAGTACCTTCTTGAACAGTGTAATCTGGACTGGACTGGACTGGACTACTTTAATGCCTATTTTCATTTCATAATTAACTGACCACAGAGAATACTCCATCATACATATCGAACAAAGCTTGGGCATGTCTTGTGTTAATTTACGTGTGTAATTGATTGATAAAGCGATCGACAACAAAACTAATGATATGATGATAGCCTTATCAAATGGAAGATCGATCGATCGATCGATATACTACTCCTCCATGAATGGTTAGTTATGGTGTTATCTCATATCTGCACTTTGCTACTACTATGGAGTACGTGTATAGTACTATTTCTTTACTTAATAATAATAATACGTTAATTGCTTGCTTCCCCTTTAATTTATATTAATTCTGATTATGTTTTTTTAAGGTTAAAACAATCTCAAATTTCCTATTCTCAGCTCACATTAATAAGGTAAGGTGGAATTTAAAGTGACGGAGCCTACCCGCCTTGAATTAGAATTTTTAAGTATTTTGTTGGTTTTTGTTTTGGGAGTAATTGACATCATTCCCCGCAGGCACAACAATACACAACCACCTTTAAATTGTGCATTCAAGATCAATGAATAAGACAATAACAACCGCTGAGCAAAACCTGGAGAGCCTTACGTTTTTATTTTCTGGACATAGCGAATCATACATCACTTACTTTCAAGGTGTTTTGATAAAAATTGAATAAATTTAAATAAAAAAAATTGTTCGAATAATAGATTTTTATTATTTTAACCCTCTAAAAAAATTTAAAATTGTTATAAATTTATTTAATATTACTTAATACTATAATAGTTAACATTGTAAAAAAAAAATTCATTCAACCAAAAAAATGACACTAAACTATTCAGCGTCTGAATGGCTGATGGATTTAATCATTCAAACGATTTTTTTTTCTAAAATAAATACACTTAATAACTGACCGAAACAAATAGCCTTATTTTGGACATGCGAGTCATCATATGGAGTATTATTTTCACACTAAAATAGGAATTTAAATTAAGAGCTGTTAAAAATAAATGCATGCATGCATGCGTCATTGCGTAAAAGTATTATTAAAAGTCGTGTCAAAAACATGAGCATTTTGTAAGATGGAAAAGTATGTACTCCACTACAAGTATTTTTTGTTTGTTATGAGGGGCAATTATTAGACACTAGAAAGTCGGTATGGACGAGGGAGGGAGAAGATATTAAAACAAGCAAAGGGAAGTGTCGAGTCCAGTGTGATTTTATGAAAAATGCAAAGTGGAGTGGAGACCCAGGGGAGTGATCAAAATGTAGTTTGAGCAATGTTGAGGGGTAATAATAAGTGGTACGTAGTAGGGCTATCTATATACGTGGCAAGCTGGCCAACGGAACGCTGAGCTACGTACGCAGCAGGGCAGGAAGGCGGCCACGTAGAAATAATTAGGCCTTGGCAGTAACAAGCAAGCCAAGCCATCGAACAACCCGACAACAACTTAAGGATTCTGAGCCCCTATTCGTATACATGTGGAACCAACCCAACACAGCACTCTCCGTCTGTCGTTATTTATTCACAAAACAAGTGTATTAGTTGTAGTAATTGATTAGAATGGAATGGAAAGGAAAATGCTTGATGATGATCTGCTGTTACCACATAAGTAATATTTAAATTGTCTGAATCTCTTTTTTCATTGATTTGGTCCGGTCCAACTGAGTTTTAGTAGTATTTAATTAGTGTAGTCTTAGACCTTGTAAGTAAAAACAAAATACTAGCTAGCAGTATTAAAATGTCAATTTGGATTTTCATACGCTCAAAAAATTATATAATCCAAGAGGGAGGGAGGGAGTGTTATATATATATATATGCTGCATGCATGCGTGACCAAATAAATAATGTTTTGAGTTGAAGAAGCATTTGTGCAATTAGCTCTAATAATTAGTTAGCTTAATGATCATGAAGAAATAAATTAAGAATTCATATACGTACGTTAATTTAGTACTCTTCACTATGAAGTGGAGTAGTAAACAGCTAGCTAGCTTAGCTATCTACCCCCTTCTAACCTCCTTCCCTCCTACTTACTTAACTACTAATTTCCTTTTTGGCTGGCCCTTATTTTGTCTTCTTACAAACCTACTTCTTTCAGCTACCCTCTAATATTATATACATACACATACATGTGGGCTGTGCTTTATTTTTTCTTTCTAGGGTGCAAATGGGGTATGCTAATTTTTATGCATTTATTTATGTAGTACTAGTACTAACGATTCCTTAATGATTGAGCTGGGGCCCTCAACCCTCCCTCAATGAAGCTTCTTCATCCACTATATATATTGTACTAGTATTATATACACACACATTTATGTATATATAACCCGGAAGGCTAGTGGTTGTCGATATCTAACACAATCATGGTCGCTAATTAAGACAGATATATATATGTTGTAACAAAAAGTTAACGAAAACTATATATATATATATATATATATATATATATATTCAATACACTTGAAAAAGAACCTCATGAACGAAATTACATCACGTATGTCGGTATGTGTGTTGAATTGTTAAAGCTATATATCAATACGAGATCTGTACGTACGTCTTAATTAATCCCACCATATTTATATTATTATTATCAATTCAGTTCTAGCTATATATATATATATATATATATATATATATATATATATATATATATATATATATATTCGAGTTTCTGTTTAATTAAAGATGGAGTCTGATCGAGTTCATGGCATTCCAATTAAGCAGTAGGGCCAACAACCGGCAGATCGACCCAACTTGTAGTAGCTAGCGAGTAATAATTAATAAACAAGGTTCCACTAGTCTTATTCCATATCTATATCTATATTATAAATTCTTCCACATAATTTGGTCGCACTTTTTTCTTTTTCTTTTTTTATTTTACTCTTTCGCCCTATAATTTTATATGTATTATTATTTTATCCTTTTTAATGTTAATTTTTTATATCTTTTATTTACTCCTCTAAATTTTCTAAAACTTATTTTATCATACATAATTTACACACAACACGTGTGCAACAACGACTAGTAATAATAAATCACAAATTATAACATGCAAACTTAGTTGTAATCACCAACCAATGTGTCCAGGTCGTCTATATTCCTCTTCATCATAAATTCATAATATATCGTACTCTAACCTACCTACCTACCTACCTATGTCAAGTTGATCATAGGATGAACAAAGAGTGTATTTAGTCCATATATTCATCAATTAAATCAACCAAAACCGGCCAATATATATAGTAACATACTCAAAACTGGTTGATGCATGGATGATTTTTTCCAAGTTAGATTAGTCATAAAAAGAAAGAAACTAGTCAAAATTAAGCTAGCCAAATACTATTCAGGAACTCTTAAGTAGAAAATTCAGCATATTAATTTAACATGAGGGGTAGACATTGCACTTGTGACTTGTCAACATACTCAAATAAAAGGTTCCCGAATCTATGTTGATTTTACATTTGACATGGAAACTATATATAACAGTATAATTAATTAAGAGTACAATTGATCAAACTTATTCAACCAGATCCTTGGGGTATTCTTTCCCCTTCCGTTTGGTTAGCAGGCGGAGTTGGTACTCAAGTCCTTGTTCTTGCTTAGAAGTGTATAAACTTTTGTGATCTTTAATTGCCACAAATTATAAGTGCTATATATATATATATTATATTATGTGTGGCTGATCATATTAGTTTATATTTTGCAAATTTAAACTTTTAATAATAATAAAAGTTTTAGTAAAAATAATTAATGAGTGATGAAGAGTTGAATAGTACAAATTGTTTGATATAGGAGTATATAGTAGTATAAAATATAATAGAATAAATCAGTTGGATATTATTTTGTAATTATGATTTTATTTTCTTGATTTATATGTAGTGAGTGCAGTTACCCAATGTGCACGTTCGCCGGTACAAGGTTTCTGAAGGAAAGAGGTGAATTCATTCATGTATTATATATATCGATCGTCTAGCTTCACTATGAAGAAAACATATATAAGTTAGCTAGCTAGCCGTTGGATGACGCCTTTCTAATTAATTAACCTAGCTACGCCTACGCACCTCCTCCCTATTACAATTAAGCTTTTGTATTGTTTCAAGGCTTTCATATATATATATATATATATATATATATATATATATATATATATATATATATATAATGACCATACACGGTTGTGTATATTTTATTTGTGCACAGTCTGTCAAAATTACGTCGTTTTGACATTATTTATTTTTAATTTTTGAGTTGGAGAAAGAAGCTGTTTTTTTAAAAGAAATCTGTCAAAACTATTTGACAGACTCTACACAAATAAAACATATACAACTGTGTATATGTTTGATTCCTAGATCGATCATGATTGAACATGGACCACCCTTTGCCCAACCAGTCCTCTACAAATGGTGAAGCTCAATCTTTAATGGAGATCTATCCATTAATTATTCTCAATTACATTACTAAGTACTAAAGAGAAAAGTACGTACTGCGTATATAGAATTCTTCATTTTCAATGACAAGAGAATTGGAAATTACTTACATTGTGTCATTAATTTTATTAATTGCTTTAATTAGTTTAATTGAGCTCCAATAACTGGTTGGTGAATCTAATTCTAATACTTTTGCATATATACGGTACAAGCCAATTTTTCTAAAAATAAAACATGTCTCTTTAATTTGACTTCTTAACTTGCATACAAATGTCTTATTTAAATCATTCTTTTGCGACGGAAAGTGTGTGTGTATACACATACATATTCGTATTTGTTATCTATGTTAACTTGCAGCAGGTTTGATTATTATCGAAGCGTACGTTTGACAACAAAAACAAAAAAAAACAAAAAAGAAAGTTATATAGAATTAGAATCTCGAAAGATGTAATTAAATACAATTTTATATTCCTTCGATCTTGAATTGATTAATGAGTTTAGTAATTGACATGCTAAACAGTAGGGGCCACCAACCGGCAAAATAACACATTGCTTACTTGCCATTAATTATTTGAAATGTAGAATTCAGAATTTGGAATTCCCCTTAGAATTAATCTTATCCAAATTAATAACAATGTTTGATTAAATTTCTCAGGGTTTGGAATATTTCCTCAATAACGTGTAGAAAGTATATACACTAAAAGAGAATGAATATACGTACGGGTGAACCTTTAAGGTCCCTATCATGACCAACCATATATATACATATATATATATACTCTATGGCACTTTATAATCTACGAAGATAATTATATCTGATTAATTTGATTGCTAACTAAATCAATTGAATGTTAATTAATTGCAACTAATAATTGAGTCATGAAGAAATCAGCATTATATATATATATATATAGGAGCCGATTCCATAGCAATAGGTTCTTTATAGTGAAAGATCTGTAACACCCTTTTTTGGATAGTTGATAAATTGAATTGATGGGCTGCGATTAACTTTTCTATTTGATAAGCCAAGACAAAGTTGTTGTGCCTAATTATTTACTGTCTTAGAATTTCTATTTTAATAAGTGAGGCCCACGTAAAATTATATTGTCATTATAGTTATAAAAAGTGAATATTTATTATTAAAATAATCCCGTGGGAAGAGTTTACTACCAATTTTTTACATTTTTTTTTAATTTTTTTATTTCTCCGTAGAAGTGCAATTTGATCTGAGTTGATATTAAAATAATAAAATAATCCGATCGGAAGAACCTTTAGAATTTACACATTTTTTTAATTTTTTTATTTCTCCGTACTTAAGTGCAATTTGATACTGGTAGTATTAAAAATTGAAAAAAATAGCATTGCCGATCTGACTTGTCATGGTGACAATAAAAATTGAAAAAAATAATTTTATTCAAGCGATTATTTGCTAAATGATTCAAACTCATGACCTCAAACTCCAAACATTAAATATATATGACCACCCGAGCACCACAGGCCTGGTATTAATTTCAACCAAGGATATATCTTTATATTAAAACTTCACCATCCCCCAAAATCTATATTCTTGCATTATTATTATATTACGATTTATTATTATCAATAAGTCTATATAATACATATGGGGTTTCTATTTAGAAATAAGTTAATATCTATATTTATTAAGCAATGATTATTAGTAATGATTTTATATATTAAGCAATGATTTTATTATTAAGAAATGATTTTATTATTAATAAAACTAGTGAAGTATAATAATAATGTGATTATCGAATTTATAAAAGTAGTGAAGTATTATTATAATAATAATAATGTGATTATCAATATTAGAAATCTGAGATTATACCAATACTAAGTCTTTGCATAACATTATGCATTAAGAGGAATAGATACATATTACATGTTCATTTTCATAAAAAAAAAAAAACATAGAATGATTAATACAATCGACGCCTATTTTTTTGGCTCAGGAATCCTTAGCACTCGATAGTGATTTCGTTTATCGTGGTCGGTTTCAAAGCCACAAATTGCACATTTTTCGATGAGTCTTAGAAGGAATGATTTTCTCGAGTGCACTTTCTTGAATCTAGATTGTTTTTGCGACCCTTTGTTTGAGAAATATTAGGCGGCAAAAACTCTTCTTCTTCTTCCACCTCTGCATCTTCATCGTCATTATCGTATCCCATATCATGATTTGGATCTCCATTTGTCGCAATCAATGTCGTCAATACGCCGATTCGATAATATTCTCATCAGGACTTTTCCTCGTGCATTCGGTTTAAAACGGTTTTGTAACCTCGGGTGAGCAAGCCGCTTTCTTTCGCATTAACTCCTCAGTAATCACCCATCAAATGATTATAAGCGCATTGCTTGATTTTGTTCAAGTCGTGCAGATGTGGAGTTAAAGAGTAAGTCTTCACCATTGCTTTTGTTCGCGTCTCTTGTCCCCGATGAAGGATCATATCGGTCGGTATTTGTGAAATACTCTTTCTTTATGAAATATCTCAAGATGTGCTCTGCATAATTCACGAGTGAGAAAACATTTGGCGATTACATATTATCGATCCCGATTGTCGATTGTTGACAACTTCTTTATATCTTCCACCACTTTCGGTTGCATCCGCATTATATCTTGCATAAACCTTAATATTAGTGACACCTGACTCACTAAGTTTATGAACATTGTATTTCATGGAATCGACGAATTGGCGTTGGAAACGTCTAATCATATCTTTTGTGTACAACATGCGGCATGAACTTCTAAAGATGGGCCGAGTACCATAATCCTTTTACGATGTTTTGTTATGTAATCGACCTTCCTCTCACGATAAAGCTGTCTTTCTACTGACCTTTTGACTCTGCGGTACAAAACATAGCATACATGTTGATGCATTAACATACTCATCAAAAAAGGCATTCATGCTCTCGCTTTTTCGATGGTAGTCATTCCGCGACAAAATATCTCTTTGTATATCTTTGGAATCCATTTACATTGTACATCATACAAACTTTCAAGCCATTCATTTAGTATACAATTCATAGGAACTTATCGAGAATATGCCAACGCTTCTTCAAATTCTTGATGGACAATGAGTTATACACACAAATTGTTAAAATCATTTTTGAGCGATGGGTGCTCGGAATAAACATGATGCGATTTTTTAGGAAATTTATTGCTAATATGCGAGAACACGATAAATGATAACTAGTTGGAAGTACCATAGCAATAGCATTACTCATGGCTCTGTCTTGATCGGTGATGATGGTTGTAGGTGCCTTGTAGTCCATGGCTTCAAGCCATGTACGTAATACCCAAACGAAAGTGTCCTCTGTCTGCCTCGTGAATAGCGATCAAATTCAAACAATATAGACCGATAATGGTGGTTGACCGTGAATGGAACAAACGGCATGCCATACTTATTTGTCCGGTATGTCTTATCAAATGTCACAACGTCTCCGAACCGTTGATATATAAACCTTGATCGGGTGTCAACCCACAAAATACAAGCTATGTGGTTGTTTTCACCGGGTTTCACTCGGAAAAAAAATTTACTGGCACTTCCGGGTGCAAGTTTGTTCAAATGATTGATAGCAACTTGTGCATCATTTTCATCTGCAGAATCACGCCTTAAATCTCGCACCACATTCTCAACATTAGCAGTAGAGAAAGGAGCATTTTGCAACCCACCTCCCATTGTGCTCAAAACATTCATCATCTTACTAGGACCAATACCGGACTTATTTAAAGTGTCAATTAAATTTCTTGCAACAGGAGTAATATTTCTGTGAGTCTCGATCAAATCTACTTTGGTGGGAGTCACTAAGTGATGATTGTGCTCTAATTCAATTAAAGAGAGATATCATGATTGTCCTCTTTCTTATCATGGACAACATATATTCTAGCTTTGCACATTGTTCGTCCTATAGAGTCTCTCTGTCTAGTTATTTTATTACTACTATCTTCATCATCAGGTAAACTCTTGCCAACAATTGGTGTACCGGCTTTCTTACATACATACTGCCTAGATCTGATATCATTCGTATTAGCATGTTTATGACTAGTTGCAATTCTAATCTCAAATCCATTTTTGCGAGCATATGATCTATAAAAATATTCAACCTCTTCCAACGTACAAAATAATTGACCAACATACGGAACAATATCAGATTTATTCATCACAACTTCACTAACAAATTCAGATGTATTATATGATATTTTGAAAAACTTACTTGTGAATAATAGTGATGAATTTTGCTCGATCGAACTTCAACTTGATTTTACGAAGTGAAAGTGAGCAAACAGATGAAACAAATTATGAGTAGAGGAGAAAAGAAAATAATATTAGAGAACAAATTCTATGGAAGGATAAGAAGATAACTTGAGAAAATAGCGACTTCTAGACAATATTTAAAGGTAAAAAGATCGGTAGAATTACGACATGGCGGTTAATGCTCAAGAAGTCAAACTAATGTACTTTTCCCATATAATCAATGTCAGCTTTTTTCTATTCCCATAGTGTTGTATTATTATGTTTGACTACTTATTCACCAGACATTGTTTATAATAATAATAATAATAATAATAATAATAATAATGATAATAAAATAATAAAAAGTACATAAGCCGCTAGAATATGGAGCGACTTTATACTCAATTAAGTAATAATAATAGAATAATAATAATAATCGAATAATTATAATAAAATATTGAGAAATTTAATTTGGGGAGATGGAATGTTTTAAGATATATCAAATCCAAGGTAAGATATATGACAATTTAGGCGATTAGTGGTGCTCGGGTTGTCATATAATGAATGTTTGGAGCTTGAGTCAGCGGGTTCGAGTCTAGCTAGCAATGAAAAATTGATTTGTTCGGTAGGTATAGCCTCTCCCAGTAGAAACGGTTTTTATTAATAATATATATATTTTTATTATTTCGGTAATTATAGCCTCTACCTAGTAGAAGCAATTTATTAGTAATATATATATATATTTTTTTATTTCGGTAGTTATAGCCTCTCTTAAGTAGAACAAATTTATTAATAATATATATATTTTTTTATTTTCGGTAGTTATAGCCTTTCTTAAGTAGAGCAATTTTGAGAGGAATATATATATTATTATTAATTCCAAATTGAAGCTTTGTCATAAAGTAGAACAAAGTGACAAACCTTTATCCGCCACATCGTCTCGGGAAATGCTTGAATATTTTTTTGACCACTTTTTTTACGCCACATCGCCTCGGGAAAGAACACTGCGCAAGCTCGGTAGAACTAAAAAAGTGAGACATTTGTTTGAATTTGGTCCTAAATTAATTCATGTACCGGACATTTGCATGAGCTTATTTAAAAGTCTATTGAGAACACATGTTGTTCAAACTAAAGTTCACTTGCCAAGCTAGATAAAAATTTAAATTTATTAATGTCGAGGATTGCATGGCCTTGAGAGGGGAATATATTTCGATGTGGGAGGCATACATGGATCATCTCGAAGGACAACAAAATGAAATTTCGATTATGTCCCAATAGATGATTACATGGTGCGGTATAGGAAATTACACGTTGGAAAATTCACCAGAGCCTCGACAGTGCAAACGACCACCATGACGGTTGTTATGAGCCTCGGGCCATTCTGACCAACAACACCTTATTCAAATGGTATAAAATTATATTCTTCTTTAATAAATCATGTATTGGAGTAAATACTTAATATTACATTTATTCATATTTATTGTTAATAATATTTGTTTGTGTTTGTCTTACATGAGCGGGTTGAGAGTGCAAAGTCGTTCTTGATAAATTTTAAAGATTTACTTCAATTTGCCTCCAGAGTTAGTTCGAAAAAAAATAATTGGGATTTCAATACACCTATCGACTTGAAGCAAGATGTAAATAAATACCTGCCTTAACGTGAATCTGCATGGAGTTTTTGCAAACCGTATGTTAACAAGATGTTGGTCCACCTTACACGAATGCAAATACATATTCATGCTTTGGTGTGTAGTACCAATCAACGCCATTTTGTCTTATTCCTATTCATGATTGAAGATTGGATGATTACCATAATTTACCGCACTTCAATGACACTATGTATATTAAGTTACATGAAATGTACTCCAGAATTCGTTAAAGTTGCGGTATGTTTAATTTTAAAATATTTTAATTTTATAATGTCCTTTAATATTAAAAATTATTTAACCAACTACTTTGTACATGCAGTACATTTGATACTATTTTGTTTGCGAAATGGTAATCCGATGCGTGAGTGGCCCAATGGTAATCCTCTTGTCGCAGACACTTTAAAGATTAAATAGAAACAACACAACACAACTTCGCATGTGGCATTTTTTGTATGCAAGTATGTTGATTTATTTTCGTTAGGGCCAATGGTAATATTTACGAAAGAAGTGGTCCTTGGAAGATG
Source organism: Panax ginseng (assembly GCA_020205605.1). Lineage (NCBI taxonomy): Eukaryota > Viridiplantae > Streptophyta > Magnoliopsida > Apiales > Araliaceae > Panax > Panax ginseng. The sequence continues at coordinate 20,767,416 of CM035132.1, forward strand.
TCACGATCTTTTTCGTTCTGGCGTCGCGTGAGAACTCTACAAGAAATCCGCAAGATTACTTAGGTCTACGAGATATAGAATTTATCCAACGTTATCTAATGTACATATTAATTAATAAGAATGTCTATTTGGTTGAACTTTATGGGATTTTCAAATTCATAACTTAGTAATATTAATAATCCAACTTTATGGGATATTTTTATTGGACTAATATTAATAATCACATTATTTATATTAATATTAAAATCCTTATTAATATTATTTTTTAATAATAGTAATACATGAATATAATAATAATAGTAATACATGAATATAAAATCATTATTTATATTTTATTAAAGAATGATATTTTTTTTTAATATATTAATAATCCTTTTATTGATATTATTACAAAAATAAGAAAAAATATTAAAGGGATAATAATAAATATAGATATTAACTTATTTCTAAATAGAAAACTCCCATGTATATATATAGACTTATTAATAATAATAAATCGTAATATAATAATAATGCAAGAATATAGATTTTGGGGATGGTGAAGTTTTAATATAAAGATATATCCTTGGTTGAAATTAAATAGCATTAGGCAGTGGTGCTCGGGTGGTCATATAATGAATGTTTGGAGTTTGAGGTTGCGAGTTCAAATCATTTAGCAATGAATTGCTTGAATAAAATTATTTTTTCATTTTTTTTATTATCATATGACAAAAGTTTTGTCTTACGTAGGCTATTATTTTTTCAATTTTTAATACGGTAGTATCGTCGACTGTCTGGTTAATTTTTTTATTATTTTAATGCCGGTAGATATCATTTTGTCTGCACTCTAGTAGGAAATAAAAAAATAAAAAAAAAATAATAATAGGTAGAAGCTCTTAAATTTGGATTATTTTAATAATAAATATTCACTTTTTATAACTATACCGACAATATAATTTTACGTGGGCCTCACTTATTAAAATAGAAATAGAATGACGGGTAAATAATTAGCACAACAAAAATGTATGTAGAAACTTATCAAATAGAAAAGTTAATCGTGACCATCAATTCAATTTATCAACGGTCAAAAAAAGGGGTATATATATATATATATATATATATATATATATATATATATATATATATATATATATATTCAAAATTTGAGCATCCCTCTAGTTAGATAGATAGATAGATATTATGCATGCAAGAAAGTTAATCATCTCATACATGCATGCATGTTGTGTGAAAGTTATTAAGTAAAACTAAAACAAATCAATGATGAGTTACGTACGTACTACCAGCTAGCTAGCTTTAAAAAAAAGAGATCTTCGGGGCACTCCTTTCCTATTCCGTTGCCTAAAACTGCAAATAACTTGCGAGTTTCTGGTAGGATGCTGCTCGCAGGTGGATGCCTTCCCCTCCTCCTCCTTCTTGTTGCTTAATATATTATTATTATCTTGGCATGGCTTAATTCTTGATGCTATAACCTGCATATATGCAAGACGTACGTACGCACGCTTATACTAAAACCCAAAAAAATGAATGAATGAATTTGAGATTACGTACGTACGTACCTGGCACTTGATTGAGCAGAAGGCATATCCATCGTCAATGAGTTTATATTTACACACAACACAATTTGTCTTACCAGTTTGATGCCGTAAGGTTGAATAAGATCAATATTTAGGATTTTTCTAATAATATTAATGTCCACCGACGGCCAGTAAGAAACTCTACGTACCTGCAAATTAATAAAGTTAATTGGGCTCTATGACTTAAACAAAACTATCAACAAATTAATAATTAAACAAAGATGATAGCTACCTTCCTACCAACTTAATTAATCCCGATCATGACTTATTACAATTAATTGCCATATACAACAACATTTGATTTTGTACGGTATATTAGAAAATCATCATATCCTCGTACGTACTTACGTACGTAGAATTAATTCAAAGATGATTGGATTTATATAAGTATTAACATTTCATATCTTAAGATTTAAATTAATGCACATAAAATAGCATTTTATATATATATATATATATATATATATATATATATATTAGTATTATATATTATTTCAAATTTTAATCTCAAGTGATCATGTAAAGAGAAATTAAACAATACATACCAAGGGAGAGGTTATATAAAATAAAATAGGAGCTTAATTATCGTTTAGAACATTTTATTATTTCAAAATTAAATAATTTTAAAAGTATAAAATGAAACAAAAGTGAGATTAATTAAAACTATGAAATTAAACTCAAAACATACTGAATTGTACTAGTACGTACGTCTTATCAATTAAAATTGTCTCATACCATATGAAGCATAATTTTGGCACCTTAATAATAATAATAATAATAATAATAATAATAATAAATACAGAAGTAGGTAGTAATAAATAAAGATTGTATATATATATACATATATAAAGGAAATTAATAGAATGATTAATAGTAGTAATTAACAAGAAAAAGAAAATTAAATAAAGACAGACAGACAGACATACTTCCAAAGTTTGGTGATGAATGTGTTTTTTGGAATGACGTTCACATTTGGAACAAAAAGCCTTTCCCATACAATCCGTACAGTAGTTGGTGAGATATTTGCCAACATGTGTGTCGCAATAGCTATAGAAATCGGCATCCAAGAAAAGTTCTAACCACTTTGGATAAACAATTGCCTTATTTTCCATCTGACTGACTGACTGACGGACGGAATTACTAATTTACTATACTATTAAATTAAATGAACAAATTTTAATTCCCACTGCAAACCCTAACTTAATTCTTTTACTTCAGTTCACTGGAGGAGATTGGGTTAATTAAAATCCTTATTAGGTTTGGATCAAAAATCATACTACTGTAATAATTATCCTCCTCCTTTTCTTGTTAAATTAGGTTCACGGCTAACATCATATTATATTTTTCCAATCTTACTTTGGATATCATCAATTCTTTTATATTCCTAATTAAATAAGGACTGGATAGTAATTTTCCTCCACTTATTTCTCAGTTTCTAATTTCCACCCATGTTAACTCTCACTTCTGAATTATTTTTATTTTTATAACTAAATTAACTTCCCGAACAGCCTAGGTAATAGGTAATAGGTAATAGGTAATAGGTAGTAGACATTCCATAAATCCTACAACTTTCACTTTACAAATATGATGGATAATAGATGCAAAAGAGGTCTTTTTTACAAGAGATTAAAGATAATTGCTTACCCAGTACAAATTAAGAAACTGCTTGGTAATAATGCTGTGATATTCACTATCATATTTGTCCATAAGAGCTCAGCTCAGCTGTATATATAGACACCACTGTAAAAGACCAAATATTCAGAATGCTAACCGTATGACCATGTTGTTCAATGTTAATCATCTAATCTAGTGAAAATGCATTTACTATTTCTAGCATAATTGAACACATGTCCTATTATTTGCAACCAAGTCTGATACATTTAATATAAACCTATATATGTTATGTCCTTCAACTTTATAAATATACTGTTATTTGTAACCAAGTCTGATATGATCATCAGTGGATTAATTACTCAAACTAGCATGAGTTTGACTTTATTGAACAATGTAGATTCTGTCATTTCATGAAGCCAACAAGAAACACTGTTCATCATTTTATAGTCACATAAATCATAATTTGACATTAAAACACACAGTACCTTTGTCCTGAAACGAGAGCCCTGTTTAATTTCTCAAGACTTTTGACAAAATTGTAACTTAATTAGAGCGTGGACACCAATTTTTGGACATAGGAGAACAAGGAAAGAGAATGCTTCAATACTGAATTAAATGATCATCAGAGTTCCAATACTCCATAAGTAGCTTAATTAGATGTAAACATACAAAGGATGACTATAGTTGATTACTGAACAATTGGCTTTATTATCAGCTGACAGTGGACAACGAGAACCGGAGGGGAAAAACTGAAAATGAAATGGGTAAGCAGCTTCTGGAGGGGAAAATGGAAATCAACCCATTAAAACCGATTGATCAAAAACTGAAAAAAAAAGAGAGTAGGAGAAATAGGAATTACCAGAAGGAAGTGTAACTGTAGAATTCAACAGGTATGCACATGAAGCGAGACCTGACCCAACCTCAAACCCAAACTGGCGGTCGACCCAAAAGCCCCAGGGAATTCTTCATCCATCTCGCATTCGTGAATGTAGAAAATGATTTTTATTTAATTCTCTGCGTAATTCTTGAAAGCCAACAAAGTTGGTAAGTATGTAACCGCCTCCTTGAAAAAGGCTGATCGTCATAGCCATTATTCAATGGTCTGTATTTGCTGAAATGCCACGTTTCTCATCAGGGAAGGGATTCAAAGGAAAAATAAGTAGAAAAAGGGATTTGGTTAATTATATTTATAGATACGTACCAATTTAATTTAATTTAATTTAATTTAATTGACATGGTTAGAAGTTACAACTACTACAAACCTTTTCTTCTCTCTCTAAATTTATTTATTTTTACATTTTTTCGTTATTAATTAATAGTAATATTCTTACTCATGTTATTATTGTTAAAAACATTACTTCTATCGCTAAACATATATTAATAGAAAAAAAAGAAGAAGATCAGCATTCATTTACATTGTGTTTGTATGTTTTTAACCAAAAAATATAAAGAATATTTAAATTTTATATTTATGTTACTATTTTACTCTTATATTAGTTTTATTCTGTTTGTTTGTGGAGAGAGTATAAATAGAATTATAAATGATTAAATTATATTATTTAATTTTACGTTCATTTTTGAATGAAATTGAACTCGGCAAGAAAATTGATCCACTTTTTGTTTATTTATTTTCTTTTATATCCATTAAAAAAACCTAATAATAAAATATTTTGACAAAAAATAATAATTTTTTTATTAATTTATTTTGTTTTATCCATTTTAAAACTCAAAAAGAGCATTGGTTTTCTTCTCATCTCAAGCCAACAAAGGCTAAGGCCTCCCCCATCCCAAAAAAACATGCCAGCCAACCTCACGGTCCTCACCCAAGAGCAATGAATGTTGTTTTTTATTTATTTAAAGAAAAAGATAGTACCACTAAAAATATATTTTATTGATATGTTTGTATTGGACAGAAAAAAAGAGGGTAAAGAAATGAATTTTTTTAATTAAATAAAAATAATGCAATACAAAAAATTATAAAAATTATTTCTTGTTGTGTGAGTTTATTTAGTTAAAGGAAAAAAAATAAGTTTTAAATTGTTGCATTTCTTTCTATCAAATTTAATTGCTTTTTTTTATAACTTGCAAACAAACAAAGTGTAAAATTTGACACGGAAGAAGTTTAGGAGGAAATCAAAATTTTCAATTTGAAATCTTTTTTACTACAATATTTGTGTCAATACCGTTAATATGGTTAAAAGGACACTTGCGCTTTGTTTGGCTGCTGAGAGAAAAAGAGAGGTTTTGTGTTTTGTAGTACCGAGCGACGTAAGAGGAATACGAGGGAGAATTTAAATAAATATTTCCTTCCGTGTCTCCACCCTCTACAGCAACCAAACAAAGTGTAAGCATCCATCCCAACCACCCTCTTCGTATATCCAAAACGAAAATAAATTATCCGTACACATGCTTTCAAAGCTACCCACTAACCTTCCGCCCCATTTGAGCCTCAAATTTATTAAGATCTATTCTAACTCGGGAGATTTAGGACGTGCCCGCCAATTGTTTGATAAAATTTCTGAGCCAGACTTACGTTCATGGACAGTTTTGATAAATGCTTATACGAAACAGGGTTTCCCTAAGGAAGCTATAAAACTGTACACTGAATTGCGGGCTAGGAATATCCGACCTGATAAGTTGGCACTTTTGTCCGTTGCCAAGGCTTGTGCTGCTTCAACTGATCTTACAAAAGCTAAAGAGATTGGTAAAGATGTAACCGAATTTGGGTTTCGTGGTGATTTGCTTCTGGGAAATGCATTGATTGATATGTATGGGAAATGCAGGTACACTGAAGGTGCAAAGAAAGTTTTTGATGGTTTGGAGGTTAAAGATGTGATTTCTTGGACATCGTTGTGTTCTTGTTATGTCAACTGTGGGATGCCAAATGAGTCGCTCCGAGCTTTCCGTGAGATGAGTTTAAATGGAGTGAAAGCTAACTCGGTGTCGCTGTCTTCCATTCTTCCAGCCTGCTCAAGGTTAAAGGATTTGACTTCGGGCAAGGAGGTTCATGGATTTGTGGTGAAAAACGGAATGGGAGATAATATGTTTGTGAGTAGCGCACTTGTAGACATGTATGCTAGTTGTTTATGCATCAGGAAAGCTCAATTGGTATTTGATAACATGCCTCAGAGGGACATCGTGTCATGGAATGTGATCATTACGGCATATTTTGCAAATGGAGAATTTGATAAGGCTTTTATTATTTTCAATCGGATGAGAACTGAAGGGATCAAATTGAACTATGCTTCCTGGAATGCTGTTATTGGTGGGTGCATACAGAATGGGAGAACACAGCAAGCAATTGAGATGATTGTCCAAATGCAAGATTCGGGATTCAAGCCCAATCAGATCACAATTACTAGTGTGTTACCTGCTTGTACACATTTAGAAAGCTTGAGGGGAGGAAAAGAAATTCATGGGTATATCTTTAGGCACTGTTTCCTGGAGGACATAACTGCAACAACTGCTCTTGTTTATATGTATGCCAAATGTGGTGAACTGGAACTCTCCCGTAGAGTTTTTAAGATGATGCCAAGAAAGGATACTGTTTCCTGGAACACAATTATTATTGCAAACTCGATGCATGGAAATGGAGAGGAAGCCTTGTTGCTCTTTGATAAAATGGTAAAAGTAGGGGTCAAACCCAATTCTATTACTTTTACAGGTGTTCTGTGTGGATGTAGCCATTCAAAGCTAATAGATGAGGGGATCTCGACTTTCTATTCTATGAAAACTGATTATGCAATTGAACCTGATGCCGAACACTATTCCTGCATGGTTGATGTCCTGAGCCGAGGGGGTCGCCTTGAAGAGGCATATCTTTTTATCCAAGAAATGCCTATAGAACCAAGTGCGGCTGCTTGGGGAGCCTTGCTTGGTGCATGTAGAATATATAAGAACGTAGATTTGGGACGAATTGCAGCAAAACGACTATTTGAGATAGAACCTCACAACCCTGGAAACTTTGTTTTATTATCAAACATCTTTGTTGCTGCCAAACTTTGGGGAGAAGCCTTACAAACTAGGAAACTAATGAGAGACAAAGGTATCAGGAAAGTGCCAGGTTGTAGTTGGGTTCAGGTGAGAAACAAAGTACATACCTTCATTGTTGGTGATATGAGCAATAACCAGAGTGCTGAGATCTACAGGTTTTTAGATGATATGGGTGAAAAGATGAGGTTAACAGGGTATTTTCCCGACACTGAATTTGTTCTTCAAGATCTGGATCAAGAGGAGAAAGAGGATACTTTGTGCAATCACAGTGAGAGGCTTGCTGTTGCTTTTGGGATACTCAATTTGAATGGGGAGTCATCAGTTAGGGTGTTCAAGAACTTGAGAATATGTGGGGATTGTCATAATGTCATTAAGTTCATAGCAAAGATTGCTGGTGTGCAGATCGTTGTGAGAGATTCCTTAAGGTTTCATCATTTTAAAGATGGGTTTTGTTCTTGTAGAGATTTTTGGTGATTTATAGATTCAGCTTCAGCATGGCATTGTTCCTGTCATCTATTCACAGGGTTCGTGAGTCTCAAATGCCAAGAACTGGAACAGGCTGCATATGTCATTTGTGTGAGGAGGGTAGGCTTTTCTCAGAGGAAGAGCTGAGAGATTATTACTGGTCAGCTGGAGGAACTTGATTGACATTTTGGCTTTAATTTCCTTCTTTCAAAGTGCCATGAATTTGGTGTATATACATAGAAGCAACACTCGTGCAAGCACCAAAGAAATTCTGCTGGGTAGAAAAAGATTTGTTCCATGGAAATTCCTTAAAACTGTGATTGGTGTACTTCACATTGTAGTTCTTATTCCCACATAGGCTGGTGGACAATTTTTAGAACCGGAGGCAGTTATTTAATATAGTCCTGAAGTGCTACTTGTATTACAAAGCAAAGGGGTTCAAACATGCTCACTCATATTATGCATTAAGCCAGTGTTGAGAAAGGTCAGCTGAAGAGCTCAAATCCAGGGATAGAAACATGATTAATGTTTGAAGTTTAAATCATATTTATTTGGAGTGGGTAAAGTTGCGTGATCATGGAGCTGGTACACTAACAAGTTCTTTAGCCAGATGGTATGGTGTCAAAATACAAACTATATATTTGATTTTTTTTCTCAAAATCTCCAAAAAAAGACGGATAGGAGCCACACAAGCACACCGAGTTTTGAGCAGAAATTGGAATATATATATTTTCGGTTTTAAGTTATCAGATATATTGTTACTATAAAGTGTACGTTGGTGTGCAATAATATGCAGATCTTGCAATGCTGAAGTTACAGCTGCCATTGTCATGAAAACCATTACCAGTCTGAGACTAGGAGCACAAGGATAGTCATCTTTGTTCAGAACAAATAAGTCCAGTTTATAACTGTATGTTTAATATGTGCTGGTATACAGAGGCGAAGCTACTTGTTAGCCAGTGGGGTCAATTGCACCCACTGGATTTTTATTTTTATTTTTTTTAATATATGATAAATAGATTTTTTTTTAGGGTTAGAAGAGTCAATTGCACCCACTGAAATTGGGTATTACCTTTACTCTTTTATTCACGCTAGATGCCCTCACACACAAACACATTTTACTTCATCTGGCTTGTTCGCTGAGAGAGTGAGAGTTAGATAGTGGAAGCTTACTCCGCCCATCACTTCAAAGCTTACTCCGCCCATCCATCATCAGAGGTTGCTGCCTACATTGTTTTTATTTATTTATATGTGATAACTTTTAATTGATTGAACATTTGAACTTGAGTTTTAGTACTAACATTTTGTTCTTCATGAAAAGCAGGAAAGTGAATTAGAGTTAGCGAGATATGAACTGAAGCTACTGAAAGAAATCCTTCATCATTCACGCCTTGTCTTGACGGACGAATCATCAGACATCAGGCCATCACCACCTCTTCGGCTTTTCCCCAAGACCCCAACCCAAAGCCATCTATCAGCTGGTAAAATTTATGCTTTTAGGGTTTTTCATAATCATATGTTTTATGTGTAAATATCATGGCTTGTGAATTCCTGATAGTTTCTATCTTTTGAGAGGGTAACTGGGTAAGGAATAATAGTAGAATTATAATTGGGGGGTTTCCTTGATTTCTTGTCTAATTGGGTTTTTTGTTTGTTTTGTCTGTCACTCTGAGATAGTAGAATATCAAATTTATGCTCTATTTGCATTTTGCTCTGTTGCCATTATTATTGATGCATTATTCTTGAAGATTTTGTTTAACCTGCATTTGGGAATTGTTTTTTCTGTTCTTTTCCCAACTTCTTTTATCAGACAAGTGCTTGAAAATAGATAGCAACTACTATGGACAAATTTGTATTCAAAAAAGCTTCTGCATTTAAAGGATCATGTTCTAACAAAAATCAGAAAAAGGATGATGATAAAGTAAATTTGGGAAATCTTGAAGCAGACCCCGGGTTGCGAAAGAAAATATCAAAGTATCATCTTAATATTCAAGATGAAGTAAGAAGAACATTCATGCTAAAGGGTCCTTGTCAGCCGCTCAACATAACTTCCCACAGACACAAATTGGGAGCTACTTACGTAGATTTAATCCTTCTTGGTTTAAAGAATATGGAAATTGGTTGGAGTATAGCATAGCTATTGATGCAGCATTTTGCTTATGTTGCTATCTATTTAGGTAGGACACTGGAAAACAAGCGGGTGGTGATTCTTTCAGTACTAACGGTTCACAACATGGAGTAAGAAAGAGAGATTTGATATTCATGTTGGAGGGCCTAATAGTGCTCATAACCAAGCTTGGAGTAAATGTCAAGATTTGATAAAAACCAAAGGAAAACATTCAGAATGTTTTTATTAAACAATCTGAACAAACGAGATTTGAATATCGAATTCGCTTAAATGCATCAGTTGATTGCATAAGATTTCTTTTGCGTCAAGGGTTATCCTTTCGTGGTCACGATGAAGATGAGGATTCAAGTAATAGAGGAATTTTCTTACAGCTTCTACAATTTCTTGCTAATCACAATGAAAGTATCAACAATGTTGTGTTGCAAAATGCTCCAAAAAATCTGAAATTGGTATAAATTGTGTTGCATTAGAAACTACCATTGCTATCATTAGTGATATTGGAGATGATGTGTTTGCAATATTAGTTGATGAGTCACGTGATATTTCAATCAAAGAACAGATGGCCATAACTTTACGCTATGTGGATAGAAAGGGATGTGTTGTTGAACGTTTTGTTGATATAATTCATGTTACTAGTACTACTGCTTCATTGCTTAAAGAAGCAATTGAGACATTTTTCTCAAGTCACGGACTAAGTTTATCAAAAATACGTTGTCAAGGGTATGATGGAGCCAGTAACATGCGAGGTGAATTTAATGGTCTCAAAACCTTAGTTATGAATGAGAATCCGTTTGCATTTTATGTCCATTTTATATTTTTGGTTATATATTTAAGTCATTTTTTGTTACTATAATTATCAATTTTGATTTATTGTTTGATACTCTAATAATCGCCCCCACTGTCAACAATTCCTGGCTTCGCTACTGCTGGTATACCCTTTTGCAGTAAAAAGTGTGCATATTCCAACTTTGTTTCTTGAAAGTTGCAAATTATTACATGTACTGCCCACTCACTCCGGAACTTTGGACATTCTTTTATACGCTATGCTACAACCCAAGAATCTCCACGCTATGTTACCCGTTATCATATGAAACTTGACTTGCAGGGCCTCAACAAAATAAATCTAGTTTGGTATATTATAACATTTAAATGGCTATGTTGATATAGTACTGTCCACTTTGTGGTTTACTCCAGGCTTGCAAAATTCATGCATCTGATCGTCATGATACTTGAAAAAGCATTATTATAATAAGAAATAATAATATACAAGCAATATAGCAGTCACGAACCTTATAGGATCAGAGGATAGTTCATCGATTCTATAAGTTCCCTATCATTCAAGTTGAGCATACCAGATCCCTTGGATTTTCACTTCCTTAGGAACCTTTGCTCCCAAATCAGTATCAGATGGCTGAAGGCTCTCAAATACTCCAATCACCTCCCCAGTCTCAGGCTTGCTACCGGTGACACTAAAGGTAATCTTCCCGGTTGAAGATGCTGTATTCTTTGTGTTCTCCTTAGCAAGCTCCTCCTCGTCTCCTCTTCCTCCAGCTGGCAATGCAACTGCATTGTCATAACCAGTGGAACCACCCCTTCCCTTTGGGTCAAGGAAGGATGAACCCCTGTAAGATGGCACAAGAAATTCTCCTGAAAAGCTGTCAGGTTTTCCAGATGCTACTAGCTGCTTAATAGTGAAGAGGAAGGGCACACGCTCCCCTCCAGGAAGTTGAACTGTAACAGCAGCATAGTCAATTCCATCTTTCTCCTCAAACTTAACGGTGCCATCTGAGGATACCTCAAAGGGTCCCTCAATCTCGTCAAGGGTGTAGGTTAAGCGGGTCATGAGCTTGGTCTTTTGGAACTCTAGCGGGGCGTTCTTGCCCACACTCTCTGCCTTAACAGTGAATGACGTGGGTTCCAAGCAGAACTTCTTGGCATTGTATTTCCCGGGTTTGAAGGCAAATTTATCGGTTCCACCTTCAATTGTTGGGCACTGATTAGCAGTGCCAGTTCCCTTCACTTCTACGTATGTTTTGCTTTGGATTTCATCAAATGTTAGCCGCTTTGGAACACCTTCAGCACTTGCACCCTGTAAAGTCAAACAGATTTTAGTTCTCTCTTTTGCCAAAAGCAAGTGTCAAAATGAATATAAAATACGGTGTTTCGGTACAAAATACTTGAACACTAGCAAAGTAAGATGCTGTTGATATTAGCTGTGCAGCTTATCAGAGAGATTTGCCCTTGACCTAAATTAGAATGCTGATGTTCACAGCTGGAAGTTTAAACTTTTGACAGTCAATGAGTCTATAGATTCATTAGTTTAATTGGAATAGTTATGGTTGTATGATATTTCATACAGCTGTGGGGTTGATGTGAGCGGGAACCATATGGAATATGAGTATCCTTCTACCAAATGTAACGGCCTTGCATTCCAAATGGAAATTCTTGTAAGGTGAATAATATATGGTTTGGATTTTGAGCAAGGTCTGAAAAAGAGCGATTAAATACAAGCCCATGTTTTGTCTTCACATGATATGAGTCCCTATATATTTAGTCTCGGACTGTCAGACATGAATTCCCATATAACAAGGGTATTTCAAACAACTATTACAGGTATATATTCTATGCCTACTTGTAGACATGCATGATCTATGTAAAAACTAGTGTGTAGAATTTCGATTATAACGTGAATTAATGGGTAGCTAGCTTAGACATAAAAAAATGAACTTAAACTAAACCAATCAACATATATACGTACGTACCGAGACAACAAGAGCAGAGGTGGCAAGGGCGAAGCCGGCAAGCTTTGCAGCATGGGCACACTTGTGAGCCAAGTCCTTAAGATCGGATTGCAAAGAGCAAGTGAGCCTGGAGGCAGATGATTCCACACCGAAGGCCTTGCAGAGGCTCTGAGAAGACTTGATGAGTTGTAGGTTGAGGCTGGGTCGAGTCTGCACACCCACCTTGGTGGGTTGCATGAAGGTCGCAGCTGCTTGGAGTGAGGCTGCCATTATTTCTCACTCACACACACACTCTCTCTCTCTCTCTCTCTCCTGCCCTTATGCAAAGTAGTAGTAGTAGCAGCAGCAATACAAGTAGGAAGTGATATTTGTGGAGACGAGACGAGACGAGACGAGGAACATAACTTAATTGGTGGCTTGGGTGCGAGTAAGATAAGGGATTAGGATAAGGAAGGTGTTTTTTCATTGGTTGCACTATTATGATCATATCATTTTGCCATGTGTCAGGCAATCTTTAATTGGTTTTTACTTTAGGATAAAGAGATACTACTACCTAGGAGTACTCTACTGACTCAGTCATCCCTGGACAACGATTGAAGGAAGCTGAACAGCCAAAGCCAAAGCCAAAGGTAAATGTTATTTCAATCACCCACCTGACCTCTGTCAAACTTATTATATTTATTACGTTGGAGTCAAAAAAAAAATGTAGTATGTTAATGCCCATAAAATATGGAGCAACTCTTTTTTATTATATATGACTTTTAAGATATAATCATATATAATAATAAAAATATTATTAAGTAATTAATATTAGTTTGAAATTTTATTAATATTCATGCACTAATTAATTATTTTATTTTTTTTAATTTCTCTCTTACAAAATAAAAAAAAAAAAAAAATCGGTCTATCTCCAGACATGAAATAATTTAGTCCATGTGTATATAGGAGCACCCAATGCATTTTGGTGATAAATTACTTGACCTTTTAGTATTATATATCCTCATTTTCAAAGGTATTTTGACTATTTTCCATTCCCTTTCTGCGAAAGGAAAAAAGGATTTATTTTAATTTCAGAGAAGACATGAGTAATCAAAAGCAAAAATAGCTAATGTGGAAAAAATAAATAATTATTATGAAGATGTCAAAAAAGAATAGAGGAAAGGCGGCTCAAAAGTGCTTGAAAACAATCATCGGTGAGAACCCCACAATGAGTAATGAATTTTAAAGAGTGAGAGATTGATTTTTCATCAGTGCCACATTTCCCTTTGCTCTTCCTCATTGGTTGCATACCCCATATGCAAACAACAAACATATAACTTCAAAATAACTACTTAAAATAATTACTACACTACAACAAGCTTTCAATTATGAAAACAAACAATAATACAGACAGACATAAATTCATCCTTCCCTTCTATTTATATTTAGATAATCACTTTTATTTGACCCAATGAATGGGGTGGATGGCTGGAGGAATCAAAGGCATTCAGAATGAGTAGGAGGTATTCTTTCAATCATGCAAAAGCTTCAGAAGACATTGTCTTTTCATCATCATTATGCCCTTCTCATTCCATCCACTCTCATTAATCAATCAATTACACCAAATATCAAAAATTCAATAAAACGATTTGATCAGCAAATAAATAAATAGAGAAGGGGAAGGTCAGAGGCTTCTCTCAGACAAATGCCTCGAATTGTCAACATGATTTTAGAAGAATGGATATATCAGACTCGTCATCATAAGTTGATCATCACTGAGAAACCATCCATAAATCCCCTCTTCATTTTTACATAAAGATAACCTAAATAACAACAACATAATTGAAAACATAAAACTAAATTCGAATCCAAGAGAAGAGTGATTGCCCTAATTATAGATCCACTGACATTCGATGGATTATAATACGGCACTGTTAGCCCATCATCACCGCGGAGAGAGACAGAGAAAGACTCGTAATCGTAATGTACTTATATAGGCTCACAGTACTTGAAATCATTTCAGATATTAGGGTTTGCGGCTCTCTATACCACATGAATTTACTAATATACCATGTTAACCTGGACCGACTAATTCAAGCCCATCTCTGGACAAGCCCAATTCCTTTTTTTTTTATCTCTTTTCACATCAAATAAATTTAGTTACTCCAGTTTCACATGGAGTCGGGGACGGATTTATATACGGAATAATGCTGGAGACACAAATTATTCTATAAATATTTTATAAATGGTTGATGTGTCATATTTTACATCAACATATTATGTGGAGCTGAAGACTACATTAAAACAATTTATTGATCAATATGCTAAGGTGGACTATGCCACATCAGCAGTTTGTAAAATAGTTTGTGTCTGTAGCATTACTCTTATATACGAGGTATCATATGCAGTTGTTTGTGTTTAATTTTTTTTGTAAGTATAAGGACAAAGCAAATATGTAAATTAATAAATTTAAGACGATAGATTAATAAAAGAGTTAAATTTAGAAGAGGCAAAATAAATAATATAAAACAACTCTAAATTCAAGTACAAAAATCTTATTAGTTTTAAGACTTGATTAAATCTTAGAAGTACAAAACTAGTTTACACTTTGAAATTAATTTATGGTTTATTTGAATATAGAAAACAAATTTGATTTGAGCCTTTGCGCATTTGGGGAATCATTCAAATTGAACTATTACAAGTAACCAAAAGAAGTTTATAAATTATATCTAAATATTTTTTATTTTAAATTCATTTTTTAGTTTATATTATGAATATTTATTACAATTTATAAATATTATTATGATTAATTTAAATTTTCTTTATTTAAGTTCAACAAAAAAATTAGTTAAATCCGCTCATATTCAGAAAAACTCTTGGATCCGTCCCTCCTCCCTCCTCCCTCTCCCTCTCCCTCTCCCTCTATCTCTATATATATAATATCATAAACGAATTGTTTGTTTCTGAACGGGCATGCATCGCCATAAGATGAGAAAGTCCGCATATAGCATACCATTTAAGCGGCTTTTTGTTTTATGATGACGATTCGTACTGTCGTCATAGTCGGTTCGTTAACGAAGCTATATAGAGAGAGAGGACAGAGTCGCATGTGGTATTTTTGTAAATAAAAAGAAAATAAGTGAGATCACTTTTTTCTAATATTATTTTATTTTTTAAAAGAATCTCAAAAATGACGTAATTTTAATGAAGATATATTATTTAAGAGGGATATATTATTTAAGAGGTATGTTAAAAGAATGAATTACATCTATTACAACCTTTTAACTCAAATCCAGACATCTCCAATTCCTTTGTGAGTATAAACGTTTTTTAATTATAAGTGTGATATAAAATAAGTAATTAGTTAGCCAAAAAACAGACTAAATTTACGCATAAAAAAATCCAAATAAGAACCAAAAGATAACCACAAGGAGAGCCTTGTCTTATCTCAACAAGCTAGTTCTCATATAAAGAATAGAATTGACAATATCTTAGCCTCGCAACTAGACATATTTGTGAACACTTGAGTCATTTTTCTGTAAATATCTTTCCACCCGACAATTATAAAACCCAAACATCACTAAAATTTCAAAACTAATAATCCCAACGCTCCCAAATTTTTTTTCTCTTAATACAATGCTTGTTATCTTTACCTTTTGTACTTGAGCCATTGTTCAAGGACAAAACTTTTATTTGAGCTATTTTTTGGATAGAGTGATTCGGTAAACAATTTCAAGACTCTCTAACCTTAGGCAGTGGATGCAAAAGTTTTACTACATTTCAGACTCAGACAAGTAGGAAGTAGAATGACTGAACGAGGTGGTAGAGCATACGCAGTGACAAAATTCTTTTAAGCTCACTTCAAACCAAGAAATATTGAAAAACATGAAACAGACATAATGAATTGACGCTTTGGTTAACACTCGAAAGCTCCATGCATTGACCCATGACGCTTTAAAGGACGTGTAGAACGAACGCCCATACTGGATACACCAACAAAAGGATGATGCCTAGTACTAGTGTGTTGGATATACCATGGCTTTGTGTGAAGGAATTTCTGAATCCACCTGATGCCCGAATGTGCTCTTGCAGCAGGTAACAACCGATGATAAGACATATCATAACCCCAACCAAGTTATCCTTTAATGTATGGGCAAAGAAGCTGGGAGAAACTACCAGTAGAAGAATTAGAGACCCAGGCATCTCAAGCCAATCTGCAGTCAACAACAGGGATCAATGTCAGAAAAGGCTATGGTAGAAAAAACCAAATGTATAACAATATACATAAGGTAATCAAGTGAGTGATAACCAGAGGACAACATTGCTATTATAATGGCCGGAAAGAAGTTATCATAGCAGTTGATATATATTGCTGAAACTTCAAATTTCTTAATCGTATAACTAAACGGAACTGTTACAATTGTTCCAATATATCACAATCTTCTTTCAGTTATTTCTGATAAACAGAAAGGTAATAACCAAACCAGAAACTGTATGTGTAACCTACTAGGCACGATAAAGACTCGGTATTCGTCTGCGATAATAGACTAGCAACAAGCTTGGACATGAACTCGGGAATTTGTCAAGAGTCAGAATCGATTAAACATTAATCATCTGAATCTAGGAATTTTCAAATTGTAGACATTTTCAGTAGCAGAAATGGAACCATAATGCAGCCTCAGCTGTCTAATTATGAGAGAGTAGTTTTTGGTTATGCCATTATGTGAGAGTAGTTGATATGCTTGTAACAGATCCCAAACTGCTACTTGCATCTAACATTAAAAGTAAAAGATGAATACCTGATGCCATATTGAACTATTTCCCTTCTAGTTCATGGGTTAGTGTTCCACTTAGAATGGGATACATAGTTGTTTATAATAAATAATATAACTGAATATTGAAAATCAATGGAAGTAAGTAGGTCCAAATAAGGATAATTGGTGACTTGGTGTATATGTTTGGATAACAGATGAGCTTTTGTAACAAGTTCTAGTCGAAAAACAACTATGTATCTTTACCTGGGAAATGTCGTGGGAAAAAAAGCCTTAATACAACTGCGATGAACGCAATCCATTTCCCCACTTCTCCCCTGAATAAATAACCCGAAAAAGAAAATAAGCTTCAAGGTGAAAGAAGGAAAAAGAATTAAATAAATTGCAAGTGTATAAAAGTAGTCTGAGCTGAAATCTTCACCTAAAGAAGTTGAACAACACTGAAGGGAAACTAAAGAAAATGTAAGGGACTAAGAGTGCAGTCAACATGTTTGTTTTCCAGTTTGTTCGATCCAATATCAGCAAGTAACTGCAAAGAATATGTATAACATCAAAAGTAAAAGATGAATAACAAAAGGATGTTCAGTTACATCAAGCTCAAAAAAAACAAACTTCTAACAAAGTGAAGTATCAAATGAATAGCAACATGGTAATAACATTTTTGCACCAGTTTTCTTAATGCAATTCAAAGAATATTTCAGCATCGACCAATCGCTTTGTCTCGTAAGGCTTTGTCTCGTAAGGCGAACTATTGATGATTTGATGGTAGCAAGGGTACATCTTGTTGGGGAATGAATATTTGGGCCCCATAGTCCATGTGGAGGAATATTCCCATGTAGGAATTCGTTTGGGCAGTAGAGTATTTTAAAAAATCTAAGATTCCTAATTGTATTTAAATTTCAACTACTAAGGAAAGTGTCAAAATATTATTCGACTTCTTTTCATTAAGGAAATTGGGGTCAATATCATTAAGGCACCTGCCTAATGAGGAATTCTATATGGGGAAGGATTTGGAGAAGGTGGTGTGATCACTATAAATATAAGACTATACATCGGTTCTCAGGTACACACAATTAGGCCTGGCAAAATATGATTATAGGTTGGTTTTGATTTTCAAAATATGGTTATGGTTCCATTTAAGAACTAAAATCATATTAACTATTTTTAATATGGATAATGTGGGTTGGAACCATATGGTTATGGTTAAAAACCATATTAACCAATTTAATATTGTTATGGGTTATGGGTTTCATGAAGACCTGATTTGACACTAATATTATCTGATTATGTATATATACCCCTTACCCCACCCCTTACCACCCGCATCCCCCACCCCACCCACCGCACCCTCACCCCCACCCCAACCACACCTATCTACCCACCCACCCCACCCCCCACCCGCATCCCCCCCCCCCCCACCTACACCTACCCACTCACCCCCACACACGCCCCACCTCCCCCCCCACCCCCACCCCCACCCCCCACCCACACGCACACGCACACCCACCCGCCCCACCTACCCACGCACCCACCCACCCAACACTCCCTCCCAAAAAATGATATTAAACGATTATGTATACCCCACTCACACCCCACCCTCACCCCCACTTACCCACCCCCACCCCCACCTACCCACCCACCCATTCCCCACCTCCACCACCTACCCACCCACCCCACCCCACCCACCCACCCACCCACCCACCCACCAACCCAACACTCCCTCTCAAAAAAATGATATTAAGCAATTATGTATACCCCACATCACCCCACCCCACATCACCCCACCCATCTACCTATCCACCCACCCAACACTCCCTTTCAAAAAATGATATTAAGCGATTATGTATACCCCACCCACCCCACGCACCCCACCCATCCACCCACCCACACCTACCCCACACCCCCACCCCCACCCAACCTACCTATCCACCCCCACCCCACCCCCCCACCCCACCCCACCCCACCCTACCTAACCACCACGCACCCACCCACCCAACACTCCTCAAAAAATGATATTAAACGATTATGTATATACGCCCCACCCCGCCCCTACCCACCCACCTACCCCTACCCACCTACCCCACCCAAAAAATAATGTGTACACTCACCCCACCCCACCCCACACCACACCACACCACACCACACCACCCCACCCTTTCCCAAAATAAATTAATATTAAGCGATTATGTATACACTACCCACCCTCTACTCCCACCCATCCAAAAAAAAATAATCGTGTTTGGTGCAGTTACTGAGAGAGAGAGAGGAGTGCAATTGAATAGAATATGGATTGAAAAATGGTTAACCAGTTAATTAACTATATTTGTTTTAAAAATATGGGTTCAAACTTTAACCAACCTGAATAAATAAAAATGGTTAACCGACCCATTTGGTTCCAATTAATATGGTTTGACCCAACAGTTAATTACTTATATTGCCAGGTCTACACACAATACATTATTATTTACAGCACTAAAGTTTAAAGTCTTCATTGTTAAACTTTGTTCAGCCTATAATTATTCTCACACCGGAGCTATCCCCGGCCCAAGCCGTCAAGCTTTTGGTGTGACTTCGTTTCTGTGCAGGATTTAACGCGCTTTGGTGATTCAAGCTTTTGGCGTGACTTCGTTTCTGTGCAGAATTTGACCCGCTTTGATGATTGAGGCGCGTTGACGAATCTCGACGTTAACACATCTTTATACCAGACAGAGAAACAACTTCATGGTTATAACATCATCCACGATAAACATGACACAAAGTAAATTAATTAGCTTTTACATTTTAGTTCATGGGACTTCACAAGTCCGGAAGTCCCTGTCATCACTGATTATGGGTTGAACCTACATCTAGAAATGTCTAGAGACGACAATCAGACAAACAAACCAGCAATCCTACGCACCTAGCTTTTTTTGGGTATTGTGTGGAGTAACACAGGCATTGCTTGTGATGCGGAGAGTTTAATGGCAGCTTGGAATGTTTTATTCGAATTATAACAGAAGCAGTCAACAAGTATAAATTTGAGTGAATGGTCCAGTCGGGCTGTTGCACATAAATTTCAAAATCAAACAAAATTTGCTATGTTTAAAAATAATTCTGAAATCTAAAATGGTGAAGCTGGCATTCGAAATATGTAGGAAAAATTGTATAGCATATGGTAAGTGGGTGTAAGAGAGAAGGGGGGGCTCACATAGCAGCAAAGGAAGCAACCTATTTGAGGAAGGAAGTGGCAAACCCTAGGCCGCCGAGTTTGGTGGCTTCGTGGAAGAGCCTATTTGCAGCCATCTTCAAGTCATTGAAATCGGGATTGATCAATTGTTGAGAGGATATGAATTGGTCGGTTTTCATAGCCAAGTAATACTTCCTCCCCATATTTTTTCACTCCCAGATCAGTCAGAATTACGATGATCAAAGAAGGAAGTAAAATAAAAGTAGACAACACAGTCTATACTAAATTAAAAAGAGGAGTTGGAGAACAAGTGATTAGTGAAACTATCCAATTCAGCATGCATGTGTTAACGATGTCCTTGCGGGAGGGAGTAGATGGACCGCCTGGTTTCAAGCTCTTTCTTGGTACTAGTAACTTATAAGTCCGCAAATGCTGATCCAGTCTGTTACTAGTTTTTGGGTAATTTGACTGTTCCTACTTCCTTCCGATTAAAATATATATTAATCCTATTTTAAAAAGAGAATATTATATTAAAAAAAATCAATATCTTCACAATTATGCACGTACCAAATTGATATTCAAAATGATTGTCATAAACAGAATATAATATTTTAAAATATCTTTACAATGATATATCAAAAGTAATCACATTAAAATAAAATAATAAAAAAATTGACTTTATATTGGATGGTATTCCTGGCCTTTTCACGGCAAAGATACTACGAGGGATCAAATCCCCCCTCCCCTATGATGGTAAGAAATTAATAGTACTGAAAAAAGAAAAAAAAAACTTTTTCTTTTTCTTCTCTTATAATTTTAAATTTAATTTATAATTTTTTATCCTTAAACTCACAACTTGCTATCACTGTTTTAAATTATAAGATTAATATCGACTTTTTAAAAGTTAATTTTAAACTCAAAATTGATATCAACTTTTTAGATAATTTATATTATTTATAAACATAAATTAAATAAATTTATATCAATTTTGAGTTTAAAATTATTAAATTTTAGAAGTCTTATTATGTATTATGAAAAGTTATGTTTAATTACAATTCCGAAATTTAACAATATATGAGATTAGTATAAATTACATGATAATCAAAAAATTACTAGTGACAATCAAATAGTGAAAGTAAAACATTCACCATATATATATATATATATACGGGGAGGATCTCCAACGGATCAAATAAGTGGATCAAAGAATGGACCAAGGCAAAAAAACACGCAGGTCGGATTGAACCCGCGTGTTTTTGCGAGTTCAACTTGACCAGCGTCATTTTTTTTGCCTTAGTGCGCTTATTTGGTTAGTTTTTTAAACAATTCAGATATATATATATATATATATATATATATATATATATCATTTTTTTGTTTTAGAAAGTCAATAATAATTATATAATTCAAAAAGGAAAGAGTAAAACTCCTTTTATGTTTCATATTAAAAAGTCAAACACTAATTTTATAGGAGTAATTTGGAACGGATCCTTTCGGTTTTGGCTTGGATTTTATTACTCCGTCCCAGAATAAAAGTCTTTATTATTATTTTAGATAGTCTTAAGTTAAATTTATACTTACCTTAAATGATCTATTTTTTATAATAATTTATCTATAATACTCTTATTAGTAATTGTTATATTTATTTATAGAGCGTCACTAGTAATGTCCAAAAAAACTATACAATTAAATAAAAATTTAAATATAGATAATTTTGTCATTTTATTCTTTTTCTGCGGAAAAAGTGACTTTTCATATAAAAGTATAATTATCAAAATATAGTAAAACCTCTATTTAGGAATAGACTTGGGACCAAAGTATTTATATTCTAATTGAGAGGTTATTACTAAATAGAGGTATTGATACAAAATATTTTTCGAACACCCAAAAATATCCACTTTAATAAAAATATAGATTTTATAACAAAACTTAAAGAAAACATAAATTATTTAGATTTTCAAACTAGGAAAATGTAGTCTTTTATAAGAAATGTAGTCTTTTATACGAAAATGTGGTTTTTTATATGAAATGTAATCTTTTATAGAAAAATGTATTCCTTTATAGGAAATGTAGTCTTTTATTAGAAAATATAGTTTTTTTATAAGAAATGTATTTTTTATAAAAAAATATAATCTTTTAAAATTAATATTGTCTATATATATATATATATATATATATATATATATATATATGAAATTATTACTATATAAATGTATAATTTCTTAATACGATAATTAAAAATATATAACATATTATAATTTTAAAGTTATTTTTATTTATAATTAGCCTAAATTAAAATTAATTTTTTTTATAATATTAGAGAAGTTATTCTTATATAAAATATTTTTAAATAGGTTTTAGTGTAATTCATACTCCGTCTCCACTCATTTACTCTTATCGAATACAATAACGACAGTCCACAAATATAATTCGGAAAGGATCAGCTTTTCAGTTGAGCTTTCAGTTCAGCGAAGTTATGGCCTCCACAAGCTCAAACCTATTTCAGTCTTTGTCTATCCAAAGTGTGCACAATGCGCCACCTACGTCCGGCAAGTCGCACGCTCCTAAACATGCGCAGATACCTACTCGTGTCGCGTCTCTCGGTGGGCGTAGACAGTGGTTGCTCTTGCTGACGGCGACGACGACGACATTGAAGGCGATGGAACTGCCGTCGAGAGCGGAGGACATTGGACTGTTCGGACTGAGGACGAAATTGAAGAAGGTGGAGGAGGAAGCGGAGGAGATTGTGAAGGAAGGATTTGAGACCGTGGATAAGGGAATAGAAGCGGCGGTGAGCGGAATAGAAGCGGCGGAGAAGGGAGCGGAGGACATTGGACTGTTCGGACTGAGGAAGAAATTGAAGAAGGTGGAGGAGGAAGCGGAGGAGATTGTGAAGGAAGGATTTGAGTCCGTGGATAAGGGAATAGTAGCGGCGGAGAAGGGAGTAGAAACGGCGGAGGAAGAGATACAGACGGTGCTGAGCTTTGGGGGGTTGGCGCAGGCGGGGGTGGTGGCAGGAGCTGAGGTTGTTGGGGTTTTGGTGGCTACTTCTGTTGTGAATGGAATTTTAGGGCCTGAAGGTCAGAAATCTTGAATGAGATTTAATAGCCAGAGTAATGTTTGTTTTATGTAAATTATGATTTCTGATTGGAGATCAAATTGTGTACTACTTTTGTGTTGTTATTGTTTCCATTACGGATTATTTTTTTCACCTTTACCCTCTGTTTCTGAGTTTTAAAATGGACAAAAAAGAAAAAAAATGAATCTTATACATTTAGCTCTAGCTCCACGCCTCCACCTCTTGTACATTTGTTTGTTTCTTTTTATAGCTCAAGTTTGATGAGGTTCAAGTAGGAAATATTACTGTTTTATGTGATTGCCTAAGCTTGGAATAGGAGTGAGTACATTGTAGTTTTTACAGGTCCTTGTTTTTACGAACAGTATACATATACATTCTCAGTCCAACAGCAAATCTGCAATAGCCTCCACCTTGAATTTGGTTGGTTACTGTTCCCAGATAACTACAACACACCGAATGAGCCTGCTTGCAGACCCATGGCATTCATTGGCCAGCTTTTAGTTTCTTGTAAACACCAACCTTAAGCAGCAGAGGGTTATATTAAATGTAAATCAGCTGAACCTAAGGTTCAAGGTTTGTTTTTGTAATCAAGCCTTGAACATAAAAGTCTTGAACACCTAATTGTTCAAAGAAAGATGACCACTCATTCTCTCTGAACTACACGAAAAAAAAAAAAAAAAATTGTTTGGAGGATGAATCATAAAAAGGATATCTATATAAGAAATTTATAGGGTAATCCAGCGATTGTTAAATACATCATCTATAATATTCACACAAGATATCAACAACTTTAGATCACCGGATAATGTTACCCAGCAAGCTATTTGTTGATGGCGAGCTCTGTTCACTTAACCAAGGGTCCTGCACAGAAACAGGGGAGCTATCCTTCACCACCTCCTCCATTGTAGCGAGACAATCTACTTCCCTATGCGTTACAATCACCCTTCGACTTCCAATCCCTACTTTCTTTACTGAAGTGCCACCTAGTGATTTCTCACTTCCATCAAAAGGTGATGAATAAGAGGATGCCACTGATGATCCCATGTATATATTCTCCTCGAGTGGTGCCCAACCACTAAGCCTGATCTGCTCTAGCTCATCTGCAACTTCCATCATAGAAGGTCTCATGTCCCTATGAAAAGCAAGGCATCTAAAAGCCAATTCGGCAACCTTGTGAATAGATGAAAGTGTCCAAGCATCCCTATCTGGCTCAAGGAATGGATCTATTATCTCATCCACACGACCTTTTCCGATCCTCTCAATTGCAAGTGCAGCCAAATTAATCTCCGTGGGTGGTCGAGTGAAATCAACCACCTTCATTGCAGTTAAAATCTCAACAAGAACCACCCCAAAACTGTAAACATCACTTTTATCAGAAAGATGGAAGTTTTGATGGTATTGAGGATCAACATAGCCAGGAGTCCCCTGTGGGGCTGTCGAAATGTGAGAATCATCTGTCATGCCGAGTCTTGAAAGACCAAAATCTGCTACCTTTGAGTTGAAATTAACATCTAAAAGTATATTACTGGATTTAATGTCTCTATGGTAAATTGGGGGATGCGTAGCTGTGTGGAGATGAGCAATTGCATGCGCCGTCTCAGTAGCAATGGTGAGGCGTACTGTCCATGGAAGGCCATTACCCCTTTCTTTTTGTAGATGCTGAGCCAGAGTTCCATTGGGCATGAATTCATAAACGAGAATCTGTTCACCCTTCTCAATACAACAACCTAAAAGACGGACTAGATTCTGATGGCTCACAGAGGACAGAAGCTTTATCTCATTCATGGTCTGTTCAATACCATCAGCATCGTGACGTCTTAGTTTCTTAATTGCAACCCACTCATCATTGAGGAGCTTTCCAGCATAAACTGTACCATAGGCTCCAGTTCCCAACCTTTGTTTCTCAGAGAACCCATTTGTGGCCCTCTCAATATCTTTGTAGGGGAAGAGGGGTACAGTAGAGCTACCTGTGGCTTCACTTAGAAGGCGCTTTGCACTCAAATGATTTTTCAAAAAACCAGATCGTCTTCGGACACAGTAACAGATGAGAGCCAGAACAGCCACTAAACCAGCTCCAGCGGCAACCCCTGAAAATAAAATAAAGTGGATAATGCTTAAAATTCTGTAAGTAAAAAACAAGTAAAACAAAAAAAAATCCAAGGAACCATTTCAGAAAAAAAGTACTTTTTTCATAAATACCTTTTAGCTCCTTTTTTTATTCCCTAACTTTAGGTAAAATATTTGCCCAAAATAGGAAAAAGCAACAACAACAACAAAAAGAAGTACTTAGAGAAACCATTATCAAATGGAACCTTGTCAGGCACTGTAATTAAATGGTTGTAAAAGTAATGCTCGTGGTATATCAACCAGTAAAAACTATGCAAATGTCTTGATGTGCAATTGCAGCAATATCTCATTGAATGTCTCCACTTTTAATATCTGAAAGTTACAATATCTAAATGTGTTTTTCAATTTTCATCTGTATCAAGGGTAACAACTATACAAATACACTTGCAATAACAGAAATATCATGTCATATATTTCCTTGGCGTTCAAACACTTGAGCTCATTTGCTAAACGAGTAATTTCATCAGAACTAAGAAACTTATTGGAGAAAAATAAAATCCATTTTGCTGAAAGGAAAAGATACACACCACCAATATCTAAATCTTGAGGCAATGGAAATTGAGATAAGGAAGCTTAGAAGGATCAAATAATGCACACAACTGATTTGCTTATACTCAACAACGAAATTCTTTTATAATTTCATTAATATGGAAACAATTACCAATTGAAGAAACCGAACGACAAAGTGGTTTTTCAAACGAATCAAACCTAAACAGGTCACGGCAGGGAAATAACTGCATGAACTATGATGGGATTTTGGAATACACATTATCCGATAATGAAGAACGGCTACAGCTGAAGAACACGAAAAATGTGAAGAAAACAATGTAGTCATAGAACATTGTGGCTAGTCCAGAATAATAACTAAATTGGTTACGCTGAAAGACATAAATTGAAGAAGTTCAAGTGTTGAATTCTTTAGGTGTTAACAATTTGCATTTTAGAATATATTTTTTTACCTCCAATGAGAACGCCTACTCTTGTAGTTCCTCCACATCGACCAGACATGTACCCCGAAGGATTGCAGCCAGAAACTGAGGATAAGCCAGTCAACAGATATAAGAATAAACAAAGGTGACAAATGCAAAAACATATTGCATCAAAATCTAACTGAAGCAATAGTAAGTGGCAAACAATAAAAAACAAATTATATTATCAGGATATGCCTTTATGAACGTATTCGTCTTGCATACCGGAAAGAACTCTCCAGGAAAACTGTTTTGTGGCAACAATCATGTGTTCTGGATACCAGATGTGCAAATGGCTAGTGTGTATAGGCTATTACTGAAAGAGGTTATAACTAAATCAATTGATTGGATTAATATTGATCGACTTTAGTTTCAAACAGGTAACACCATTCAATAGGCTATTGCTAAAAGAGGTTAACATTCCAAATTTACCAATGAAAGGATAATTTTAAGTGAAGGATTTCCTTTGCAAAATGAAGTCTTTGTGTTTATTGAAGATCAACTTTTGATGTAGTATCAATTGTCAAACTTGTTTTTAGTGTTGCTACCCCTTTCCGGTGCAAAGAGAAGCACATGGTATTATTATCAGCATCTTTCTAATATCATGAAACCTGTGTCATTTACTCAGAATCCACATTTACCAATGGGAATAACAAGCACTGTGGATAGCATAGCTACGCTGGAACGACTTGGTTATACAATTTGCTTAATATTACGCTAAATGTTTACCCTTGAACATTAGCTGCCAAGTTGAGACTTTACTAATAACTCAGATCTTGAACTTGAAGAGAGATTGTGTCAGAAGACTGGTCATAGGAGAAAGTTATAGTCGAACAATGCACAATTGAAAATGTCATATATTTTATCCGATTCTTCCTTCGTTCAAATTTGAAAATTTTCGACATAGTATTCATTTTGAATAATTAAATGATGCATTGCCAGACGAATACATTGAAGGAATTGACATTTTTTTAGATTATGCTTCTGAAACATAATATATAATATTATTCTTCAGATATGATTCAATAATTCCATCAACGGCATAATCCAGTTCTTGTTATTGTTTATTTTCCCTCCCCTGGCTACCTGTCAAAATAATTTTCTAGCCCCAAATTGAGCATAAAATCCTCAATATTAACAAGTGAAATACAGTTTGTTTTAGAATCCAAATCCTATCCTACCCTGATCTAACATGAAAATTACAAGACAAGTGGCTTGGAGATCCAACAATTTTAAATTATAACCAAATAGATTCCAATAAGGGTAATTATTAACAAAATTGGTTGGGTTGGATAAATAATAATTTTACAAACTAAATCCTGGACTGTTTCCCAACCTACGTCACATGAATATTTAGCAGCCTAAAACCGCGGGAATCCCAATAATTGCAATATATGGAAGATGAAAAATAGCCCACTAAAACGATGAGAAAGTTGGTGGAACATCCAACAGTCTTTGATGAAATGCAGGAAAAAAATCGTGAGTCTATAATGACCGATATGCCCCTAATATACTACAAATTAAAACAATGACCATGATGAGTAATTCATAGCATTGCTGGGGTGGAACTCCATTATTGGTTAAGAAAGAGATAAAATGAACATATTGCCCACAGTCAAAGGTAAGTTAGGTCATCCGCCAAAAAATAGTAAATAAATATCAAAACAATAAGGTTAAACAAGTAAATTCCTCGACATTGGACTAACCTTTCCGGCAGCCATCCCCCTCGATAAAGCCGTCTCCTTCAAACCCTTGCTTGCACCGACACCGGAACCCTGTCGCTCTACCGTCAAGCGACACGGGAGTACAATTCGCGTTTGCCACACACTTGCACGATCCTTCCAGCAACCACCCCAACTCCACCGCCTGAAACTCCAGCGCCACCGACGAATTCGTACGCCTATCGTTATCCAACTCCATCGCGACCGATGTGAACAAGACCGTACAACTAGTCCGGTTCAAGTTCTCGTAAGACATAAACTTGCGTCCTCTATCCTCTTCTAAATAACAACTAATATTGCCGGTCCTTGATTCACATCCCCGTACCTGAAACCGATCCTCCAGCAATTTCTCTTGTATCAAGCAACCCTTTAGCGGTGTGCTACAGTTTTGCAATAGAAAATTGTTTCGCGAAGTCGGCGCGTAATTGCTGCTAATCAATTGCTTGATCTCGTGGATAGAACGGCCGCATTTTGCAGGAAGATTTAGCAGTATATTATCACTCGTTACGTTCTGAACTATAAAATCGCCGATTTGGATGTTTTTATTGTCTATACAACTGAGACGAATTCCACATCCTTCAGTGAACCCAAACGGATATTGAACTCGAACTCGATTTTCTGTGGTAGTTCCACAGTACCGGTCGCAGCGAGTTGAATTATTTGCTTCAGTTGAGGACACCACAAATATTGTAATGATTAGCGCGATGATTAACATTTTCTGATCAAATGAGCTGAATCGAAGCAAATCAAATCACCGAGTTCAGCAATTAAGCAAAAAAAAAAAAATCATGTATGCTGTATGCTGTTTGTTGGGAGGATGAGAGTTTGAGTTGTGGCCATGACGAATTTAAAGGGTTCAGTTGGCGTTGTTGCAGAGCTGATGTTTTTCAACTAATGCTGGGAGAAGATTGTGGAGGAATGGCTGTAATTGCTCTGTGATTTCACAGTAGGCGAGGA
This sequence comes from Panax ginseng, assembly GCA_020205605.1. Classification (NCBI taxonomy): domain Eukaryota; kingdom Viridiplantae; phylum Streptophyta; class Magnoliopsida; order Apiales; family Araliaceae; genus Panax; species Panax ginseng. The sequence goes on from CM035132.1 coordinate 20,796,700, forward strand.
CCATTTAAGCTACCTGAGACTTAGAACCAAACCAATTATCAGCTCCAACGGTCTTCTCCTCAAGCTACAAATCGGAGTTGGGGTGGATCAAAATTTAATTGAAGAGAGAGAAAAACGAGACCCCTAAATTCCGAGAGAGTTTGGCTCTGCCACTTTTTCCACGCCCATCTGCTTCCAGTTCTACCTTTTCTTATCACCTGGTCAATACAGGTTTAATGAGTCAGTTGTTTATTGTTTACTACCAAAAAGTAAATTGTTTATATTAACCAAGTGGATTTTTTTTTTTTTTTTTTTTTTAAAACATGAGGAGTCAAAAGCTGTACAAAAAGTCAAATATTTTATTTATTGTGCATTACATGTTCCAGACAAGTTTCGCAATTTAACTTTGTTTTGAATGGGGGCAAGTTTGTGCCCCGGGTCAAAAGATATTTCATTTTGTCACAAATGAAAATAACCTCAACGAATGAGATGGATTTACCAATTAAAATTAAATTTAGTTACTGCAATCGCTGAAAGAACGGCAAAATTAATGATTTAGTTATCGAAGTTGGCACGTTTTATTGAATACTTGATTAAATTTTTAAATTAACTCACTGAACTAATTTTTATTTTCAAATTGGGTCATTCCGTTAAAAAAAATTAACAGACGTTAAATTTTTATTTACGTGACGCTGACATGACAAAAAAAATAAAAAATATTGGTTATATGACAAAAAAAATCAAAAACAGATTTTAAAAATAAAAAAAATTAACATTTTAAAGTTTTAAAAATAACAGATTTTTTAATAACAGATTTTTTTAAAAAAACTGATTTTTAAAAAAAAACAGGTTTTTACAGAATTTTTTTAAAAACAGATTTTTTTAAAAAATAGAATTCTGTTTTTTTAAAAAATCTATTTTTAAAAAAATCCGTTTTTTAAAAAATTCTATTCCGTTAAAAACATAATTCTATAAAAATATAATTTTTTAAAAACAGAATTTTTTAAAATAAATTTTTTTAAAACAGAATTTTTAAAAAACGGAAACTTTTTAAAAACTGAATTTTTTAAAACAGATTTTTTACAAAAATAGAATTCTGGTTTTAAAAAATCCGTTTATTTTAAAATTCTGTTTTTAAAAAATTCTGTGTTTTTAAAAATTCTGTTTTTTTTTAAAAAAAACTGTTTTTAAAAAATTCTATTTTTAAAAAAAATCTGTTTTTAAAAAATCTGTTATTTTTAAAACTTTAAAATGTTAATTTTTTTATTTTTAAAATCTGTTTTTGATTTTTTTTGCCTCATAAGCAATTTTTTTTTTGCCACGTCAGCGCCACGTAGATAAAAAATTAACGTCTGTCAATTTTTTTTAACGGAATGACCCAATTTGAAAATAAAAATTAGTTCAGTAAGTTAATTTAAAAAATTAAAAGTTTAATCGGGTATTCAATAAAATGTGCCAACTTCGGTGACCAAATCATTAGTTTTGCCCTGAAACAACTAATACTATTAGACCGACTTTTGTTTCATCAATTAATTATATTTATATTTTGACATTATATTCGTTGGTTAAATAAAATATTGACACACATAAAATATCGTCTGCATGTCAGCACTCTATTTATCAATTGACCAATTTACCTAAAAATAAAGTTGATAATAAACACTTCCGAAGTTTTGAATATGGTACTCAGCCCTAGGGGATTAGTCTTTATATAAAGATAAAGATGGAGTTGCTGTTAATCGAGCTCTACCAAAAGTAAAAAAAATCTGGCTGAAACTTTCTTCTTGTCCACATATTATATCTATATTTCCTTGTTCTAAATTAAGAAACTCATCTTTGACTAAATAAATGTTCTGAAATTTAAGATTTTGATTTTTTATCTTGATAAACATTTTAATTTCGGACAAGGAGAATATTAAAATTTGCCAAAATAGAAAATTGAAAACTTAAATTATACTACTACCAAGTAAGGAATGGGATTCCCTCCTTTATGATATCCACCTAATTTTCTTTAATGTTATATTAATAGCATAAATATTATTTTTAACAACTGCACAATATCATATTTATTTGTGTCAAATATTATTATGTTGTTAAATATAATATTTTTGTTTTACTTTAACTTTCAAATTATGGATAATTAATATCTACAACAAAATGAGACAAAATATATGAAGAGTAGTAGAAAAGAGAGAAATAAAAATGAAATAAATCGGGAAAAAAAATACTTATATTTATCAACAAAAAATTATTTTACAAAAGAGTTGTTGAGATCGATGTATTGATAAAATATAAATAAAAGAAAAAATACTTAAATGATGTTTAAATTATGAAAACTCATAAATATTTATTAAAGTTATCATGGACCTTACTGCATGTCTAATATGGTAATGATATGTGTCAGATAATATTGAAACGATTGAGAACATAATGAAAAGTTTGACCCAGGCCAATATTCATTACAAAAGATTTTTAATAAGATGAACGATCGGTATAAAGAGCCAACTCTTAAAGAGCTACAAGGAATGATCATTAATCTGCAAGCCAATAGTGACGCTAGAGAAGTTGATATTGCATCTTGTAATGTCCAATTTTTTAGAATTTCTATATCATCCCACTTTAAGGTCTTAGAAATTGAAATATTAGCCTTCAAAGGGTTGATTTGAAACACTGTAGTTTCTCCTCTACAATCTTTAATAAAATTACTCTTAAGATTAATATCTGGAGTAATCGTATTCATGACCTTAATATATATATTCTATATATGAGTGCCATGTTAGAGGATAGAGGATCCATATCAAAAACGGCGTCTGTAAAAGTCGATGTTAAGGTTTTGAGAATTGTGGGATCAAGAAGAGGCGAAAAGTTTGAAAAACTATTAAAGTAAATTGGTCCTTAGAAAAAGAGATGAGGTAATACATCCTAACAAAGAATCGTTAAACTTTAGATGTCTCTTATCCCTTAAACACAACAATAGAAAGTGGGAAGGCCAATTAAGTTAGCGGTTTGGCCATGACTTGGACTAACCCAATATGCAAATATTTATAGCCTCTTCATTTGTTTCTTCTAGCAATCTTTTGGGTAACATCTCCACGGTCATATGACCTTGATTTATCGGAAGAGGCATTCAATGACTTAATAATATAATCGGACTTAAACAAAAAAGCGCCTTTATTGTACACTTGAGAAATAGGAGTTTTTGGGATAGACCGGTCTGTAAATGGGTCTCAATGTTCCTAATGGACACAATTTATTTAGTAGATGAATCCAAAGAGGGAGAAGAAGAAGATGAAGAGCTTCTTGACTTAGATAGATTTCTGAATAGGTTTGCCATTAGACGTATAAACGGTACCTAAAACTTAACAAGATAAGCAGGCAAGTTTTGATGAACTGGGAAGTCTACTACATGATTTATGTCAACACGGCTATACACACAACAACCTTAAACGACAACCAACTTACCCATAGCAAAACTACAAGCTTAATCTATAACAGTATTTAGATGATGTTTATAACAAAATGAGCAGATTCAGGAAGAAAGAAGTCAAAATATCTTCAAACAAGATCAAACTCTATCTTGGCTTTGATACCAATTGTCCAGGATCATATAGAGATTATGATATAAATAAAATAAGCGGAATATTATTGAATAACATACAAATATTAGGAGTATCCTGCAAAAACTCTCTGGTTAAGAAGTCTGGCAAAGAGTTAGAGTCTCCTTTAATAAACTCAATGTCAAAATCAAAGGCTGATAGCAAGGCTTGCCTCCAAGCAAAAATCTGTTTAGAAGCAAAGTTTTTAACGTCCTTCTCTAAGACTTCTTTGGCTGATTTACAATCAACTCTAAGAAGGAATCTCTGGTTTAAGAGATCTCCTTGGAATTTATCAATACACAGAACTATGGAACAAATTTCCTTTTTTATAGTAGAATAGTTTTTCTGTGCATCATTCCATTTTTCAGAAACAAAACAAACTAAAACTTCGTTTGAGTTTATAATTTGTTTTAGAATGCCCCCAAATCCTTTGTCTGAAGCATCAGTTTCGACAATCTTTGGAACATCAAGATTAGAGAAATATAGACACAGTAAGGATTTCACATGAGCCTTATTCCTTTTAATGGCTTGAGTACATTCTTCTGTCCTAGGTGTAGGCTTCTTATTTAATCTTTTGTAAAGAGGAGCAACATCAATCGCCAGATCTTTATAAAAATCTCTAACATAATTAACACTTCCCATAAATCTCTGGAGCTGTTTTTGATCCAAGATTTTGTCTGAAAATTTATTAGCGAATGCAATGGCTCTGTCGACTGGGAAATATTTACCTTGAGAAATTTCAAATCCCAGAAAACTTATCTTCATTTGGAATAACAGAATTTTGCTAGCTAAAACCACAAGACCTTCTCTTTTAACATCTTTTTTGAAAACGTTTAAATGTTTCCAATGTTGATCAATGTCTTTTGAGAAGACTAAGACATCATCAATATAAACAATCATAAAATCCATAAATGGATTAAAGATTTCATTCATGATGTTCTGAAACTCAGATGGCGCATTTTTAAGACCAAAACCCAGAACATTCCATTCGTAATGCCCAAATGGCACTGTAAACACTGTTTTATACTTATCTTCTTCTTTAATCTGGATTTGCCAGTATCCACTCTTCATATCGAATTTGGAGAAGATATTTGCTTTAAGCAACCGATTTAGTAGATCCCTCTTGTTTGGAATTGGATATCTAATCCATCTCAAAACTTTATTTAGAGGTTTATAGTTAATCACTAGCCTTGGAACTCCCTTTTCTATTTCTGCAGCATTTTCTACGTAAAAAGCAGAACATGATCATGGCGAGTAACTTTTCCTTATTAATCCCTTTTTTCAGAGATCATTGATTTCTTCTTGGCAAAGCTTAAGAAACCTTTCATTCATTTGAATCGGTCTTACTTTTGTAGGAATAGACTTCTCATTGAATCCTTCTATGTAGGGCAAAGAGATGACATGTGTAACGACCCCAAAATAGGTCCATTCCATCCAACCCATTCTGAGTCGCCAAATACATGGTACAGAAAATAACTACAACTTTATTACAACAATTGTCGTACAAAATACAACAACACATATCTTTGTGAGTTTGGATACAAATATATATCAAGCTGTGACTCATGTCCCCGTAGTGGATAAGACCTCATAATGACACCTTACATAAAGGTATAGTCGAAAATTGTTTTAGAAATTAAAATCTTTGGGAAGTGCTCAAGGAAACCTTCGCATGGGAGGAGGCCATGTCTCAGGTTATGGTAGATATCATATGGCCACAAAATTATCCTTGGTTGACCCAATAGACCCCAAAGAAAAACGAGAAGATTACTGCGACGCCCCTAAAATAGGTCCATTCCATCCAACCCATTCTGAGTCGCCAAATACATGGTACAGAAATAACTACAACTTTATTATTACAACATATAAACTGTGAGTTTAAATACAGATATTGTCATCTAGACAATATCCACATACAAATAAATTTTCGTCACAATTATTGATATATTATTTTACAACAATGGTGAGGACTACTAAACAACTCTCCCTAGAACTTTCATTCCATACCCCGACTGCACTCGCTTATATTCTCGCCTCACGAGAAGAAAAATGGAACAAAAAGGAAAGGGTGAGCTCGACTAATTGATAAAAATATTATGACTAAGATAATATACAAAAAATTATTGTTAGTCTTCAACGGGGAAAAATATAATAGAATACAATAGACAACAAGTTTTAAATCAATATTCGCAATGAAATAATAATTCATTAGAAGAGTTAAGTAGAGAATGCAAACTACTATCTTCTATGTATGAATTTTAAAGTTCATCGTCTATTTTTATCCTGTAACATCAATCAATATATATACGAGATCAAATATTCATCCTGCACTTACAAAGCCAAGGACATTCACGATTGGTCATGTTCATCTAAACACACTGTTCATCTTTTTACTACTGGGCCAAAGATATTCATCGAAATCATTCATCTTTGCACTACGGGCCAAAGATATTCATCGAAATCATTCATCTTTGCCTTACTGGGCCAAAGATATTCATCATAAATCATTCATCATTTAAGACCGAGGATGATGAAAATATTTTTAAAAAGCGAATCCGGTGAATCAAAATGACAAGGATTAAGGATTAAGGATTAGTACTTTGTTTTATCCGTCCAAAAATACCTCAAAAATAATCATAGTGGTGTAAAATTCAAGAATGATCAAAACATGGATACAATCAAAGCTAGTGTCCGAATAGATATTTTTGGATGAAAAGGAAAATTTTCATTTTTCGATGAATAATAGTATCGTGATTCGTGAATAAGGTCAGATACGTGAATAGTGCAGTATCGTGAATAGTAATTCAGACACCAAAAGATAGAAATTTCACAAAAAACATCATCACGCTTATGAATAATACTACTCGTGAATAAGTAACTCGTGAATAGTAACTCATGAATAGTAACTTCGTGAATAAGAACTCATGAATAAGTAACCCCATACATGAAAAAGTTCCAAATTTGATAAAAAGTTTCAACCAATATTTCAAAGATAATGATATTGAAGAAATAATATCATTTGAGAAGAAAATAACATCCCTTACCTCGAAAGGCAGTCTTACAGTTAAAACAGGATATAGGCTATGACTTGAACTTGCACCGTATAGCAATACTCAAAGTATACTCAAAATCTTCGACAAGAATAAAACTCGATAATAGAGAGAAAACTTGATTTACGGTGTGATTTTCAATTCTAACCCTAAGACCTATTTATAGGAAATTGCTTAGAACACCAAAGTTAGAAAATTTAATATAATATTAATATATATAAAAATATTATACGTATTCCTTGAAATCTTAATCTCAGCAATTCACACATGCCAACCTTCTAGAAAAAAATAAAAAAACGTTTTTCTAATTTAAAATAATTTAAACTTCCAAAAATCAATTATTTTGAGACTTGAACTTCAATAATTCATAATAAATAGCCCTTTTGCCGAAAATTCAAATCTCGCGTGTTTTTATAGGAAATTCAATTCTCTACAACTTTACTGAAGAAAGTTTTTCCAAATTCCAAACAGAAATTGACCGAAATCCATAAGCGGCCGATTTTACTGTGCTATAATCAAATTTTGATTCAATAATTGTGTCCACCAACACACAAAATATGTGTTAAACATTTAATGCCACAAAAATACTTTTCCTCCTCATATACTCATATATCCCACATTAATTATAAAATATCATCAGTTAATATATTATTAAAATAATATATTTAAATAAATTATTTTATCGGAAAAAGAAAAATATTAATTTTCAACAATTGTCACATTAAAATTTTCTCCATCTATATCCACATAAAATCAATATTTTCCTCATCATATAAATCAATAATTAATTATTCACAAATAATATTACAGAATCACAATATTGACAACTGACCAGTAGGTTCAAGGAAAGAGGGCTTTCCAATAAGAATTTCTCACTTCTGGTAGCGTTGATTAGGTGACCAAACCTCTCCTTAGATGAACTTTCTAGACATTGCCAATAATGTTATCTAATAATATTATTCAGATAATATGAATTATTGGTTCGATAATGAAAAATCTTTGTAATGACAATTATTGAAACAACAAAGAATATAAAATACCAACGCAAAGAATTATTGAATCAATAAAATAAAATATGAGCAGTAATTCTTCGTAACCATTATTGAGTAGTGTCTTCTTTACGTAAGAATCAATAATTGGTGCAATACTGCAGTATCTTCTTGTGCGATACAGCAGACATCGTGTGTTTTAACCACCGGGTATTCCAATGATGTAAAGCAGTAATAACTACTGTAGTTATTTTTAAACAACTTATTTTTGTCGTTTTCTTCGTCCAATCGCTTTTTCAGTTATGGTGCCCACATGGTATGGTCGCGGCAGGTCGCGCACGAATATTCCCCGACAAAGCATTTAATATTCCACGACCAACGAATATTCCCCGACAACAATGAATATTGAATAACCACTTGCTTATTTTGAAATATTTGCGTATTTTACCCATAACTATCCACATTAATCACATCAACCCTTATTATTTCAAAATAATAAATAAAGGAAATTCCTTTTTATTTAAAAAAAATTTCGGGGTCTTACAATTACTATCATATTCTTCCCAATGATGAGTCTTCTCTTGACATATCATTATCTCCACTGTCTCTAATTGAGGGTTATATTTCAAATAGACTCCAAGATCATATAGATAGTGCTGGTAGATATACTCAGCAAGTGGATGAGCACAACCTTGTCTTATGATGACACGAGGTTGTATGTCATTAGACATCTTGTATGATAGTGGCAAAACACCCTTCCAAGTTAAATTCACCTCACCTCAACATCTATAGACCCACCGATTCTATTCCTTCTTATTCCCCATTTCGACCCAAATTTACACTTTTATTACACGAAAGGAATTGTGAAGCAAAAGGGTGAAAGCACAACTAACTTCGATAAAGAATATCATGACTAAAGATAAATAAATTATCAATAGCCTTCAACAGTAATAAATCAGAGATTTAGAACATATAATAGATGATAAAACTTTTCAACCATAGTTGCAGCGGAACGAGCAATCCATTAGAAGAGTCATATAGACCATAAAGTCCATTATCTTCTTCATGTTAAAAGTCCACCAACAATATTTTATCCCTGTAACATCAATCAACAATTCCTTTTCACAATCATATGAATAACTCATAATCATAATTGTGATTCTAAATTTCTCTTCTCATCCAAAACGAAGATAATTTTCATCACCTGAAACATCAAAGATCATGGTTATACCAAATTACAGTTCCTGTTCTTAACCATACTAATAAATTCATCTTTGCACCACGGGCCAAAGATATTCATCAACAGTTCATCTTTGCACTATATGCCAAAGATATTCAACAACAAGTCATATTTGCACTACAGGCCAAAGATATTCATATCTCAAAGAAATACATAATCATTTCATCCTTGCACTACTGATGTTTAAAGATATTCAACAAAGTCATCTTTGTACTCTACGGGCCAAAGCTATTCAACAATAATTGATCTTTTGACTTCTGGACCAAAGATATTCATGATAATTGATCTTCAGACTACAGCCAAAGATATTCATATCTCAAAGAAATCCATAATCATTTCAGAATTTATATAAACCATAACTATAACCATATATGTTAATCAATTCACACTTCAGACTTAAGCTAAAGATATTCAATTATAAATTCAATGGTCACGCGATCATACCCCGTCAACAATTCAACTTTACACTCTTGGCTAAAAGAGAACCTATAGTCATGATCATACCAACAATCTACCCATCTTTACACTCAAGTCAAAGAGAAATATCATCATTAGGGTTATAAGAATGTTATATAAAAACAATATAATCAATATATAGATTTAATCTCAAGAGTAAGATTCATAAATCAATGATCTCATAACACCTTAATTAAAATATTATAAATCACTTAATAATCTCATAATCTAATATTATTATTATTACCATAATATTTTAATCATTTCTTAGGCTTATAAATAATTTATTCCAATTATTTATACTTTAATTAATGCATTTAATCATCTAAAAATGCCAAACTCATAAGATCTCATCACCAATAACCAAAACCCTCATCAAAAAAATCTGCATATACCTCATATATGATTCTCAAGCCATAAAATCATATTTTTCAATTTTTTTACTTCACAAAACAAATTTAATTGATTTACTCATAACTAGAATATTTTCATGAAAAATATCAAATCCGTTCTAAAAATATTTCTTTTCTGGGATTTAGCATAATATAGTTCCATATTGAACATATATTTTTCTCAGAATTTTTAAAATTCATTTACTATTTTTCACATGGCCAAAACCACCGAATATTCATACATTTATCATAAATTGTACTTTTATCCAAAAATTCCAAAATTCACAGGGTATACTGATATTATATAGATATACTTCCAATAAAAATTTCATCAATTTTGGAGTTAACCACAAGGAGTTATAAGCGTTTACTTTTAAAATACTCTTTTCTCATAAAATCCATAATTCTTAATCTATACATCCAAAAATCGCCATTTTTGGACACAATCAACAAAAATCATCAAACTATCATTTCAAATTTTTTCAGAATTTTTGAAGGTCTGAAAAGTTACGAAACATGAAAAACATAACAACCCTTAAAATCCCTTACCTCAAAAGATTTATACTTCTAGCTGAAACACCGGATATAGGCTATGACTTGAACTTGCACCGTATAGCAATACTCAAAGTATACTCAAAATACTCACAAGAATACGCTCGATAATAGAGAGAGAAAACTTGATTTACGGTGTGATTTTCAATTCTAACCTAAGCACCTATTTATAGGAAATTGCTTAGAACACCAAAGTAGAAAATTTAATAAATTAATATTATTTATACAAATATTATACGCATCATTTGAAATTTGAATTTCAGCTCTCAACACATTTATATCGCATGTTAAATGAGTCCCAACAATGAAAAAAACGTTTTTGTAATTAAAAATATTTTAAACTTCCAAAAATCAATTATTTCGGAACTTCGAAACTTCAATAATTCATAATAAATAGCCCTTTTGTCAGAAAATTCGAATCTCGCGAGTTTTTATAGGAATTTCAATTCTCTACAACTTTGCAGAAGACAGTTTTTCCAAATTCTAAACAGAAATTGACCAAAATCCACAAACGGGCGATTGTACAGGCTATAATCAAATTTCGGTCAATAATTGTGTCCACCAACACACAAAATATGTGTTAAACATTTAATGCCACAAAAATACTCTTCCTCCACATATACTCATATATCCCACATTCATTATAAAAATATCACCGTTAATATATTATTAAAATAATATATTTAAATAAATTATTTTATCGAGAAAAAGATAAAATATTAATTTTCAACAATTGTCACATTAAAATTTTCTCCATCTATATCCACATAAAATCAATATTTTCCTCATCATATAAATCAATAATTAATTATTCACAAATATTATTACAAAATCACAAGATCGGCAACCTGTGCCGCTCGAGGAAAGAGGGCTTTCCAATAAGAATTTTTCCTTCTTGGCAAGCAATTAGGTGACCAAACCTCTCCTTGAGATGAACTTTCTAGACATTGCCAATAATGTTATCTAATAATATTATTAGGATAATATGAATTATTGCTCGATAATGAAAAATACTGTGTAGTGACAATTATTAAAATAACAGTAATATAAAATATCAACGCAACAATTATTGAATCAATAAAATACTGAACAGTAATTATTGTAACAATTATTGAGTAATGCCTTCTGAAAAAAAATTATCATGCTTCATGAATAGTACTCGTGAATAGCAACTCGTGAATAGTAACCCGTGAATAGTAACTCGTGAATAGTAACTCATGAATAGTAACTATAGAAAAATTGAATACTTTTATTTCATAAAATTCGGGGTCTTACAACATGCTTTTTTCTATTCCAGAAAGCAGTAGGATCTGTAGAACATATTTCTTTACATAAATTCTCTTGGTAAGTTTTAACTTTGAGCTTAAACTTGTCATCTTTAAGATGTTCTTCAATCTTCTTTATTTCTAACTCTTGTTTGAGAAAAAAAAGAAAATCTTCTTTGCGTTTAAGCAAATGATTGACGCCTTGATAGCGATGTTCTGAAATAAAATCAAATTTGACCTATAACCCCTCCTTATTAGTACTTATTCCCTTATGGTCAATAGAAATGGGGAAAAGTAAACTAATAAAAGGCGTACCCAAAATAGCTGCCTGAGCCATATTCTTGACTAAAAGGAATGGAGTTTCAAAACAAACCCCATTATTGCATACCACGGCGTCTGATAATTTATAATTAATATTCAATTGGCTCCATCGCCAGACTCAAAGATTCGAAATTTGTTTTTGAATAATATTTGGAAGGAACTAGACCTTCAGCCAGACAATTTAAGTCTGCTCCCGAATCAATCAATGCTTCAGTAGTGACTGAGAACTCATCTTCAATAAGAATAGTAATTTTCACATACCACTTCTGAGTGATAATTCTATCAATCAAGTTGATTTTTAATCATTTTGAACTAGATTCTCCTAGAATGATTCGCCTATCTTGAGTGGAAAAGTCAAGGACTTCATCCTCAAAATCATCAGCATCATCATCATTGATAATAGGTGAATTTGATTCATCCATTTTGCCTTTACCTTTATCATCTTTTGCCTTTAAGCGGTAATTTCCTTTTGATCTGCTTGATTTCTCTTTTCAAGTCCACAATATCAACTTCTCTAGCGTCACTATTGGCTTGCAGATTAATGATCATTCCTTGTAGCTCTTTAAGAGTTGGCTCTTTATGCCGGTCGTTCACCTTATTAAAGATCTATTGTAATGAATATTGGCCTAGGTCAAACCTTTCATTATCTTCATCAGAAGATTTTTTCTTGCTTTTAGCAAGCATAATATATTTCTCGATCATTTGTCTCTTTTGACCAGAGTCTTCCAATTGATCAATAATATCAAGGATAAAACTATCTTCCTTATATAGAACATTAATAGAGAGTCCATTTAAGGCACACAAGCAGGCTTCCCAGTTGGTTATTTTTCTTCTTAGTAGTACACTTCTTAGTAGTACACTCAGGGCTTTTGTGACCTATCTTGCCACATTTATAGCATGTTGGAGGTTTTGAACTGGTCACCTTTCTTTTAGATGACTTTATCCTTTTAGGTTGATCTTCTTTGGTCTGATGTTTAGACCTTTTATGATGATAATTCCTTTTAGATTTCTTGTTATCTTTAAAAGCAGAAGATTCTTTTCCAGTTCTTCTTTTACGCTTATCCTTAGGGATTTCAGCAAGGCCATATTGCTCACAAAAATCTCCTAGGGCTCGCTTTCCTCTAGATATTTCCTCTGAAATTTGCTTCTAGATCTTCAAAATATTGCACAGATCCGCACCTTCAGCAATGACTTCTGAAGCTAATTCTCCATAGGTGTGACGCCCCCAAAATAGGTTCATTCCATCCAACCCATTCTGAGTCGCCAAATACATGGTACAGAAACAACTACGACTTTATTAATACAATTGTCGTGCAAAATACTACAATACATAATTGTGAGTTTTAATATAAATATTGTAACGTATATAATACGACAATATTCATACTCAAATTATTACATGCCATATAAAGTACAGCAACAAATATTTCAAGTCTCCAAAGGGACACGAGAAGAATTTTGTTCTCTTCTTTTTAATGCGGTGCACTTTTGACGCTTCTAGGTTGGGTTCGCCTCACCCTATTGTTGTTCACCAAAATCAATTATTAAGTGACGTATAAAATACGACACATACATCTTAGGTCCTCAATGCAATTATATATTGCATGTCATGCCGTTTTATAACATATTGAGAAACTTGGACAGTCTCGGACCATCACACTATTCCCTTGTTATCTCCGCTCAACCCAGCTACACTTTTATTACCTGAAAGGAATTGTGAAACAAAAAGGTGAGCACAACTAGCCCAGTAAAGAATATAATGACTAAAGATAATTAAATTATCAATAGTCTTCATCAGTAATAAATCAGAGATTTAGAACATATGGTAGATGATAAAAGTTTTCAACCATAGTTGCAGCGGAACGAACAATCCATTAGAAGAGTCAAATAGACCATAAAGTCTATTATCTTCTCCACATTAAAAGTCAACCAATAATGTTTTATCCTTGTAACATCAATCAACAGTTCCTTTCCACAATCATATGAATAACTCATAATCATAATTGTGATTCTAAATTACTCTTCGCATCTAAGATGAAGATAATTTTCATCACCTGTCTTTACCTGAAACATCAAAGATTATGGTTATACCAAATCACAGTTCCTGTTCATAATCATACTAATAAATTCATCTTTGCACCACGGCCAAAGATATTCATCAATAGTTCATCTTTGCACTACATGTCAAAGATATTCAACAACAAGTCATCTTTGCACTACGGGCCAAAGATATTCAACAACAGGTCATCTTTGCACTACAGACCAAAGATATTCATCAATAATTGGTCTTTGCACTACAGGCCAAATATATTCATATCTTAAAGAAATACATAATCATTTCAGAATTTATATAAACCATAATTATAACCATATATGTTAATCAATTCACCTTTGCACTTAAGCTAAAGATATTCAATTATAAATTCAATGGTCATGATCATACCAGTCAATAATTCAACTTTGCACTACTGGCCAAAGAGAACCCATAGTCGCGATCATACCAATAATCTACCCATCTTTACACTTAAGTCAAAGAGAAATATCATCATTAGGGTTATAAGAATGTTATATATGATAATAAAAATAATATGATCAACAACCTCATTTAATTGCAAAAGTAAGATTCATAAATCAATGATTTTATAACACCTTAATCCAAATGTTATAAATCACTTAATAATCTCATAATCTAATATTATTAATATTACCACAATATTTTAATCATTTCTTAAATTTATAAACAATTTATTTTAATTGTTTACACTTTACTAATAAAAGCATTTAATCATCCAAAAATGTCAAACTCATAAAATTTCATTATCAATAACCAAAACCCTCATAAAAAATCTGCATATACCTTATATAGGATTCTCAAGCCATAAAATCCTATTTTTCAATTTTTCTACTTCACATAACATATTTAATTCATTTACTCATAACTAGTCTATTTTCATGAAAAATACTAAATCACTTCAAAAAATATTTCTTTTCTGGGATTTAGCATAATATAGTCCCATATTAAACATATATTTTTCTCAGAATTTTTAAAATTTATTTACTATTTTTCACATGACCAAAACCACCGAATATTCAGACATTTATCATAAATTGTACTTTTATCCAAAAATTTCAAAATTTATAAAGTATACTGATATTATATAGATGTACTCCCAATAAAAATTTCATCAATTTTGGAGTTAATCAGAAGGAGTTATAAGGGTTTACTTTTAAAATAGTCTTTTCTCATAAAATCCATAACTCCTAATCTATACATCCAAAAATCGCCATTTTTGGACACAATCTACAAAACTCATCAAATTATCTTTTCAAATTTTTTCAGAATTTTTGAAGGTCGAAAAAATTACGAAACTGAAAAACATAATAACCCTTAAAATCCCTTACAATCCCTTACCTCAAAAGAAGCGAAGACTTACATTTGGAATAATATTTGAAACGAACTTGCACCGTATAGAAACACTCAAGATATCAAAATACTCACAAGAATACACTCGATAATATAGAGAGAGAAATAGAGAGAAAACTTCAGTTTCTAGTATGATTTTCAATTCTAACTTAAGCACCCTATTTATAGGAAAATGCTTAGAACACCAAAGTAGAAAATTTAATAAAATAATAATATATTTATACAAATTTCCTTAGAACACCAAGAATCTGAATTTAGCAACTTATCACATGTTTAATGAGGCCACAAAATGTAAATAAAACATTTTTCTTAAAAAATAATAATTAAAACTTCAAAAATCAATTATTCTGGAACTTTGGAACTTTAATAATTCATAATAAATAGCCCTTTTATCAAAAAAATTCAAAAAACATGTCCTTTCTATAGGAAATTCCATTCTCTACAACTTTGCAGAAGAAAGTTTTTCCAAATTCTAAACAGAAATTGACCGAAATCCACAAACGAACGATTTTACAGGCTATAATCAAATTTAAGTCAGAATTTGTGTCAACCAACATGTTTAACATGTGTTAAACATTTTTTTGTAATACACAAAACATGTGTTTAGCATTTAATATAACAAAACTACTCTTCCTCCTCATTTATTCATATATTACACATTCATTGTAAAAATATCACCATTATTATATTACTGTAATATAATAATATATTTTATCAGAAAAGATAAAATATCAATTTTCAACAATTGTCACATTAAAAATGTTCCATCTATAACCACACAAAATGGATATTTTTCTTATCATATAAATCAATAATTAATTATTCACAAATAATATTACAGATCCACAATATAGTGACAACTAGGAACAGGTGTCGAGGAAGAGGGGCTTCCAATAAGGATTTCTCCTTCTTGGCGGCTTGATTAGATGACCAAACCTCTCCTTGATAGAACTTTCTAGACATTGCCAATAATGCTATCTAATAATATTATCCAAATAACATGAATTATTGATCCGATAATGGAAAATACTGTGCCTTGATAATTATTGAAACAACAATAATATAAAATATCAACGTAGTAATTATTGAATCAATAAAATAAAATATTGAATAGTAATTACTGTAACAATTATTGAGTAATGCCTTCTTACGATTTTTTTTTTATCATGCTTCATGAATAGTACTCGTGAATAGTAACTCATGAATAATAACTCATGAATACTAACTCGTGAATAGTAACTCATGAATAGTTACTATAAGAAAAATTTGAATACTTTTATTTTATAAAATTCGGGGTCTTACAATAGGTATATTCATCCCAGGGAATTATTCCATCCTTTTTATTTTTTTAACCTTGTTTTAACTCTTTGAGAGAACAAAACAGGTAAACCTTCAATGAATTTTTCTTTCCAGTAATCGCTATTGCAGTCTGTTTTGTTAAGCACCTTAGAGAAAAATGTGTCACGATAGTACTTGAATTCAGAGAGCGATTTGCACTTTAAGTTGCTTAATTTCTCATACGTTCTTGATATTACCAGTTGATTGTTGCCCACAAAATGGCGCATGATGGTATACAACAAAGTGTTAACTGCATCCTCCACAAACACGGGCTCATTAATAGCATCGACGCCCTTTTGAACTTGAAAATTAAAGATGCTCTCCTTTGTTTCGCTTGTTAAGAGGTTATCCCACCAAAGTCCAAGTTGACCTACGAAACCAGATGCTAAAGCTTGAGCAATCCTTTTTTCAGAGTTCATTTTGCTCCTAGCTGCTTAGGCAAACATCGTCATTTGTTTTATAAGAACTACTATTTGATAGTCGATAAGACCATCAAGGTTCCATTCACAAATATATTCTCCACTAAACTGGACTCCATCATTAAATGCTCTATTTTCAAACTGAGAATCAATAGGAGATGGACGATGATAATAGGGCTGGTTTTTAACCTTTCCCCATTTTAACATGTTTACCTGAGGATCTTCCTGTTCCTCTTGAATTTTATTTAAGATCTCATCAAGATCTAATCCATGATTTTCGAGAACCAAAATGGAAGGACCTTGAGAAGTAGATCCGGTAGATATCCATTTTAAAGACAACTTTTCTAATCTATTCTTCAGTTCTTCAAACATTTCTGTAGAAGCAGTTCCTAGTTTAAACTCTTTAGACATCTTGGGTGGAGGCTTAAATAGGATTTATCCTGGCTTCTCCTGTGACACCCCAAAAATAGGTCTACATCCCCCATTCTGAGTTGTCAATACACGGTACAGAAACAGCTACAACTTTATTATTACAATAGTAAAACTGTGAGTTTAAATACAGATATTGCCATCTAGACAATATCCACATATAAATAAATCCTCATCATAATTATTGATACATTATTTTACAACAATGGTGAGGACTACTAAACAACTCTCCCTAGAACTTTCATTTCATACCCCCACTCGTCTCGCATTTATATTCTCGCCTCCGAGAAGAAAAATGGAACAAAAAGGAAAAGGTGAGCTCGATTAGCCCGAAAAAAGAATATTATGACTAAGATAATATACAACAAAATTATCGTTAGTCTTCAACAGGAAAAATATAATAGAATACAATAGACAACAAGTTTTAAATCAATATTCATAATGAAATAATAATTCATTAGAAGAGTTAAGTAGAGAATGCAAACTACTATCTTCATGTATGAATTTTAAAGTTCATAAATCTATTTTTATCCCTGTAACATCAATCAATATATATCCGGGATCAAATATTCATCCTTGCACTACTGGCCAAGGATATTCACCCGATTGGTCATGTTCATCTAAACACTGCTCATCTTTGCACTACGGGCCAAAGATATTCATCGAAAATCATTCATCTTTTGCTACTGGCCAAAGATATTCATCGAAATCATTCATCTTTTGACCATCGCCAAAGATATTCATCATAAATCATTCATCTTTGCACTACAGCCAAAGATATTCAATAATATCATCATTTAAGACCCGAGGATGATGAAAATATTTTTTTAAAAAAGCGAATCCGGTGAAACAAAATGACAAGGATTAAGGATTAAGGATTGAGTACTTTTGTTTTATCCACGTCCAAAAATACCTCAAAAATAATCATAGTGGTGTAAAATTCAAGAATGATCAAAACATGGATACAATCAAAGCTAGTATCACAATAGATATTTTTGACGAAAAGAAAAATTTTCATTTTCAGATGAATAGTCTTGAAATGATTAGTGAATAAGATCAGATATCGTGAATAGTCTTCAGTATCGTGAATAGTAACTCGACACCAAAAGTTCCAAATTTGATAAAACTTCAGATTAATATTTCAAAGATAATGATATTGAAGAAATAATATCATTCTGAAAAAAATAATATCCCTTACCTCGAAAAGATCAAGATTTAAGCTGGAATATTGGATATAAAGCTATATCTTGAACTTTCACCAGTATATAATACTCAAAGTATACTCAAAATACTCACAAGAATAAATTTCGATAATATAAAGAAAGAAAACTTCAGTTTACGGTGTGATTTTCAATTCTAATCTAAGCACCTATTTATAGGAAATTGCTTAGAACACAAAAACAGAAAATTTATTATAATAATAATATATATAAAAATTTCTACGCCCATTCTTAGAATCTGAATACAAACCACATGCTCCTTCTAGAAGAAGTAAAAAAACGTTTTCATAAAATAAATAATTAAAACTTCCAAAAATCAATTATTTGAGACTTTGAACTTCAATAATTCATAATAAATAGCCCTTTTGTCGGAAAATTGAATCTCGCTAGTTTTTATAGAAAATTCAATTCTCTACAACTTTGCGAAGAAAGTTTTCCAAATTCCAAGCGAAATTGGACCGAAATCCACAAAGCAGAAGCGATTTTAGAATTTATAATCAAATTTCGGTCAATAAATGGGGTCCCGACATGTTTAACATGTTTTAAACATTTATTGCAACAAAAATACTCTTCCTCCTCGTATACTCATATATCCCACATTCGTTGTAAAAATATCACCATTATTATATTATTAAAATATAATATTATATATATTTAAATGAATTATTTTATATCGAAAAAGATAAAATTTCAATTTTCAACAATTGTCACATTAAAAATTTTCTCCATCTATATCCACATAAAATCAATATTTTCCTCATCATATGAATCAATAATTAATTATTCATAAATAATTTTCTGAGAATCACAATATCGACAACCGGGCGGTTCAGGAAAGAGGGCTTTCAATAAGAATTTCTCCTTCTTGGCGCAGTGATTAGGTGACCAAACCTCTCCTTAGACGAACTTTCTAGACATTGCCAATAATGTTATCTAATAATATTATTCGAGATAATATGAATTATTGCTTCGATAATGAAAAATCTTGTGTAATGACAATTATTAAAACAACAAAGAATATAAAATATCAACGCGACAATTATTGAATCAATAAAATAAAACACCGAATGAAAGTAATTATCGTAACCATTATTGAGTAGTGCCTTCTTATGTAAGAGTCAATAATTAGTGCAATACTGTGGTGTCTTCGTGCAACAACGCGTATTCATGTGTTTTTAACCAACGGTATTCCAACAAATGTCAGCCGGTAATAACTACGCCGTTATTTTTAAACAACTTATATTTGTCATTTTCTTCCTCCAATCGCTTTTCGTTATGGGGCCCACACATGGTTGTGCCGTCGTACGAATATTCCCCGACAGTACGAATATTCCACGACCAAACGAATATTCACCGACAACAATGAATATTTTATAACCACTTACTTATTTTGAAATATTTGCGTATTTTACCCATAACTATCCACATTAATCACATCAACCCTTACTATTTCAAAATAATAATTAGAGGAAATTAAATTTTATTTATTAATTATTTGGGATCTTACAACCTCCCTCCTTATGAAATTTCATCCTCGAAATTGGACGTACGTATACAGTGTTTGAAAAGATGAGGATACCTCGCTTTCATTTCCGTTTCCAACTCCCGGTCATTTTCTATATAGCATGGTTTCTCCACAAGACTTTAACTTGTGGTATGACCTTCGTCGTAGGACATGCTCCTTCCTATCCAAAATCTTGGCAGTACTTCCTCATACGTTAAGTCTTGGCTATCTCGTCTTGGGTTCTAACTCAATAACGTGATTCGGGTCTTTCACATATTTCTGAATATGGATATGTGAAACACATTATGAACACGAGACATACTTGGAGGTAACGCGAGTCTATAGGCTACATTTCCTACTCGGTCAAGAATTTGAAATGGACCAATAAATCGTGGATTGAGCTTTCCTCTCTTCCGAATCTTGTAACTCCCTTCCGTGGGGCAACACGCAACAATACATGATCCCCTATACTAAATTCCACATCCTTTCGATGAAGATCCGCATAACTCTTTTTGTCGATCTTGTGCCGCTTTGTATACGTTGTCGAATCATTTGGATCTTTTCGGTGAGTCATACGTATTTAATTCGGGTCTCAACAATGTTGCTTCACCCACCTCATCCCAACATATTGGAGAAGCGACACTTTTTCGTCCATATAATGCTTGAATGGGGCCACACCTATACTTGCTCGATAACTATTGTTGTAGGAGAATTCCACCAATGGTAAATACTTATCCCAACCGCCCTTGAAGTCTAGGGACACGAGTCTTAATAAATCTTCAAGAGTTTGAATAGTCTCTCTCGATTGTCCGTCTGGTTTGAGGATGGTATGCGAATCGAATCTTAAATCCGTACCCATAGCTTTTTTGTAAGCTAACCCAAAATCTTAAAGTGAATCTTGGGTCACGATCCGAAACTATGGATCTTGGCATGCCATACAATCTCACAATCTCATTTACGTACATTTGAGCAAGGCGTTCGAGGAATAAGTCTCCGTATCGGCAAGAAATGAGCAGACTTGGTTAATCTATCAACAATAACCCAAATAGCATTTATGCCTTGAGAAACCGTGGGAAGTCCGTGAACGAAATCCATGGTAATGTGTTCCACTTCCATTTCGGAATCTCAAGTGGTTGCAATGGTCCCTCAGGCACTGATGTCTTCGCGCCTTTACACGTTGACAAGTTAAATATGTTGAGATAAACTTTGCAATCTCTCTCTTCATATTGTTCCACCAAAATGTATGTCGAAGATCACGATACATTTTAGTACTTCCGGATGGATTGCAAATGGTGTATTGTGTGCCTCCATCATAATATTATACTTCAAATCGGAATCGTTAGGAACACAAAGTGCGAGTGGACTCAAGTATTCCTTCTTCATCAATTCTCGCTTAGGAATAGCTCCTTCTTGTACTTTCTTCTTCATATGCATCGACTCCGATTCGGTGGCTTGAGCAACCTTAACTTTTCTATTAAAGTTGGCTTTATCGCCATCTTGACATCATCGCCTCGTTCCTGCGTATGATCTTCTACTCAACGCTATAACTACCACGTTTCGCTTTTCCAGGATGGTATTGAATAGTGTGGTCGTAGTCTTTCAATAGCTCGAGCCAACGTCATTGCCGCGTGTTAAGTTCTTTTGAGTGAAGAAATATTTAAGGCTTTTTTATGGTGCGAATATATCTCCACTTTCTCCCCATATAGATAGTGCCTCCGGATCTTTAAGCATGAAACGATTGGCCGCTAACTCTAGATCATGAGTAGGATAATTCCTCTCATATTCTTTAAGTTGTCATGAGGTAAAGCTATGACTTTCCCACGTTGCATGAGAACACATCCTAACCCTTTGCTGCAAGCATCATTGTAGATAATAAATCCATCCGAACCGGATGGTATTTTGTAAGAACAGTCTTAGAAATAAGTCTCCTCTTAAGCTCTTGGAAACTCCTCTCGCATTCTTCGCTCCAAACGAATTTTGTATCCTTCCGAGTTAGATGAGTTAACGGAGTAGCGATTAGAGAAAATCCTTCCATGAATCTCCGATAATAACCAGCTAAGCCCAAAAAGCTACGTACTTGACCACCGACTTGGTTGCTCTCTAACTTTGTATTGCTTCAATCTTCGGGGTGATAGATACTCCATGTTTTGACACCACATGCCCAAGAAATGCTACTTCCTCAAACCAGAACTCGCATTTCTTTAACTTGGCATAAAGCTTGTTTTCACGAAGCCTTTGGAGTACCTGCTTCAAATGGTGCTCATGATCTTCACGGCTTTTGGAATATATGAGGATGTCATCAATAAAGACAACAACGAACTGATCCAAATACTCTTTGAATACTCGGTTCATCATATCCATGAAAGCGCAGGAGCATTAGTCAATCCGAAAGACATAACTAAGAATTCATAATGCCCGTCTGAAGTTCTAAAAGCGGTCTTTGGAATATCCTCGATTCTAATCTTGGTGATGATATCCGAGCGAAGATCGATTTTTGAAAAGAATTGTGCTCCTACTGAATCGGGTCAAACAAGTCATCAATACGAGGTAGAGGATACCTATTCTTGATAGTGACATGGTTCAATTCCGATAGTCAATACAAAGTCGCATATACTCCGTCTTTCTTCTTTACAAATAAAGCAGGGCACCCCAAGGAGATGTACTAGACGAATGAAACCAATGTCCAACAACAACTCGTAGTTGGACCTTTAACTCTGAAGTTCAATAGGAGCCATTCGATATGGGGTTTTAGAAATGGGCTTTGTATGCAGTTCAAGGTCAATAAAGAATTCAACTTCACGTTACGGGGTGAGGCCGGAAGTTCTTGAAAGAAATACGCCAGAAAGTTAATAACAACATGAATATTATTCAATTTTGGCGTGTCTTTATTCAAATCCATAACATGGGCTAAGAAAGCTTGACATCCGCTTTTTTAATAAACGAATAGCTTTATGATTAGATATGACGATGATTGATTTTAATGGTTTAGTTGCTTGAATTGAACAACATGTTGTTTAGGAATATGAAAGCTAACAACCTTACGAAAACAATCAATTTTGGCATGATGAGTAGTTAACCAATCAATCCCTAAAATCACATCAAAAGCAAGTATCTTTAAAGAGATAAGGTCAGCGGGGTAAGATAAGGGTGCCAACATGGATTAGATAAGATTTATAAGCGGTGGATGTGATGAAAGTTTCTCTAATGGAGTTTCCACAGATAAGTCAAAGTCTAATTTCTCCGAGTCAAGTTTAAGCGTTGAGCACTGGCGGGAGAGATAAATGAATGGGGTAAGATTGGTATCTAGTAAAGTATAAACTTCACAAGAATTTATAAATAGCTTACCCGTGATCACCTCATTTGGGTTCCTCGCATTTTGACCGATCACAACAAACGCTTCTTCGAGAACTGATTGACTTTGACTTTTTTCGGGACGATCTTTTGAGTCCTTGTCCCCATTGAACTAGGTTTCACTACTGGTGCAATCTCGGTTTATATGTCCTTCCTTTCCACAATTATAGCATACAGGCTGTTGCAAGGGCGGTTTGGATGATATGTCCCTCTTTCCGCATTTATAGCATATATAACCGGGGTGGTCGTTCTCCTCCTTGGAACCGATTCTTACTTGCCTTGCTGTCGTCTTCACATGGTCGTTGTTGAATCTCCTCTTTTAAAATCTCCTCCCGACTCGCTTCTTCTATTTTCATGGCCATGATTACCACCAGAGTGGTTACCATTTTGTCGCCTTTTTCTTTCTCCTTTGGTTATTGTTGTTTTGTTGACTTCTATCTCCGGTATGATCCCCGATTGTGGTACCTCGGTTGGCCGTACTCGTTATCTCGCTCTAACAATTGAGCCACATTAACATCTTATCAGAATAGAGAAAATTTATAAGAGATGAGATCTTGGCGTATCTTGGGTTTCAAACCTCTCAGAAACATCCGCGTCATCGTTCCTCATTCTCCACCAAATGAGGTGAAAACTGGATAACTCTGCAAACTTCGCCTCGTCTTGAGACACCGTCATGTTGTTCGCTCGATCTAATAAACTCCACTTCCTTCATATGATTGAACAATTTGAGGAAAGTATTTGTCATTAAATAGTTTTCAAACGTCTCCCAAGACATCTTTGAGTCTTGGTGGATGGATGTGCACGCTTCATGAGACTCCACCATGAATCGCTTCGCCACGGAACATAAAGGTGGCGAATGGAACCTTCATTCCTCTATGCATCCCAAGACATCGAATATCTTGGTAATTTGCTTGGCCCGTGTTTACGCCATGATCGGATCCGGCTTTCCCTTAAATTCCGGTGGTCCCAACTCTTTGAAGCGCTTGGCATTGTGACAACCCGTGAATTGCTATCATTTCTCCTATGTTTTGAACACGAGTCTCCTCGTCGATTTTGCATGAAGCGCAAAAAGCTTCTAAATATCCCTCGTTCATCATCGCTTTCGATTGGTGTTGTTCACGGGAGGAACATTGCCCGACTGTTGCCACGTTCTCCTCATTGGTGAGTCTGAGGCGTCTCCACGGTCTCATTTCCATTGTTAATATTCTCGATCGACATTCTCAAATCATTGTCTATAAAACAAGGGTTAATTAAGGAAATCAATATATCACATAATATCCCTATATCTTGACCAACTATCAAATAAGCTTAGGTAGGACACCTTTAGCGAAGGATTTACTCGTCTCTCTCCCTCCTAGTTTTATTCCCCGATCTCATGGAGATCATATCCCTAAGTTACGATACCAACCTGTGACACCCCCAAAATAGGTCTACATCCCCCATTACGAGTTGTCAATACACCTGCATGCGAAACAACTATAACTTTATTATTACAATAGTAAAGCGTGAGTTTAAATACGAGATATTGTCATCTGAGCAATATCCACATACAAATAAATCCTCATCATAATTATTGATACATTATTTTACAACAATGGTGAGGACTACTAAACAACTCTCCCTAGAACTTTCATTCCATATTTTGAGCTCGTACTCATTATATTCTCTACGCCTCACGAGAAGAAAAATGGAACAAAAAAGGAAAAGGGTGAGCTCATTATTGATAAAGAATATTATGACTAAGATAATATACAACAAAATTATCGTTAGTCTTCAACGAGGAAAAATATAATAGAATACAATAGACAACAAGTTTTAAATCAATATTCATGGCGGAAATAATAATTCATTAGAAGAGTTAAGTAGAGAATGCAAACTACTATCTTTGATGTATGAATTTTAAAGTTCATAAATCTATTTTTATCCCTCGCAACATCAATCAATATATATACGGGATCAAATATTCATCCTTGCACTACACAGCCAATGATATTCACCGAGTTGGTCATGTTCATCTAAACACTGCTCATCTTTTGCACTACTGGGCCAAAGATATTCATCGAAATCATTCATCTTTTGACTACGGGCCAAAGATATTCATCGAAATCATTCATCTTTGACTTCTTGGCCAAAGATATTCATCATAAATCATTCATCATGCACTACTCTGGGCCAAAGATATTCAATAATATCATCATTTAAGACCGAGGATGATGAAAAATATTTTTTTAAAAAAGCGAATCGGTGAAACAAAATGACAAGGATTAAGGATTAAGGATTTCGTACTTTGTTTTATCCACGTCCAAAAATACCTCAAAAATAATCATAGTGGTGTAAAATTCAAGAATGATCAAAACATGGATACAATCAAAGCTAGTATCCTGATAGATATTTTAGACGAAAAGAAAAATTTTCATTTTTCGATGAATAGTCCAGATTATAAGTGAATAAGACAGTATCGTGAATAGTGCCGTATCGTGAATAGAACTCGACACCAAAAGTTCCAAATTTGATAAAAACTTGATTAATATTTCAAACATAATGATATTGAAGAAATAATATCATTACGAAAAAAATAATATCCCTTACCTCGAAAGATCAAGTCTTAGCTGGAATATTGGATATAAATTTATATCTTGAACTTTTCATAGTATAGCAATACTCAAAGTATACTCAAAATACTCACAAAATACGCTCGATAATATAGAGAAAGAAAACTTCAGTTTCTGGTGTGATTTTCAATTCTAACCTAAGCACCTATTTATAGGAAATTACTTAGAACACCAAAACAGAAAATTTATTATAATAATAATATATATAAAAAATTTCTACGCCCATTCTTAGAATCTGAATACAAACCACATGCTCCCTTCTAGAAGAAGTAAAAAAAAACGTTTTTCATAAAATAAATAATTAAAACTTCCAAAAATCAATTATTTCGGAGCTTCAGAACTTCAATAATTCATAATAAATAGCCCTTTTTGTCAGAAAATTCGAATCTCGCTAGTTTTTATAGAAAATTCAATTCTCTACAACTTTGCAGAAGAAAGTTTTTCCAAATTCCAAACAGAAATTGACCGAAATCCACAAAGCAAGCGATTTTAGAAATTTATAATCAAATTTCGATCAATAAATGGGGTCCACAGAGCATGTTTAACATGTTTTAAACATTTATTGCAACAAAAATACTCTTCCTCCTCGTATACTCATATATCCCACATTCGTTGTAAAAATATCACCATTATTATATTATTAAAATATAATATTATATATATTTAAATGAATTATTTTATCGAGGAAAAGATAAAATTTCAATTTTCAACAATTGTCACATTAAAAATTTTCTCCATCTATATCCACATAAAATCAATATTTTCCTCATCATATGAATCAATAATTAATTATTCATAAATAATTTTCTGAGAATCACAATATCGACAACGGGCGGTTCAGGAAAGAGGGGCTTTCAATAAGAATTTCTCCTTACTGGCGCGCAATTAGGTGACCAAACCTCTCCTTAGACAGAACTTTCTAGACATTGCCAATAATGTTATCTAATAATATTATTCAGATAATATGAATTATTGCTTCGATAATGAAAAATATTGTGTAATGACAATTATTAAAACAACAGCAATATAAAATATCAACGCAACAATTATTGAATCAATAAAATAAAACACTGAACAGTAATTACTGTAACCATTATTGAGTAGTGCCTTCTTATGTAAGAGTCAATAATTGGTGCAATCTGGTGTATCTTCTGCAAATGACAATAGCGTATTCTTGTGTTTTAACCAACGGGTATTCCAACGGTGTCAGCCCGGTAATAACTACGTAGATTATTTTTAAACAACTTATATTTGTCATTTTCTTCCTCCAATCGCTTTTAGTTATGGGGCCTACACATGGCATGCTTTGCCGTAAATGCGAATATTCCCGAAAAGTCAAATATTTCACGACCAAACGAATATTCCCCGATAACAATGAATATTTTATAACCACTTGCTTATTTTGAAATATTTGCGTATTTTACCCATAACTATCCACATTAATCACATCAACCCTTACTATTTCAAAATAATAATTAGAGGAAATTAAATTTTATTTATTAATTATTTGGGATCTTACATCTCCTGTCTAACAAGCTTTCCTTCCTTTGAGGAAGTAGTAAGGATTTCTGCCGGAGATGGACTAACAAATAAAGGTTTTACTTTTGAAGTAACAACCTTTTTCAATCTAGACAGTTGTGTTCCAAGGGATTGTAGAAACAAATTAGTATAATTATTTTGTTCTATAACTTGATTGATCCCCTGAACTTCTTCAGACTTTCTTTCAGCCTCTTTATCTAGCACCTTTTTGTAAGGAACAACTATAGTCTTTCCAGTTCCTACAAAAACTGGGCCTGGAGGAGGATGAATTGATGACACAACTTCGTTGTCGTCTTTGTCATTGGCCAACCGGTAGGGTTTGTAAGAATTTTCTACCATATTTATGGTGACAGAATTTTCCTTTTTATCCTTTACCACCTTATCCCCCCAAAAGGGAAAGTATAACCTTTAGCATGACTCAATGCTTAAGAAAAACAAAGAAATCAACATTTTTCCCTGATTCTTTTAAGAAATCGTAATAAATGTTGCGAATGAGATCTTGATTCTCAAGAGAATAAGTAGCAAAGAACCATTCACGTTTATCTTTGTTTTTGTCAGAATTAAACATTGCTTTTAGCAAGGATTGATCCGGACCTAAACTCTGATTGTTAAGAGTATAAATACTCTCGGAATAACCAAAATCAGATGCCGTAGGACTTTGAGCCCTTAGAACTTCTAGTTCATAAGGAGTTTCAACCATAGACGTTGGACGACTGATGGGATCATCTGGCCGATTAATAACTCCTTGAATGGAAGACGTAGATCTTCTTGAAGTTTCTCCCAAATTCCTTTGAGGAATAGATGACGTGCTATTTCGTCGAGGTTCGTCTAAGTTAAGACACTATTATTTCCGAATCTGATATTTACAGATCCATCTGGATTTTCTGTAACCTCTTCCAGTTGATGATTTGTTCCTTGTACTTTTTTAGGTATTGCATCTTGTAATGTCCAATTTTCTGGAATTAAGAGTAGTAGAAAAGAAAGAAATAGAAATGAAATAAATCGAAAAAAAAAATACTTATATTTATCAACAAAAAATTATTTTACAAAAGAGTTGTTGAGATCAATGTATTGATAAAATATAAATAAAAGAAAAAAAATACTTAAATGATCTTTAAATTATGAACTCATAAATATTTATTAAAGTTTTCATGGACCTTACTGCATGACTAATATGGTAATGATATGTGTCAGATAATATTGAAACCATTGAATACTTGAAGCGATTAATCTCTTGACTCTCAATAACCGATATTTTCAAGAAGTTAATAAATGATCACATCAAGATCAGAAATTGAAAACATCTCAATCAACAACAACGGAACAATGAACAATTCTTTTTACATGTCGGGTGCAGTCACAGGAGGTTGTAAGGTATAAATTAACTTAGTTGTAATTTCTGTAAACAATTTTCGATTCCGGGTTACTGGAATTATAGTAGTGTGAAATAGTAATTTTTAGTCTCTTGTTACCAACATTTTATTAGTCTACTATTTTTATTGTACCAATTATTCCTGTTATTCCAAGAAATCATTGAGTTTAAGGAATCGAACAGAGTTGATTGATCTCTAATAAACAATTTTAATTATCTTTATCTTTATATAAACAATTTTAATTATCTTTATCTTTATCTAATAAACAATAATAACATTAAACTAATATTTGATTTTTTGTCCACAAGAGTCTTTTTTTAATATTGTACGCACTCGAAATTTCGTTCTCCTGGAACCAATTATGTAGGAGGGCAAAAATGGTTTTTTCACAACTCAAAGATAGCCTTGGACTACAACATCAAATTTAACCACAAAGACATTCCCGTGGAACATCAAATCAATATTGGAGATCAACCCTAAGAAAAAGAAAAGTTGGCAGCAATCAAACTCTGGAGACAACCCCGAAGGACAGTCAAAAGTTCCGTCAACCTTGGAGACAACTCCTGAAGGGCAAACCGGTCATTTTGACAAGTCAACTTCAACAAACATAACACAGTTGCAAATAGGGACATAAAGAGTCATTGCAGCATTTTCGAGCATAAACTACGCAAAATAGCTCAACGGACTGTCTGCGAAGACTCAAAGATGTCATTTCGGTCATGGACCCATCTTTCCGGATTTGGAAAAGGACAAGCCCTATGTCATTGTGTAGCTCTCGGAAAGAGCTTTCCGGAATGATATGGCACGCCTCCATCGAACTCCTGAATTGAAAATTATGAAAGATCGAGCAGACAGCGCGTTGACCGGAGTGCACGTACTTTGAGATGATGGGATCCACGGGACCTGGGCCCACCCGGGCAGCCGCAGGTAAACCAGTGGCTATTTTGGTCTATGAATAAGACCCCCATCAACCATAAAATATTGAGAGGAAAAAGAGAAAAGAAGAGAAAACTTTGTTTATTTCAGCTCTTAACCCCTCTTATGGTGTTCCAAACTTCAATATTCTTCTTTCTAAACACTTGTATACATATATACTACGACATATCAAATTTTAACCGGTGAAAACTTAGTTTTCAAGCTCTAAAAGCTGTATAAAGCCTTCTTTGCAGCACACTGTAAGATTTTTTCATATTTGAAGCTTCTTCTTGCTGTAATATATATATATATATATATATATATATATATATATATATACACACACACACACACACCAGTTTGGTCTGAATTCTAAATTTGTGGCCTTTTTACCGCTTATATATATATATTAACTATTTATTGTGTTTAAATATCTGTTTTAACTGTTCATTCAATGTAAATTCATAATATTTAAATTTGTGGACTAGATTTATCTAAATCTAGCCATATGTAACTTTAAACCAGTTCAAAAGTTATAAAACTGAAACCGTTGAGCTAGAATGACTAAAATTTATTTAAATCTAGTTTTTTTTCTAATTTTTTTTTAAATATTATGCAAACACGCGATTCTAAATCTGTATCTAAAGGAAGCTCGAAAGCTTTGGTTACGCGCATGCAATGATTTAACTGATGAATTATTTGTTTTGTTGCGTTTAGATTAAATATCTATTTTATTTCAGTATATTTGTTATGCATGCTATTCATATGATATTATGTGAGTTTAGGAGTCATGGGATCTAAGATCCAGCTGACAGATCTAGATCTAATTCTCATGATGGACCTTTTTCAGTTGAATAGTTAGCTTGTGAATCATATTTGTGGTGTTTGGACATCTTTTGATGGCTTTCATGCCCATAAGGAGCCTGACACTTATATGTATATTGTTTTGTCGAAGATACTTCGTATTTCGAGAATAAAATCAAATCAAGTCGAATACGGAATAAAAAAGAAGTATCAAATACCTCAATTACTATGTAAGCATAAGAGTTTAAAAACTTGTTTTCAAAACATTATTTCTGCTTATATTACTTAAAGCTGAACTTTTGTACAAGTCAAACCCTTTGTATATAGGTGTAAATGATACAGCACTAGTTCCAAATAATGCACTTAGACCCAATTAACACACACTTTAAATAACTAGGGAATTAAAAAGACGCGCTAATCGTGTTTTCACGGAAGTCGGGGGTGCCTAACACCTTCCACTCGCTTAATCAATCCCTCGAACTTTATGAATCTCAATTTCCAATGCGTGTTAAACAGAGTCCAACAATTGGATATTTGTATAAATCTTTTTAAATTCGGTTGAGTTGGTACAATTATTTTAAAACTACCAACTGACGACTCTGAATTTTCAAATCGTTGACATTTTGTGTTGAATTATTTTTAAACTCGCCCTTTTAAATAAAATTCAACATATAAAAAACATAAAGCTTAAAAAGAGAAATTTAAAAAAAGAAAATTTTTCCGACGTCGACAAGTATTAGTATAGAATTACACCATATCATTAATTTTTTTTATAATATTTTATTATTATGTCATTGTTTAATAATTCAAAATTTTATTATTTTTAAGAATAAATTTTGAATATACATTCTTAATATTTATAAATTTTACAAATAAGACTATATTTATAGGATAAAAGGATAATAAATTAAAAATAAGCATTATTACGTGGCAGCAGGCAGCAGCACTGCTTCACACCGTATTCCATCTTGAGCAATGAGGAATTACTAAAACCCTGGCGACTAGGCGATCTTGGTAGTTCCCTAACCCTAAAACCCTGATAAAGTCTAAATTATCAATTTCGAAGAAACTTTAGAATCTGAGTTCAGATCAATGGCTAGAAGAGAAGAAGATAGTGATTCCGACGCTCCCGAGGAATTTACCTTGGAACAGGTTCCTACATTCTTTGCTTTCAGTCGAAAAACTCTGAAGTACTATAAATTATTACTCTCTCAAAATTTAACTGCTCATATCATAATAATACTATGCTTCGCAGGGAATACAACAAGATAAAGAGATTACAAAAGCTCGAAGAGAAAATAAGGCTAGGTATTGCTCCATATTCTCTGCCACACACATACACAAGAAAATAGTTTTTTTTTGTTTTTTTTGTTTTTTTTTATGGAATTAGGTCTCTGCTTATGAATTGGAGATAAGAAAATCGAACATTTTGACAACCTTGCAATTTTGCATAGGATTTTTTCTAAAATTAAGTGGAGTAAATAAAGATGCAGTCCACAACGGAAAGATTTACATCTAAAATAGATTGAGTTGTGTGTGATACTAATCTCTAATTTTAAGAAAATCTCTGTTACAGGTTTCATTTTCATTAACTTGAAAGTTTCAGTTAGTTTTTGTTTTCTGCACAATCTGTGAACTTTAGTCGTCTTCAGCGATTGCACAATTTGAGTTCTAACTTATTAGGGTTTAATGTTCCCCAAGTTTGAGATTTTTAGGGAAATAATGCGCATCCTAGTATAATAAAAAAGCATTCTTTCTCTATTATCTTGGATTCTAGAAAAGACATACATATTGACAATTCCTTCTATAAATTCATGATGCATTTCTTTATACTCTTTTTGACATGTGTCTGTGTTTTTTCTGTATAAATTAGTAAAAGGTGATGACTCTAGGGTTTGCTTGCATGCACACTTATGTGCAGAATATCTAAAACCTTCACTTTACCTCTCCAGCAAACCATGTAGTTCGTCTCTCTCATACGCACACACCCACAAGGACCGTATCTATGATATCTATGTTGGAAGGCTGGAACTACCTTGCTACAAGACTGTCATCTACAAACTAACTTAAATGAAGGCTGGTGGGGGATATCTGCACAAATTTAAATAGTCACTATGATGGCACTATGTGATCTTGGCTACCTGATAGACTCCACGGCACGCTTGCGTGAGGTGTTCATCGCCCAGATCGTTTCTAGCACAGTTGTAGGTGAATTGCTTGCAACACCTTAACCCCTCGCCTATATGTAGACGGTAATCTTGGTACAATTGCTCGCGTTCGAAAATCTGCGTTGAATGGTTACCAACGACACCTTGACCCCTCGCTTATATTGAAGCGGTAATCTCGGTACAATCGACGATTGATGCGGTAGAAGACGTCACACACAACTATGAATTGTTGTATGATAAGTCAAATTAAATCTCAAAGAAATAACTAAGAATTACTTAGGAATTCTTCAAAGAACCAAAAGTAGAGAATAACCTCACAAATATATTGAATAATGTGTTTGATTACATCAACTTGTACATCTATTTATAATACTAAAAACAATCCAAATCCTAACAACAATAGGAACAAATTATTCTAATCCTAATAGGAATTACAAATCATAACCCTAATTTCTATAAGGAAATAGAAAATAATTCTCGAGTGATAGATTTTCCTTGCCGCGTTAGGAAATCGTGCAATTACCGCGTGACTAAAAGATTCACATAATCCAAATAAGAATCAAATTCGTGGCTGTCAAATATTTTACTAAATCTATGTAATCACATATATATGTGATTTCCCTTGAGATCTATGGCCCCACGTGACATACACACTATATACTTGAATCCTAGAATTCCACTTACTGTAATATAATAACCCATATGAATGATAATTATTAGAACTAATCCGGGCCCACATCTTTTAACTTCATGCTTCCCATTCATACTGTTGAATTGATTTGTCCTTGATTGTGAGATTGGACTTTAATTTGGGCTTGTATCAAATTGACCCAAACTTGTGTCTCATACTCTTTAGGCTTCTCTTTGAGTTTCCTTGCGTTAGCTTCAACCCAAACATCTTGGATCAATCCATTGAGACCTTTTTTGAACATCTTAGTTCTAGCTTTGCTTGATCCCTACGTCCCTTTAGTCTTGTTTGAGCCCACGCATGTCATGTCCTCATCATTCCTCTCCTTTTGAAAAGAATTTGTCCTTAAATCGTCACCTACATCAAACGGACTTAGATCAATAATGTTAAATGTGGCACTGACATTATACTCACCGGGCAAATCCAATTTGCAGGCATTGTCGCCCAGATCGTTTCTAGCACAGTTGTAGGTGAATTGCTTGCAACACCTTAACCCCTCGCCTATATGTAGACGATAATCTTGATACAATTGCTCGCGTTTGGAAATATGTGTTGAATGGTTACCAACGACACCTTGACCCCTCACTTATATTGAAGCGGTAATCTCGGTACAATCGACGATTGATGCGGTAGAAGACGCCACACACAACTATGAATTGTTGTATGATAAGTCAAATTGAATCTCAAAGAAATAGCTAAGAATTACTTAGGAATTCTTCAAACAAAAGTAGAGAATAACCTTACAAATATATTGAATAATGAATAATGTGTTTGATTACATCAACTTGTACCTCTATTTATACTAAAAACAATCCAAATCCTAATAACAATAGGAACAAATTATTCTAATCCTAATAGGAATTACAAATCATAACCCTAATTTCTATAAGGAAATAGAAAATAATTCCCGAGTGATAGATTTTCCTTGCCGCGTTAGGAAATCGTGCAATTACCGCGTGACAAAGAGATTCGCATAATCCAAATAAGAATCAAATTCGTGGCTGTCAAGTATTTTACTAAATCTATGTAGTCACATATATATGTTGATTTCCCTTGAGATCTGATGGCCCCACGTGACATGCACACTATATAATTGAATCCTAGAATTCCACTTACTGTTATATAATAAGTTAATAACCCATATGAATGATAATTATTAGAACTAATCCGGGCCCACATCTTTTTAATTTATGCTTCCCATTCATGCTGCTGAATTGATTTGTTCTTGATTGTGAGATTGGACTTTAATTTGGGCTTGTATCAAATTGATCCAAACCTGTGTCTCATGCTCTTTAGTCTTCTTTTTGGGTTTTTTTGCGTTAGCTTCAACCCAAACATCTTGGATCAATCCATTGAGACCTTGTTTGAACCTCTTAGTTCTAGCTTTGATCCCCACGTCCCTTTAGTCTTGTTTGAGTCCACGCATGCCATGTCCTCATCACTACCTTTCATGTTTCTCATATTTTACTGAATAACATGCTTGTAAACCAACCTAGTTGCAGCAGTGTCAATTGGGTTAGGCAGGTTAATAACATGCTTGTCATGAGAACTTCTAGCACCACATTAGACGGGCAGTTGCTTGGTACTAGGGTTCTCCAAATTAATTATGTTGCATGCTTGCCCATTGCACAGTACAGTACTCTCCAGAGACTTGAGTTTGCCACTTTCTTGTCTGGTAGATGTTGATAAAGTTTATTATAATTATTAATTTTCTGGAGAACAAACACCCGCCAAATGATGATATCATTTGTCCGTCTTTTCCTGTGACTTGAGGCTCACAGAGGCACCATCTTAAATGTTACATGTATTCTAAAAATATCATATCTTGGTGTAAGATGGGTCGAGATATTTCTGGAAGTTATTACCTGAAAACTAGGCACAATTACGGGGTCTGAATGGTGTCTACAAGCTTTGTAGTGTTTATTTGCAGACCTGGTGTTCATTGTGGGATGGCTTTCCCTCCTACCAAAGAAACTCATAACTCATTACAGCTGTTTGCGAGATTCTTAGTATTACATGTCAAATATATTTTACTTCCTCCAGTTGACACCTTCAAATTGCTTGAGATGGGATGGTCCTCTTACTTCTCAGATCATTTCACTTTGCGTTTGCTTGCCATCCATATTAACCCCTTTTTTTTCCTTTTGTGTCAGCCTCCCCAAGAACAACTATGTTTTCATTTACGCTCAAACTGCAGCAACTGCTTCAGCTTTGCTCTTGGCTATATGTGTAGTTTCTTTTTTTTTCTTTTTCAAAGAAGAGGGCGGGAGTTATGGTGGTGGGGCTATAGGCCTCTAGAAAAATTTCTCTGTCTACCTGCCCTCTTTTCTGGTTCAGTAGGCTTGGTGAGTTCCCATTTTGTGTTTTACTGTTTTCTCTTAATAAATTTTACACGTGGCCTTCGGGGAAATTGAGACCAACTTCTGGTAGTGCTTTGGATAGTGAATATCATTATTAGAATAGCAGATCTAGTTGGCTGTTTTACTTCATGGTGTTATGTTACCTTATAATACATAAAAATTCTGATGCAAATCTTGATTATACTTGAAAGAACTATCCAGCTTGCGAAATACCAAGTTGTAGTCTCGTAGATGATGTCCTATTACTTGGTTTTTATAGCCAATTCCCATGAATCTCCACTTACAAAAATGGCCAAATATGGCCTCTTTGGAACAAACTAAGTTACTATATTCTGCCTAACATGAATTAAATTGCCTATTGTAGGGTTGTCCGCGATGGAAAGGAGCGTCGCAGACAATGGGCTCAAAAAATAACACCACGGCCTTCACGTGGGGATAAACGCATACAAAATGACTCAGAAACACCTCAGGAATCTGATGATAATAGGGGAATGCTTCCTGATGACATTGTCAAACTGCTTGCATCTCAAGAGAAGTATGTTTTTTGACTCTATCTTCTCCAGTCTTGATAATGCATGTGAATGTGTGTGTGCATGTGGCTATAATTTGCTAGCTTTCAATGTAAGACCATAACTAATTGGTCGTTTTTCTGCAGGAAAGTTTTCTTATCAGATTCTGAGGAAGAGAAGACTGAGAAAGGGCGTCCTTCAAGAAAGAAAAAGCCCAGAAATTCGGGGCAAAGGTTCTTTTCTTGTAAATGAATAATTTAATTATATGTGCAGCCACTGAACTATTATTGTGGTTTGACAGGCTAGAACCTGTAATTTTGAAGGAAATACCACCTCCTCAATGCTTACAGAACTCGTTGGAGTTTTTGAAGAAAAGGAAAATGCAGGTTGCAAGATCATCTGCAGTTTTGAACAACTCTAACCAAGCACTACGCCTCATTTCAACTTCTGGGTTACTTAGTAAGAAATGATGAACAGTGATTATTCTAAATTATATGCTGAGCTGCCTGTTGATGATGCTATTGTTGCACTGTGGTCCCACCAGAAGGATGACAATGAACATCACTAAATTAGAGGGTCATTATATGGTGAAATGTTTTATACCATGAAAATCATCAATTTTGGGATGTCGTTTGTATCATTACTGGAACTTCTTGTAACCATCTTAACCCATTTTTGATAATCTTGGATTCTATATATATGTTTGTGTGTGTGTGTGTAGGTGCATATTATTTCTTATGTCCTGATTATAGGACTGAGGCACTAAACAAAGGTCTGGATTCCAGGCTTCCAGCAGTGATGGTAGAATTTATTTTCTTTTAGGATAAAACAATGATGAAGGCTCAGGTTATTGGCTGTTATGAGAATTTTCTTTTTCCTCCTGTGAAAAGTTGGGTAAAATTTTGAGAAATTTGTGTGTACAACATAGTGGGGCATATGATATTGATATACACAGGTTCTTTCGTTTAAACATGTGTTTATTATGTTTACGAATGCTAACTTTAAAAAATCTGGGACTTCTCTTCCACTTTATTATTATTTATTTCTTGCTTAATCCATCATTAACTCGATCTTTCTTTGTGTTCCCAACAGATTCACCACCAAGCAAATTATAGGAAATAACCTTAAAATTGATACATGCATGTCAAAAAGCAGAGATGTTCTTTTGGGAGGTGGCTCTGCTCTTGGAGTTGTTTCTGGAATATATCCGATATAAAGAGTTTACATATCTTCATATGGACCGGACGGGACATTCTTGAACTGGCGTTTGTTATATGCTTGTTGGATACTAGAGCTAAATTGCTGAACTGTCTTTGTCCATAAATTTGGAAATTCAAGTCTTATGCTTAACAAGAAAAAAAGAAAGAGAAGTTGGAATACTATGGTCTACGAGGGTGGGTACAAAATAGGAACAAATCTCCTTTTTGATATGTGAAGTGAAAAAAGAGAAAAGGAAAGTCATAAAGGTTATAATAATACAAATAATTAAAGAAATAGTAATTTAATAATAATACTAATAAGATAAGTTGGTGGCTTGTTGGAGCAAGCCAGTATCCACCATCCAGTTGAATTGAATCTTTGTTTTTAGTGTGGGAAACAGCGTGGAAAGCACACAGTTGGGATGAATATTCCTCACAATTATTCTTAAACAAGTGAGATTTTTTAATATGTATATTTATTTTATAGATACAGTGTCAAAGAAAAAGAAGCTCAATTGCAAGTGATAAACTGATCCATATAAAGAACTTATTATATATAATCTTGTTTGTTTATTTCTCCCATGAATCTTGTTGCGCATATTGATATTATTCCTGGTTAAAATCATAATAGGATGCAACAGAGCATTCTTCAGTATGCAAGTAGTAGTTTGTTTAGCTCATGACGAATAATTTTCACTTTTTTTTACTTACTGGCACTACTAGGGGGAGCAAGAAATGAAGAAAACAAAGCAACATTAAATTTACATTGATTTATTTTGAAAAGCAAATCAGTGGTTACAACTCTTCAGTCAGTCAGTCAGTCAGCTTCTTATAGCTTTTTGGTTCCATTAGAATCTCGTGCGAAGTGGTGGTGGTGGTGGTGTGGTAGTAGAAATTTCTTGGTTTGGAGAAGAGCCAAGAGAAATACCAAGAAAACGTAGCGGTTTTAGGTGCGAATCAGGGGGCAGAAATTAAAAGGCATCATCATGTTCCAGCCATCTGTGTTCAGAGGAGTAAGAAGAGCGTTGCTGCTGCTGCTGCAGCAGCGCTTGGAAAGTGGTTTGCACCTTCTTCAAGTGCTTATGGTGCCAAATTCGGCGTAGGACAACATCTTTGTCTAGAGTTCCAGACGACGACGACGATGATTTCAAGTAGAGATGGCTTGTGACTGAAGAATTCAACCTCTCATTCCCATTTCTCCCTTCTGAGAGGAGGCTCAGCTTCTCAGATTCTGAAAAGGGCTGTTGGTTTTTGGATATAATAAAGCCATTTCTGAAGGATCCGTGTGGAAATGTGGTGTTGTAGTATGTATGTTAATTGGCCATGGACCATGGTTATTTATTATATAGAGATCAGGTCAGGTCAGGTGTCTCAAAAGCTTTCTGTGGGTGGATTTTGGGGCCCCCCACAGGTTTATTGTT
Source organism: Panax ginseng (assembly GCA_020205605.1). Lineage (NCBI taxonomy): Eukaryota > Viridiplantae > Streptophyta > Magnoliopsida > Apiales > Araliaceae > Panax > Panax ginseng. The sequence goes on from CM035132.1 coordinate 20,835,813, forward strand.
TTTGGGCAGCCAAAGGTTTAAGTATATCATCTGAAAAACTGTGGTTTCTTCCAATTGCGGCCTTGCCTAGCTGTTGGTGGCTTGGTGCATAAAATTAACCACAATGTCATGCTATGCAATATGCATTGTTGCTAGCTTCACAAAATAGCATATATATATATATATATATATATATATATATATATATGAGGTTCTATCCACACCAATCGGTTGCTCTATATATATATATAAATGGGGTTAAAATCCATATGAAGAATTCTTTGTGGAATAACCTTTTAATCTGTTGAAATTTTTTATTTTTTATTTTTTGGTCCAGCCGAAGGTTTCACTCTTAAATTTAGTTCGTCTAAAGTATTGACAATAAGTTAAGTATTGACGAATGGTTCCATATAGACTTTGCTGACTTGTAATGAACATGGTTGAATCTTATTTTAAGTTTGTTGGAGAACTATTAATTAGACCCACTCACTTACAACTCATTCAAACTTCTAGTTAGTGAATTCATGCATTAATCCAACACTTAGATGTGATTTATTTAATATTCATAATATTAAATACTTTTAGATTTAAAATTAATGTGTTTCATTTTATAAAAAGTAAAACGGGTAGGCACTAGTAATTTATTTTTTAATTATATACAAAAATACATATTAATTTTGGGTTAAAAATATCTTAAATTAACTTTAAAAAATAAAAATTGATTCTGCATTTTAAAATGGAGAGTACTAAAAACAAATTGAAAATATAAAAAAAAAATATGTATGTCGATAAATATTTGATAAAATTAAATAAATTAAAATTAAATATTTCTTAATTCATGTTTATTCTATTTATGTATGTACATACGTAACTATTATAATTCTATTGACAACTTTGAATGTCTTGTTTTGGATATACTTTTACTGAATTGCTCCCATTATCTCATACTTAAGAAAATACATGACATGATTGTACGGGAAGCGTCCCAATCCGGATTGCGGGGGTTAAACTATGTGCTTGGCTGCTGGGATACGTTTTAGGATTATTTATACTTTTTAGTATATTTTTTAAAAAAATTATAATAAAAATATGTCTAGAAAATATTTATAAAATTAATATATTTTTAATATTTTATTTATAAAATTAGTGCATTCGGTATTTTTTAAATTTAATTAAGTATACATGAGCTTATTATACCGTCGGCGGCCAACTTCACCAATTTTGCTACTGTTTTTTGTTACCCTAGTATGTTTTTTTAATTAGGAGAACATTACATGCATGATGGGATTCTACTCAATATAAGTTCAATAATTTTTATTTGTATATAATATTGAGTATATTTGATTGATTTAATATTTAAACTTGAGCAATTAAAATAATTTTAGAAGTGTGATAGATTTTAATGTTTCTCATACATGTCTATATTGTTTGAAAAGTTCAAATTTGAATTATTCCAAAAATAGAGAATCAATTCACAATATGATATACTCCCCTCTCATATTGACAACTGCAAAAGCCATCATGTATGTTTTCAAAAATTTAGTCTTTTATCTTTTTTACATTATCATAATACAAATGATTTAATTTTGATTTGTGTATATTTTAAATACTCGTAAATAATTTGACTAAAAATGAGTCGAGTCAAAACGAATTCGAATACAATAAAAAATGATTCAAATTTGAATTTGAGTACACTTAATTTTTTTTAAATATAAAATAAGATATAATTAGACTCATACTCAATCAGAATTATTAAAGTTAATGTTAGCTCATAAATCTATTCATCGGCCAACACTCTTGGTAAAATTAGACATACTAGTTGATAGTTCGTGCAATGCACGATTAATTTGAATAATGAATTTAATAAACAATCATAACAATCATGTCAAAAAAAAAACTCGAGTACACAATTTATGTAAAAAAAGAACTCGAAATACACAATTCCTATAAATTTGTTGAATTACTGTAACATAAAATTAAGAGTCATATTACCTTAATAATTACAGCAAAAAGATAAAGAGAATGTATATATCAGACTTCAAACTCATCCTTGTTAAGGAGTATCTCCCCCTAAAAAAGGCTTGTAAATGTATTTAATTTGTCCAAAAAAATTTCAAGACCTAAGAGAATTACAACACAAAGAATGGCTAAATGTGTTTACAAAATTCACAACGCAACATGTAAGACCCCGAATTTTACGAAATGAAAGTATTCAATTTTTATAATTATTATTCTATTTAGTAAATGGTTAAATTGATAAAAATCTGATGTCTGGCATTGGTTGCGTAGTAGCACTGCGGTATTGATTATTGATGTTTATGTGAGAAGTCACTCGGTTATACTCAATTATTGCTACAATAATTCTTTGCGTCATATCTCTCATATTATTGATTCAATTATTGTCACGATTATCATCTGCATAATATTTTATATATTATTAAATCAATAATTGAGGCGACAAAGTTATTCATATTATTAATTGCAATATTGACAATATCAGAAGTTACTGTCGAGAGAGGTTTGGTCACCTAATAATTGCGCTTAATAAGGAGAAATCCTTATCGGAAGCCCCTCCTCCACGAGAGCGACTGGTTGTTAAATATTGTGAGTTATAATATTAATGATGAATGTTATTAAAAATCGAATTTGAGTTAGGAGTTGAATTTGGAGGCGGACGTGATATTTGAGTCAAAGCGATGAAATTAGTAAAATAAACTATAAACATAAAATTTCTGGGATTGATTTTTTTGGTGAAAAAGTCAGCAGTTGACTTTTCGGAAAAAGTCAAACTTTGAAATTTTAAAAATATTTTTTTTGATAAAAATAGTTCCACTGTGTTGGGATTATTAGTGTTAGTAGAAATTGACATTTATTTTGATATTAATTGATGTCGGAAGTTATATTGACCCGATCAGTGATTGCTTAGGATAAATGAGCATTTAATTGCTATTAATTCACATGATTATAACTATTTGTTCACATGTGTGTACTATTGATTCACATTCTTGTACTATTAGGGGAGTTGGTGCAAGATTGATAATACTTGCATGACTAAGTTAAAAATGGAGGTATAGATGGATGTCTTATCTTGTAATTAGTATTTTCACATGATTATAACTATAAGTCACATGAATGAACTATTAATTCACATGATTTACTATTAGGGGAGGTGGTGCAAGTTTGATAATACTTGCGGGACTAAATTAAAAATAAAAGAAAAGTTGAAGGTATTGTCTTTGTAATATTTTGAGCCCCAAAGCGTGCGATTATCGAAACTATATTTTCTATAAATAGAAGCTCATTCTTCCTTAATTTCTCACCAATTCACTAAAGCTTTAGAGCAATTATTATAGAGAAAGAAGAAGAGAAGTTCTGCTACCTCATTTATTCTAATATCCGGTTTCTTAAGGTAAGGGATATTATTATTATAGTAAGGGGTATTATTTCTTTCATATTCATGAAGAAAGCTATTGTTATTCCATTCCTTATTATTATTATGTTGGAATAACACGTCTGCATCTGATTACGCATGACACAGTTCTATTCTTTATTATTACATTGGAATATCACATACGTAAATGTTATGTGAAGTTAAAAAATTGGTAAATAGGATTTTATGGCTTGAAAATCCTATATAAGGTATATGCAAATTTTTGATGAGGGATTTGATCATTGGTGATGAAATCTTATGAATATGGCATTTTTGATTGATTAAATGCATTATTTGGTAAAGTGTAAACAATTAAAATAAATTGTTTATAAGTTTAAGAAATGATTAAAATATTGTTATAATATTAATGATATTAGATTATGAGATTATTAAGTGATTGATAACATTGGGATATTCTTGAACCCTGGATAAATTATATTATAAATGTTTAATATTTATCCTTTATCTCATTTGATTGATTCTTTATATCATTGTCATGATCCTCATGCTTATATTGTGTTGAAAGTCATCTGTGGCTTACGTGCATAAATGAACTTGGTATGATTATGACCATGGATTATTCGGTATAATCATGACCGTAATGTTACAAATGATGTGGTAAAAGTCATATTTGGGCGTGAAGTGCATGAGATGGACTTGGTATGATTATGACCGAGGATTATTTCGGTATAATCATGGTAGTAATTGAAAACACGAATATCTTTGGCCCGTAGTGCATGGATAATTCGTGGTCGTAATACTAATGAATATCCTTGGCCGTAGTACAAGGATGATTCGATGATGTGGATTAATTATTAAGCTGAGTCTCAGCGATAACATATTGATAATACATTTTTAATTTGTAGAAGATAGTAGATATCATGCTCTACTTGACTCTTCTATAATACAGTTGTATGTCTTTGGCCTGTAGAGCAAAGATGAATTGTTAATGAATATCTTTCACTATAAGATGACCATATTGCAGTCGATATTGATGTCATTGGCGTGAAGGCTATAGTCAAGACAACCGTCGCCCCAGTGTCGTCGCCCACATCTCTAAATCGCTTCTTAGTCGGCATAGTTATCATTGGCGACGGGCATCATTGGTGATGGCATAAAGTCATTAACGACGGCTATCTCGAGCGGCAAGTGTCAGTAAGCAAAAGACCCTATAGATTTTTGAGAGGAAAAACTCATTCTTAAGCGGCATGTAGCCGCCATTACCCCGTCGGTAATGACTACATAAATTTTGAATTTTTTTTTAAATTTCAAAATTTCCCTGTTCATTTACAATTATACACCTGTTATAAACTAATAACAACCATCAAATCACAACTATAATCATTGTTATAAACTAGTAACCCAAATCAAATATATAGATAAAAATATAATGGTTTGTAAATTACAACTCAAAAGCTGTACAAATACATACATGAAACTCGAGAATATAACATAAACTAAACTAACTACAACCCGTCGTCATGCTCCATGTCATCGAAGTGGCCATCATCACCTATCTTTGGAGGAGGCTCGCAAATCGTCAACTCGGCGGTCATTGCCACCTATCTTTGGAGGAGAAATTTGCCGTCATTAGCTAAGCGGTCATCACCGGTGCCTCCACCTCCACCTCCACCTCCACTTCCACCTCCACGAGTCTCGTCAATAAGACCCTACAAAATTAAAATATTAATAACAAAATCAAAATGAAAACATATTTACATTATTTTAGTTTGTGTTCTTCAAGTTAGGCGGACGGGACTCGAACTCGGGTTCCGTATATCAGAATCGAGTCTCGTCAGTTGTAACGCGTGTCTATTGCCTATGCGGTGTTATTGCCTGTGTTCGCGTGTCAACTAGACGGTCGGGGCGGGTTTTGGACTCTTTTTCAGCTTTTTGTATAACTGTTGACGGGGTTTGCAAACTGGGACTTAACTCGGTCTCCGTATGTCAGAATCGAGTCCCGTAAGTTCTAACGTGTGTCTAATACCTACTCGGTGCTATGTGTGTGTTTGCGTGGCGTTCGGACGACTGAGGAGGGTTTTGACATATTTTCTGGCTTTTTGACCATATATTGGCGAGTTTTGCAAACTGGGCGATAACTCGGATTTCGTATATCGGAATTGAGTCCCGTAAGTTCTAACACGTGTCTAATACCTACTCGGTGCTATGTGTGTGTTTGTGTGGCGTTCGGGCGACCGAAGTGGGTTTTGACCTGTTTTTCGGATTTTTGACCAAGTGTTGACGAGTTTTGCAAATTGGGCGATAACTCGGATTTCGTATGTTGGAATCGAGTCTCGTAAGTTCTAACGTGTGTCTAATACCTATTCGGTGCTATGTGTATGTTTGCGTGGCGTTCGGACGACCGAAGCGGGTTTTGACCTGTTTTTCGACTTTTTGACCAAGTGTTGGCGAGTTTTGCAAACTGGGCGATAACTCGGATTCCGTATGTAGTAATTGAGTCCCGTAAGTTCTAACGCGTGTCTAATACCTACTCGGTGCTATGTGTGTGTTTGGGTGGCGTTCGGGCTACCGAAGCGGGTTTTAACCTATTTTTCGACTTTTTGACCAAGTGTTGGCGAGTTTTGCAAACTGGGCGATAACTCGGATTCCGTATGTCAGAATCGAGTCTCGTAAGTTCTAACGTTAGTCTAATACCTATTCGGTGCTATGTGTGTGTTTACGTGGCGTTCAGACGACCGAAGCGGCTTTTGACCTATTTTTTGGCTTTTTGATCAAGTATTGGCGAGTTTTGCAAACTGGGCGATAACTCGGATTTCGTATGTCGGAATTTAGTCCCGTAAGTTTTAACGCGTGTCTAATACCTACTCGGTGCTATGTGTGTATTTGTGTGGCGTTTGGGCGATCGAAGCGCGTTTTGACCTGTTTTTCGACTATTTGTCTAAGTTTTCTCCAGTTAGGCGGTCGGGACTCGAACTCGGGCTCCGTATGTTGGAATCGAGTCCCGTCAGTTGTAACACGTGTCTATTGCCTTTGCCTAGGCGTGTTAACTAGTTATTTGATAGTTTGTATAAGCAATATATAAACAAATAAAGAAATACATCAATAATAAGTTTACCTGTCGAATATGTGGAGGAAAGATGTTGGCCAAGACAACTGTACATACACGGATGGCCTCCTCCTGGACTACACCCATGAGGTCGTCGGTGGCGGTGCAGGATCTATGGAGTCATGGACAACCTCACGAAGCAACTTTGGTAGATCCATTTCATGAGATGGTGCGCTGATGTTGACGACACTTCGCTCACCATGCACCCCTTTATGATCCGCGTGAAGAAGTCGTCAGATAATGAAGGGTCGGCGCCTGATCGACTCGCACCACTACCCTCGGTGGGTGGGCGACGTCGAGATCTCACAGTAAGGACTATAGTGTAGGCTGGGACACGGGGGATGCCCACAACTCTACCCTTCTTCGGCCCCCCTGTAGCCTCCATCCAGTCCACCATCTCCTCGTCCTTACGCTCAGCATCAGCCACTGGAGTATCAACCTGCAGGTGCTCTGGCCACGAAAGGTCCTCGAGGCAGGTATGCGAAAAAACACAAAAATAGGTGAAAAGCAAGTATTACACAAAAAAATTCAAAAGAATTTCAAAGCCATTAAATACATACTAAATGAAATAATTAAATTACTTACCGCAATGCGCTCTGTCTCAGGTGAGATATAACCACCGTCACCTTTTTTCTAGTGAGCGTGCCACCAAAACTCGAGGCGGGAAGGTCGGTGCTTTAGACTCGCCTCGAGTCTCTCCTCAGAGAGGTCATCTGTTGACTCCCGGTCTGCGGTGTGGGAGGCGATTTCATCTTTGTCAGAGGTATTTGTCTGTTGTGTCGACATCTTCTTGAACGCCTTGCCCTCCCAAATATCGCTTTATCTGCCCCTTTGTCTACATGATAAAGACCAATGAAATCTGGTGGGACATCTCTAAGTGTCACATCCATGACCATCTTAGTCTCGGGCCTTCTTCTTCCATCGTAGAACCCAGCATGCTAATTCATCTCGAGATACTTCCCAGAACGGTCATCCCATGGGCCTCCTGCCCGTCCTCGAAGCAATAATATCTCTGTAGTACAACATATGAATGTCAGCAGTTACTTAGTAGACAACATAAAACAAAGCGGTAAATAAATATTCAAAAGCACAAATTAAAACTAACATATGAATGAATGACTTCTTACCCTAAACTCAGAAATAATAAGCCCACGTGTGCGGTCATCCACATCCGCCCACCTCATTCACGGGCTGGAGAATCAATTGCGGACGATCCCAAGCAACGTGTTCCTTGGCGTCGTGTCAAGGATACTAAAATTGAAATTATTAAATTTCGAAATTATAAAGAATATATAAGAACTAAATAATTAATAAAAGCGTAATGTATACATTACCTAGTAGTCCCGGACCCGATATATAAGCGGTGACTTGGGGATTCCTAGCAATCCACGTCGCTAGTCCAAGTGAAACTGCGTCGATCACCTATGTAATGAAATACAACAATATTTATATAAACGAATATAATGTCAATATTATATAAAATTACAAACAATAAGATGTATAACAACAATACATGTAATTATACCTGATGATCCGGCCTGATCCTCACCAAAGATTACCTCCACTATTTGGCTGAATTGCAAAGACGCCCACCACGATCGATCATGTGTGGTATTATGCTTATATATCAGTATATATCTTTGTTAAATCATCATCAAGAAGATAATATACGGATACAACTAAAAGGATACAAACACAAATATTAGAATCATCATGCACATACAACTAAAAGGATACAATATGCAGATATAACTAAAAGGAAACAGCTATGACATTTAAATACAACTAAAAGGATACAACATGTAGACACAACATGCATTTGTTATTTGATAGTTTATTTTTATTTTATTTATTTATTATTTTTTATAGGCTTAAATATAAAAAATGGCAACAAAGTCACGATCATTTATTCGGGGAAAATATTCGACAGTTCAATCATCTAATTGACAAAATTGAAAGGTGAATCACCAACTAAAAGCCTAACTACTAAGAAACTATAACATTTGAATACAACTAAAAGGATACAACATGCAGATATAACTAAAAGGAGACAACTATTACATTTGAATACAACTAAAAGGACATAAAGAGTACATACTCCTAATCATTTGTATCATCAAAGCCATCAATATCAGAATCATCATCTTCGAGCAGTAGATCTTCACTATCGTTGTCATCACCATCTTCGCCTTTCTCAACGATTTCTTCAATTATATCTACTTCCTCAACCACATCGTCTTCACTTTCGACAGCGACAACATCATCCTCCTCTTCTTCACTAGACTCTTAATAATTGTCACATCGTGAAGTGTGACACTAGTGAGACTTCGACTTGTAAAGGTTCATCGTACGGATGAGGAGTTGTGCCTTGAAAACCACGGGCTTTGGTGGTTATAACCGCATGCCATGGGCTTGCAGGAGTCTTAACACTCCGCGCGTAGTACACCTGTGTTGCTTGACTTGCTAAAATAAAAGTCTCGTCCATACCACTCATCAGTCTTAGTTTTGACTTAACGTTAACAATCATCCGTCCTGATTTTTTATCTACTTTAACTACATTCTCAACATCAAACCAACGATAATTGAAGCAAACTAATTCTTTATGACCCCAATACTTGAGCACGACAACTTCTAGCAATCATCCATACCAGTCATCCCAAATATTATCGTAACAGCTACCTTTCACCACAACACCTGAATTAGTAGAAGCGACTTCCCCAATATCGCAACACTTAAATCTGTAATCGTTGACAATGCAACATTTAAAGTATCTACAGATCTTTCAGGGCCATCGGCTATAAGCTTTAGCTGATTGTCAGCTAACTCATCTGTGAGGACCTAATGTACATTAACACAACATTGTACAAATATTAATTACGCCATAAGAATAAATCTATGATGGTAGATTCATTGAACTTGTAAAGGTTAGACTTACATGATCTTTAAACCATTGCACAAATTCTCTATTTCTTAAATTTTGCAAATCCCCGTCTGATATACTCGGATTTGCTTCACGTGCTTGACAAAGATCATATCGACTGCAAAGACGGTTATATACTCAATGTGTTTGTAAAGGAACTTGACACAATTACACCAGACATATATAATTATGACTACTTACTTAATGTATGACGCTACTTCATTCATGTTGATAAGTGCATACAATGTGGCAACTGCATACTCACTATTGGTCAAGAATCGCCTTTTTTTACCGCCGAATGGGCGAACAGGATGACTAAAGGCCGTTAGTTCTCCATTTTCCTCGTGCTCAACAAAATTTGATTTGACGTTCGCGATTGTGCTTTATTCGAACATTCTACCAAAAAGTACAATGAGCAAAAATTAACAAGTTTCTCCATAACATAACTTTCAAAGAATCGACCCCTCTACGGGCTCTATTCTTCACCTTTTGCTTTAGGCGTCGCATACCTATGTGATATATAAATTTAAAGAAAAAAATGAACATTTTACCGTATTAAAATATTAATGTCATTACCTCTTGAATGGATACATCCATCTATATTGTATGGGGCAACCAAACTTAGCCCGTATGGCAAGTGAATAAGCAAATGCTCCATTGAATTAAAAAAGCGATGGAGGAAGATCATTTCTAACTTGCACATTATTTCCACTATCTGCATCTCCATTTTATCTATGTCTTTGACTCAAGCTCAAAATCAAGCATAGATCTCTCAAGAAATTAGAAAGCTACATCGTTGTTTCAACCACACATTTTGGTAACAAGTCGATAAATACCACATGGATCAACTTCTGCATGAATACGTGACAATCATGACTTTTGAGACCCCGAAACTTCAGCTCTTCGACTTTATAACACCTTGATATATTCAAGAATATCCATTTGGGAGCTTAGATCCATCGATCCAATTACATATCAATATCAACTCATTTCCTGGTTAAAGTATATTCGAATTTTTAGGCGTTACCATCTTACTACCCTCCCGACATGACCACATATCTTCCCTAATGTTCATTTCTACCAAATCAAGCCTCGACTTGTTGTTGTCCTTTGTTCTACCAAAGGTGGCATCTAGGATCGTATAAAAAATGTTATCAAATACGTTTCTTCTCAAGATGCAGAGTGTAGCCCGATAAAAGGTCAAAGAACATGGATTTGTGTGTCGGTTGTGAACCTTGCCGTAGTAACCATAAGCTCGCCTAATCATGATTCTTCCCTGAGGTGGAAACTTCAAATGACTAATCCAACTCAACACTGGCGACCCGGAAAAGGCGGCCGGTGCTTGGCGTTTCTCTGTTTTTCGATTGAATTATCTACTCATCCGTCGATAACGATGTTCAATCGGAAAAAAGCTGTCTGGATGTTGCAAAGAAACTCATTTCCCCCATTGTTTGAGCCGCATGACGACTTAACTCGACCCCATGCACACGGGACATGACAAGCCCCCGTGAGTCAACCATCCAATTGATCATTCCTATTTGGGAAGTCATTTATTGTCCATGATAAAAAGCGCCTCATGTCAAAGTTTCGCTTAAGAGATACATCATAAGTTTGAACCCTTTTTCCCATAACATCTCAACTCATCAACTAACGACACGAGGTATACATTGATGTCTTTATAGGGCTCTTATCACCGGAATCGATAAAGGCATGAACATGTAGGGATCTTTCATGCACATCGAAGGAAGGAGGTTATACACCACAATAATCACCAGCCAAATTGAGTAGGGCTTTGTGTAAAGCCCGTTAAACGGATTAAACCCATCCGTAGCAAGTCCAAGCCTAACATTGCGAACCTCTTCAACAAACGAGGGGTACTTGTTATCAAAAATTTTCCACTCAAGCCCATCTGTTGGGTGTGTCAGTTGACCTTTGACTATGTCCCGTGTAGAGTGTCACCTCATATCCTCGGCGGTATGTGTTGACATGAACAACCGCTGAAGCCTCGGGGCAATGGGAAAGTAATTTAAGATCTTTCTCGGCACGTCTTTTCCCTTTTTCTTGCGCTGTTCACAGTATCTACTTGTACCACAAATATCACACGACCTCTTATCTTTATTGACATCACCGTAATACAACATACAGTCATTCTCACAAGCATCAATCTTCTCATACCCTAGATTGAGCCTTTTGACCATTTTCTTCACATCATAGTACGATTTCGGTAATTTATTGCCTGCAGGTAAGCAGTCCTTCACAATGCTTAACAATTCATTAAAACCTCTCTCGCTATAGTCATGCTCATTCTTGAAGTGTAAAAACTTAGTCACGACAAATAAGACGGTGTGCTTTTCGTGCCCGTCATACAGTGGCGTCGCTACTTCATGCAATAACTTATAGAAACCCTTAGCCCCATCATTCGGCTCTTGCTCGACGCTACTGCCATCCCTGTCTGTATTCCACTGGAAGTGTGAACTAACAGCTTCGACTATCATGTTAGTACAGTCAAAGGTTTCATCACCTCTGGATTCCGGTTCTGATTCATGTTCATCCAACCAAATTTCCCCATGATAGATCCATGTCATATAACCCTGCTTGAACCCATACGCAAATAAGTCGCACATGACATCACTCCTTTCCTTCCACACTTCATTCACACACCTCTTACAAGGACATCTGATCTCATCGTCGCTAACTTGCTCAAACGCGAAGTTGAGAAACTGTTCAACCCCACTACGATACTCAGAGCTAAGCCCACTCCTATCAGTAGCTACCCTACGTTCCATCTAACTTCGATCAACTGACATCTCGGACAACTGTCTGCTATATATATGGAAAGTTAGACAAACACAATCTCCCAATCTAATGGTCAGGCTTCTATCCCATTCCCAGATGTGTCGCCTCACTGATGCCAACAACTTGAACACATATTTAAATTTTTCAGAAATTTCGGCAGCACCTCCCTATGGTCTTCAAGTACACGAAATAGACTAACACATCGTAGTCTAAATAAGCACCTGAAGAACATCAAGAGATATATACTAACTGAAAATTCAAAAAATATAAAGACGTGCTCAAGTCGTTAACACTGACCTAAGTGAGATCGAAACATACTGAAACGATCCCAAAGCAGGGGACTATTTGAGATTCACTCCTACTAAGTGAATCTCAAACGGGTTTCTAAGCTTCCTAAACTATATGAAAATATATGTTCATGTGAAAGAAAGGATTATTCTATATAACTACACATTCACTTGTCAAACCATTAATGCCAACAATGTGAAGCAAAATAAATTTGACAAACAAGAAACTTCGTCTTTCTTTCTATTTTTTTTAAAACTTTCTAAGATATTACAGAGTTGAAATGTCAATTCTAATCACCAATGTATTCACATTACTGACACCAATATAACAGATAAAGAATTCATATTATCTGGGAATTTTGTTTTGAAGTCCATTGAATAAGCAAAAAAAAAAAGCGCTATCACTATAAACAATATATATATATATATATATATATATATATATATATAATACATGGAATTATTTAATTACCCATTGACTATGGACGAAAACTTCGATTAGGGTTGAGAAAATAAAATGAATAGCCCGATTACCTATGTTTCGGGCTTTTCTTAGCAAACCGACATAGTATTAACCTAACTCCAATCCAAGTTTATTAAAAACTCCCAATTTGCAATACAAATTAGCTTCGTCATTACTCGGAGAAGCAAGGTTGAGATATAACACAAGCATTAACACCATTATTCCCCAGGTTAACATATAAATTAGAAGAATCGGATAAATTAAATTGCAATATTAAGAAATTTCAATTACTAAGTAACTTTTCCAGCAAAAAGAAAAGTGAGTACAAATAAACAATGAGAAGTATCAAACTGACTATAAAACATGGTAAGGAAAACATGAGAAGTATTAACTTTTAATGCGAGCATGGTAAGGAAAACAATTAATAAAGCAATCAAGCAAATGAGAAAAATTATATATACTAAGTAGTACTCACTCTGTCCCAATTTAACTATCAAATGACCACTGCCTGCCTGCCTACTTCAGTGTTTTAATCGACAACAACAATTTCAACCAATTTGTCCTTGTGTTTTGAATTAAATGAAATACACAGTTGAATAAACACATGAATGCAAGTGGAATAAGCAAAAAAAGGAACTGCCAATATATATATATATATATATATATATATATATATATATATAAGTGTTGAATATAATTTAAAAATTTACCAAAATGAAGTGTAGAACAACTGTAGAATAAACTGAGGGCGAAATGGGGGCGAAATGATGAACTGGGTGGTGCTCAGGTGGCCGGTGTATGGTGGCAGCCGAACTGGTGGCAGCCGGTGAATATGGTGGAACCGGTGATTAATTTGGGCAAAACTATTGAAGGATATTCTATTGAACAAATCAATTGAGCTAGCTGAGAATCAGTCGATATACGGTAGCTTAGAATCAATTAGGGAAATGGCTAAAACGCGAGGGAAGGAGTAAATTAAGAGGGAATAAAAATTATACTCGTTGCCGTCGAACCAGGGTTTTAAATATAAGACTCATTCTCGACGGTCGGGCCGTCGTTAATTCCCCTATTGATATTGAATTCATTCTGCAACCGGCGTTCTGCAAATAAATCTTAACATTATTAGTCTTGCCGTCGCCAATGAGTTTTTGTGACGCCCCCAAAATAGGTATACATCACCCATCTTGAGTCGCCAAATACATGGTACTAAATTCAAATACAACTTGATTATACAATAATCGTGTAAAATACGATAAAATACATGCTGTGAGTTTTAATACAAATATTGTCATCTAGGCAATATCCACACTCAATTTAGTCCTCATTACATTTATTATCACACTATTTAATAGAATAGTGAGGACTACTAAGACACCATCTCGGACCATCACTCCGTTCCCCGACTAGTCCCGGCTACGTTCTCATTTCCTGAAGAGAACAGTGAAAGAAAGGGTGAGCTCAACTAGCTCAGTAAGAAATATTATGACTAAGATAAAGCAGAATAAATTATCATTAGTCCTTAATAGTGTTAAACTGATAAAATACAATAGACATCAAGTTTAACTGCAGCGGAACATGCAATCCATTAAAAGAGTCAAGTAGAGAATAAAATCTACTATCTTTTATGATTTAAAAAGGGTTTTCATCATTTTTATCGCTGAGACTCAGCTTAATAAATAATTCACATCATCCCTGCACTACGGCCAAGGATATTTATTAGGGTCACGACCATAAATTATCCATGCACTATGGCCCAAGGATATTTGTGTATTCATCAATGGTCATGATCATGCCAACACTTTCCATCAATGCACTTCGGGCCAATGAGGACTTTTACCACATCATTTGTAACATTACGGTCATGATTACACCGAATAATCCCTGGTCATAATCATACCAAGTCCATCTATGCACTACAGGCCACATATGACTTTCAAAAATAATATAAACATGAGGATGATGACAATGATATAATAATTCAATAAAACAAGTTCAAGAATTAATTTATTCAGGAACTAATAACGTCCAAATTATCAACATGATACTTCTTTGTAAAGTAAAATTCAAGAATGCTCAGAAGAATATTTCCATGAAAAGATACTGAATGAAGCGCAAATATCAAGAATATTCAACTAATTTCATGGAGTGTAGAAGTCAAAACTTTAACCAACCGAGTATAATAAAGAATGGAATAACAAAAAAATTACCATGCATGCAGACTTACATAAACAAAGTTATTCCATCAGAATAATAAATAACGGAACCAGGTCAGGCGTAATACGCACCGACATGATATTCCAACAAAATAATAAAGAATGGAATACAATAGAAATCACCATGCATGCGGTACTTCAGATGAGATGTTATTCCAATGTAATACTAAATGACTGAACCAAGTCAGGTGAAATTCACACCAATAGGATGTTCCAATAGAATAATAAAGAGGCGAAACCCAGTCCCACAGAAAGCATGCACAGGATATTCCAATGTAATAATAAAGCGGAACCAGTCCCACAGAAAGCATGTATACAGGATATTCCAAATGTAATAATAAAGAATGGAATACGTAAGAATTTCACCAAGTATAGGGTACTTCACAGATACAAAAGTTATTCCAATGTAATAATAAAGATGGAATAATAGAAGTTCTCTTCATGAATACAAAAAAATAATACCCTTACCGTAAAAGAAACTTGATATCTGAGAGTAGTGAAGTAGCGTAATACTTTTCTTCTTTCTCTATAGTTTCTCTCTATATTTTCTCTCTTGAGTTTCAAAGTGAATTCGTAAGAAATAATGAAGGAATGAGCTTCTATTTATAGAAGAATGGAATGAATAAGAACCAATCCATGAGCAGTGTGATTGATTTACTTTAATCGGACGGTCCATATTTAAAAAAAAAATTTTTAAATAAAATATAATATATTCTATTTATAATCTAATAAAACGAATAACTTTTAAAAAGATTTTACTATGCAAATACTATACAAGCACTATGCAAACACTATGCATAATAAAATATAATATATTCTAATTATTGTCTAATAAAATGTATAACTTTAGAAAAGTATTCTATTTTATATAAAAAGATTTTAATTATTAGCCTAATAAAAGGAATAACTTTATAAAAGTATTCTGCTTTTATATAAAAGTTTTTTCTGTTTTATTACGTTAATAATACTTAATAAAATAAAACGTCATCATTATTATTATTATTCACACTATTAATCGACTGTGTCGCTCCTGTGAAAGAGGGGTTTTCCAATAAAATTTCTCCCTATCATGCCATAATTAGGTGACCAAACCTCTCCTCGCGTAACTTCTAGACATCGTTAATAATGTAAATAATAATATTAATAACTTTCGCTATCTCAATTATTGATTTAATAACATATAAAATATCGACAATAATTGAATCAAACCGAGTGACTTCTCACATAAGCATCAATAATCAATACCGTGTGCTACTATGCAACCACGCCAGACATCGTAGATTTTTTACTACCGAGTAGTTCAACAAAGATAAACGTAAAAATTCCGCCATTATTTTCATAAAAATATTTTTGTCATTTTTTCAATCCGACAATAATTACATTTAATGGGTCCACCAATGATTGTGTCATTGCATTTAATATTCCCCGATCAATCTAATATTATATAACAACTTGCGAACTTTGAAAAATTTATAAATATTACCCACAACTATAACATTATATCAAATTTATTCCATAATATTCAAAATGATATTTATAGAAAATTCATTTTTATTCATAAAAGTTGGGGTCTTACAATCTCCCATTCTTATGAAATTTCGCCTCGAAATTAAGGTACGCACTGGTATGTCGAAGAGGTAAGGATACCTTGATTTCATTTTGATTCTAACTCCCGTGTCATTTCCTCAACATCGTGGTTCCTCCATAACACTTTGACTTGAGGTATAACCTTGGAGCGTAGAATATATTCCTTCTTATCCAAGATTTGAACAGGAACCTCTTCATACGTTAAATCTTCCGCTATTTCATCCGGTTCAAACTCAATAATATGGTTCGGGTCTTTCACATATTTACGTAACATGGATATATGAAAAAGCGTTATGAACACGAGACATACTTGGCGGTAAAAGCAAGTCTATAAAGCTACGATCCCTACTCGATCGAGGATTAAAATGGGCCAATGAATCGAGGATTGAGCTTTCTCTCTTTTCAAATCTCGTAACTCCTTTCCATGGAGCAACACGTAACAACACATGATCTCCAATATCAAATTCCACGCCCTTTCGATGAAGATCAAGATAACTCTTTTGTTCGGCCTTGTGAGGTTTTTATACGTTGTTGGATCGTTTGAATCTTTTTCGTAGTCATACGTACCAACTCCCATCCCAACAACGTTGTTTCAACCACCTCATCCCAAAGATACTGAGAGAACGACACTTTCTTCCATACAACGCCTCGAATGGAGCCATGCCAATACTTGTTTCGATAAGCTGTTGTTGTCAGTAGGAAAACTCCACCAATGGTAAGAACTTGTCCCAACTTCCTTGAAGTCAAGGGACACGAGTCTTAATAAATCTTTAAGAGTTTGAATAGTCCCTCTCGATTGTCCGTCCGTCGTCTCGAGGATGATAAGTTCGAACTAAATCGTAAATCTGTGCCCATAACTTTTTGCAAACTAACCCAAAATCGTGAAGTGAATCTTGGGTCTCGATCGTAAACTATGGATCTTTGGCATACCACGAGCCTTACAATCTCGTTTATGTACATACGAGCAAGAATTTCAAGTGTATAAGTTTCTCGTATTGGTAAGAAATGAACAGACTTGGTCAATCTATCAACAATGACCCAAATTGCATCTATGCCTTGAGAAACCTTGGGAAGACCAAGAATGAAATCCATAGTAATGTGCTCCCACTTCCATTCCGGAATTTCAGTGGGTTGCAATGGACCTTTTGGTACTTGATGCTCGCTTTGACTTGTTGACAAGTTAGACACCTTGAGATAAAAAATAAATTTATCTCTCTCTTCATATTGCTCCACCAAAATGTATGGCGAAGATCACGATACATTTGGTACTCCGAGATGGATTACAAACGGTGTGTGTAGCGCCTCCATCATGATTTATACTTTAAATCGTGGTCGTTAGAACACAAAGTCCGGAGTTGACTCAAGTATTCCTTCTTCATCGATTCTTGCTTCCTAAGATAAAGACCTTCTTGTACTTTCTTCCTCATATACATCGGCTCCGTGTCTCAGTAGCTTTGAGCAACTTTAACTTTATCGATTAAAGTTGATTCTAATCGTATATTCGTTATCTTCACGTGAGTTTGTATATTCGTACTCGTAAACGCATACGATCTTCTACTCAACGCGTCAGCTACCACGATCGCTTTTCCACGATTGTATTGAATGGTACGATCATAATCATCAACAGCTCGAGTCAACATCTTTGGTGCATGTTACGTTCGTTTTAGTTGAAGAAATATTTAAGGGTTTTAGAAATGGGGTTTTATATTGGGGTCAGTACAAACTTCGATTTCACGCTTTAGGGATATGCTAGGAAGTCTTCATGAATACGTCAGGAAATTTATTAATGATAGAAATATCATTCAAAACTGTGACCCTCATTCAAGACTTGGATAGTACGTCACATTGATACCTATCAACTTGTCATCTTCATTCACGATGTGGCCTACAAAAAGTCTAGCCTCGGTGCATTCCACACAAGGAAGTCAACAACGAAAGGATCGGGCTCTTTACTTATGGCTTGATATGACAATGATTGACTTTAGTGGTTTGGTTACTTTGAATTCGCATAACAGGTTGGTTAGAAATATGAAAGCTAACAACCTTACTAAAAGCATGATGAGTAGTTAACCAATCGATTCCAAAAATCACATCAAAGTCAAGTATTTTCAATGAAATAAGGTCGACAGGTAATGTGAGGGTACCGATTTGAACCAAACAAGACTTATAAACTGTGGACAGATAAGTCAAAGTCTAATTTCTCCGGAGTCAAATTTAAACGTTGGTATAAGTAGGAGAAATAAAAGAATGGGTAGAACCCAGATCAAATAAGGTATATACTTCACTAGAATTTATGATAAGCTTACCCGTGATGACCTCGTTCGGGTTTCTTGCTTTCACGGGAGGTCACGACAAACGCTCTCCTCGAACAACCGGTTTTGTCTTATGCGGGATGACCTTTTACGCCTCCATCCCAATTTGGACTTGTCTTTCAAGTGCATGACAAAATCAGGCCAGGTGTCCTTCTCTTCCACAATTGTAATATGCTTTGGAGGGCATCGCACAGTTTGGACTGATGTGTCGCTCCCCTCCACATTTGAAGCATATGATAGGTGGTCGTTCTCCTTCCTTAACGACAGGTGCTGATGCTGATGCCTTTCCATCATTGTTGAATCTTCTTTTCTTGAAATGTCCATTCTTATTGTTTTGGCCATGATTACCACTGAAGTGGTTACCATTTCTGGCATGTTGATTCCCTCCATGCTTATTGTCACCGCACTGATGACTGTTATCACCGGTATTATCATTTTGTCGGATGCTCTCTGTTGGTTGGGTTAACTCATTATCGCGCTCCAATAACTGAGCCCTATTAATAACATCTGAATACAAACACAGTTTATGAGAGATTAAACATTAACGTATCTCAGGTTTCAAACCTCTTAGAAACATTCGCGTCATTCTCTCCTCATTATCAACCAAATGAGATGCAAATCGGGACAACTCGGCAAACTTGGCTTCGTACTACGACACAGTCATGTTGTTTTGCTCCAACTTGATAAACTCCAACTCCTTCATGTGACGAATACTTTCAGGAAAGTACTTGTCATTGAACAACTCTTAGAACTTCTCCCAAGACATCTTGAGTGCGTTAGGTTGGGTACGTTTTACAGATTCCCACCAGTAATCTGCCTCTTCACGCAACATAAAGGTGGCGAATGGAACCTTTTGCTCCTCGGAGCATCCCAAGACATCAAATATCCTGGTGATCTGCTTTAACCACGTCTCCGTCTTAAGTGGTTCTGGCTTTACCAAAAACTCCGGTGGTCCCAACTCCTTGAACTGCTTAGCGGTGACCAACCATGGGTTGACATTGTTTCCACATGCATTATGAGACAGAGAGTCTCTGCGTTTGGTGTTGCATGAATTTAAAAGCTCTAAACGCATCTATCGCTCGTCATTTGATCAGTGTTATTATTTACATGAGGATTATCGCCATCTTGATGCACATTATCCTGATTATTGATCTGTGGAGACTTAATGGTCTCCTGTGCTCCATTGATGTTCTCAACATTCCCGGATGCCATTTTCAAACACTGCCATAAAACAAGGGTTAATTAACATATCACATATTATCCCTATACTCTGACCAACTAATTAAATATCAAATACACTTAGGTAGGTCATACTAGCGAAGGAATTCCCCGTATCTCCCCTCCTAGTTATTGTCTCACATCTCAGCCAGGGATTATATCCCTAAGATTTGATTCCAACTGTGATGCCCCCAAAATAGGTATACATCACCCATCTTGAGTCTCCAAATACATGGTACTAAATTCAAATACAACTTGATTATACAATAGTCGTGTAAAATACGACAAAAAACATGCTGTGAGTTTTAATACAAATATTGTCATCTAGACAATATCCACACTCAATTTAGTCCTCATTACATTTATTATCACACTATTTAATGTAATAGTGAGGACTACTAAGACAACATCTCGGACCATCACTCCGCTCCCCGACTAGTCCCTTGCCACGTTCTCATTTCAAGAGAACAAAGGAAAGAAAGGGTGAGCTCAACTAGCTCAAGAAGAAATATTATGACTAAGATAAAGCGTAATAAATTATCATTAGTCCTCAGCAGATGTTAAACCGATAAAATACAATAGACATCAAGTTTAACTGCAATGAACATACAATCCATTAAAAGAGTCAAGTAGAGAATAAAATCTACTATCTTTTATGATTTAAAAAGATTTTTCATCACTTTTATCGTTGAGACTCAGCTTAATAAATAATCCACATCATCCCTGCACTACGGCCAAGGATATTCATTAGGGTCACGACCACAAATTATCCATGCACTATGGACCAAGGATATTTGTGTATTTATCAATGGTCATGATCATACCAACAACTGTCCATCAATGCACTTCGGGCCAATGGGGACTTTTACCCCATCATTTGTAATATTACGGTCATGATTACACCGAATAATCCCTAGTCATAATCATACTAAGTCCATCTATGCACTACAGGCCACATATGACTTTCAAAAATAATATAAACATGAGGATGATGACAATGATATAATAATTCAATAAAACAAGTTCAAGAATTAATTTATTCAGAACTAATAACGCCCAAATTGTCAACATGATACTTCTTTGTAAAGTAAAATTCAAGAATGCTCGTAAGAATATTTTCATGAAAAGATCTTAGATGAAGCGCAAATATCAAGAATATTCCCACTAATTTCATGGAGTGTAGAAGTCAAAACTTTAACCAATGAGTATAATAAAGAATGGAATAACAAAAGAAATCACCATGCATGCGGTAGATTTCGTAGATAGACAAAGTTATTCCATCGTAATAATAAATAACGGAACCAAAGCGTAATACGACAAGCGAGGATATTCCAAATGTAATAATAAAGAATGGAATACAATGTAAATCACCATGCATGCAGTATTTCATATAGACAAAGTTATTCCAATAGAATACTAAATGACGAAACGGATCGGTGAAATTCACACCAACAGGATGTTCCAATAGAATAATAAAGAAGCGGAACCAGTCGGCAGAAAGCCTGCAACGAGGATATTCCAATGGAATAATAAATACGGAACCAGTCCAACAGAAAAATATGACGAGGATATTCTAATGTAATAATAAAGAATGGAATACAAAAGAATTTCACCAAGTATAGGGTAGCACAGTATCAAAAGTTATTCCAATGTAATAATAAAGATAGAATAATAGAAGTTTTCTTCATGAATACAAAAGAAATAATACCCCTTACCATAAAAAGAAACTTGATATCGAGTAGTGAAGAAGAAGAATAATACTTTTCTTTTTTCTCTCTATAGTTTCTCTCTCAGAGTTTCAAATTGAATTCGTAAGAAATAATGAAGGAATGAGCTTCTATTTATAGAAGAATGGAATGAATAGTAACCAATCCATGAACGATCCAGATTGATTTACTTTAATTAGACGGTCCATATTTAAAGCAAAATTTTTAAATAAAATATAATATATTTTATTTATAATCTAATAAAACGAATAACTTTTAAAAAGATTTTACTATGCAAACACTATACAAGCACTATGCAAACACTATACATAATAAAATATAATATATTCTAATTATTGTCTAATAAAATGATAACTTTATAAAAGTATTCTTTTATATAAAAAATTTTACTATTAGCCTCAATAAAACGAATAACTTTATAAAAGTATTACTTTTTATATAAAAAGTTTTTTACTTTTTTATTACGTTAATAATCTTAATAAAACAAAACGTCATCATCATTATTATTATTCACACTATTAATCGACGTGTCATTCAGAAAGAGGGGCTTCAATAAGGATTTCTCCCTATTGCGCCATGCAATTAGGTGACCAAACCTCTCCTCAAAGCGTAACTTCTAGACATCGTTAATAATGCAAATAATAATATTAACAACTTCGTCATCTCAATTATTGATTTAATAACATATAAAATATCAACAATAATTGAATCAAATTGAGTGACTTCTCACATAAGCATCAATAATCAATATTGTGTGCTACTATGCAACCACGCCAGATATTCAGTATTTTTATCGCGAAAGAGTAGTTCAACAAGATTAACCAGTAAAACTTCCGCCGTTATTTTCATAAAAATATTTTTGTCATTTTCTCAATTCGACAATAATTCTGTTGTGGGGTCCACCAATGATTGTGCCGTCGTACGAATATTCCCTGACCAATCGAATATTTTATAACAACTTGCGTACTTTCCAAAATTTATAAATATTACCCACAACTATAACATTATATCAAATTTATTTCATAATATTCAAAAATGATATTTATAGAAAATTCATTTTTATTCATAAAAGTTGGGGTCTTACAGTTTTCCCTCCACCGGGAAAGTCTGGCGCCAAATAATAGGGTTATTAATGACGGTCTACATTCCCGACGGCTATCCCGTCGCCAATGACCTTATTATCGACGGGGAGCATGCTGTCGGTCATGTGCCCGTCGCCAATGCCTCAATTTTTTTTAGTGTTTGGCCCGTAGTGCAAAGATGAATTTATTAGTATGATTATGAACAAGAACTGTGATTTGGTATAACCATGATTTTTAATGTTTCAGGTAGAGACAGGTGATGAAAACTATATTTGTCCCAAGTGCGAAGAGGAATTTAGAATCGCAATTATGATTATGAGTTATTCATATGATTGTGGACAGGAATTGTTGAATGATGTTAGAGGAATAAAACATTATTGGTGGACTTTTAACATGGAGAAGTTAATAGACCTGATGGTCTATTTGACTCTTCTAATGGATTGCTCGTTCCGCTGCAACTATGGTATTAAGAGTGTAAATTGGGGTATGAGGAGAATAGAAGCGGTGGTTATATAGGTTGTTGAGGTTCTCCCTAAATAGTATGGAAATAATTTTATTAAGAACTTTAGATAAGTGTGTCGTATTGTATACGTCATTTGATATTTAATTTTGGTGAACCGAATAGGGTGAGGTGAACCCAACTTTGGAAGGGTGTTTTGCCACTATCATATAAGATGTCTAATGACATACAACCTCGTGTTTTCATAAGATAGGGTTGTGCACATCCACTTGCTGAGTATATCTACGAGCACTACCTATATAATCTTGGAGTTTATTTGAAATATAATTCTCACTTGTAGACAACAGAGATAATTATATGTCAAGAGAAGACTCACCATTGGAAAGAACATGATAGTAATCTTCTCATTTTTCTTTGGGGTCTATTGGGTCAACCAAGGATAATTCTGTGGACATATGATATCTATCATAACCTTGACGCATGGCCTCCCATGTACGAAGGTATCCTTGAGCACTTCCCAAAGATTTTAATTTCTAAAACTGTTTTTGACTGTATTTTTATGTAAAGTACCATTGTAAGGTTGTGGTCGAGGCACCATGAGAGTTATATATATTTGTATTAAAACTCACAGTTTAACTGTGGTCGTATTCTGCACTACAGTTCAACAGTTGTATAAATGAAGTTTGTAAATGATTTTTATAGTGTGATATCTGGCGACTCAAAATGGGTGATGTATTCCTATTTTGGGGGCGTCACACAACACATTTTACATCCTGAAATTTAAACACCACATAAAAATACAATATTATATCTTCCAAACATTTAAGTCGTCTCTCTCTCTTAGTACTACGTACAATAGAGATTTGTTAAATCAAACCCCACCATTCCAACACTGTATTTTTGCATAAGCTTTTGAAGAGGAGAAACCCTCCAAATAAGGCTTCAATGGACCAAATTAAATATATCATAAGCTAAAATTTCTCAGAAATGCTTCAATTATTAATCAGAAAAGATGGAATAATTGACAAATATTAATTCATGATTAGTACACCTTTACTTGAGTATTTATCTTTGACCACCAACTTTGTAAATCCTAAGGGTCAAATTCATTAAATATAACTATGTTAGAAATAATGTGAATGAGGAAATAAAAAGAGAGAGTAAGAATGCCTGATCCCAAACCATTAATAAGGCTTAGTCAAAATGTTAAGAGCCAAAAATATATCCTGCAAATTGAGACAAATTATTACATAAAAGATAGTATTGATGTATATTAAATCAAATTCTATTACAAAGCCCCACAATGCCATTAATTTTTTCAAACCTCGACGATAATTTTTTTAAAAGTCAACCTTGGAATAACGCAATGTAGACAACCATGCAAAAATTAAAAAAAATTGAAAGAGAGAGAGAAAATAAAATGTAATCAATTAAGTAACCACAAAACTCGTTTGATGTTTCTATGTAGACCAAAGTTTTTTCACGATAATATTATCTGTGACGCCCCCAAAATAGGTATACATCACCCATCTTGAGTCACCAAATACATGGTACAAAATTCAAATACAACTTAATTATACAACAGTCGTGTAAAATACGACAAAACATATGTTGTGAGTTTTAATACAAATATTGTCATCTAGACAATATCCACACTCAATTGAGTCCTCATTACATTTATTATCACACTATTTAACACAATAGTGAGGACTACTACTGCTATTATCTGGACCGTCACTCCGTTCCCTAACTAGTCCCTGCTACGTTCTCATTTCCTGAAGAGAACAATGAAAGTAAAAGGGTGAGCTCAACTAGCCCAGTAAGAAATATTATGACTAAGATAATGCAGAATAAATTATCGTTAGTCTTCAACAATGTTAAACTGATAAAATACAATAGACATCAAGTTTAACTGCAGCGGAACAAGCAATCCATTAAAAGAGTCAAGTAGAGAATAAAATCTACTATCTTTTATGATTCAAAAGGTTTTTCATCACTTTTATCACTGGGACTCAGCTAAAAAAATAATCCACATCATCTTTGCACTACGGCCAAGGATATTCATTAGTATCACAACCAAAAATTATCCATGCACTACGGGCTAAGGATATTCATGTATTCATCAATGGTCATGATCATGCCAACAACTATCTATCAATGCACTACGGGCCAATGAGGAATTTTTTCACATCATTTGTAACATTACTACCATGATTACAATCGAATAATCCACTCGTCATAATCATACCAAGTCCATCTATGCACTCTGAGCCACGTAGATGACTTTCAACATAATATAAACATAAGGATGATGACAATGATATAAGAATTCAATAAAACAAATTCAAGAATTAATTTATCCAAAAACTAATAACGTCCAAATTGTCAACATGTTACTTCTTTGTAGAGTAAAATTCATGAATGCTCAGAAGAATATTTTCATGAAAAGCTACTGGATGAAGCGCAAATATTAAGGATATTCCACTAATTTCATGGAGTATAGAAGTCAAAACTTTAACCAACGGAGTATAATAAAGAATGGAATAACAAAAGAAATCACCGAGCACGCGATAGATCTTGCATGCACGAGGTTATTCCAATGCGAGAATAATAAATAACGGAACCCAGTCATGCAAAAATGCATGCAGACAGGATGTTCCAACAGAATAATAAATGACGGAACCGGTCATGAGAAAACGCATGCAAGGATGTTTCAAATGTAATAATAAATAACGGAACCAGTCATGTGAAAACGCATGCATGGATGTTCCAACAAGTAATAATAAAGAATGGAATAATGAAGAATCTCACAATGTATGCAGATTGAGCATGTATTATTTATTCAACATAATAATAAAGAATGGAATAACAAAAGTTCTCTTCATGAATACGAAAAGAAATACTACCCCCACTACGAGGAAGAAACCGGATATAGGAGTAGTGAAGGAAGCGAGAATACTTTTCTTCTTTCTCTCTATAGTTTTTCTCTCTAGAGTTTCAGTAAATTCGTAAGAAATAATGAAGGAATGAGCTTCTATTTATAGGAGAATTGAAGGGATACTATTTGAAAAATAAATCACGGACGCTACAGAAATAATTCACGGAGGCCTTCAGCTGAATTCAATTATCAAGTAAAACAAAACAAAAAAATATATAATATGTATATATATATTCAACACATGCCTTATATGGCATTTTTTTCCACCAAAACCAACATCCATTATCATTCACCCAAGACTGTGACATTTGATCATTATACTCCATCCACTAACTTATCTTTCCTCCCGTGAATCCAAATATTACTTCCCCCATTAGTCAATCTCCACATGCAATATCTATTATATATATATATATATATATATATAAAACTACAATATCAACACTACACCATCCAATTTTTCCACCACCCAAATTTTAAGCCACCAACCACACTTTCCCTCTCCCACACGTACACACACAATCATACATAATACCGCACACACCCACTATTACTATATATATAATATAAAACTTATATATATATATATATATATATATATATATATATAAGTAATAAAACAAGAGTGAGATAACTTTCTACCAATTAATTTAAAAAATGGGTAATTGGAAATCCAAATAATAAGCAAAATTTACGACAACTAATTCATAAATAAAAATCCTCTCAATATTTTAACAACATTTATCATCATTATTATAATTCATAATATTAATCGACCAAGTCGTTCCTAGGAAAGATGAGGTTTTTCAATAAGGATTTCTCCATATTGGCGCACAATTAGGTGACCAAACCTCTCCTTGGCAGAACTTCTAGACATCGTTAATATTACAAATAATAATATTAATAACTTCGTCGTCTCAATTATTGATTTAATAATATATAAAATATCGACAATAATTAAATCAATTAACGTGAGATACTATGCAATAATTATCAAGCAATAATTGAACAAAAGCTGAGTGACTTCACGTAAGCATCAATAATCAATACTGGTGTGCTGCTACTATGCAACCATGCGATTCTCTCATTACTTTTAACACCGGGTGTTTCAACGATTAACGATAAAACTTCCGCCGTTATTTTCATAAAATATTTTTGTCGTTTTCTCAATAAACAATAATTCCATTATGGGGTCCACTAACGATGATTGTCGTCGTATGAATATTCCTGTTAAAATGAATATTCCCCGACCAATCGAATATTATAACAACTTGCGTACTTTGCAAAATTTATAAATATTACCCAAAACTATAACATTATATCAAATTTATTCCATAATATTCAAAAATGATAATTATAGAAAATTCATCTTTATTCATAAAAGTTGGGGTCTTACATATATAACTCGTCTCTCCCCTACTAGTTCTAGACTCTTATCTCCGTCAGCGACCATATCCCTAAGCTCTGATAACATTTGTGACGCCCCCAAAATAGGTATACATCACCCATTTTGAGTCGCCAGATATCACACTATAAAAATCATTTACAAACTTCATTTATATGTTGTTGAATCAGTAGTGCGAATATCGACCATAGTTAAACTGTGAGTTTTAATACAAATGTATGTAACTCTTATGGTTCCTCGACCACAACCTTACAATGGTACTTTACATAAAAGTACAGTCAAAAATTGTTTTAGAAATTAAAATCTTTGGGAAGTGCTCAAGAAAACCTTCAGATAATGGGAGGCCGTGCGTCGAGGTTATGATAGATATCATATGTCCACGTAATTATCCTTGGTTGACCCAATAGACCCCAAAGAAAAATGAGAAGATTACTATCATGTTATTCTTTCCAATGGTGAGTCTTTCTCGACATATAACTATCTCCACATGTCTGCAATTGAAAATTATATTTCAACCAAACTCTAAGATCATATAGGTAGTGCTCGTAGATATACTCAACAAGTAGATGTGCACAACCCTGTCTTATGATAAAATGAGGTTGTATGTCATTAGAAATCTTGTATGATAGTGGCAAAACACCCTTCCAAAGTTGGGTTCACCTCACCCTATTCGGTTCACCAAAATTAAATATCAAATGACGTATACAATACGATACACTTATCTAAAGTTCTCAACAAAATTATTTTCATACTATTTAAAGAGAACCTCAACAGCTATAGACCACCGATTCTATATTCTTCTTGTTACCCGCTCGACCAAATTACACTCTTATTATTACGAAAAGAATTGTGAAGCAAAAAGGGTAAAAGCACAACTAGCCCAAAGAAAGAATATTATGACTAAAGATAATTTACATCATCAATAGCTTTCATCGGTAGTAAATCGTAGATTTAGAACATATGGTAGATGATAAAACTTTTCAACCATAGTTAGTTGTTGAACGAAGCAATCCATTAGAAGAGTCAAATAGACCATCCGATCTATTATCTTCTCCGTGTTAAAAGTCCACCAATAATGTTTTATCCCTGTAACATCAATAAATAATTCATGTCCACAATCATATGAATAACTCATAATCATAATTGTGATTCTAAATTCCTCTTCTCACCCAGGATGAAGATAATTTTCATCACCTATCTTCACATGAAACATCAAAAATCATGGTTATACCAAATCACAATTCCTGCTCATAATCATACTAATAAATTCATCTTTGTACTATGGCCAAAGATATTCATTAATCAATAGTTCATCTTTGCACGTAAGCCAAAGATATACAACTATAAAACCAATAATCAACAGTCCATTTTTGCACGTGAGCCAAAGATATAAAAGCAGAAACTAATAATCAACAAATCCATCTTTGCACGTAAGCCAAAGATGACTTTCATAATAATATAAGCATGAGGATGATGACAATGATATAAGCATTAATCAAGCGAAATCAAGGATAAATATTAAAGACTTTAAATTTATCCGGTGTTTAAAAATATCCAAATTTATCAACATGATCATCGCTTTGTGGAGTAAAATTCAAGAATAATATTCATGTACCAAAAATAATTTGGATGAGAAAAGAAATATATTTTTCTGTAAATAGTACCCATGATAGTACCCTATGAATAATACTTTGGGAATAGTATCTCGTGAATAGTACCCCGACATGAAAAGTACCCCAAATACCCGAGTGAATAATATTCGAGTGAATAGTAATTTGGGTGAATAGTAACCTGTAAATAGTAATTTATGAAATAGTACTAAAACCACGAAAAAAGTGTCCGAATACCCGTGAGTGAATAATACTAGAGTGAATAGTAATCGGGTAAATAGTAACCCGTGAATAGTAACTCATAAAAAAATACCAAAGAAAATGATATTTCATGACGAAAGTACAAAAGAAATGATATCTCATACGAGTATAATAGAATATCTAAAGCTATGAATGGATTTTCATCGTAAATACGGTAATCCACGTGATGAGATCATTTTCACAATTTAATAAAGAATGAATACGAAGGATCATTCACCATGCATCGCAGTAATCCACATAGATAAAAGTTATTCCAGCAGAATAATAAAGAATGGAATAATGGAAGAATTCACCGTGTATGCGATGAATCGCATAGGCGAGTGTTATTCCCACCAGAATAATAAAGAATGGAACCAGGTCATGCATAATCCCATGCATGACGGGATATTCCAATAGGATAATAAAGAATGGAACCAGGTCATGCGTAATCCGCATGATGTGAGGATATTCCAATGTAATAATAAAGAATGGAACTAGGTCACGCGTAATCCGCATGCATGGGATATTCCAACAGAATAATAAAGAATGGTATAACAACCCTTACGAATATTGAAAGAAATAACTCTCTTCATGAATACGAAAGAAATAATATCCCTTACTATAATAATAATATCCCTTACCTCAGAAGAAAACTGGATACTGGAATAGTGAGGTAGCAAACTTCTCTTCTTTTTTCTCTCTATAATAATTGCTTTATAGCTTTAGTGAATTGGTGAAAAATAATGAAGGAATGAGCTTCTATTTATAGGAAAATATAGTTTCAATAATTGCACATTTTGGGGCTCGAATTATTACAGTATAATACCCTCATCTTTCTCTTCATTTTTAATTTAGTCATGCAAGTATTATCAAACTTGCACCACCTCCCCTAATAGTAAATCATGTGAATCAATAGTAAATCATGTGACTCAATAGTTCTAAACATGTGGAAAAAATTAATTATAGTATAGTACCTTCAACTATACCTCTATTTTTAACTTAGTCATGTAAGTATTATCAAACTTGCACCAACTCCCCTAATAGTAAATCATGTGAATCAATAGTACACACATGTGAACACATAATTATAAGCATGTGAATTAATAACAATTAATTGCTCATTTATCTGATTAATTACCCGATTGGTCAATATAACTTTCAGACATCAATTATTATCGAAATAAATGTCGATTTTTACTAACAATAATAATTTCAACACAACGGAACTATCAATTTCATCTTTAATCAACACGAACTTATTCATCATTAATATTATAATTCACAATATTTAACAATCAGGTCGTTCCCGGAAAGAGGGGCTTTCGATAAGGATTTTTCCCTATTGGCGCAATAATTAGGTGACTAAACCTCTCCTCGATGTAACTTCTAGACATTGTCAATATTGCAAATAATAATATGAATAACTTTGTCGCCCTCAATTATTGATTTAATAATATAACATATTATGCGGATGATCTTTGTGACAATAATTGAATCAATAATACGAGAGATATGATCGTGAATTACTATAGCAATAATTGAGTGACTTTTACGTAAGCATCAATAATCAATATACAGTGTGCTACTATACAACGGCGCGCCAGACATCAGACTTTTACTACTGGGTAGTTCAACAGGTTTTAATGGTAACACTTTTTCATTTATTATTTTAATAAAAGATAAATCATCGCTTTCTAAATACGATAATACATCCATTGGGGGGGGGGGTCCACCAATGATTATGCCGTTGAACAAATATTCTTTGTGAAAATGAATATTTCCCGACCAATCGAATATTTCCCGACACAACGAATAACAACTTGCTTACTTTGTAAAATTTTCAAATATCGCCCTTAACTTTAACCCTTTCTCAATTTAACCATTTACTAAATAACATAATAATTATAAAAAAATTAAATACTTTTATTTCATTAAATTCGTGGTCTTACACATGCATATATATCAAACAAAATAGTTTTCTAAATAACATCTATAAAAAGTTGTAATGAGAGTAAAAAAATAATAAACCAATTTCATGCTTACCCCGATCCTAATCACCCTATCACCTTTATTGAAGAATTTCATCAAAAGGCAGACGACTTCACAAGCAGAAAAATCAATCTTCGGCAATGCTTGAAGTTGATGACATCCAAATAATAACTCAGATAACCTTTGAGTTTAAAAAAATAGAGGACTTAAGTTAAACATTTAATCTACAAAATTAGGCAATAAATAGTTTAGAATCGAGTCAATAAATTCTAATAAATGAATCAAGTGAGATCAATGATAAATATTAGAGATTTATAATTTAATTTATCCAAAATTTAAGAATGTCCAAATTGTCAACATGATCACCAATTATGAAGTAAAATTCAAGAATGATATTCATGTATTAAAAATAATTTGGACAAAAAACAACCAAATTTGACATGAATAGTACCCTGAGTGAATAGTACTACGTGAATAGTACCCCAAATGAAAATATTAAAATTTAATAAGAAATTTCAGACCGATATGTTAGTTCTCGGAGGCACAATAGTTATCTAGAAGGGGGGGTTGAATAGATATTAAAAATCTTTTCGTTTTACTTTGTCAATTTTGATAATGATTAAACACAACGGAATTAAGGTTTGTTTGATCTCCCTTTTAGATATAGTGAGTTAATGAGAGTGAGACAGTTATAACAGTTATAACAAGAATGAAATAGACACAACAGTTTTAAGTGGTTCAGAGGACTTAAAGCTCCTAGTCCACTCTTCTACTCCTCGAGTAGGAAATCCACTAAGGATGTATTTTACACTTTCTGAATCTCACAGATTCCTTCTAAACCAGCAGTCTAGGAACTTCTTAGTTCACTCTTGAACTTTTCAAGTCCAGCAGACTTGGCTCTTCACAGTTCACTTAGAACTCTTCAAGTCCTTCTAACTTAGAACTCTTACTTCAATTGATCGGTTGTTGTTGAGTTCTTGGTCGATCTACTTTCGATTCGTTAGTTAAGCTCTTGTTCAAAAGAACTGAGTAACTGTGCAAGCTTTCTCTTTTTCTCGGATCATAGAGTTGAAGCGTTGAGTATTCTTTTTTGGTCAATTGTTTGCTTTGCTTTCATCATCCGTAGATGTCTTGCATATATGTGATCTTTGAAATCGCTTGGATTGAATCCATCGTTGAAGCATTTAATGCATTTGACGTTTCTGAACTTTGATGGAGACTTTTTTGCATATCTTCTGAAATGCATTCTGGCCCACTGACATAGCAGACTGCTTTCTCACCTAACACCTGAAAATATGTTTTTCTCTGTCCCATGGTCCTTTCCTTAGCTTCTTCAATACGTCTTTTTGTTGCATACTAAGGATATTTTCATGCCATTGGGACTGGTGATTACTTCAACGTTTGTAACCCATTCCACATTTGTTAAGATTTTATCTTTGAACAAATGACCAGGGTCCACAACTTCTGACGCAGCCAGATGATTCTCTACGATTTTTATCGTGGTGTCTTGCCACCTTGGTGCTTAATGTAACCAAACGAGAACACTACGATTTCTCTTAAGGGCTGGCACACTACAAACTTCACTTGCTTGCATTGCAGGCTCTACGTCTCCGAGAGCACACTGCGATCTCTGAGTTGGCTTCGGCAAATGTCTGGACCACACTACGATCTCTGAGTTGGCTTAGGCAAACGTCTGGACCACACTACGATCTCTGAGTTGGCTTCGGTAAACGTTTGGACCACACTACGATCTCTGGAGAGGCCCTTCAAGGTAGACATACTACGATCCTCGATACTCTACGATTCTGCTTTGGCTTCTGCAAGTTCTTGATCAGCTCAATAAACTGCGATTTTATTGAGCCTATCTATTACATGTTATATATCATCTTAACATCTTTGGTCTCTTTATCTATACATTCATTTACATAATGATAAACATTAAAAGCTTAGATCAACCTAACAATTTGATCTATCACTAAGTCCTTGTACATACATTCCTAGAAGGACTTTTCATATAATCATGAGCATTTACTTTAAACATCAAATCACAACATGCACTCTTCCAATACAATATTTCAATGAAATGATATTAGATGAAGCGCAAACTATTAAGGATATTCTACTAATTTCAGAAATTTTCACCATTTAACAATAAGGTTATGGAAACAAACAATAAATTTGTACTATAAATGGAGAAAAATACGAAAGAAAATGATATCTCTTGACGAATACAAAAATAATAATATCCCATACGAGTATAAAAGTATATACGAAACTGCAAATGGATTTTTATCTGTCATGCGATAATCCGCGTAGATAGATCATTTCCACGACTTAATAAAAAATGAATACGAAGGGTTTATTCACCCGGCATGATATGAAACAAGAAATCAAAAAGATGGACAAATCTATTTGTTGTAATAGATGAGATACTGTTTGTAATCTCCACTATGACCACCTCGATCACATTCATGACAATTGATTCACGCGTTGAAGCTCGAATAGAAGAGCAGTAATTTGGGGCAACCGTTGAAGATACTGAAGGAAAACATGACTTTTTTATTTGTTTAAGTCAGACGACAAGAGTTGGGTTGTATCTTATCAAGTGTATGTAGATATTACATTTGTTGAATTTAGTATTTTGCATTAGTTTAATTTTCATTTAACTTAAAACTTATTGTAAATAGAACTACCGAAAGACTAAGTTATACATAAAAGTTTTACATGTTTAATATGATCATGAATTAACTATATTTAGGAACAAATGATTTTACTATCAAATTCAGTCATTAGAACATGAAATGGAATACATACTACAAAAATAAAAAAGATTGTCAACATCTTTTTCAATCTATTAATCAATGGATTAAAATACTAACATATTATGTTGATTTTAATTTGAAATTACATAAATTATTATTATGATTATAAACTCAATCGTTCAAATAAGTCGTTTTTAAGTTTATCATTACTCCACTTTCTAAGGGACATAAAGCTTGTCTTAATTGGTTAAGCAATTAGTAAATCATAACATAAATTAATTTAAGGTTCCCATAAAACGACATCTGGAATCAAGAACCCATCGCCTAAAATCATGAATACCCGCAAAACACATAGTAATATTTTTTAAGTTTCCTAAAAACTTGTATCACCACTATAAATTGTTTATTAAATATAAATTCAGCTTAAATAACTACCGCCGATATATTTAGTAAGTAATTAACACAATTATACTACCTGTTTTATTTATGCCTGGTTTAATACTACTAAACCACATGAGCTCTTTCTAGTCATCCTTCATAGAGTACTTACGTAGTAGTAATAATTATTCCTCTTAATCAGAAGTCTCCCCCATTCATTTATTCATCGAGATATACAACCCACCTTAGCTTTCCTCTCTCCTATTTATACTCATATATACACATATACACATATACATCATCTTCTCCAACCTTTTGATTCTTTTTATCATCCACCTTTCTATTTATTTTCTTGGAATATCATATATATATATATATATAGGACTCAATCTTCCTCAAATACCATATTCTTCTTATTTATTTTTTTGAATTTTAATTCTGATTCTTGATAACCTGTACATGTCATTCATTTGATTTTGAAACAAGGAGAAGGATGAAAAACTCGAGAAAAGGCAAAACAGTGGCACAAACAGATCAGAATTCAAAGGGACAAGGTGGTGGTGTTGGTTATGGATATTGCGATTCAAATGAAGAAGTAGGATGTTCCTTCAGCATTGGTAACACTCCTGACGCTAGCCCTGCTAATAATAATGGCCCTGATTTCTTCGACCAATCGCCTCTATCACCCTCCTGGGACCAATCATCAAATGCATCTCCGTTAGCAAAATCTCCATGGTTCTCCCATGTTGCAGCTCCCAATCAAGAAGACAACTATTCCTACACAGGCCTAATGGGCTCCCTTGTTCGCGAAGAAGGACACATATATTCATTGGCCGCAATCGGAGACTTACTATACACAGGATCCGACAGCAAGAACATCCGGGTCTGGAAGAATCAGAAGGAATTCTCCGGATTCAAATCAAACAGTGGATTGGTCAAGGCAATTATCATTGCGGGTGAAAAAATCATCACGGGTCACCAAGATGGCAAAATCCGCCTGTGGAAGGTCTCTGCGAAGAATCCCAGCATTCACAAGCGTGTTGGATCTTTGCCCACATTTACTGCCGTTTTCAAAAGCTCCATGAATCCCAGCAGCTATGTGGAAACAAGGCGAAACCGAAATGCCGTATGGCTGAAGCATTTTGATGCCATTTCGTGCCTCAGCTTGAACGAAGATCAAACACTTCTATACTCTGCTTCTTGGGACAAAACAATCAAAGTTTGGAGAGTGTCAAATTCAAAGTGCTTGGAATCTGTAACTGCCCATGACGACGCCGTCAATTCCGTCGTTGCCGGATTTGATGGGCTAGTATTTACAGGCTCGGCAGACGGAACCGTCAAAGTATGGCGGCGGGAGTTACAGGGAAAAGGAACCAAGCATTTCTTTTCACAGACATTGTTGAAACAAGAGTGCGCCATCACGGCATTGGCGGTCGACCCTTCGTCTTCAATCCTTTACTGCGGCTCCTCCGATGGGCTTGTTAATTATTGGGAACGGGCGAAGCTCTCGTCTCATGGGGGATTGTTAAGGGAGCATAAGCTTGCGGTTTTGTGCTTAGCTGCAGCTGGGAATTTGGTATTCAGTGGATCGGCTGATACGAATATATGCGTGTGGAGGAGAGAGAATGGCGATCATACGTGTTTATCTGTGTTGAGTGGTCATAGTGGGCCGGTGAAATGCTTGGCGGTTGAAGATGAAAGGGAGGAAGTAACCGCCGGCAGCGATAGGCGGTGGATTGTTTACAGCGGGAGTTTGGATAAGTCGGTGAAGATATGGAGGGTTTCGGGAAACATGGCCCCAATGCAAACTCATCATCAGGCAGAATGTTTGAAGACACCACAAGCAATTCCGTCTGTTCAAAGCTTCAGCTCACATGGCAGCAAAAGGAGCCAAAGGATGAAGCAGTAAGTAAGGGTAAGAGAGATAACATTAACTATGACACAAATGGATTATATTGATGTGAATTATTGTTAATTAGAACGTACAATATTGTAATTATAGAGGATCGGAACAATTTTTTTGCTCTTTTGGTGATGATGAATTTAATGTTTACCATGGGATCATAGTTGTATCTTACTTAGCAGCATTGTCAACCTTCTGTCTTCAAATAATGACCTACTTTAATGGTGATCAATTGAATATACCTATAGTATTACATAAACCGCATGAAAATAAATGACACAGGTTACAGCTTGTATTCTAGCTCTTGAAAAATTTGTGATTTACAAGAAAATAAAATGGCACCCAAAAGTTTCAGGACAAGTTTTTCTAAGTCGTTTTCAGGAGAGTTGATGCAAAAAAGGTCATAAGGCTACCCCAAGGAAAATGATAGCTTGACGACTGTGGTATTAAGATGGATTTGCTGCTTAATTTGTTTTATACAAAAACTCTAGGCATCCCTTTCTAAGGATTATCAACAGCTTAACTGCCCATACTTTCGTACCGAAAGTCTACTCAAATTGATTGAATACCATAGAATCTTTAAGCTTTCTACATTGTAGTGTTTTGATTTTGACTTTAGATAATCTCATGAGGTCAGCAATGCAACATGCAGTAGTCAAAGGGTTGATGAGGGGGGAAGACAAGTTGATTGAAATCATGGAATAATTAGGTGTCATCAGATAGTTTAATTAAATTATCATAGAGAGGATATCTGAGAGATGATAGCTAAAAATCTTTAAACTATTGGACATCTGATTCCCAAATTAACACAAGCATTGGACTCTATATAGGTTTTTGCTGGAGGCAGGCTTAGAATCTATGGCTCAAAGTGTGTGCTTGTATTTCACAAAACTAGTTTGACTGTTACAGTCGGGTGGAATTGCTGTGACCTATAGAGTTTATATATTTATCCACGTACCAACCTTATTTTTTTTAATACCATAACTTGTCCACCTACTGATCATCACAATCCGTGGGAATAGAAATTTATGCACCTGTAATTAATATCGAGTTCGACTTTGTTATCTAGTTAAGAGTATTAAACTTGCAAGCAACAAGGTTAATGATGATGATCAAGAAATGCATAAGATACGTGTCTGGTACTGGTAGGTTAATGATGGCGACTTAAGTTTGGACAATGAAGATTAGGAGACCTAAAAAAGGTCCATGAAGCTTTAATTAGTAGGCCAGTCTACAGTCAGCACCCTATAAATTACAAAATGAATGATGAAGATAGGAATAAAACAATAGAGTAACAGGAGTGCTACTGTGCTAGTATATCATTTTCCTTATATGAATTGGCTGATATATATAGATGTAATATAACAATTCTGTATATGAATCCCCACACCCACCCCTTGTTTCTTTGTGTTGGCTTTTTTCTTCTCATTTTTGACACTGATTAAAAAAATGTTACGATTATCAATGAAATTTTGGACAATCTGCTGCAAATATATGGTACTTGAGGCTTGTTTAGGACATAAAAAAGTAGGTTTTATTTATGCAGCTGTAGTCTGCAGTCATGTTCAAAAGTTGTGATCATCTAAACTAATTACTACCTTAACGCATAAACTCTCTCTTTGTTCTTATTCGTAGAGACGAAGGTAAAGTAAGCACAAGATGCCATAGCGAATCAAATTCAGTTCATGTGGAAAATATTCTCTGGCCCCTGCCAAGCCAAGTGCAGAAACCAAAAATAAAAGTTTATGAGTGTCTTTGAAATTTTTTTATGAGAGAAGAGAAAAGAAAACGAGAAAAACATGGTTTAACTTTCTTTTAAAAATTTTGTTCTAAAAAATGAGAAGATTGAGAGAGAAATGAAAATATTTTCATAATATCAACTTTGCCCTTATATTTTCAACTAAATATAATTTATTCAATTTGATTGTTTTGGGGGTTTGGAGAAGAAATTAGATCAAAAGGTGGAATTTCAAATATGAATTTTGGTTGTATCAGATTTAAAGGGTTATTTTGTGAGAGAGATAAAAAAAGATTTTGTGGCGGGGTTTTGGTAAAAGAAGAGATCCTACATCCTTTTCGAATTCTAATTTCTTCTGTTGTCATAGTTCTTCCAAATTTTGACACCTAATCTTTTATTTAATATTAATTAATTCTAAAATTAAATAAAAAGACATGTGTCAAAATTTAAGTGGAAGAACACAAGGGGATAAGAAATTTGAAGACAGAGAATCTGCTCTCGTTTTGGTGTTGGGGATGAATCTAATCTAGATTAGATTAACAAATGAGGGATGATTTGGGTGAATGTTCAGTTCAGCAAAGCCTGGATTGAAGAATTTGTTTGGTGGTCGGTCTCATGGTTTTTCCTTGCAGAAATGGAGATGAAGAAGCTCTCTGAATTTGTGCAACTATCACTTTATACTACTACTCCGTTATTATGCTGCTACATTAGTTTCTTCTCAACTCCCAAATACATAAAATTAAAGAAAACTACACCAATTTCTCTTTATATAAGTCCCAACCCAACCCAATCCAACCCACCCCACCCCACCCCACCCCACCCCACCCCACATGCGAACAAGTACTTTTACCCGA
This sequence comes from Panax ginseng, assembly GCA_020205605.1. Taxonomy (NCBI): domain Eukaryota; kingdom Viridiplantae; phylum Streptophyta; class Magnoliopsida; order Apiales; family Araliaceae; genus Panax; species Panax ginseng. The sequence continues at coordinate 20,875,171 of CM035132.1, forward strand.
ACAGAAAAATTAAATCAAAAGATGAACAAATGAACAATATAATCTATTTATTTATAAAAATAAATTTATTTTATTCTTTCTGTCAAATTTTGCGGTCAGCATATCGTTATTGTATCTGTTTTGTAATCTCTCTCTCTCACGCAAGGAAAAAGAACAAAGATTAATATAATAAGATAGAAAAAGTTAGAAGAGAAAGATGCCGCTCCAAAACCAAAACACTGTGTATTCACATCCACCACTAGTGGTGCTTTTCGTTTACCTTGCCCATTCTCCAACTTTTCCCAGCAAATTTTCCTCCGTCCCGTCCCGTCCCGTCCCGTCCCGTCCCGTCCCCAAACGCTGCATGCCTCACCCACTCTGCCTTGGATTTCCTCTCCGCACTTTCCCGCTTTCCTCAATCTGGTAAACACCTTCACTTCCTTTCGCTCTCTTAAACATCTGCTTTACTCTCTTTGTTTACTGTTGCTACAAATTAGGGCTAGGGTTTCTCACATCGTAATTTACTTCCACCTGGAACAATCCCTGTTATTTATTTAGTGTTTACATACATACATATGTAGAAGAGGATACTTAACTTGTGCAGGGTTTGTATAGTATAAGAAAATGCCGCCGGGAGGGGCGAGTGTTGTTGATGATGGAGTCCCGTACTCGTTTGCCTTGGAGTACCATGGCCCACCTATAGCTCATGTTCTTCCCCAAGCAGTTCCTATCAATGTTGATAGGATTCCGGTGGCCGCGGTGGTTACTCAACTGTCTTTTTCTGATAAATTGCTGTTGCCGGTTGTCCAACCAATATCAGCATCTGATATTGTTGCAAAGTTTTCCAAAGAGCTTAAACCAAGTTCAGAATCTACCATTTCTCCTACATCCGTGATTTCCTTTGAGCGGCGAGCTGTAAGTGATGATGATTCTGGATCCAAAGAACTAGCTTTAGGTTCTGAAACAACTAGTTCTCCAAATCATGTGGCTGCATTGGGAGAGAGATTTGTAAGTAATAGTGGTCGTACCATCTCTGGTGAATTAATTACTTCAGAGTTGCCGCGATATGGGTTCAGTGAGTTTTCTCATGTGATAAATAGTTCGACTGAGCTGGAGTCTCCTTCCATTAGTCATGATCACTCGGTTGAATTATTAGGTGGGGCTGGAAGCTGGAGAACATTGGGATTTTCGGATAGCTTTGACAAGTCAAAAGAGGTTTCCGGGTGCTCGCTGGCATTTAGGATTTCAAATGGTTACAAGGAGAGTGTGGATTATAATGATTTAAATCAACTGGATTGGGCCTCAACCGAATCAGCGTTGAGCTCGGAGTACCCATCTTCTCGTGTTCCTTCTCTTCCGAATGGGAATTGCAAAACTGAAGCCGCTTGCAATGAAAGACGAACCCCAGTTGTTACTTTCCGTGATGTTGAATTACAGGAAGGAGATATATCTGAGGAATTTAGTTGTGATGAGCCTGAGATTGTTCGAGTAAAGAGAGAACCCAAGGTCAAGGTCAGGAAAGGGGCCTGTTACCGATGCTTTAAAGGATACAGGTTCACTGAGAAGGAGGTCTGCATTGTTTGTGATGCAAAATATTGTAGCAACTGTGTACTGAGAGCAATGGGGTCTATGCCTGAAGGAAGAAAGTGTGTTACCTGCATTGGATGGCCTATTGAGGAGTCAAAGAGAGGGAACTTGGGTAAATGCTCTCGAATGCTCAAGAAACTGCTTAATGACTTGGAGGTTCGACAGGTAATGAAGTCAGAGAAATTCTGTGCAGTGAATCAATTGCCGCCAGAGTATGTTTGTGTGAATGGAAAGCCTCTTTGTCATGAAGAACTGGTTATACTGCAGAGCTCCCCAAATCCACCAAAGAAGCTTAAACCAGGAAACTATTGGTATGATAAAGTATCTGGTCTTTGGGGAAAGGTAAAAATATTATCTCTGGTATTACTCCTCAATTCTTCTTCTTCATCATGAAACTTGATTGTTATGCTAATTTTAACAGGAAGGAGATAAGCCTTCAAAAATTATTAGTCCTCATTTGAATGTCGGGGGACCCATTATGGCGGATGCTAGCAACGGTAACACAAAAGTATTTATTAATGGTCGTGAGATAACAAAAGTAGAGCTGCGGATGTTACAGGTATACAGTACAAACCATAAAAACTTATTTCATATTAAATTGTATTATATTCTGCTACTAAGTATTACTCTGCTCTGAATGTTGCAGCTCGCAGGAGTCCAATGTGCTGGCAACCCACACTTTTGGGTGAATGAGGATGGTTCATACCAGGAAGAGGGACAGAAGAATACAAAAGGGTATATCTGGGGAAAGGTGTGCTATATACATTGAAGTTTTGATGTTCTTCTTGTTCACTACTATTCTAAACTTTTATTTTAGTCGTAAGTTAAATTTTATTTTATTTTTCCAGGCAGGAACTAAGCTTGTATGTGCTGTATTATCACTTCCGGTTCCTTCTAAATCCATTTACTCTTCTGGAGAACAAGTGTTTAATGTAATAAGTCAAACAGTGCCCGACTACCTTGAGCAGAGAACACTGCAGAAGCTCCTCTTAATTGGATATAGTGGATCTGGGACCAGTACCATATTTAAACAGGTAATTTTCCATTCAGTTGAACTGAGTCATCCTCAAACATCAGGTAAATTCGACTAATTAAACAGCCTAACTCATTTTGTTGTGTTTCTAGTCCTTGTACATGTTTATGTACTGACCATATTATTTTTGCTTGCTCTCTCATTTTTGTGAGTGGTGTAATTTCCTGCTTTAATCTAGCTCGATTTTTGGTATGTTTTGTTTGGAGACTATTTATTTATTCATTCGGCGATTGCCACTTTGTTCCTATTTGACTTTCTAAATATGTAGTAGTTTTATCTTTCGGTTTATAAGCAATAAAATATGTGATTATTCTTAGTGATACAGAATCTTGCTGCATTGGTTAGGGCAGTTTTAGCTTCCCCCCTCAAAACCCCCGTGGCACAGTTTAACTTTGTCACTGTGCTTGAAGCAATTTCCTTTGGTTACGTGATTAATTCTAGTGGTAAGTGTGGTTTCTTCTGACGGTGATGTATGATTCCATGACCCCACTCCCTTCCTTTCTTTTGGATTAGGCGATAAGCACTTGTAACCTAGTTATTTCCAATCAGTTACATGGTAAATGGACTTGCCATTAAGCTAATTTTTAAATGGAATATTCTCATACTTGTTCAAACAGTCTCTTTGGGAAAGATAATTAGGTTAAACTTTATAGATTTAACTCTCTGTTTCTGAGTTTTAAAATGAACAGAAAAGAAAAGAAATGGACAGAAAAGTTAAGTTTTCTTTCCAATTCTTATGTTTCTGAGTTTTTTAATAAACGGAAAAGAAAAGAAATGAATAAAAAACTTGGCCACTTTTCCTACCAAAGTTTTCCGTCCAAAATTGGCCTGATTTGGACGGAAAAGAAATTGGAATAAGTAATATTTTTATAATTCCCATATTATCCTCAACTTTTAATATAATAAATTTTAAATTACAACTCATGTCCTCAATTTTAAATTTTCTATTCTTTTCCATTAAAAACTCAGAAACAACACAAATGAAAACTTTAACTTTTCTTTTCTTTTCTTTTTTGTTCTAATTTAAGTTTTCTATTCTTTTCTTTTCTGTTCAAAACTCAGAAACAGAGTGTAAAAGTTTGATGCAGATCCATGTTTTATCTGTGGTGTACCTGTGTAGTAAAAACATTTAAAATTGTATTCCATGTCAGTTTATGTTGATGGAGCTGTGATGGTATCAATCATGCACTAAAAAATAATCTTGTTTAAGAGGGATTATCTAGTATGCTACTTATGGAGATGCCTGAAGAAATAGGTTTACTTTTAAAATTAATTTTGTTTTATTAGGCCAAAATCTTGTATAAAGACATTCCTTTTGCGGAGGAGGAGCGTGAAAATATCAAATTACTGATCCAGACCAATGTCTATGGTTATCTTGGTATACTCCTTGAGGGCCGCGAGCGTTTTGAAGATGAAGATTTGAATGAAATGAGGAAAAAAAAGTCTTTTGATAATCACAGCCAAACAGGTAAGAGTTTATTTTGTTGTTTTCTTTTTGCTTATTACTTGTCCTATTTTACCTATATGAATACAGTTTTCAGTTATACTTCTGAGATTTGTAGAGGAAATGTTAAAAAATGTGAGTATTGTAAGCCTTCTTGCATCTTTTAGAAATTAAAATCATGCACTGAATTCATTCACGATTTTTCACTCCAGTCCTTCTGAGCGGAGTCTTAGCATAAGCCTGATTCTGACACTTCCTTGTGCACCTGGAGCCTGTGTTGAGCCTCTCCTCCTGGTTCAAAAGTTTGATGCATTTTGTAACTTATCATAATTTTGAGGATGCTTTTTATGGCTTCTTTTTTGCTTAGTGTAGTCGGATGGTCCACTGTTTGGCATCTTTTTTATATTTATTTTTCTTATCCAAATAGAATAAAATAATAAATCATACAACCTCATATGAACAAGTAGAGTGGACTATAGAACAAGTTATTATCCTATTAGGATTCATTATCACAATGACACAGGTACATGTCTTATACAATGTGGTATTTTGTGCTGAAGATATTTTCCGGTTGACAACAGGGGATGATGAGTGCAATAATAAAAATATCTACTCCATTTGCCCAAGGCTGAAAGCATTCTCCGATTGGCTTCTCAAAATTATGGTGTCAGGTAATTTGGAAGCCATTTTCCCTGCTGCTACTCGGGAATATGCACCAATAGTGGAAGAATTGTGGAAAAGTGCAGCCATCCAAGCCACATACAGTAGGAAAAGTGAACTGGAAATGCTACCTAGTGCTGCTAGTTATTTCCTTGAGCGGGTAAGATTATGCTTCACCATGAAGTGCAGCTGTTAAAAGACAGATATTTCTTTTTAAGTGCATGAATTACTCACTGCTATGCAATTTCAGTAGGTGATTTCCCTTGAAAATTTGCAGAAATGGCAATATATTGTAATCTACAACTAAAGTTGCTAAATTTTCTTTCCTCAGGCTGTTAATATACTGCGAATAGATTATATACCTTCGGATGTGGACATCCTATATGCTGAGGGTGTTAATTCATCAAATGGGCTTGCTTGTGTGGACTTTGCATTCCCCTTGCCTGCATCGGACGATAGCGTTGACACTGCTGATCAGCATGATTCTCTGCTCAGGTAGGCAGTATTGATGCAGCCTGTATGCATCTGTATAGTATGTTCGCAAAAGAGGTTACTCAAATTTTTGGATCATCCTCACCATTGTTTTAGGGTTTAGAGCCCTTTCAAATGCATTGGGAAGCCAGATCTAAATGTTAGTGTTCTAAAAGTCGCTAGTCGGTCCCAGGTCGGTTGGCTACTGACTAGAGACTAGGGGACTAGTCGGGGATTAATCGGCTAGTCGGATTTTCAATTATTTTAAAAAAATATATATTCTCCTTCCTTCTTCATAAGTTTTGAGTAAGTAGAATAACATAAGTAACACAAATCATCAAATAAAAACATGGAAACTAAGTAAAACCAAATAGTTCGACGCTCTAAGTTCAAAATCAATTAACCAAATGAAACTAAATAGCACAAAATCAATAGTCAATCACTCCATATCCTCCTCTTCTCCATATCACTCCAAGACTTGCTCTCCATCGGACTCAAACTCATAATCTTCGTCTTCCTCTTCGTTGTCATCATCTTCCGACACAAACTCGTCTTCATCTAGTTCTCACACTTTTATTCCACTTCTTCTAGGTAGAAGGACCTCATCCGCTCTCATTTTTTTCGATTTTACTCGACTTATTCCGATTTTTTGATTTACTCCGACTGGGCGACTTTTCCAACTGGGCGACTTTACCGACTAGTTGCCGACTGGAGCTCGACTAAGTTGGCCAACGACTAAATCAAAGACTAGGCCATAGTCGACTTGTTGAGGCTCCGACCTTGACCTAGTCGCCGACTAGGCCGACTTTTCGAACACTGCTAATTGTGTACAAGGATCCCCCAAAGATACATTATAAAAAGAACACAAAAAAACTCACAATATAAGATGAAAACAAAGAACAAGGCAACACGAGCAATAAGCAATTTAACGTGATTTGGCTAAACTTGCATACGTCCACAGAGAGAACAAATTCACTAGATTTGACGTAATTAGGCTACTACTCGGGAATATGCACTAATAGTTGTAAGTGGGACTATTTTTGTGGAACAGAGGGAGTATTAAGTATTTAGTGAATCTGTGAATCCATGATTGTTAGAGCTAACCAGTGCCTCTGAATGATAACGCTTTTACTTTTTTCCTTTGGATTTACAAGTTTATATATTTTCATACTATTATAATTTTATTAAAGTTTAAATATTTTCATACTATTATAATTTTTTTGTTTGGTAATAGATTGTTTGGTCTATCTTTATTTTGAAGTTTGAAGTGATAATGTTTTAGTTTCCATCTGGATTTACAATATTATAAATTTGTGATGATATGATATTTTATTTATTAGTTAATTGATATTAAAAGTTTTCTTTCCGATATGTCACTGGAGTTGGAAGTACATAGTTTCCGACTTTCTGTGGATGAATGACTTTTTTCGAGTACAAATGTGGAAGTTTAGTTTTGTTCCAACAATTACTTCCTAGAGAGTCCTGATCACACTGGCGGCACTGCCTAGATATGTTTTGTTACACTTAAAAGATTCTTCAACTCTAAACATCATGCTCAAGTGGCTGTGAATTATTATATAGTCTGGAATTGTTAGTTGTATTCATTAGGTTTCACTTCTAAAGGCATCCGATGACTGGCATTGTGTATGTCCACCCTGTTGTTTTTTTATTCTTTAAATTGTGTTTCCATTTAGAAAGTTCAGGTCTTTATGTTGGAAATCCATCGATTTTTTCAACTAATTAGCGTACAAGAAAGAAGTGGTTGTTGAATACTAATTCTTAACATTATGTATTTTTCATTTCTTCGGTGCTCAGATTTCAACTAATCAGAGTACAAGCAAGAGGCTTTGGGGAAAATTGTAAATGGCTGGAAATGTTTGAAGATGTTCGAATTGTTATTTTCTGTGTCGCTTTGAGTGACTATGACCAATTTGCCACAGATGGAAACGGGGATATAGAGAACAAGATGTTACTGAGCAAGAAGTTTTTCGAAATCATTGTCACGCACCCAACATTTGATCAGATGGAGTTTCTTTTAATACTTAACAAATTTGATTTATTTGAGGAAAAGATAGAACAGAGTCTTTTGACTCAGTGTGAATGGTTTGCTGATTTCCATCCGCTCATAAGTCGTCATCATCGTTCCAACAAAAGCACCAGCAACAGCATCAACAGTAGCCCCTCCCTGGGTCAGCTGGCTTCCCATTATATTGCGGTTAAGTTCAAGAGGCTTTATTCATCTCTCACTGATCGAAAGTTGTATGTTTCAGTGGTAAAGGGTATGGAGCCCGGTAGTGTTGATGAATCCCTTAAATATGCAAGAGAGATACTGAAGTGGGATGAAGAGAGACCCAACTTCAGTTTGAGTGAGTACTCGATGTATAGCACAGAGGCAAGTTCGTACTCTCATTAAAGTATATGTCAGAGAAGGCTTGTAAATGGATCCTATATCATTTTCAAGAATTATTACCACTGGCACATTGTACATAAAACGGGCTTGTAAATGAGCAAGAGAGAGCCTGTACGCAAGCTGATTCTTGGTATGTTTGCCTTTTTGTGAATTTGCTAGAGGGGGTTTCCTATGGCGATCAGAAGTATAATTCCAGTGAGAAGTTCACACGGGGGTATTGTAGGGGTTGGTTTCCTATGGCCATCAGAGGTATAATTCCAGTGGGAAGTTGACACACGGGTATTGTAGGGGTTTCCTATGGCCGGCAGAGGTATATTTCCAGTGGGAAGATCACACGGGTACTGGGTACTGGGCTCTTTATAAAGATCTTATTACTTGCATGCCACTTAGGGCTAAGATTAGTCTGGTAAGGATAGGATTTGAGCTAATTATTGTACTATAGTTTATCAATTCGAAAGCAGTTGTTTGAGTTGAGGTATCACTTTTCAATCTGTGTTTGGGTGTTCTGTAAACAAGATAGGTGGCTGGCTTTATAACTAAAAATGTTGAAAATGCATGGGTTTTGTTAATCTTGGTGCTTAGCTCTGATCACACAAGTTTATTTTATTTAAAAAAAAAATTTGTGAGGCATCATCTTCCTTAAGATCATGATGGCAATTCTTCAAATGAATCGATAAAAGTACTACCACAATGCAGGAGCAAACATGTGAAATATACAACTTCTCTTATTTACGAGCTAATAACAAGTTTACGCAACAACAATAATACATGTAGCTTAATTACTTCTTTCATTCCAAATTATCAAATTATTAATTTTTGAAAGTTAATTTGTTACATTTCCAAACTTGAAATTGAAATAATTCATTAAAAAAATTTGAAACAATAAATTTATAATATTTTTATATAGTTTATAATATTCATCATTGTACCGACTAAAATTTAAAAAATTTAAATTAATTTTGAGTTTAAAAATGTTTTAAATTGACATTAAAATATCAATAATGATCTTATATTTGAATCGGAGGGAGTACTTGGCATAACCTACACATACTCATTTCCACCAATTTGAGTGGACTTGTTTCCTATGACCGAGTTTCTTTTGACCATTCTGGAGAGAATATCTGATTTAATCCCATCTTATAATCTATTCCACCGCCTCCCTACTTTCCTTGGATTAAAAAAAATAATCTGAAATTGTAGATTTCCACAAGGTTACCATAACTTAAGAGAGCACCTAATATCTTCAGTCATCCACAAAACTATATCTAGTCTGCTCCTTCGTGCTCAATAGGATGTTCTTATCAGCCCAGCCTAATCCTACAATCTTTTCGTTCAACAAGTTGATATCTGCTAGTGCGGATTGCTTGCTGTCTTCAACCAGTTTAAACCAGTCCCTGACCGTCATATCCGATCTGTCACAAGCTTCTAAAATATTTTCCCATTTGGTTGCACTAGATAGGAGTCTCTTGCGGATATAACATGCCTACATAAACCAAAGTATAATTGAAGTTAATGATCAACATAATGCGCTATAAATAATCAAAAAATGCAACATGTTTCCTTTAATTCTCCATGAAGCCGGCTCCCTTGCATAATCTCAAAATGACAAAAATGAAATGAAAGAAGCAAATCGGTCAGTGTTAGTATAAAGATCCTTTTACCTGCAATAAACCCAGAATGATATCTGCAGTGCATGCCCCTTCCCTTAGACAAAGCAAAATACCTTGCTGGTCGTTAACAAGAGATGAAAATGAGTAGAGGGCTCCAACAAGAACTTGCTCAAAACAATGTCACAGCAGAGTCAAAAGCTTCTTTAATATACTTACACGACTGGTTCTTGACAATCCCTGGCAGGAGATCTCCATGCATGTAAAGTAGAAGTCTTCATCATTTAAAGATTGCATAATCATCATTGACAGCTTTGGTGTTTGACTCTTGGGATTTAAGCAACCGATTCTGATGCGCCACAGTTCTCTACCTGATCAAAATCTCAGTAAAATGCTGTTTCTGATTTTAAAAGCTCAAAAACTACCACTAAGAGAGAGCAAGATGCAAGGGAAAAAGCATCACCTTTACTAGACAAGAAATCAATTCCTTCAACCTTGCTCACTTCTGCAGGTGAAGGGACATATCCCAACTGAATCCACGTATTTAGTATAATCTCAAGTCTATCCTGAACATTTAGCATGAAAATTAGGTGACTAATACAAGCATTACTAGCATTTGGACCAAGCTGTAAGATTACCAATATAGCATATCTATGAAGGTTCGTAAGCTACAACATATTCAAAGAACTCGTAAGGATCCAAAAAGTGCTTGAATAATGTGTAAGAAGCACATCAGATGAATATATAAACCAGGAGTACAGAATTTGTGTTATGGACATGTCCGTACAAGAATATAACCAACCTTGGTTAACGTCTGCAGATGGACATGCTTTAGCCCTTGATAAATTCCAAAAAGGTCAACTGCTGTAAAGATTGGGTATATAACGAAGGGTAAACCTGCTTGCAATCTTTGACATTGTCAAGAAGTTAAAAAACTGTAGAAATAATTTTTCTCATCATCAAATCAGCAGACATATCAGCTCAATTAAATACTTGTAAAATAATGTACCTTCTATTCACATATTTAGTTCAGATAGGTGTGACAATTACAAGATATTCATTGATTTTGATTCCTTTACATTTAGTTTTATTGCATGTTTCGTGTGTATAAGTGATTAATAAGGTGTTTTATTGATTTCAGGTTGAAATGGAGCTGAGAGGGATGAATTGGAGCTCATAAAACTGTTGAACTCGCCCCGGCGGGCTCAATTGACCTGCACGAACTCGCCCCGACGAGTACCTCTCTGTCCAGGAAAAAATGATTTCGCCCCGGCGACCTCAGCAAGGCATTTCAGATTTTTGGAAAGTTTTCAAGGAGTTTTTGGCAGATTCCTGCTAGGTTTTGGATTGATCTAATAGGTTTAAGATTTCGTTTAACATTATAAATACATGTAATTAGTCAGATAATATCATCTATCATCTTCTACATTGGATTGCAAACCCTAGTTGGAGAATTGAAGGCATGTCAGACTAATTTCTTTATTTCAGTTCCAGGGATGTTGAACCTTATTCATAATTAACGGTTTGATCAAGTTTACTTTATTTATTCCTTCTTGGGTGAGATTTATTCTGATAATCTGTTTCAACTTCTTGTATACTATTCAATTCACTAATTTGGTTTTTGCAGGATTAAATTTGTTAATTAATATCATCTGTTATATTAAGATATAGTATTAAGTAAATGATATTATATCTGATCATAAGTAGCAATTAGTGATGCATGATTGTGGATAAACTTTTGAGTATTGCTATGATTATCAGAAGACAAGTTAAATAATTTTTGATTGTGTGATTGCTGCTTGGAATAACCGAATTCTCTATTTCTTCATGTTGCTGTTATATTAAATCTAGATTGATAGTTCTAGGTTATGATAGTTAGGGTCTCTTGAGGCGATTGTCACATTAGATTTACACTTCAGAAGAATTTTGAATAATTATGTGATTGCGGTTATCTACTGTTATTAATCTCATTGAAGGTAAGTATTGTATAACTTGATTAATCCATAATTGTAAAAAGACGATACTGAACTGAAGTCTTTTATCCATTGGTTATTTATATTAATTATTTCTTGTTGCTTTAGTTAGTAAATTCAATTCAAAAAACCCCAATTTAGATTTAGTAGTCTTTTTAGAGAACAATAGAATAAAACAAATATAAATTCACTCTCTGTGAGATCTTGTTGCTATACTATACCCTAAGTAAGGTTTAATTTTGAAGTGTAAACGACAGCTCCCAAGGTGATAGTATTTATTAACAAAAATATATAGCTCAATAGAATTTAGTGATAGTATTTCTATTTAGTGATAGTATTTAGTGCAGATAGCTCAATCAAGGACATGTATAAAAGAATTTAAAATATTTCAATAGAATACAGAAAAAGAGAAAAAAACTAAATCAGTTAAATTGAAGCAATAAATAAAACCATAACATTAGCTAACAATGGCCATGTGGAAGGTTAGATAGAATACCATTCTAAGAGACATTAACAATTTTGGATGACAATAACTAGAGTTTAAAGTTGGAAAGAACCTTGGGCTGTTTTTAAACAACATATTCAAGAATGCAGCTAGCATAAGACCAAGGTTGTCGAATGACACTGATTGAATCTGAAACCCAAACCAAAAGTTAGTTTCCATTAAAATAATCATCAACGACACAACAAGGGACTTGATCAAGAAAAGGAATACAACCTGTGCCTTTGCAGAAACTTCTCCAAGGTTATCTGCTATTGCAAAGCTTCGATGAACGGCAGACTGTTAACACAAGAAAATATTTTCCAGGAAGTAGAATAAGATACTTTTTTTTGTCAGAAACATGATAACAAACAACTGTTATAGAAAAGAGCCAGGAAAGTTTTTTGATAAGATAGATAATGTTACAGATGATTAGACATTTGCAATTTTTTGTTATGTATATTGATGATTCCTTGAGAATAAACACAATTGGTAGTATCAAACTTACACTAGTTGCTAGGTAGCATGCAAGGCTTATTTGCTTAGCGATGTTGGCCACAGATGCAAGAAGAAGGAAGTACTGGGGAAATGCAGGAGTCAGCAACTCAAGGCCAACGCTCAAACTGAACATAACTGAGGTTGAGAATCTAACCCTCTTCAAAGAAAGAATAACAAGTTAAGAATTTTAAATATCTAAACATAACATTCTATGACTTGTATTCTGTAATATCTTGTTTTGCGGTTCTTTTGCAATCATCAATCGCATCAGTCAACAATTCATATTAGGTACAAGCAAATTCTTTACAAGTACGAAGGAGTGTGGTGCTTGGTACTTGCAGATGTGCAAATGTGTTAATTCAGTTAATGTTAACTATGAACATAATATATCATGTGGGTCACATGAGAGGAGTGTCATACCTTAAGATTGGTATCAAAAGCAGATGCTAAGCTGGCAGTATAGATACATCTGCTCAGCCGCCCGAGACCATCCTTCAAAACCCAATTCAGGGCAGCAGCAGATGGAAGCGAACGTGAGTACCCAATTCCAATCGCCCTGAACATCGCCTAATATTAACCCAATCCCCAAATATTAAGTGACCACATAGATCAATTTTCCAAACAACAAAAATTTTATATTTCAAGTCATACAAAACTAAAGTAGAGTACAGAACATAGTCTTAACAAATAACAGAGTGAGATGATATGCTAACTATTGTCTGAAATCTGAGGTGAATATTATGAAATTAATTAAACCTTACACATATAAAACATAATGACTAGTATAGACTAGTCCTTTAAACTCATGAATATAGATGAAATTATATTATTGGAGTATATATCCTTTGCATATGACATTATTAGCAATTATATCAGAACATACAAACGGTCTCTCAGAGGTAATACCATGGATGATTAACTATTGCAAAACCACGAACTATCCAATATCTGTCAAATATTCCTAAATTTATTTGAATTGTATTAAGAATTACAGTTTGCAACATCCAAAGTAATAGAAAGGAATGAAAAGGAACCTATCTAAGTGAACCAAGATACAATTTTCTTTCACACAGAAGCGCTTAACTCACATCCACTCACAAACTCGAACAATAAAATCACTTTCAACATGAAATTAAAAAAATTAACAAATAAAAAATCCATTCAACGAATCTTACTAATGCTAAAAATTCACCTGGGTAGCAAGAACATGAAGAGCAGAACTAAAAACTCTATGCAAGAACTTCCACTTCACGTATTCCAAATAATTTCCGCTAGTTTCACGTGGCAGGAAAAATTTCCTAATAACCAAGCTACACATTCTAAACAATCTTTTATACCCATCTTCAAAATCATCCAAACAGAAGGAGGAGAAAGAAAGTGAAGAGATTTCATCCAAAGAAACTAACTTTAAATGAGTACCGTCCCACGAGTACTGAAAAACACTGCCGGACTGGCGAACTATGACCGGAAGGCGTATCGGAATATCTTCTTCTAAGTTAAGTTTTTGGTCTTCGAATGAGGCTTTTAATGAATTTGAAAGGTCAAGGGGTTTATGGGAGGTTTTGAGCTGTTTAACTGGTGGTGTTATTGGAGGTGTGAGAAAATGGGTTTTTGCTGGAGTCCATGGAAAGAGGAAACGGGGAGACGAATTTGAGGCAATATATGAGTTAGTTTGCATGTGATTGAATGAATCTGAATGTGTAAGAGAGTGGACAATGGAGGAGGAGGAGGAGGAGGAGGAGGAGGAGGACAAAGACAAGGGTTTTTGAAATAGGGGCGCGTTTGGATGTGATTCTGCATATTTATAAATTGGGCTAGTTAAATGTTCTATAATCTTTGAGTTTATTACGAGAATAAATAATTGGTAATGATTTTAACAAGTATTTTGGGTTAATTTTATAATTTTATATATTTATATTCTACTTGATAATATTTTAAAGATATATTTGATTTATTGGACTAATTTTATAACCCTATTCAATTTCATGTATTATTGATATAGATTAGAATCTTAATTCAACATCTTTCGTAATATATAGTTTGACTCATTAATTACTCCAATCTCATTTTAATTTCATTTTGGTGAGTTAGAAAAATAGAAAACTACAAATATCATTTTAATGAATCAAAAAAGTAAAAATTTAAGTGAGCCATAAATTTTACAAAAAAAATATGTTTGAATACGGGTGTATTTAAATTTCACTTATTTATATTTTTAACTTTAATGGTGGATAAAAATATAAATAGGTGAAAATTAAATACATTTTAATTTTGATGTCCGCCTAGAAGAGCTCAAAATTTTAAAAATAAATAAATATCATTTTTAATGAGTTTGAAATAATAGAAAGCTATTAAATATCATTAAATTAATGAGTAATAAATTCTAAATATCATTTTAATAAGATATTAAGATTTACAAATTTTTTTTTTTTTACTAGAACTCATTCAATTGGCCTTTAAAATGAAATTTCTAAATAACATTATCCATTCAAATGACATGTATAATTCTATTTAATATTTCAAAATCACTGAATGAAAACCATTACGGGCGAATAAAAAAAAGGGTAAATAAATAAACAGTTAGCCTAACGGATTGTCAGTCTATGTAAAAACCTTCCCTGTGGGTGAGCAGAATCTTCCAAGCCATTTTGGAAGAAAACGCGCGTAATCTAGTTGAAATATTACGATTGAAGATAATAAGAATGAAGAAGCAGAGAAATTTGTGTTCCAGTGCAAATCAGAATATAGTAGAAGGAGCTAATACAACCATGTCTTTATTTTATTAGATCGGAAACAAAAACATCCATAAGAAGAACGAGTTGCATTTGTATAATCAAAGAGTTATAATAATCTTGCCATTTCTACATCACACGTTTATACACTAGCATAAGATTCTTTAATAATCTTCCCAGCAATAGCTATATATATAGAATTATTAGCTACATTTCAGTGCCCATGCCTCGGAAAAACATAAACTTGAAGCGGAGTTGCTTTAAAATTTGTCAGACCTAAGCTCTCTGTCATATCCACACCTGCATTAGATATGTTGGCTATATCATAGCAATGTAGCAAGCTAGCAAGAGTCAGATGCATCGATTGAAGCGCAAGTGCTGAACCTGGGCACGCTCTCCTTCCAGACCCGAAAGGAAGGAATTCGAAATGTTGTCCCCTCAAATCCACCTCCTTGTGGCTTGTCAAGAACCTCTCTGGCTTAAACTCGTTTGGCTCGGGCCACACGCGCTCATCCCGATGGATTTTCCACAAGTTCACAATTAGGCGCGTGCCAGCCGGGATTTCGTAGGCTGCTGAGATGGTGCAATCCTCCATTGCAGCACGGAAGGCAATGATTGGGCTAGGCGGGTAGAGTCTAAGGGTTTCCTTGACAATGGCTTGGAGATACACGAGGTTTTTGATGTCGGATTCATCCACGTGTCTATCCTTGCCAACGTGGATGTCCAGCTCAGCTTGCGCCTTCTCCAACACGTGGCGATTGTTGAGAAGTAGAGATAAGGCCCACGTAAGAGCGATCTTTGTGGTGTCACTTCCTGCTAAAATGAGATTCTGCCAAAACCAGGAGCTTAGACATGATATTAAATACAATTATCATTAGTTAAATGTATGTATTAGTATTCAGTCAGTAAAATGAAAAGAAAGGTTCAATAATTAAGTGCGTGATTACCAGGCATGTAGCCTTGTTTATGATGTCAGCATCAATTCCAGAAATCTGAGCATCTTCAAGAATAGCCAGCATCACATCCATAAAATCCTCATCTCCCTTGCCTTCTTCTTTCGCCAGCTTTTTCTTTTTATGTTCTTCCAGCCATCCTGCAATGAAATTGTCGAGTTCTTTTGCAGTGGACTTCATTTTCTTTTCATATCCTCTAAAATCTAGCCACCCCAGAAATGGTATTACATCAGATAAAACAAATACTCCAAATAAGTATACAAAATCCCTCATCATTCTTTTAAAGTTCTCTGTCTCTTCATCCTCGAAATCAGTAATGCCTCCAAAATATCTTTTCCCTACCACCGCACGCATTATTGAGTTGTGTGTCAAGTTTCCAAACCATTGCTTCATATCCACCAAAATCCCCGCTCTGTTGCTACCTTTCACAACCCATAACTCATACAGTTCTCTTATTGATGTCTTGACCTCTGAAGCTCGTACGTGCTTTAGCATGTCAATTCTCCGGCTGGAAAGAAGCTCAAGTGTGACAATCTTGTTTATCTCGCGCCAGTAAGAATCATAAGGAGCAAAGCCAAACATAGCCAAGTTGTAACCCAATAGCTTTGACGCCACAACACTTGGTCTGGTGGAAAAAACCCTGTCATGGGTGAGAAAACACTCTCTGGCCATTTCCCAACTACTCACAACCGAAGCTTTATGAGAACTAAGCTTAAGAGCAAACGGGGGTCCAAATTTATCAGCCATGGCTCCCAGTGTTTTATGGGTCAGCTGATTGCCACCCAGAAGGTGTAGGTGCCCTATGATGGGCAAAGCACCACCAGCTTGGGGCAGGACATTGCTCTTCTTTCTATAGAATGGTGATCTTTCCAATATGAAGTAGATAAAGATTAACAAGGCACAGAGGCCAGAAACAAAACTGAAGGGGGATTGAAGGAAAAGATCCATGAGGATTGGGTCTGGTAGTAGCAGGAACAGATTGTTTTTCAACCGGTTTATTGAAGTCTTGCTTATAGTGATATTTTTTAAGCATGACAATATTTTAGGAAGATAAGAATTGTTGACTTTCGAAATCATGACAAAATACATTGTATGTAAGCTAGTGGATTTTACGAATTATTATTTGGAAAATAGAGGCTAGGATTGCGTAGGAACAAGTTTCCTACTAGCAAATCCATCACTTGAGACTTAAATAATCAGAAGATAGAATAAGACTTGTGACCAGCTATCTTCATAAAAGTGTTGCACTGTATTCTGGACCAAGAGTTTTCCTTGTTTTTTCCCCCACAGTTTTGGTTTTGATCAAAAAATAAATTAAGTCTGGTAGATAAATATTCCTAGAAGACCTTGTCCTACTTTATTCTGAATTTTGACTATTTTTTGCCATAAAGGAAGATAACTTTTTCTTCCTGTGAATATGATTCCCAGCTAGCTCTGTTTGCTACCCGACTCCAAATATATATAGCATTCAAAAACTAGATCCAAGTAATACAATGTCAAGATTCAAACTCAAGTCATGACAATCCATGAATTATACTGAATCATGCAACCAATTCTCACATGTCATAACCGCATTTCCTTCAAGAAAGTATAAAGCAATCACAAACGTAAAATCTTTGAATACATTTGACTGAATTAAAATGACGAGACTAAATTTAAAATCTAGCGACAGCAGTTTCCTAGGAGACGTATCATGTCACATACATTTATGTAGGCTAATGGATTTTACAAAGTAGTAATATTTGAAAAAATATCGAAGGCTAGACTTGTGTATGAACAAGATGAACCTATTAAACATATCCATCACTTTAAATTTTGGTCATCAGACCATAGAAAGAGACTTGTGGTCCGCTTCCTTCATACAAATGTTGCACTAGATTCTTGATCAAGAGTTTTACTTGTTTTTTTACCCCCTTGCTTTTCGAAATAGTTCATTGAGTAATATCCTAGAAGCTCTGATGCCGCAACCTTATATACGAGCACAGAGTAAAAATATCAGAAAGTAAGCAAGTCTGGTAGATAAATAATCCTAGAAGACCTAGTCCTATTTGATTCTGAGTTTTGACTCTTTTTTCTTGCCAAAAAGGAAGAAACATATATAACTAAGTTTCTAAAGGTTCTTTCTTTCTGTAAATATGATTCCAGCCAGCTCTGTTTGATACCAACTCCAAATGTATCTAGCATTCCAAAACCAGATCCTAGAAATTTAGTCGCAATTCAAACTCAAGTCATGACTTAAGGAAACTGGACATGGTGAACGGGGGGAAGAGGGATCAAGACAATTGATGAACTTTATTAAAGCATGAAACCAACACACGTCATAACCACATTTCCATCAAGAAAGTATAAAGCAACCACAACCGTGAAATATTGTTACACAACAACTGAATTAAAAAGATAAACAAAATTTAACATTTATGCTTTCAACTCAAAATTTTACAGAGCGACAACAGTTCACATGAGACCTCCAAAAACCGTATCTTCAGTCTAGAAGAGCCTCCTATGGAGTCAATATGACAAAGAGCATTGATAGAACTAGTAGCTGTTTCCCATCAATATACAATAATTAGAACATTACAACAACCATTAACTACTAACATATAGCCTAATCTACAACAGTGCCAGTCACTTTCTTTGGCTTCTTCAATAATATAGCATCTCATTTTTTCGCAACTGAAAAAATGAAACTGTTGTGGCTAGATATTTAGAATAGAGAGAAGAAAGATAACCTAATAGGCTGCTTCTGTATCATTATCTGCGATTCCAAGGCCTTTTAAATTCTTTGATTGCTCTATCGCTTTTACTACTTCATCAAACCTACGCCGAGATGTTGGCAGCCTTGATATTGTCAAACAAAAGCCTTGTAACCTAGTTATAATATCAAACTTTAATCACGGAGAAAGATTATGAAAACAGGAAGAAATTTTCAAGATAAATCTTCAAGTTAATATCTGGAAAAAATAATGATTACAAAGTTGAAAGCTCAAGTTTAACATGAAAGAAAGAAGGTAATTTTTTTTCTCAACAGATGGCCATTAGCAACAAAGTCAAGGAATTGACCATAGATTGATCACAATCTTTTTTTTAAAAATTGATAAATTAGTTTGATGACAATATAAATAGTACTGATGCATAAAATAAAAAGGGTTTTAGATTATCAGGTAGAAAAATATTTGGTATACCTCCTGCTTATACCCTCCAACTGAGCTCTTCTAATATCATCTTGAGGAGGGAAGCCACCATTCTGCCAAGATTCCATTCTTCTTGTATCACCACTGTACAAACAGAGCTTATAGAAATATAACTCTTCAGTTTCTTGTAAATTAAGACTCCTGATTTGCTCCTTCATGATACACATGGGGTCATAAAGCCAGTCCAAAAGCCTTCCCTCTGGTCTATTCACACTAGTTATTTCAACATTATTACCTATCATGACGTGAGAAAATTAATTACATATAATCCCCTCTCATTCAACACCATCATAACCAAGAAGTCGATAAATATTACTCCCTCGGTACCATTTCAGTTACTTTTTGATTTGTCCAAGAAGCAAACTTCTCTAGTTTTTGTGTCATCTCTATTTTACCTATGTACTTTGTCTAATATATTCTTTTGTTGGAATGGGGTCTATAGTTCTTATGGATAGAATAAGAAACTCTTAGTAGAAGAGGAAAAATGCAAGCAGAGGTGAAGAAGGAGTTCACCACTAAATAACAAGATAAAAATATATATATTAAACAAAATATTCCCACGTTTTTAGAATGTGGGTAAAAAGTTGTTAAAAAATAAATCATAACACAAAAGTGGGACAAATGGAGTAATATCATGATAAGTACAATGTAAATTGATTATTGAAATGTAAAGCACCTCAATCCTCCTCTCCCCCCCAAAAAAAAAAAAAAAAAAAAAAAAAAAAGAGGAAAAAAAATCACAATATAGCATCAACTATGTTCCAAGTTCTTACATAAACTTTTATTCTGAACAATATGCAAAGGTGATCGATGATGTAGTTCAGAAAAGAAAGTAATCATTTACGGTGTTCACATCAATTAACAACTTACGCATGAGAAATCCAGTAGAACCATTCTTTATAGAGGAGAGAAAGCACTCGAGATATGCATATGCAGGAATCCCGATGTTAACTATCTTGTTCTTTGATTTTTTCCATGCATCCATGTCAGCCGTTTGGATGGCTCCATCTTTAAGAAGCTCTGTCCCAATATGCTCACATGCTTTAAAGAAATTATCCCATATCTAACACAAAGACAATGCCCAATAATCAGCAATTAAATCCAAAAGTAATATAAGAAAAAAACTGAAATTTGTTTTGAGGGAACAAAAGCTTAATAAGTTAGTAAAAGTTTTGCTAGTTACTGCATTATCTTGGAAAAAATATTATTAATAATTTTCAATAGTTGGAAGAAATGCAGTCACGCCCAGAGATGAAAGGCAACTTGTATGTTTTGACAATGCATTTTCACATTATATAACACAAATTAGGTTTGTTACAGAGATGCACAAGAAACATATATATGTACTTCCTCAAGAGAATACCAATTACATGTTTTAAATATAAGGTATTGGAACATCTTTTTGTATATTGAAACAATAATTGGCCAGGAAAAGTTGTTCTTACCACTGCAGCTGTGAGTTTCTGCACATTTGCAGAAGAGCTTATCAAAGGTTCATCACCACGACCAAATTCTAGTTGTTCACGAAATCCCTTTATAGGAAGCAATGTAGCCGTCGAATCTAGCCGCTCACGATATCTAGGTCTGGTTGCCCACATGAAGAGAGGCTATAACATAGTTCAATGATGTACTATGCAAATTTCATGAATATAAAAAGTTTAATCATGAACTATGACCTATGCAATTTCAATAATCTAAGCACTCGTTAAACGGTGTGCGTATTAGCACAGTTACATGAGGTGAATGAGCAGATCAAGCAAAAAAATAAATGGAGTAATTTTTCCTATGTCAATGAAATAACGGAAATATCTTAGAAAGATTTATAAGAACAAGTTCAAACCTTGGAAAGCAGGACCCTTCACGCAGGTAAAGTAAATCGTTTGTATATTCATCAAACACAGATGCAGTAGCAACGACATATAGTAAGCCCCTTCTAGTAGAACTTTCCTAAAATGTTGAAACACAATCAAATTAAAAGCATAAGGAAGATAACAATATATAGAAAAAACAAATAAGAGAAACTAACAACTAGAGCTGTAGACAAGGTGAGCCAAGTAGGACTTTGACTTGTCAAGCTCGCTCATTTAAATATTAAACGAGCCGAGTTAAGCTGAGTTTTAAATGAGCCTGAAATTTGGTATAGGAACTTGGCCTGTTTAGTAAACGAGTCGAGCTCGAGCTAGGTTTAAGCAACTCAAAGCCAAGTTGAGCTTAATGTCACGGCCTTAGAAATCTCTACGATAGCCGTGCGACATTAGACAACGATCCCCGTGACTCCGCCTGAGAGTTGCTAAGTATGCTTTCTACCCAAGTAAACACCAAAAGAATGACTAAGGAAACAAGTAAAGAAGGAAAGATTTTAATACATAAAAAAACTTTTACAAGAGTATGCTTAGAGAATGCTCGTCTTGGATTGGCCAAATGAAGGTCACATCCTCAATGAAAGGTGGAGATCACACCTAATCCTATGGTTACAATTTAACATCTAGAAATATCTATACAATTCTAGATATTTACAAGTCCTACAACTTTCTACCATATTGTAGATTATTCTAGCATAGTAAGGAATACAATAGAAAAGTGTGGAGCATTCTAGTACACTCCTGCCGGACTCCACACTATTCTAAAAAATTCCATAACTATGTAGAACCATCTACCACCGTCGAGAATATTCTAGAGACTTGCACACATCATTTTCCAAATAAGCTCCAAGTAAGCATCTATGTGGCGCCCGCATGGTAGAACCTCTAGAATCTTCCGCAGTACATGACATTAAGTCTTGCTTGTTTAACTTATTTATTATAAAATAAGAAAAAATAATTAATTAAATGTTAAACGAGTCGAGCTTACTAACCAAATCTAAACAAGTTGGCTCGAGTTGAGCATCGCATTGTTTGAGACCGACTTGTTTAAGTAAATGGGCAACGGAGATTTTCGGACTAGGCTCGTTTAACGAGCTCAAGTCGGGCTTAGTCAAGCCAAGCCGGGATGGGTTTGTGGGCAACCCAGTTCATTTACTAGTCTACTAACAACTATAACATTGTCACGGGAGATGTCAGAATTGGGATAAAGGAGATGTAGTTGCGATAAAAAAAGAAATCCAAATTCCAACACCATTCATCTACCTGATATGCAACAACTGCAGCATAAATTCCAAAAGGGATGCTTGAAAATATTCCCATAACAACAGCAAATAAAACAAGAACAGGCCACAATAAAATCCAAAGCCCAGCAAAGGGAACACAAACAGTTTCCAAAAATGGGCCTTCCCTCCCAATAAGATCATGTATCAACTGACGCCATCCTTTGAAAAGAAATATTGGAGCTTTATACAAAGTTATTATAGAAATAACAGGTACATTAACTGCAATCCCTAGAGTTGCTGCTAAAATGCATCCAGGTAACTGCAAAACCCTACAAGAAGAACAAAAACAAAGCTAATGTGTGAATTAATAATGTAATAAGGTCTGATGTCTGTATCTGAGAACATCAATTTAGTTGAAGAAATATTACTATTGTCTTGAAGACATGCGGAAGGTTCTCAATTTCCAACTTTTTATTTTAAAGTTTAAAACGGAAAACTTTGAATCAGTTGTCATGGAATAATCCATGCAAAGTTAGTTACTTTCTGCCATGTTTATCTATTACTTACATCAAAAAATAAAAATTGTTATTCCAGTTCTATACTACATTAAACAGAATATACATCTTAAAATGATATGATAATGGGATAATTAACTTAGATGGGTTGATCATTCTGTGAATGTTAAGAATATCTGCAAAACTGCACATGAATATTTGAGTTACTTGTATTGCACGCGCTTAGAATTCTTTCATAAGATATCAAATTCCATCCCTTTCATGCAAATAATTAACAGTTAGAGATGAAATTGCAATATGGTATCATGTCTGAACATATGAGTATCACTAATAAACATGAAAGAAATCATAGATCAGTTATTATGATATGCATCGGATAAATGCTTTAGTTTACTAGGACTACCCAATCAGCAAAAAAATAATGAGCAGTTACAATAAATTTAGAACAGAATAATACTTGAGTTCAATAGGTTCCTTCCCCTTGGAATCGAGCAGCTCATCCATAAAGGAGAAGTATGTGTGGAAGGAAAAATCACTAAAATCGCGTACAATAGTGCAGGCACCCCAAACTTGGGTCCAAGTTCCATCCTATATAGTTAGAATAGACATAGACTGCAGTAAGTTTTCTCCCAATATATAACTTAGAACTCCAGCTATCAAAAGAACAATAATACAGTAGACAAGTACAACATACCATAAAGCATTTAATCAACCTGGACTGAATTGTTATATTTTTCTTGCTGATAGCCCTGAAGGTCTCCATGACAAGCCAAACAAAACCATATCCAACACCCATAATCACACTTCCAACGACCCCAACAATTGTCCACACTGCTACTGGGATTGGAACTAGTAAAATGAGGAGTACTGTCATGTATGAACCAAATTTCTCAGTTGTATCCTAATGGAACAGTTTCAAAATTAATAGGAGTACAAGAAGAAACAAACACAATCAGTTTCTCTCCTTTTTCTTTATTCTGTGAATATAAAAATGGTCTAAAAATAAAAAAATAAAAAGTAGGAATCTTGACCTTATTAGACAATATATACTCCAAAAAATATGGAGGGGCCATAACCCAATAACAATCCCAGCGTCCCCAAAAGCAATCACCAGAAATACGAAGGGACTAAATATAGCAGCTGCAATGAACCGGGAGCAAATCAGTATACAAATTCAAAATCAACCCATAAATACAAGCCCATCTTACATAATGATATATATAGTGACACAGAGAGAGAAAGGGAGGACCTTTGACGAAACCCAGAACGAAGAGGAAGGCGAAAATGGGAGGGAAGAAGATGCAGTAACAGAGGTAAGTGGAGAATCCATTTGGGAGTCGCATTTTCACAATCTGCTAAGCTCACTTCATATGTAAATATTTTCAAAGTCGAAAAGAAAAGACAAATCAACAAAGATTTTAGGAGATTTTGATCATTCAGTGGGATAGTATGAAATTTATTTTCGTCTGTGTGTGTGCAGAATAAATCTCAAACAGTGCGTTGATAATGTTTGTTGCAACTAGTTCTCAGATCTGAATATATTCCACCGAATTTAAAATACAATTCATCAATAGCGTATTTATTCTGTCGGTTTAAATAAAATGCAAATTGGGTACTAATTAATTTATGATATTTCATGTCACAAAAATAGAAATGAAGATGTATAAAACAAATAAAAAAAATATATATATCTCTAATATTAGAATGATTTTATTGGCTCAGTTTACCCACATGTATTGTGTAATGAATTGATGTGCTACAATATACAAGTGTGAAAATTGTGTAATAACGCACATATTGTGCTAAATTGTTATTTTTTTTAGACATCATTTTCGAGGTTTAATATTTTTTCTGTTTCTTAATATAAGTCGTTTTAAAGTTATGCACAAATATTAAAAAAATAATTGTATAATATTAAATATAATATCAATTTTTTATATTGTCCTTGTATTGAAAAAAGACTGTTATTTATTGAACAAAAAATAGTGATAGAACTAAAATTATATTTATTACTTAAGTTAATATTAAAAACTAAGCAATTAATACTTACTTAAAATTCTCAAACGATTTATATTAAGTAACATAAATAATTCTTTAAAACAACTTATATTAAAGAATTGAGCAATGCCATGGAAACATGCTGCAACTGTAATTTTGTGACATGAAAATTATATTTCAAGTAACATTCTAAATATGCAAGGAAACAAGAAGCAAGAGAGTTTATGGGCATAGTATACAAAGTCCATCGATGCCCATGTACATCTTTTCTGACGTCCAAAAAAAAGCCCATGTTCCATGTACTTGTTGACTTAAACAAGTGATGACTAGTGACTGGTGTCTGTTTCAGAGATCTGGTCCGATTCAGTGATTCTGGAACTCTGTTTTATAAGATGGCTAACAGCCTAACAGAGAAGTTTGGTTTTTATTTTATTTTTATTTTTTTTTGCCAAGTTTTTTTTATATTTTAATTTTCATTTACCCTTTTTTTTAAAACATGAGAAAAAAAACAGACACCTTTGGACGATCTCATGCTACATAATAAATTAATAGTATATATATAAATTATACGATGAGAAAAAATATTAACAAAGGTAGATATGTAGTTGCAAAGCTCCAAAACAAGCAAGGATGAATTACAGGCTTTAGTCAAGCTTCAAATTCACAAACTTCCACATAAACAGCAATTAACTTATACAACTGAAAATTGAAACTTTGAGGGCAGCATCTCTTTTGTTAATCAGCTGGAACACACAAACATCACCCACCTGTGAATAAATTAGCAAGCCATACCTTTTTACAGATCTGTAGCTTCATCACAGCCGTACTACTGTTTGCCAAATGGGACGTGTCACGTACTGCACATTGCACAAAATTGCATATTGCCAACATGATTACTAAATAACTCAAAGCAAGACTTGCATAATTGCACTACAACCACATATTTAAAGGGTTTAGGATTTACTTTAAACTAATCAACGAATGAGTTTGTAGTCTCCATTTTCCAGTTATAATAAGATTGAAATATACCACTCTAATATTTATTAGGAAACCGAATAGCTCATGCCTGATCACCAAATATCCACTGCATTTCAAGTAAGCTTTGAATGAAGGACAATTTGGAACTCGATCGTTCGCCTTAAGAGCTGCATTTGGGTCTTCCTTAATTCCCACAGTAAATCTTTGAGGCATCTTGTTCTCCTCCTGGCCTGCTTGAAATAACCATACAATAATTAAGAACAGTTTTTTTAATAAAAAAAAAGCATTCAGGAGGCATGTATATGGAAAAATTTGATCGTCTTACTAGATATGCAAGTAGTCTTCCTAGTAATCTTGCACACATCCTTATAACAGCAAGACATGTCATACATTGTGACACAAAATTGAGAATCTCCAGCATATTGAAAAACTAAGCAGTCAGGAATTGTCCTGCATAAAAACGCTCCACCCCTGCTTGAAATACAAGTCTTCATCAATCTATTTGGTACTAACACGCCATGAATTGTGTGTGGTCGTGCTCCGGAGTATACAATTTTGAGGCAGAGTTTCAGGGTGACGCTTGACAAATTAATTCAGGCGGTATTTTCTGTCAGAATTCACAAACATTACATTTGAATATATACAAGTCCAAGTCCACAGGTATGCTCTAAATTTGGTTCAGCATTGACATAGTTTGAGCTGTAAAACACAGGAACTATAATCATACAAAAAATGACATTAACAGTAAAGGATAACACCCAATATGATTTCTGTCACTATGGTTTACATTATATGGAATTCAAAGTAGCTCCATCTGTTTCATTTCAACCTCGAGTCCTCAAGACAGGACCCTGATTCCAGAGAAAGTATTGCTTATGTGGAGAGCCACTATTCTAACTTGGGAAGAACCATGATTTTACACTAGAGGAACTCTTAGTATTTTTCGTTAATTTGTATCTAGAATCCTGTTAGTCTTCAAAAATGATACGACTTGTTCATGTTAGAAAGTACTCCCTTGTGCTTAAACTTTTAGTAAGTGGAGGAAGATTTTTCTTTCTTGTTTGTATTTTTTAATTTTAAAAGTGGAGGAATGTATCTTTGACATACTGCTAGTTATTTAAGCCCAATGCAGTCATTGTTGCATGGAGCTTTCCTGATTTAAAAAGTAACACATCCTTAACACTGCCTAGAGCCATTCGCATCTTCAAATATAGGAATGAACTTTTTTAACAATAGCATCATGATGGTAAATGCACAAAATACATAATAGCATTAAGGATTCTATCTCATGTGCCAAATTCTTAACTGAATGGGAAATGGTGCAACAAGCCAAGCTCGCTGGTTGGGGATATATTGACGAAGGACTCTTGGTTGTTTCAGCCATTGATTGTTGTCTAGATTTATTCCGCGGTGCAGTTTTGAAGGTACTTGTGAAACTCTTTACCTGGTTTTAAATTATTCAATTTTTTTTTAGTTTGTTAGGCCGTTCTTTTATTTTATCTCAATTCTTCAGTGTTCTCCACGAGGTGTCCTTATAGCTTTGTACTGCTGCAGAAATTTCTGTCACAATTTTATAGATTCTCTTACTTCCAATATAGAAGGAATTCTAAATTAACAAAAGTTCTCTAGTTTAGAGTATTATATGCAATGCAAGAACACATTATTCTGTCCTTGGCTTAGGAGTTAGAACTGAAGTTATGTGTATGTACATATATATATTTTTATCAAGTGTATCATTTTTTTAAGTTTGTAAAATGACTGCCTTTTCCTTGTGTTTTAGGTTGCTTTTGTAGATTTGACTTAACATTCTTGCAACTATTTTACCACTTGCAGTGGTTGACGATGAAGAATCTGGGTACCCTGGAGACTTTGAGGTTGAGGACTTTCAAGCTATGCGGAGATATTCTGCCTATGATCTCCTTGCAAATTGCAGAGGGAGAAATATGCATCTCTTTGGGGGGAAGCTATTCAATTATATGACCTGGCCAGATGTAAAAACATGATCAACTCGATCAGGAGCTATGCCAATGTAGCTGGGTATTCTTTACCATTTGCTGCCAAGTCATTTCTCCATAAAAGGAAGAATCTTCAATGTTGGACCAACGATATGGCTTACCTACCTGGTGTTTTTAGCTTATACAACAAATAAATTCAAGAAAGAGAGTGTTTGTTGTTCTTTGACATTGCAATTCTGTTATTTTGTGTGTATATATATATATATATATATATATATATATATATATATATATATATATATATCAGTGTTAGCTCATTGCTTTTTTGAAAAAAATACTCCACAGTTGGTTAATTATATATTATGAAGATTTATTATTCAAATTCAATGTTGTCTTCCCACAAACAGTTTGTCAAAGATAGCCTTCAATTTTTATTTTTATTTGCGTGTTTTATCTTTGTGCCATATTTTAGTTAAGAGAAATATATTTACACACACACAGTGCCATTTCCACCCTACCCTACCCTACCCTACCCTACCAACTTTGTTTTGACAGGTTCCACAAAAACTTTTGGCTAGTGTGAATAAAGGGTCTGAATCATTCAAGATTTCACCACTATCCTACTATGGCAAACAAAACTTAATGGATATGGCCCGATATGATCATAATATAAAGCTTTCGATCTTAATATCCCGTTTATTTTTCTTCCTCTTATTTTGAAGAAAATGTTTCAAAGAACATACTGGATCCACAATATCAAACAACTTTATGATAGGGGAGAATAGATTGAGAAAAACACCACACTCAGATCTATAAAATAGGAGTAGTACTAGTACTAATTTCTGGACTATCAAGTTGCCACACCTAAAATCTATCCGACGACCAAAAAATAAAGAAGACTAATTCCAACAACCATTGTGTGTTTTGACCAGCTATCGAGATAAGGGGATTCTTCTGATTCGTACTCCTACTTTCTAATGAAATAAATTCAAGACCCTTGCTTGATTTATTGTTGGTACCCCGTCTCTTTCTCTCCCTATGTGCAAGTTGTTTCTTGGGACCTTTTCTTCCAACAGTGATGGCTGAAAGTCAAATACTACTTGTAATCAGCTTCTCGTTGTAAAATAAAATAAAGATTTTGTCAAGGAGTTGTTCAAATTTCTTTTAGTATTGCATTACAAGTATACTGTTAGGGGTAACAACTAACTTTCTTTTTTCTTTTTTTATGTATATTTTCATCGCCAACGAATAGGATAGATAGTCTCAACTTGCCCCAAGTCAGAAAGAACTACACCGCTTTCAAAACCTTCATTAGACACCAAGTTATTTTTAATAAATAATTTCTTATTACACCATCATAATCAATCACTATATTTATCTAAAAGCAACTAGAAAGCATACCCAATTATTTTGAAACTAAACTATAGGAGGACAGTAATGGGATTTTTTATAATAAAAAAAAAATCTTTCGTAAACCAATAAAGTACATTATTCTTAATCTGTCGTTTTATTAGTTTTTAAACATTAATGATTAGACACAATAGTTACTCTAAAAAAATACTAATAAATAATTGACAGAAAAGTTTTTCTTGTTCTCGAATTTACTGTTGGTAGTCAATGACCCAGTTACTATGAATCCCATTAGCAGAACTAGATTGTCATACCATTAAATCCAAAAAAAGCTACTAGTTGAATTGAAGATGTTATAGAAGCTTATGCAAGCAATACAAGCTCAATTTTATACAGTACAAGTAAGAACAATCTGGCTTACGGCAGCAAAACATAGGAAGGAAAAGATGATACAAGTTTCTAAAGCTAACTCTACAAGAAATTCAAAATAAATGAATGAATTCACCCGGTTTGTCTGTCGCACATCTGCAATGAGCAAAAGTATCCAGCTGAACAGAACCAATAACTTGTCAGCCTCTTCTTTGTATTCGAACAACCCATACCATACTACAATACTGAACCATGAATATAAACTTCATCCCATATGAATCCATCTTTCTTCAAAATTGAAGCAATATAATCCTTACCTTTTCGGCCTCACACCTCTTCACCTTCCCCAACTGTTGTTAGTCCACCCTCTTTGATAAAAGTTGGATTAAGAAACTTCGCCACGAAGGCCCACAACTTGTAAACATCGTCGAAGTTGGTAAGAAAGCCAAGAGAAGCAGTGACAACCTCAACTCTAATGAACCCATTTTTCCCTTTGTGCTGCCCATTTTCCATTGGCTTGCACAGAGTAGTATCTTGAAGATTCAGGCCACCGTGTTGCTGTCTTGAGCTATCTAGAATCCTTATATGACTAAGGATACCGATGCCAAGAGAAATACCATTAGCCTCAGCCAGCTTCTGAACAACTTCTGGATTAGTCAGACCCCTGTTTCTGTCTCTCACATTGAATGCCACTGATGCACCCCTTTCATATTTAATTTTAGGGCCATAGATGTGAACAAGTGGCAGAGCATCATCCCCATTCGATCCAGGTAACCTTAATTGCAGTAGTGATGTCACAAGCCAATTAACCAAAAACCGGAGCCGGACAGTGGTCGTGTTGAGACCTGACATGTTTACATGATCAAGGTGCCTGCATCTTATCTCAGGTTCTCTCCTGCCAGAGTCTTGCCCATCAGCATATTCATCACTCGTATATTCTTCATCATCCAGGCTTGTCACAGAGAATTCTCCACGTTCAGAAGGATGGTTCAATTGTGTTTTATGGTCGTCTTCCATACTAAAGGATACTCTTCTTCCCCTACTCTCAGGCTGTTCAATTTCTTCAACACCAAAGAATCTACCACCAGAAAATTTGTTACCTTCCCTCCTTCCTAGTAACCTGAACTCACCTTCTGTCTCTCTTCGTATAGCACTCTCTTTTGTCTCAGGACAAATTTCAGAGACTGAGCCATTGCCAAGGATACGTTTTTGATAGACTGAAGATCGGTCGTAGATACCAGATACCTTTGAAGCTGAATCAAACAAACAAACAGGATCATTGGCTTCACGTTCTTCCTCAATCTCATGAACATGCTGATGGTCCGAATTACTTCCACAGTTTTGTGAAGGGCTTGTTTCCGTGAAATGATCTTCCTCAGGGATATCCTTAACATAGTCCACTTCTTGAGATACTGATCGGACAGCAGCATCAAATGACAACATGTGACCATTGTGAGGTTCATTTTCATATATTGGGCTGTCAGATATCTTTGATGATCGCCTTGGAGATATCTGTTTGTTTTTGTTCCTGCTACTAAACCAAAATGGTGGTAATGGAGAGGTTCCCTTCTGTTTGTTCTGCTGACCAGCAATATCAGACCCCAATGGACTCTGACCCAAATCAATCCACAATGAGTTGTCTGATAATTCATCTTCACTAAAGACTGGACTCCTCATCACTTCCCCAACAGAGACGCTCTCAGTTTCTTCAAATATGGTGCTAGCCCCATCTCTGTCAGAGCTGTTATCATGATCCATCTCAGTCTCAAATACATCCCTCACCTGAGCAGAAGTGTATGCACCAGAAAAGGCAGGCAAATGAGTTCCTGCCCGAGTTTCTGAAGTCACTACACCATTCCCACCAAGCTCATCACCGTCAAATCCAGTCAGTCCAGGGAGATCATCAATGGAGTCACTAAGGTACAAAGGGAAAACTGGGGTGATTTTCACTATGCCCGAGCCAGCATGCCCAGACTGGTTTTGAAGGCTTCCCATTGCAGATTTTTTTATGAGGAGGCATCCAAATCCAGTAGGGTCATACCCGAATACCCTGTAAAACGAGGTAACAATGAAGTCTGGTCGGAATAAAGACAATCCGAGAGAATCCATGTCCTTAGGACCCAATGCCCCAGCATCAAGTAAGACATGCCAATTATTCTGCTGAGCTAGTGCCATCCATTGATAAGAATACTTGGCCCCAGTAACTCTAGACTGGACAGGGAACGCAAAAAGACCAGTTGCTGAATCCTTTTTCCTCTTCTTTTTATTAGAAATCTGCTTCCTCAAATCAGTTGAACAGGGTTTGAGGGATGGCCATTTAAACCAAGTACTATAAACTTTTGCACCTTTCTCTTTGGCACACTGAGCCATCCAATTCACAGACTGACTCTCATGATCATACATGGTTAACAACTTTTTGTGGGTGTGAAAAGGGTACGATTCAGCTAGCAATTTAAAAGCTGACCCTCGACTCACAGTAAAAACAAGACCATATTCATTCTCAGGGATGTTCAAATAATCCATTATCCTAGTTTTAATATCATGTTCTACAGTGCCTTTCTCAGCACCTCCATAAACAGCATGATTGCCTAAATTTGCAGTTATCTCAGATAAACTAAATGTAGAAGACTCCCAATAATGAACAGTCTGCAGGAATGAAAAAAGCCCAAATCCACAATAGTCAAGGCATACCTTAGGCACACTATCAGATAGGTGTGCATACTCATCCAGCCTCAGCTGATCGATCTTCTCCGATGACTGATACTTGGGGTACATTGTAAGGAACTTTGAGAATGATTCATCGAGCTCAGGAATAGAGTGATCAGATTCAAATGTGCGCTCTGCAGCAAGAGCGGTGGCTCTGAGAAATTCCTTCTGAGCATTCAGCCTTGCAAGTGAGCGCGATCTGCCCAATCCCTCATCTTGATTGTCCATGGACTCTGAGTCCATGACTTGGGATTTAACAAGAGACCCATCTTCAGATGCTTCCTCAAGAGCTTCCCTTAGCTTCTGCTCTTGCAATCTTCTGAGAACTGATGGGTTTCTTTCGATTCCCTCTGTTGAGTGTTCAGACCCATCTTTTCTTCTGCTCTTTTTGTCCAAAATTAGAGAAGCACAGTGAGAAATTGGCTTCCATAGTGAAAGATGCATGAAAGCTTATCTGTATAATCAAGCTACAAGAAAACCCAGGAAGAACTAACAACAAAAGCTTCACCAGAATAGAAAGAATTTGTTCAGCCCATGTAACACCAAACCCGAAGAAAGCAGCTTTAGTTTCAATACCAGACCCAAAAAGAAAAAGGAATCAGGGCAAAAGCATACTCAAATCAGACTTTGCTTTCAAAAATAAAAATCCTGGATGACAAAAAGAAAATCCCCTGAGCCTGAGCTTTAAGAGGAAATTCAAACACAGGGACCAGAGACTGGGTCAAAAGAGCTCAACTTTAGCTGATCTAAAGCCAGTTTAAAACCAAAGCCCTATATTTTGACCTTCGAGATTCAAAATACGAGAGAGGAAGAGAAATCACAGGGGAGAACAAAAGAGAGGAAGAGAGGAAACATTTGCAGATGAAAATGTATGAAATCAGTAATCCATCATAACATTTTCCAGATACAGGAGAACAAGAAAGAAAGCTAAATCCCAAAGAAAATCAAGACCTAGGATTCAAGAAATGGTAAAAAAAAAAACCCCCATCTACATAGATTAGTCACAAACAAATTGCAAGAAACCAATAAAGAGAGGAAAATCAAAAGCTCAGACACTAGACCAGGAAACCCAGATCCCAAAATGTGGCACCGCATAAAATAGACACACCACAAAAGACACCAGAGGAAATGGCAAAGAGAAATAATTCCACTTCACACAACAAAACAACACAGGTTTGGTTAAAACTCAAAGCTTTTCTCAAGATTTCTTGAAACACCTGAACGAGCTCCAAAAGCTCGCTTCTTCTCTATCCCTCTTCTCTTTCCCTTTCTCTCTCTACTGTAGCTTTACAGCAACCCAATTAAACGCAAACCGTCCGGACCAACAAGTGCGCATTTACTATAGTTATGAAAGTAGTATTGATTATCTTAACCCTCACTCACTATGGTTGTTTTCACCGTGCTGTCATTTGACCCCTTTGAGCTGTAATCCTCACATCATTGTAAATTGTACTAGTTTGATTATAAGTTAAAAAGGTGTGGTCCATTATTGGCTTTTTAGTTTTGACCGGATATAAAAAGCAGAATTAATTTTATCTTTTTGATGGATAATCAATACTACTATATTTTTAGTGAAGCACTATTTTTATATTAATATTTAATATTTTTATACGTATAATTTATATGTTAGTCAATAAAAATTTGATGCATTAGTTAATATGTATGTGAATCATGTATCTGAAAATATCAAGTATTAATAAGGAAATATCAGTTGCTTATTTTTATTACTTTTAGCCACGTAAAATTAGTTTTTTTATAAGTATAAATAGTGTTTATTGGAGCTATATTAAAATAAATAAAAAAAGTTTATGTTAGAGTGGTATTAATTTTTTTGTTTCAAATAATATGATATTGAATATTTTAATAATAATTTACGAAAAATTAATCACATGAGATATATCTAACCAATGTTAGGATGACACATTATTTTGAGACAGTTTTTGAGACTAAAAATTTAAAACTCCTAGTATCACCTTAAAAAATTATTTTTGATTTTAAAACGCAAAAAATAATTACAATATTATAGCAATAGTACTTTCTCAACCATATCTTAATTTAATGGTTAATAATGAATTCCGAGACTTACTCTTTCATTAATTGTGTAAATTTGTAAACTTTTATTATGAGTTTATTTTTTCTTTATTATGAGAAAGTATGAATGAAAAACTAAAAAACGATTATAAAAAATAATTATCTGCGTAAGAGAATTAATAAGAATAAAAATGATAAAAACAAAAAAGACGTCGTTTTTTTGTATTAACACAAAAAGTAACTATCCAATTATCTCCCTCTTTATTAATGGTTGTTAAAATTGCATCATTATTACTCATAAGATATAAGTGTGAGACAGAGCTAATGATATTACAATGGAGAAATTTCATTATGAAATTCAATTTTACATTTTCTTATGTGGGGTACTAAAAGAAAATAGTAGTTGTACTCTAGTCTAATTAAGGGTGATAATAGTGCAGTTTGATGTGGTTTGAAACTTAAATCGCACACAAAATTGCTTAAGTGTGATTTAACAAATTTAAAATCGTACATGAAATCGTTTGTGATTGGTGCGGTTTAATTTTGAATCGTGCGGTGCGGTTTCTGTGACACCCCCAAAATTAGGTATTAATCACCCATCTTGAGTCGCCAAATACATGGTACACAATACAAATACAAATTTAACTATACAGCTGTCGTGTAAAATACGACAAAACATAAACTGAGAGTTTAAACAAGAATCGCCTTCTAGACAATATCCATTCTCAATGGAGTCCTCTCATGACATGATATACAAACTCAAATTCGATCCTCGTTACATTTATTATCACACTATTTAATGTAATAGTGAGAACTACTAATCTTATCATCTGACCGTGGCTACTCCGTTCCCCGACTCGGTCCCAAATTTATATTCTCATTTTTCGAAGAAAACGGTGAAGGAAATGGTGAGCTCAATCAGCCCAAGAAGAAATATTATGACTAAGATAATATGAATAAATTATCATTAGTCTTCAACAATGTTAAACTAATAATATACAATAGACATCAAGTTTAAGCTGCAAATGAATACGCAATCCATTAAAAGAGTCAAGAGAGAATAAAGTCTACTATCTTTTTTAGGTTTTAAAAGGTTTTCATCAATTTTATATTTGAGACTCAAACAATAAATAAACCACCACATCTAATCATCCATGTACTACGGCCAAGGATTTTCATTAAATCATCAATGGTCATGACTATACCGAATAAACCTCCCGGTCATAATCATACCAAAAACTATTCATCAATGCATTAAAAGCCACCGAGAACTTTTATCACATTATTTATAATAAGTCATGATTATACCGAATGATCCTCGGTCATAATCATACTAAGTCCATCTACGCACGTAAGCCAAAGATGACTTTCAATATAATATAATATGAGGATGATGACAATGACATAATAATTCAATAAAACAAGTTCAAGAATTAATTTATCCAAGAACCAATAACGCCCAAATTGTCAACATGATACTTTTTGTAGAGTAAAATTCAAGAATGCTCAGAAGAATATTTTCATGAAAAGATACTGGATGAAACGCAAATATCAAGGATATTCCACTAATTTCATGGAGTATAGAAGTCAAAATTTTAATCAACTGGGTATAATACCGAATGGAATAACAAAAGATATCACCACGATGCCAGACTTGCAGAAGTATGTGTTATTCCAACGAGAATAATAATAACGGAACCGAAGTCATGTGAAATTCACACCGACAGGATGTTCCAACAGAATAATAAGGAATGGAATAACAACAGAAATCACCATGCATGCGGTGCTTCGCATAGATAGGTTATTCTAACAGAATAATAATAACGGAACCAGGTCATGTGAAATTCACACCAACAGGATGTTCCAACAGAATAATAAATGCGGAATAATAAATAATGGAACCAGGTCCGGTGTAAAACACACAGACAGGATATTTCAACAGAATAATAAAGAATGGAATAACAGAAGAAGATCACCAAGTATAGGGGATTCCACGTATCTGAGTTATTCCAATGAATAAATAAGAATGGAATAACATAAGGATTTCACCAAGTATAGGGTACGTCTAGCGTATCTGAGTTATGTATAGGGTATGCCACTTTTACAAAAGTTATTCCAATGAGAATAATAAAGAATGGAATAACATAAGTTCTCTTCATGAATAAGAAAGAATAACACCCTTCACTAGTAAAAGCGGATATAGAAGTAGTGAAGTAAGTAGACTCTTCTTCTTTCTCTCCATAATTTTTCTCTATAGCTTTCTCTATAATTTCTCTCTCTGAGTTTCAATGAATTCGTAAGAAATAATGAAGGAATGAGCTTCTATTTATAGAAAAACTAAGAGTGACTCTTGGTCTTAACGAAAGGTCAAAATGACTCTTGGTAATATGAAGAAGCAACTACTATTCATGAAGGGTAATTAACTCTTGGAACAATCAAGAGGCAAATAACTCTCGGAAAGCTGAAGGGTCAAGTTACTATTAAAACTCATGAATAGTAACTCGTGAATAGTAATTCGTGAATAGTAACTCGTAAATAGTAACTCGTGAATAGTAACTCCGACACAAAAAGTTTTCCAAATACCCGATTGAACAATATAACCTCCAGACATCAATTATTATCGAAATAAATGTCAATTTTTACTAACACAAATAATTTTAACACAATGAAACTATCAAATTAATCTTTAATCAACACGAACTTATCCATCATTAATATCATAACTCACAATATTTAACAACTGTGTCGTTCCTGAGAAAGAGGGCTTTCCAATAAGGATTTCTCCTATTGGCGTGCAAATAGGTGACCAAACCTCTCCTCGATGTAACTTCTGTAGACATTGTAAATATTATAATTTAATAATATGAATAACTTTGTCGTCTCAATTATTAATTTAATAATATAACATATTATGCACACGACATCTTTGTGACAATAATTGGATCGATAATATGAGAGATATGATGCAACAATTATCAGAGTAATAATGCAAGAAACCGAGTGACTTTTACGTAAAGATCAATAATCAATACCGTATGCTTATGCAACCACGCCAGACATCAGTACTTTACTACCTGGGTAGTTTAAAAGATTAATGGTAAAACCTCGTAGTTATTATTTTCATAAAATATTTTTGTCGTTTTTAACTACGACAAAGATTTACATTGTGGGGTCCACCAATGATTGTCTTGCCGTCAAATGCGGATATTAAACAAAAAAAAGAATATTCCCACCAAACGAATATTTATAACAACTTGCATACTTTGCAAAATTTTCAAATACTACCCATAACTATAACACTATCTCAAATCCACACCATAATATAAAAAAATATTTCGAGAAATTTAAATCTTTATTTATAAAATCTGGGGTCGCACAGTTTCAGTTCCAAAACCAATTGAAACAACAAAATTTTATGCAATTTAAATTAATAATTTAGCATCACGCAATATTAAAATTGTAAGAGAGATAATTGTATGAAATTTGTATGGTGAAAGGAGATGGTGATCATGTAGATTAATTTTCATAGAAGGTTAATTATACAAGGTTAATTGAAACATCTCTCTTGTAATAGAATTGTATAATAAATTAATTTTCATGGTGCGGTTTGATTTCGGTTTTATGTGTGCGATTTTGGTTAGTAACCAAACAGAAACTATAAATTTAATTTTTCAATCCACTTAAAACCGCCACATACGTCAAAATTATTGGTGCGATTTGTGCGATTTCGATTTCAATCTGGTTCCTTAATCAGCCCTACGTCTAATAAGTACTCATTTGGCACCCGACTGACTTGTATATTTTGGTATTATCTTAATTACACCAACAAATCCTTCACTTTAGTCTTTATGTATAATGGTAATTATGCAAATATCTTTATTAATATTAATATGTTGAGCTCTTCTAATCGAACTTAAAAATTGAATATAAGTGTTTTTAAATTTTACTTATTTATATTTTTATACTCCAACAAGAGTTAAAATATAAATAAATAAAATTTAAATACACTCATATCTAATTTTTATGTTCACCTAAAATTTTTGTAATATGTCTCGTGTATCTTGGGATTCCTTTAGGCAGACGTAGAAGGCACAAAGCACCAGAGATTGTCATGAAAAGGAAAAGCCAAATTGACTACAAATTTAACTTATACTAATGCTTCACTCTGTCCTTAAGTCAAACTACACGTGCTGCATTTGCATTTTGCAATTCAATTACGTATCTCTATGTTTGGATTTATGTATAATAATATTCTTTAACTACTTAACTTATTACTATAACTAAATTAATCAACACCAAACAGATTGAGCGAGGCTAAGCAAGTGCAAATTAATTTATTGAATTTAGCCTCTATGTTTACATATCTTCATATTTTACCCTACAAATTTAATAATATTTTTATGTTAATTGTTTATTTTTTTAAAAAATTAATTAGTGTCACACAAAATATGAACAATAATTCTACGCCGACCGGGAATAGCCGACCGGGGCAGCGACTGGCCAAATTTTTTTATTTTAGTTTTTATTTTTTATAATGTCTCAAATAATTTATGTGATTTATTGGAACTGGAATTTTTACAGAATAAAGCGATTTGGATGTCATTTGGATACATGTAAAAAATATATCATGCGATCTGTCCGCATATATTTTTTACATGTATCCAAATGATATCCAAATCATTTTTATTCGTAAAAATTTTGATTTAATAAATCACATAAATTATTTGAGAGACATTATAAAAAAAAAAATTTTTTTTTTTGGTAGGTCATTTTGGCTACGCCTAATCTCGTCGGGGCGAGAAGGACTCAAATATGAATCATTACGCAGCGCTTGTACTATAAATTAAGTAGCCCTGAGCCGCTTTTCGTGAAATCATGTCACACTTTTTTTTCTTTTATTCTTAAAACTTTAATTACATTATTACTATTTTATCCTTTTAATTTAAATATTTTATATCATTTTATTTAGTCATTCACATTTTATAAAATTACTAGTGTTTTATTTCACATAATTTAAACACAAAAGCGAAACATATTTAATGTGATTGATGATGAGTTCAAACTTTTAGCCCGTATTCATTGTTTGGGAAGCCGTAAACAAACAAGGGATTAGATAAATCCATTTTTTCTACGACTAGAATCCAATTGTTTGTTCTTGTTGTATAAAACCACAACTACGTAACTACGTATTCTTAGTTTGAAATGTTCATGCATCTGTATGACCCTAATGTACTTGTAAAGCAGCATAAAGCATATATCAACTTTTATAAAGTTGGGGAATTATAAGGAACGATTTTCATAAGTAATGAGTGGAGAGGGACTACTAGTACTCTTTTGTGGAAGCATTAGCATGCCCCTACTCCTTTTGATTTGGGGGCTTCTTTTTAACTTTTTACTTTTTCTCTATAATTTCATTTTAATTCAAGTTATTTACCCCCCTCCCCCTCAAACGCATAAAATATATATGCAACTATATTATAGGATTCATTGAGTTGGATCAGAGGAAAGGGAAAATCAATTTCAATGTCCATATTATACCAAGTTAGTGGACCACAAGAGGAGGAGTATTGATTAGTGCGAACAAAAATTTGTGAACTGCATGCTTTGGGATAGACTTCTATTCTTATGGATCAGTATGTGTGTGCGTGTGTGTGTTTAGGGGAAAAAAATGTTGCAAGTTCTGTTCAGGATTCATCGATCAACAAATATGAACAGACATGAGATCAAACAGACAGGCGAAGCCAACATATTAATTACAGTAATATAGTAATCATCATACGTACATGTGAATAGTACTAGTATGTGATTGCAGTGTCACACAAAGACGGAACCTAAATGCTGCTATGAGTGGAGTTATGAGTATGACCACCCTCGTACGTACCAACAAAAAAATAATTTTGTAAATACGAGGCACCTCATCACTTTCATGTCCATCAGCGCCGCGGCCTCAGCCATCTAGCAATGGCCCAATCACTTTAGCGCCGCGGCCTCAGCCATCTAGCAATGGCCCAAGATATCGGATTGGGGGGAGGACTGGTACTTAATGTACCGGTCATTTGTACGGTGCTTCTTTTTATTTGTCTTTCAGTTGTGTAGTGTAGGAAGTGTGTTCAGGCCTTAATAAGTTGAGTGAAGAAATGTCTAGTGTTTTTCATATTAACTAAG
Organism: Panax ginseng; assembly: GCA_020205605.1. Classification (NCBI taxonomy): domain Eukaryota; kingdom Viridiplantae; phylum Streptophyta; class Magnoliopsida; order Apiales; family Araliaceae; genus Panax; species Panax ginseng. The sequence continues at coordinate 20,915,342 of CM035132.1, forward strand.
AAAGTATCTATAAAGCTGGATGGAGATTTTGGCATAAATAATTTTTAAAATTTTTTAATTTAAGGTAATTTATATATATATTTTTTGATTTTTGATTTAATTTTTTAAATTTTATAAAATTTTATTTTATTCAAATAATTTATACACGGAACGCGTGTAGCATGTGTGCTAATATACTCCTTCCATTTCTTTTTACTTGTATTTTTAGATAGTAAAATTTGTTTTTTTATGTCATTTATATATTCAAGAAAGTATTAATAACTTAATTTATCATATTATTCTTAAATTAAATATAAATTATTTATTTTTCATATTTTTAATAAATTTTAAAAATAATATTAAGATTGTATACTCATTTTAATTAATTAAATAAAATATTAATTATATTTATTAATTTTTACGTCTTTTCTTAAAATATCAAATAAAAATTAACGGAGAGAGCATTAAATTGCAAAGCCAAAATTTGCCAAGTAGGTAGTCAACCATGGAAAGATAAAAAATCAGAAGAAAAACACTCTAGACAAGAACCGTACTAATGACCGGTACATGAAGTACCGGTCCTCCCCCCAATCCCCAAGATATCAGTACCTAGACGCTGGAACCTATCCAAACCTCCTCAGATACCGGAGTTACCGGCCCTTTCGTATGGCCTGGCAGGCCCACTTTGTATTTTTATTGGGTTGGGTGGGGTTAGGGGGGGGGGAGTTTTACAAACATTGTGAAAGTTCTTATAAATATAAAACTATAAATTTATACTTATTTTACATATATATATATATATATATATACTTTTATGATATTTAAATTAATTAGAATATATTAATATATTTCAGGGTGTTTTTAACGCTTAACATCCAGATCCAGTATTACACATGCTTAAAAAGAGTGACATGTTGGGTAAGTAATATAGATTTTTTACGGTAGTAAACAAACAAAGAAGAAAGAAACAGAAAGAGGTCAACAAGTGGAATTGCTACGCCAACGCCAGGTGTTGTGACTTCTAAACCAAACAACACCTATATTTTGTGCCAGAAAATTCTAAACAAGCCTCCAAATTCTTTATCCGTCTTATTATTATATATAAAATTAAGATACTCGGTTTGAATCCAGGTGTGGGATTTGCTTGCTGCAAAAGAAATTACTCCAAGTCCATGCATGTTTAGACAAATTAAAGACACTAATGTTTCTGACCTACCTCGATCGATCTCTTGAACTCCTACAATCACTTTGCATCTTTTCTTTACAAATATATATATATATACACACACACACCAAATGTAACTCATCTACATACACACCAAATGAAACTCATCTACGTACTCCTCAATACAATCAATCCTTCGAGTTTCCACCCATAACTTCTACCTCTTTTGCCCATCTTTTTTCTCAAACAGACGTCAATTTTTGGAGTTTTAGAAGCTATGGGCACCATAAATTATAGCATAGTGGCTTCCGTAATTTTGATCATCATGAATCTGAGCTTATTTGGGAAGGGCGATGATGATGATGAACTCAAAAACGGAGCTTCTTTCATCTTTGGCGATTCTTTAGTGGATGCAGGGAATAATAACTATCTGCAAACATTGTCTAAGGCTAATATCAAACCAAATGGGATTGATTTCAAAGCTTCTGGAGGGAAACCCACAGGCCGGTACACCAACGGAAGGACCATCGGAGACATTGTTGGTAAGCTAATTAACTATCTATAGATGTATCATGCCTGCTTGATTTTTGTAGTATGTAATAACTTTCTTACCTTTTTTTTTGGTAAAAATGAGTTTCTTATCTGATGCCGTTTTTATTTATTTATTTATTGTGGGTATTTTATTTTCCCTTTAGGGGAGGAACTAGGACAACCACACTATGCTGAGCCTTTTCTGGCCCCGAAATCTACTGGAAGAACTCTATTGCATGGAATTAATTATGCTTCAGGAGGTGGTGGAATTATGAATGCCACCGGAAGTATATTTGTAAGCTAATTAATACTAATATATATATTCAGACCTCTGTTATCCATGTTTCTAACTGTTTAAATTGGGAAGAAGGGGGTTGACGGTACATATTTTATTTTGTTTTGCAGGTTAATAGGCTCTCGATGGATATCCAGGTTGATTATTTTAACATTACTAGGAAACAGATTGATAAATTGTTGGGTGCATCAAAAGCTAGAGATTTCATCATGAAGAAATCCATTTTCTCGGTCACAGTTGGATCCAACGACTTTCTGAACAATTATCTACTTCCAGTCGTATCAATTGGTGCAAGAATATCGGAAAGCCCAGATGCTTTCATCGATGATGTTCTTGTTCATTTCAAGAAACAACTCACTGTACGTAATTTAATTAACCCTAATAACCACTCTTTAAATTCAAGAATTCATTCAGATCTCTTAATTTTCCCATTCCCAGTCCAGTCTTATGTATTGGTGTCAAGTAACATCTATTTATTTAAAAAGTTTACCGTAAATAAATTAATTTTACCCAACAACAATATATAATTGGACTCTAAAATCAACTGATTGTCAAATTAACTAGTTACCAAGTAATTTTCTAAATTTTTTTGGTTACAGAGACTTTACCAGCTGGGTGGAAGAAAATTCATTATTGCGAATGTTGGACCGCTAGGTTGCATTCCTTATCAAAAGACAATTAATCAGTTAAACGAGAATCAGTGCGTGGAATTGCCAAATAAATTGGCCCTTCGATACAACGCCCGATCGAAGGATCTTGTCGCCCAGTTAAATGCAAATCTCCCAGGTGCAACATTTGTTCATGCAAATGTTTACGATCTAGTGATGGAAGTCATAACAAACTATAAAAAATATGGTGAGTATATATATATTATGGTGAGTATATATATATAAAAAATTAATGTTTGTGGGATATATATATATATATATATATATATATATATATATATATATATATAGTCCATTTCAAGAGTTCACCTCTTATTTTACATATATGTTCACACTTTCTTAGAAATGCAGGCTGACGGTTCGATCCGTCGCTATATCGAAGAAGCAGGTAAATCTTAAATTTTTTAATGACAGACAACATATAATCGATCGAATCGACGCGCTGGAGTCTAAAGGGGTATGCAAGATATATAGGATTAATGGATATGTCCTTATCTTTTTCGTGTGTATATATGTATTATGAGAAAATTTCCATTTTTCTAAGAAATTGAATATGAAACTAATTGTGCAGGATTTACAACAGCAAGCAGAGCATGCTGTGGAAATGGCGGTCAGTTTGCAGGGATTATACCATGTGGACCGACGTCTAGTATGTGCTCAGATCGCGACAAACATGTTTTTTGGGATCCTTACCACCCTGGCGAGGCGGCAAATCTTATTATTGCCAAGCAATTGCTCGATGGAGACGCCAAATACATCTCTCCCATGAATTTAAGGCAACTCAGAGATCTTTAAATAACCGCAATTTCATGGTGTACGTTGTGCATGCCTATTTTGTTTGAGCCTAGCTAGCTAGCTAGCTAGCTTCTTCTTGACAATTATTTGTTTTTCTTTCTCACGTTAATTTATAACGTGTAAGCATTATTGTTTGTTATTTGTAATTTTTAAAGTTTAAAGATATAATTATTCATCAATGTTTAAAATTTTACTTATTTATTCTTATAATACATTAATTTTAATTAATACATCAATAAAATGTAAAATTCTAAACATTCATCTTTGATGTCTTGTGAATATATTTACTTAATATACATATTCATTTAAATTTTTATTTTCTTTTATTTAACATTTAAAATTAAACGTTTATAAAAATAAAGTGAGGGTTGGACCGGTCAGACCGGACCGGCCTAGGCCAAGTTTGGCATGGTCGTCAGGTCACAACGTACAAATCTTCTCTTACGCAGTCAGACATGGCCTGATTTGGGCCTTTGGGTCAAAGTTTGACCTAATTTGATCAACAATCAAAGTGGGTGTGTGCGCCCCTAAAATTAACTAGTACTGCTCCCTCCATCCCAAAATAATAGACATTCTAGAGAGTTTCACAAAGATTAAGAATAGTTATAATTTTATTATTTTATCCTTAATTAATATTGCGTCTTTTTCCTCCTGAATCTGATAATAGTGGTGGGGAAGGAAGGGTAGAGAGGGAAAACAAATGCCAAAATATTCTTGGAATTGTAGAACGTCAGATATTTTGGAGAAAAAAAATACCCTAAAACGTCTATTATTTTGGAATGGAGGGAGTACTATAGAATTATAGAAACTTGTGGTGATAATTAATGATCCAAGGATAAAATACCTTGCAACAAATTTGTGAAGTGTATTAATATTAGAACTTTGTTGGCTTGAGGCGGAACTTAGTATGCTAAATGGTGAATAATGTGTCAAGACTTGACTTAGGCATTCAAGTTGGGTGGGTGAAACATTTTATGGCAAGTCAGCTTGACAATCATCTTGGACGACAGAGTACAGCATCGTGCGGCATAAGGCGGCAGCTTGGGGCGTTGAGCGGCGAGCGCGCTTGGCATGTTGATTGAGCACATGTCAGAAAAATGTAAGATCCATAGGATCTACATTATGACTTCTCAAACACATTTGATATCTGTTGATGGCAACTTGAAAATTTTCATAAGCGTTACTATAGGGGATGCTCCGTTAATGTCACCCAGGGTCATGGGCAGGCAGCCATGGCAAATATGTGGGGCATGTTTTGGCATTGATTGGACTCCCTTACAACAATGCTAACGACGGATAAGTGGTTTGATTGGATTGAAGATTCGTTAATGAGCTGGGCATGAATTGGGCAAACGAATGTGGGCAACATGCGGGCTGCGTGTGCGCAATGACACGCATGCTTTGTGTTAGTTTTTGAGTATATGATGTTTTGATTGATGACCAATTTAAGTGTGCATGGTTCATGATGTATTATTATATTAAATGTGCATGAATTATGGGTTATAATATTATAGTTGATATGCATGAGATATGGGTATTGCATGAACTATTATTGCTTATTTCTTTCCGTTGGTAGTTGGAATATGTTCAAAATCAGTTCAGATTTGAATTAATATTATGGAAGATTTGATTTGGAGGATATCAAGAAAGATTTGGATTGGAGCTTATTAAGGTATGTTGGTATAACAGATATTATGGACCTTAAGGTATGCTTTAGGCCAAATTGGCTCCTCTGTTTCATCAAGATAGCTTCGTGGGTAATAAGTTAATTAAGGAGTGTGTCTTGCTTAGTGGAGCCCACATTAGTTATTGATATTTTGGTATCTTATTTTGAAAAGGAGTCCTACTGAAGCTATCATCCTTATTTATCTCCTTTGCAATTGTCTAACTCAGTTGATTGGGTGTAGAATTTCACTCCTTGATTTCAGCTCTTCAAAATCAAATAACTGGTGCATATCTGCTTATCATCTTTCTATTGATTCAAAGTTGCCGAAATTATGGAGAGGCTACAAACGGGACTAAGAAATCTTAGCCATCTCTTGTTATAGCTGTTGCTCTCTTGCAATATATATATCTCCTCTCTTCGGCTATTAAGGACACGAACGACCAACAATCAAATTGAGAAAACACATCAGAGCTTACAAATTGTTTTAGTCCAGCCTTATATTCTTATATAGCATATTCTTTTGTGCTGGAAATTTCTTTTCCTTGTAAACCGAAAGTAAGCATAGTTTTTGCTTGAGATTTTTACATTTTAAGTAATGCATTCATAGAAGGCTTCAAAAGGGTCTCGGAGAGGTGAGAAGAGGTGCGATGGTGTACATATATTGAGAGAGGTGCAAACCAGGGGCATAGGTGTCCAACATCAGTTTTGAGGCTTCTTTGTAACAGGGAGTAATTTATGTATTGAGTTTTAAATAACAATAAAAAGAGTCTCCAATCCTAGTTGGGATTGGACGTGGATTAGCCACTCAGATAGAGGATAGAGGGGTGAACCACGAAAAATCTCCGTGTTTTACGTTTCGCATTTGTTATTTCTCGTTGGCTTAAAGTTACAGATTTTGTTTTATACCAGTTTATAAACTCACTAATCCAGACACCAAAACAAACAGGTACAAGTTGTCTGAATTGATCCTGTAGCAGAAATTTATAAAAAGTTGTCACTGTTTATCACTTTAAGTATAAACACCTATTCACCCCCCTCTAGGTGTGCGTATTTACTAAATTACATTTGGTATCAGAGCAAGGCTCTACTAATATTGATCGTTGCAGGTCGTAGGGGAAGATCCTATGGCACACCTAAACTTTCAAGAAGGTCGAGGTCCCACTAAGAGGCCACCATTTGTTGCTCGGAAGTGAGAACTTCAATTTATGGAAGTTCAGGATGAAGATTTATCTGAACCGTGACCCATGGGAATGGTGGGTAGTCGAACATGGACCAGTCGTTCCGCGACATGATGATGGCAAGCCAAAGAATCTCATGGAAATGGACTCAAATGAATCGTATATGATGTCTTATAATTCCAAGGCCATGAATACTCTTTTAAGTGGGATGGTTCAGTCGGAGATAGATAAGGTCTCGTCTTGTACTACGGCTAAGGAAATTTAGGACACAGTCATCATGAGCCACGAGGGTACTACTAAAGTGAAGGAGGTCAAGCTAAGTATGCTAATGCATGAATACGAGCTATTCAAATTGGAGAAAAATGAATCAATTATAGAAGCCCAAGCAAGATTCCTTACTCTAATGAATTCTCTAAGCATGCTCGGACAAAAGATTGATCAAAAGAAAATCAACCGAAAGCTTCTTAGAGTCATGCCAAAGCTATTCGCACCAAAGGTTACCACACTTCAAGACTCGGCCACAATCAGCACAATGGAAACCCTTACCTTATTTGGAGAACTTGAAGAGTTTGAAAACCAACTCAAATTGTATGATGAAGAAAGATGAGGCACCTAAGAAGAAGACCTTGGCTCTATGTTTGAAAGCTACATAGAAGGCAATGATGAAGATTCGGATGAAGAAATAGCATTAATGAACAGAAAATTGAGGGAGCTGATCCGAAAGAAGAATAAATCAAAATTACCAACAAAAGCCTTCAACAACAAGAAAGATTTCAAGAAAAAGCCTCAAGAGGAAACCTGTTTCGAATGTGGAAGGCCTGGACACTTCAAAAGAGATTGCTTCCAACTAAAAAGAAAGAACAAAGCAAATGGTTCAAAAGGGAAGGCTCTAATGACATGGAGTGATGATGAATCTGATCATGAAGATCAAGAAGAAGAAACTGCTCAACTGTGCTTCACTGGAATACACAATGAGGAAACATCTGAGGTAAGTCCTGAACTTGGAGAAGTTACTATTTCTGACTATCTTGTTTTAAAAAATGAAAACCTTCGTATGAAAGAGAAAAATGTTCACTTGAAAAGTTGGATAAATGACTTAATGAAGGAAGTAGAAACTTTAATTGAGGAAAAACTAGAAATAGTTAAAAATTACTCATCATGTGAAGTATCTCAGTTGAATGCCAAAATTGGATATTTAGATAATTATAATAAAATTTTGTATAATCATGTAAACAAATTAAATGAAGAAAATAATAGCCTTAAAAAGGAAAATGATGATTTAAAAGAAAGCTTGAAAATGAGAGATACTTGTATAGATGCTTTTAATGATGGAAAAATAATAAACATGCAAAGTAACAATGAGGAAGAAATAATATCTTTGAAAAAGGATCTTGCAAAATTTGTTCAAGGAGAAGAGAATTTAAATATAATGTTGGGTGCTCAAAGGTCAAGCTTAGATAAACAAGGAATTGGATATAATCCTGTTAAACACGACTAATAAAATTAGAGTAATAAATAATAAACCAAGGAACAAGCCTCTATATTGCTCACCTTATGTTACTTGCAGAAAATGTGGCTTAAAAGGACATTTTGATACAATTTGTAATAAAATGAAAATAAAGCAAGGTTGGGTAAAGAAAGGAGATTTAATTACATTAACAATATTGGACCCAAAACAGATTTGGGTACCAAAATGATGAGTTACTTCTTTGTTTTGTAGGTATGCTTAAAAGCTAAAGTACCATCACATAAATGGGTACTTGACAGTGGATGCTCTAGACACATGACGGGTGATAAAACTAAATTTACCTCACTTGTTGCAAAGAAAGGAGGCACGGTTACTTTTTGAGATGACACCACATGCCAAATCATCGGTAAAGGTAAAATTGGTAATGGTAAGGTTTACATTGATAATGTCCATCATGTTGAAGGGTTAAAATATAATTTAATTAGTGTAAGTCAACTAATGGATAGTGGTCATAAAGTAATTTTTGAAAAAGATAAATGTGCTATTACTCATGCCACTCATAATGTCCTTTTAGTAGCTAACAGAGAAGTTAATATATATACTATAAATTTTGAAAATCAAAATGAGGATATTTGTTTAGTTGTTGTTCAAGATCAAACCATTCTATGGCATCGAAGGTTGGGGCATGTGCATATGGAATTAATTAACAAGTTAGTCACAAAGAACCTTGTTAAAGGTTTACCAAAGCTAAATTATGAAAAGACAGGTATTTGTGATGCATGTCAGTTTGGTAAACAAGCAAGAAATTCCTTTACAAGCAAAAATCAGGTATCGACCTCTTTACCTCTTCAATTATTGCATCTTGATTTATTTGAACCCGAGAGATATGCTAGCCTAGGAAATAATCATTATGCCTTTGTTATTGTTGATGATTTTTCAAGATTTATATGGGTTTTATTTTTGAAAACTAAAGATCAAGCTTTTGCAGAATTTGAAAAGCTTATAAAGAATGTTGAAACAAAACACAACCTCAAGCTAATTGGTATCTTGAAAGTGACCACGGAGAGAATTTGGAAAAGACTTTATACCATATTGCGTTGAGAAAGGTGTTACACATGAGTTTTCCGCACGCACCGAGAACGCCTCAACAAAATGGTGTGGTGGAACGTAAAAATCGTCTCTTCAAGAAACTGCAAGAACTTTACTACATGAAAGTAAACCGCCTAAAAGTTTTTAGGCAAGAGGTCGTAAAATCTTGCATGTTACATTTTAAATAGAGTACTAATTAGACCCATCCTAATGAAAACACTATATGAGTTGCTTAACAACATGATTCCAAATATTAATTATTTTAAAGTGTTCGGTGCTAAATGTTTCACTCTAAACACTAATAATAATCTTGGAAAATTTGATGCAAAATCAACCGAAGCTATCTTTCTTGGTTATTCAATGCATAGTAAAGCTTACAGGGTGTATAATCTTGATAAATTTAAAGTTGAAGAATCTGTGCATGTTGTATTTGATGAATCTAACCGTATCCTATCAAAAGAAGAAAATGAAAGCTCTGCAGGGAAAGACATTCTGATTAGTAAGCAGGCATTTACCGATCTGATTTCACCTCGGTTCATCTGTATCGAAAAAAGAAAGTCGATTTAACGTGGAAAGCAAACTAATGAAACTAGACAAACCGAAATATCCGCCTTGCGGTTAAAAACTCGACATACGCAGACACCTCCAATTCAGACTGATTTAAAAATGCGCATTAGAAGAAGAATTAGACGATCAGTTTGAAGCAGAGCTTAACGTTGTAAAACCTGAACCTGAAGAGCAAATGATTGCAGCAAGGCTTCCTCTACCATTTAGAACAGTGAGAAATCATCCACCAAATCTGATCATAGGTGATCCTGACACTTGGATGAACACAAGAAGGAAAGCAAGGAATTACTGTGCATTCTCCGCATTCCTTTCTCAAATAGAACCAAAGAGTGCCAAGGAAACAATCCAAGATGAAAATTGGTCTATTGCCTTGCAAGAAGAATTAAACCAATTCGAGAGGTGTCAGGTATGGCATCTTGTCAAACCTCCTAAAAATGCTTCTATAATTGGTACAAAATGGATTTTCAAAAATAAACTTGATGAAAACGGCATAATTACTAGAAATAAGGCTAGATTGGTAGCTCAAGTCTACAATCAACAAGAAGGTATAGATTATGAAGAAACTTTTGCCCTTGTTGCAAGGTTGGAAGCCATACGAATTTTGTTAGCCTATGCATGCTTTAGACAATTTTAATTATTTCAAATGGATGTGAAAAGTGCATTTTTAAATGGCTATTTAAATGAGGAAGTGTATGTCAAGCAACCTCCAAGATTTGAACATGAAAAATATCCACACTATGTGTTTAAATTGAAAAAGACTTTGTATGGATTAAAACAAGCTCCAAGAGCTTGGTATGAAAGATTAAGTAAGTTTTTATTAGACAATGGTTTTAATCGTGGTAAAATTGATTCCACTCTTTTTACTAAAACCAAAAATAAAGACTTATTAATTGTTCAAATTTATGTGGATGATATCATATTTGGAGCTACTACTAACTCTTTGTGCGAGTGGTTTTCCCAATGTATGCATAATGAGTTTGATATGAGCCTTATGGGCGAATTAAATTATTTCTTGGGGCTTCAAATCAAACAATCCAATGAAGGGATCTATATTCACCAATCAAAGTATGTGAAAGAGCTATTGAAGAGATTTGGATTCAAAAATACCAAACCAAAGTCAACACCAATGAGTACTACCATCAAGCATACGACGGATACTATAGGTAATGATGTTGACGTGACAATGTATAGAGATGCAGATTATGCAGGGTGCCAAGTTGATAGAAAAAGCACAAGTGGTGCTTGTGAATTTTTAGGTCAAAGCCTTGTAGCTTGGCATAGCAAGAAACAAACATCTGTTGCCTTGTCTACTACGGAAGGTGAATATTTGGCGGCAGGTAGTTGTTGTTCACAAATTCTATGGATGATACAAACATTACATGATTTAAATGTTATTTGTGAAAATGTGCCTATTATGTGTGACAATACTAGTGCTATTGATATCTCTAAAAATCATGTGCTTCATTCTCGCACTAAGCATATTGAAGTGAGACATCATTTTTTAAGAGATAATGTAGCTAAAGGATTAATAAAGTTAGTATTTGTCCCTACTGAACATCAATTGGCTGGCATTTTTACAAAACCTTTAAGTGAGGAACGTTTTTGTACCTTGAGAAGAGAACTTGGAATCACTGTCTGTGCATAATTATCATATTTTTATGCCTTTAAAATATATATATATATATATATATATATATATACATATTGATTAAAAATACAAATTATATATATATATGTATTGTATAGAAATTTATTTTGACATATGTGCAATTTTTATTGAGTGTGAAGTTCCATTATATGCTTAACTGCACTATGTGAAAATATGTGTGACTATCTCTTAAAATAACATAAAGGGTATTAGTGGGCTTTCATGTCATTTAGTCTTTGAGCGGGAATACAACTCTACTGCTTATTGCCTGAGACGAGAGTTTTGCTCTCTTTCAAATTTCCCTTACTGCTATTCTCGGCTTCCTTCCTCCCTCACACATCACAACCTAGGGTTTCAAGGAATTCTCAAATGGCTAAAACCCGTGGCGGTCACATGGTCAACACCGGTAGGGAAGCAATTCCGAGCAAGCCGCTTATCCCACTTCCCTCCTCACGCTGACGCTCTAATCGGATTCTCACACGCCGATCGACTGATTTGGGGGTTCAGTCAATAAAACCTTTGAAGCATCGTTCGAAAGGAAAATCAACCGACCCCATCCTCATCCCCGATTCCTCCTCCTCGGACCATGTGATTTTCTCGCCTTCTCAAACACATGGTACTCCCCTAATTTTTTCTTCTTCTCATTATGCTCTTCGATTTCAAGATATTATGCTCAATAAAACGATTGTGTTTGGGAAATCTGTTGATCATGCCCTATTCCAACAAATTGGAGTCACAGCTTTATTTGAAAAAGTGAACCTCTCTGCTATGTTGAGCCCTCCCAAATCAGCATATCCCACTCTCATTAAATAATTTTTTGGAAATATGTCTGTTAACAATGATGTTATAAAAAATTTTGTGAAAAACAAAACACTGGTCTTTGATTCTACTGCTCTAGGCACTATTCTTAATATTCCATGTTCTGGATTCTGTCCTTTCACCCTTAAGGGACCCATAGAATTTGAAAATTTAACTGTCCTTGAACAGTTACGAATTATGAAAGAGTGTTCTTCAGCTGAATTTATTGGCTTACCCACTATAGTGGAAACTACCCCCTTGAATAATGTCATTCATAAACTCATTCGTGCAAATTTGGTTCCTCGGAATAGAGGTCGTTCCAATATGACATATCAAGATTTAATTCTGTCTGCCTTAATACTCTCTGGAACAAAGTTTAATTTTGCGTTGCTTATGATTAAGCACATGGAGAGCTGTTTGACAAATAAAGCGAAGTGTTTTCCTTATGGGGGTTTTATTACCACAATTCTTGCCCACTTTGGTATTTCGTTTGTCAATGAAGATGTCGTTAAAGTTTCTAATGTGATTAATAAATATATCCTATCTCAATCCAAGTTGACTGTGAACTCTGCTGGAACATTGTGTTGGGAAGTTAAGAAGGTTCCTACTTCACCTCCACCATCTCCACACTATTCTCCTATTCCTACTTCTACTGTACCAGATTCCACTGATCTTCCTCCTTCTTCCAATGATCAAAATTCTACTCTTTTTCAACTTATCCATGATATGGACACTCGTTTTGACTCAGCCCTTCAAACAGTCTCCAAACAAATTCAAGAGTTGAACGCCAACGTTGATTATGTCTCCGGACGGATGAAAGTGTTGATCTCCCATCACAACGACTATGTGCTTAAAATCAAAGATTTTGACAAGAAACTGGATGATGTTCTCTATGAACCTGCTACAGATCCAGCTGCCTGACTCCCATCTTTTTGATAATGCCAATAGGGGAGAAGTATAAGGGATAAGAGGAACTTATAATTGTGGTATATCTGTGGATATATGCCATCTATATTGCTTTGTTTTGGATATATTAGACTATGCTACTGATGATGTTAGTGGTTTCTAACTATTTTATTTGGGATATGATATCTATGTGATGCATGGGCTTATCTATTTAGATATTATATATGTCTCCTATTTGTTATTTGTTTCCCTATCTGTTATGGAAATCTTATATGCATAAATTTAGGGGGAGCTTAAATTTAGGGGGATCATATATGGTTAAAGTAGTGCATAAATTGTCATCATCAAAAAGGGGGAAATTATTAGTTTTTGAGTATATGATGTTTTGATTGATGACCAATTTAAGTGTGCATTGTTCATGATTTATTATTATATTAAATGTGCATGAATTATGGGTTATAATATTATAGTTGATATGCATGAGATATGGGTATTGCATGAACTATTATTGCTTATTTCTTTCCGTTGGTAGTTGGAATATGTTCAAAATCAGTTCAGATTTGAATTAATATTATGGAAGATTTGATTTGGAGGATATCAAGAAAGATTTGGATTGGAGCTTATTAAGGTATGTTGGTATAACAGATATTATGGACCTTAAGGTATGCTAGGCCAAATTGGCTCCTCTGTTTCATTAGTATAGCTCGTGGGTAATAAGTTAATTAAGGAGTGTGTCTTGCTTAGTGGAGCCCACATTAGTTATTGATATTTTGGTATCTTATTTTGAAAAGGAGTCCTACTGAAGCTATCATCCTTATTTATCTCCTTTGCAATTGTCTAACTCAGTTGATTGGGTGTAGAATTTCACTCCTTGATTTCAGCTCTTCAAAATCAAATAACTGGTGCATATCTGTTTATCATCTTTCTATTGATTCAAAGTTGCCGAAATTATGGAGAGGCTACAAATGGGACTAAGAAATCTTAGCCATTTCTTGTTATAGCCGTTGCTCTCTTGCAATATATATATCTCCTCTCTTCGGCTGTTAAGGACACGAACGACCAGCAATCAAATTGAGAAAACACATCAGAGCTTACAAATTGTTTTAGTCCAGCCTTATATTCTTATATAGCATATTCTTTTGTGCTGGAAATTTCTTTTCCTTGTAAACCGAAAGTAAGCATAGTTTTTGCTTGAGATTTTCTATTTTAAGTAGTCTGTTCATAGAAGGCTTCAAAGGGTCTCAGAGGTGAGAAGAGGTGCAGTGGTGTACATGTTGCAGAGGTGCAAACCAGGGGCATAGGTGTCCAACATCAGTTTTGAGGCTTCTTTGTAACAGGGAGTAATTTATGTATTGAGTTTTAAATAACAATAAAAAGAGTCCAATCCTAGTTGGGATTGGACGTGGATTAGGCCACTAGATAGAGGATAGGGGCTGAACCATGTAAAAATCCTGGTGTTTTACGTTTCTGCACTGTTATTTTCTGTTGGCTTAAAGTTCTGCATTCTGTTTTATACCAGTTTATAAACTCACTAATCCAGACACCAAAACAGACAGGTACAAGTTGTCTGAATTGATCCTGTAGCAGAAATTTATAAAAAGTTGTCACTGTTTATCACTTTAAGTATAAACACCTATTCACCCCCCTCTAGGTGTGCGTATTTACTAAATTACATTTGGTATCAGAGCAAGGCTCTACTAATATTGATCGTTGCAGGTCGTAGGGGAAGATCCTATGGCACACCTAAACTTTCAAGAAGGTCAGTCCACTAGTAGGCCACCGTTGTTGCTCGGAAGTGAGAACTTCAATTTATGGAAGTTCAGGATGAAGATTTATCTGAACCGTGACCCATGGGAATGGTGGGTAGTCGAACATGGACCAGTCATTCCGCGACATAATGATGGCAAGCCAAAGAATCTCATGGAAATGGACTCAAATGAATCGTATATGATGTCTTATAATTCCAAGGCCATGAATACTCTTTTAAGTGGGATGGTTCAATCGGAGATAGATAAGGTCTCGTCTTGTACTACGGCTAAGGAAATTTGGGACACAGTCATCATGAGCCACGAGAGTACTACTAAAGTGAAGGAGGTCAAGTTGAACATGCTAATGCATGAATACGAGCTATTCAAATTGGAGAAAAATGAATCAATTAGAGAAGCCCAAGCAAGATTCCTTACTCTAATGAATTCTCTAAGCATGCTCGGACGAAAGATTGATCAAAAGGAAATCAACTGAAAGCTTCTTAGAGTCATGCCAAAGCGATTCGCACCAAAGGTTACCACACTTCAAGACTCGGCCACAATCAGCACATTGGAAACCCTTACCTTATTTGGAGAACTTGAAGAGTTTGAAAACCAACTCAAATTGTATGATGAAGAAGATGAGGCACCTAAGAAGAAGACCTTGGCTCTACAAGCTGAAAGCTACATAGAAGGCAATGATGAAGATTCGGATGAAGAAATAGCATTAATGACCAGAAAATTGAGGGAGCTGATCCGAAAGAAGAATAAATCAAAATTACCAACAAAAGCCTTCAACAACAAGAAAGATTTCAAGCAAAAGCCTCAAGAGAAACATTTGAATGTGGAAGGCACTGGACACTTCAAAAGAGATTGCTTCAACTAAAAAGAAAGAACAAAACAAATGGTTCAAAAGGAAGTACTCACAATGACATGGAGTGATGATGAATCGATCGTGAAGATCAAGAAGAAGAAAGCGCTCAACTGTGCTTCACTGGAATACACAATGAGGAAACATCTGAGGTAAGTCCTGAACTTGGAGAAGTTACTATTTCTGACTATCTTGTTTTAAAAAATGAAAACCTTCGTATGAAAGAGAAAAATGCTCACTTGAAAAGTTGGATAAATGACTTAATGAAGGAAGTAGAAACTTTAATTGAGGAAAAACTAGAAATAGTTAAAAATTACTCATCATGTGAAGTATCTCAGTTGAATGCCAAAATTGGATATTTAGATAATTATAATAAAATTTTGTATAATCGTGTAAACAAATTAAATGAAGAAAATAATAGCCTTAAAAAGGAAAATGATGATTTAAAAGAAAGCTTGAAAATGAGAGATACTTGTATAGATGCTTTTAATGATGGAAAAATAATAAACATGCAAAGTAACAATGAGGAAGAAATAATATCTTTGAAAAAGGATCTTGCAAAATTTGTTCAAGGAGAAGAGAATTTAAATATAATGTTGGGTGCTCAAAGGTCAAGCTTAGATAAACAAGGAATTGGATATAATCCTGTTAAACACGACTAATAAAATTAGAGTAATAAATAATAAACCAAGGAACAAGCCTCTATATTGCTCACCTTATGTTACTTGCAGAAAATGTGGCTTAAAAGGACATTTTGATACAAACTGTAATAAAATGAAAATAAAGCAAGGTTGGGTAAAGAAAGGAGATTTAATTGCAACTAACAATATTGGACCCAAACAGATTTGGGTACCAAAATGATGAGTTACTTCTTTGTTTTGTAGGTATGCTTAAAAGCTAAAGTACCATCACATAAATGGGTACTTGACAGTGGATGCTCTAGACACATGACGGGTGATAAAACTAAATTTACCTCACTTGTTGCAAAGAAAGGAGGCACGGTTACTTTTTGAGATGACACCACATGCCAAATCATCGGTAAAGGTAAAATTGGTAATGGTAAGGTTTACATTGATAATGTCCATCATGTTGAAGGGTTAAAATATAATTTAATTAGTGTAAGTCAACTAATGGATAGTGGTCATAAAGTAATTTTTGAAAAAGATAAATGTGCTATTATTCATGCCACTCATAATGTCCTTTTAGTAGCTAACAGAGAAGGTAATATATATACTATAAATTTTGAAAATCAAAATGAGGATATTTGTTTAGCTGTTGTTCAAGATCAAACCATTATATGGCATCGAAGGTTGGGGCATGTGCATATGGAATTGATTAACAAGTTAGTCATAAAGAACCTTGTTAAAGGTTTACCAAAGCTAAAATATGAAAAGACAGGTATTTGTGATGCATGTCAGTTAGGTAAACAAGCAAGAAATTCCTTTACAAGCAAAAATCAGGTATCGACCTCTTTACCTCTTCAATTATTGCATCTTGATTTATTTGGACCCGAGAGATATGCTAGCCTAGGAAATAATCATTATGCCTTTGTTATTGTTGATGATTTTTCAAGATTTACATGGGTTTTATTTTTGAAAACTAAAGATCAAGCTTTTGCAGAATTTGAAAAGCTTATAAAGAATATTGAAACAAAACACAACCTCAAGCTAATTGGTATACGGAGTGACCACGATGGAGAATTTGGAAAAGACTTTATACCATATTGCAGTGAGAAAGGTGTTACACATGAGTTTTCTGCACCGAGAACGCCTCAACAAAATGGTGTGGTGGAACGTAAAAATCGTACTCTTCAAGAAACTGCAAGAACTTTACTACATGAAAATAAACTGCCTAAAAGTTTTTGGGCAGAGGTCAGAAGCAATCTTGCATGTTACATTTTAAATAGAGTACTAATTAGACCCATCCTAATGAAAACACCATATGAGTTGCTTAACAACAGGATTCCAAATATTAATTATTTTAAAGTGTTCGGTGCTAAATGTTTCACTTTAAACACTAATAATAATCTTGGAAAATTTGATGCAAAATCAACCGAAGCTATCTTTCTTGGTTATTCAATGCATAGTAAAGCTTACAGGGTGTATAATCTTGATAAATTTAAAGTTGAAGAATCTATACATGTTGTATTTGATGAATCTAACCGTATCCTATCAAAAGAAGAAAATGAAAGCTCTGCAGGAAAAGACATTCTGATTAGTAAGCGAAGCATTTCGGTTTGAATAGCCTCGGTAAATACGTATCGGAAGGAAAGTCGATTTAACGTGGAAAACAAACTAATGAAACTAGATAAATGAGTCATACACTTGGGTTAAAAACTCGAGATACGCAGACACCTCGGTCAGAAAATTTAACCCGATCTGCATTAGAAGAAGAATTAGACGGTCAGTTTGAAGTAGAGCTTGATGTTGTAAAACACGAACATCCTATCGGTGTGAATTTCACCGACACGGTTCCATTATTATTATTACGTTAGAATAACTTTATCTATCTGAAATACCGCATTTACGTGGTGATTTCTTTTGTTATTCCATTCTTTAATATACTCGGTTGGTTAAAGTTTTGACTTCTATACTCAATGAAATTAGTGGAATATCCTTGATATTTGCGCTTCATCCAAAGATTTTTTTTTCATGAAAATATTCTTACGAGCATTTTTGAATTTTACTCTACAAAGCGATATCATGTTGACAATTTGGACGTTATTGGTTCTGGATAAATTAATTCGTGAACTTGTTTTATTGAATTCTTATATCATTGTCATCATCCTCATGTTTATATTATGTTAAAAAGTCATCGTGGCATGGCTGTAGTGCGTAGATGGACTTGGTATGATTATGACCATGGATTATTCGATGTAATCATGACCGTAATGTTACAAATAATGTGGTAAAAGTCTTCATTGGCCCATACTGCATTGATGGACAGTTGTTGGCATGATCATGACCATTAATGAATACACGAATGTCCTTGGCCCGTCAGGTAATGGATAATTTATGGTCGTGATACTAAAGAATATTTTAGTCAGTAGTGCGGGGTGATTCGATGATGTGGATTATTTATTGTTGAGTCCCAACGATAAAAGTGATGAAAAACCTTTTAAATAATAAAAATAGTAGATTTTATTCTCTACTTGACTCTTTTAATGGATTGCTTGTTGTTCACTGCAGATTAAACTTGATGTCTATCATTGTATTTTATCGGTTTGACATTGTTGAAGACTAATGATAATTTATTCGCATTATCTTAGTCATAATATTTCTTCTTGGGCTAGTTGAGTTCACCCTTTCTTTCACTTTATTCTCTTGTGAAATGAGAACGTAAATTTGACGACGAGTCGGGGAGAGCGGAGTGATGGTCCTGGGATGATAGTATTAGTAGTAGTCCTCACTATTACATTAAATAGTGTGACAATAAATGTAATGAGGACTTATTACGAGAGTGGATATTGTCTAGAAAGCAAGATTTGCATTTAAACTCACAAAGCTCTCTTGTTGTATAATTAAGATTGTATTTATATTCTGTACCATGTATTTGGCGACTCAGAATAGATGATGTATACCTATTTTGGGGGCGTCACACAAGGCCTGGCGTGCCAAAAGGTTGCATGGGTTTGGTGCTAGTCAGTGTTGGGCTATGTTGCGGATATACCTGACAATATAGTTAGTTAACTGTTGGGTCAAACCATATTAACTGGAACTAAATGAATTGATTAACTATTTTTATTTATTCAGGTTGGTTAAAGTTTGAATCCATATTTTTTAAAATAAATATAGTCTTGAATTGATTAATCATTTTTTAACCTATATAATACTTTGATTAAAAATTCTACTCCTAAAATAAATTATAGTAATATAAAATTCGGTTTGTAATTTTTAGTCCGTATTATTGGTAAAAAGGTTTTGTTAGAATTAGAAGGACACGAGTGGCGTGACATCCTTTCACTTCCTACACAGATAAAGCCGTGTCGTGTGGGGCCAGTAATCAACTTGTTATAAACGGAATTCTCCAATTTCACATGCAGCCCCGCGTTTATTTAATGACCAAAATAGTACTCATCAATAATCCTTTATTAAACGGGGAATATTATTTTTTTATGTGTAAAAAATAAATAATATATTATTCGTTTCTTAATATAGGTTGTTTTAGAATTGTGCATAAATATTAAAAAAATTATTATATAATATTAAATATAATATTAATTGTTTATTTTGTCCTTATATTAAAAAAAGAGAGTATTTTTTATTGGACATAAAATAGTGAGATAATCAAAATTATATTTAATACTTGGGGTAATATTGGAAACTAAATAATTAATACTTACTTGAAATTCTCAAACGACTTATATTAAGAGACAAAAATATTTTTCTAAAACGACTTATATTAAGTATCGGAGAGAGTAATGAAGAGAGAAAAAAACAGAGAGAAAGAACTTAGTTAAAATATGTCCACGTGTCAGCGAAATTAGTCTAGATGATAGGTCCGTTAAGGGCAGGTCACAATTGACCTAAATTTTTTAATGTCAGAGGTACTTTTGGGAGAAAAAATTCATGTGTTAAATGGGATTTCAGATAATATCACACGGGTATTTTTGTAACTTTGCCCTATGAAAATGGAGTCAGATTTATTTGTGATAAATTTTTTAAAAATACATAATTGTTATTTTTGTAAAAAAATATTCACTCACATAAATATAGATTTTATTTAAAATGGAATTAAATATATTCACTCACATATCACAGAACCCATATGTCTGTCTAATTAATTAAATTTTAATATGGTCTATAGAATTATATGGTTCAGTTTTCTACTTATCTTGTATGTTCTATAAATTAATATGTTCTTATTTTGGGTGACTAATGTTGTTCTGTATGTGTCACTTTATGTAAATTCTAGTATTCTAGTTACAAAAGAATTATACTAGTATTCTAGTTACAAAAGAATTATAAATATGTTACAATATTTAAACAACATTCATAGAATTATACTATGGTGTATGTAAGACCCCGAATTTTATGAAATAAAAGTATTCAATTTTTCTTATAATTACTATTCAGTAAATTATTAAATTGATAAAAAGTTAAAGTTAAGGGTGATATATATAAATATTTTAAATATGCAAGTGATTATAAAATACTCATTGTTGTCGGAGAATATTCGTTTGGTGGTGAAATATTCTTCTTTGTTGGAGAATATTATTAGACGATTTACGCAGACAAGGTTAGGGGCCCCATGTGTAATAACTTTCGGATGAAAAAAATGACAAGTTTAAGTTTTTATAAATAATGGCGTAATTATTCTTTATTAACATCGTTGGATTACCCGTGGTTAAAATACGATGTCTGGCGTTGTTGACAAGATACGACAGGTATTGCACAAAGATTGTTGAATTATTGATTCTTATGTAGAAAGCCACTACTCAATAATTGTTACAAGTAATTATTTATTCAATATTTTATTTTATTGATTCAATAATTGTTTCGTTGATATTTTATATTATTGTTGTTTCAATAATTATCACTGCACAGTATTTCCCATTATCAGATCAATAATTCATATTATTTGAATAATATTATTAGATAACATTATTGATAATGTCTAGAAAGTTCTGTCAATGAGAGGTTTGGTCACCTAATTGCGTGCTAGTAAGGAGAAATCCTTATCGAAAAGCCCCCTCTTTCCTAAGAACAGCCTGGTTGTCATTATTGTGATTCTTTAATATTATTTATGAATAATTAATTATTAATTTATATGATAAGGAAATATTTATTTGATGCGGATATAAATGTTGGATTTATTTATGTGGTTATAAATGAAAGAATTAATGTTGATATATTTTATCAGTATTTTATCGGATTGGATGTATTAAAAGATCAAATCGGTGTTCTTAAAGCTCTATTGTGTGAGTTATAATTTTAATTCGACCGTTGGATCGTTGTGATTTTTGGATATGTTATACATATATAAGTTGAGTATATGTCCACAAATTTTGAACCATTAAAAATTAGCGTATGATTTGTTATGAATTTTAAAAGGTGTTAAAAATCATCCGTTTGTGAATTTCGGATATTTTCTGTCTGAAATTTAGAAAAACTTTCTTCTGCAAAGTTGTAGAGAATTCAATTTCGTATGGAATGGATATAAAATTTATATTTTTCTGATAAAAGGGCTATTTATTATGAATTATTGAAATTTTAGAAATTAAATATTTTTATTAAAATTGTAGGTGGGACCCACTTTTGTTTGGCAATATGTGGGCTGCCAAAAACTCTTCCAAAATGGCTGCTCAACTTTCAAATTGAGTGGGCATAGAAAGAAGGATGAATTAATATTATTATTTTATTATTCAGTCTCCTATGGCGTTCTAGCATTTTCCTATAAATAGGTGCTTATGTTAGAATTGAAAATCACACCAGAAACAAGTTTTCTTTCTCTGTATATTATCGAGCGTATTTTTGTGAGTATTTAGATACTTTGAGAGTTTCTATTCAGTTCAAGTTTCCTTCGGCTTTTCATCCGATATTCCGATCAGAAATACTGCTCTTTTGAGGTAAGAGATTGTAAGGGTTATTATGTTTCTTCAGTTTCGTAATTTTTCTGACCTTCAAAAATTTTGGAAAAATTTAAAATGATATTTTGATGAGTTTTCTCGATTGTGTCCAAAAATAGCGATTTTTGGATGTATAGATTAGGAGTTATGAATTTTATGAGAAAAGACTATTTTAAAAGTAAACCCTTATAACTCCTTGTGGTTAACTCTAAAATTGGTGAAATTTTTATTGGGAGTACATGTATATAACAAAAGTATACTCTGTAAATTTCAGAATTTTTGGATAAAAGTATAATTTATGATAAATGTCTAAATATTCGGCAGTTTTGGCCATATGAAAAATAGTAAATGAATTTTAAAAATTCTGAGAAAAATATATGTTCAATATGGGACTATATTATGCTAAATCCCAGAAAAGAAAATTTGTTTGTACTAATTTGGTATTTTTCATAAAAATAGACTAGTTATGAGTAAATGAATTAAATATGTTATGTTAAGGAAGAAAATTGAAAAATAGGATTTTATGGCTTGAAAATCCTATATGAGGTGTATGCAGATTTTTGATGAGAGTTTTGGTTATTAGTGATGAAATCTTATGAGTTTGACATTTTAGGATGATTAAATGCATTAATTAATAAATATAAATAATTAAAATAAATTATTTATAAGTTTAAGAAATGTTATTCTTTCAATATCATTATACCAAAATATTGGTATGAATTTTATTGTGGAATTTCTACCTTTTTCATGTTGGGGTTATTATTCATGAATTACTATTCATGAGTTACTATTCACGCGTTAGTATTCATGGGGTACTATTCACGATAAAATTGGTTTCTTTTTCTGACCAAATTATCGTTGATTTATGAATATTACTCTTGAGATTAAATCTATATGTTGATTATATTATTTTTATTATTATATATAACATTCTTATAACTCTAAAAATGATATTTCTCTTTGACTTGAGTATAAAGATGGGTAGATTATTGGTATGATCGTGATTATGTGTTCTCTTTGGCCAGTAGTGCAAAGTTGAATCGTTGACTGGTATGATCATGACCATAGAATTTACAATTGAATATTTTTAGCTTAAGTGCAAAGGTGAATTGATCAACATGGTTATAATCACTACAAGAAATTAGGGATGTAGAGAAGAAAATTTTGTGAAGGAATTTATTCCTTCACATGAGGAGTTTTATAGCAAAAGAACATTGAAGGAAAAAAAATTATAGTGATAATATAGTTATTAGCGAAAGAAACATCTTTCACAATTTATATTTTTTCTCTCGCAAAATTGAGGTGATAAAAGTATTTTTGGTGGTAATTTATGATGAAAATTTGAGAGGAAAAAATCTATTTAGTGAAAGAATTATTACTCACTATATATTATTGTTAAGAAATTTTTTACGAGAGATAAAATTGGTCACTATTTTATTTTTTTAGAATTAATTGTGGTGAATATAAATACATTAATTTTTTACAATATTAAATTTACTTTAATAACACTTTTTAAATAACTTACAATATCGACTATTTCTTTTAATAAACTATAAAGTAAATAATTTTACACTACGTTAAACTTTAAAATTTCATACATTGATCATGACAAAAAAAGAGATAGTGACGCTCTTTTGTGGAATAGAGCACAAATGCCAAAAAAAAAATTCATATGTTCTACCGGAAGAGTTAAGTTTGAATTTGTTCTTTAATTTATAATATACTACAATTAAAATTGTATTTAATTAATAATATAATAGAACTTTTATTCTTAATAATAATTTTTAAGTAATTTATAATATTAATTGTATTAATAAAATTTTAAGTTACAATAATTTAAATTTTAAAATATTATAAATTGATAATAGACAAAATTATAATAATTATGACTATAGATTATAAATGTTAAATATTAATTTTTTGTTCTACAAAAGAGTTCTATTTTAATTTATTATAATTAATTTATAATATTATAAAATTTAGATTTATAACAATAATTTTACATATAATATTACTCCTAAAAGAGTTGTTTTTTTAAAATGCTATCAAATTCTTTTTTTGGAGCAGAGTACTCCCTCAATTGTGTGCGTGCGGGGTTGGAAGGCACGAAACAAAGATCAATTGGGTTTCACCTCTCCTTCTTAGTCAAAATTTGATGTTTCAATTAGAGAGAAGGGCTAGCTAGGTTTCTTTCTCTACCAATTTCGGTTTCTTCTCTACCAATTTAGGTTTCTTCTCTCTCCTTTTTCCCAAAACTGCTCATCTTTGAACCAAAATCTGCTCTCCGATTTTTGTGAAGTCTTTCGCCTTGGCATCAATTTCTTCGATACATCCCCGTAAGTACAATTACATGTATCTTTTCTTTATGGGTTTTTATAATTTACCTAACTTTACGGTTTTTATAAAGTGTTTTTCATGTTTTCTAAATTTGGGGGTTCTTGATTTTTAATATTCGTGATTTACATTCAACCTTTTAGCTACCTCTGGCATTTTGATAACAAGTTTTTTCGTGGATTCTGTTTTGTTTTTATTTTTTTCCTATGATTTTGAAATTGGGAGTTCTTAATTACTAATTTGGGTGTATTTGGTCTATGGTTTTAAAGGTATTAATATTATATTATAAAATTTTCTGACAATAATTGGAATGGTTGTTTTTATGAAATGTTTTTGATGATTTGAGGTGATTGACTTTGATGTTTCTTTTCATATTTGATTGGCGATATCTAAGGTATTATGGCGGAACATTATCTAGGAAAGTACTTGGAAAGACACTGAAAGCTTTGGAAGTGCCGAGAAGTGAATATATTGTATCAACAAAATGTGGAAGGCATAAAGAGGGTTTTGATTTCAGTGCTGAAAGGGTGACTATAAGCATTGACGAGAGTTTGGCTTGGTTACAGCTCAATTATGCTGATATATTACAATGCCATGACATTGAAATTGGGTCTCTTGATCAGGTACTTAATTGGTGGTTCTTGTTTATTGATTTCTCAATTTTAATTGTGTTACCTGATCTAATATTTATTTCAGTATTTCTAGTTATCTAAACACCTGTTCTACAATTTTGTAGCATGTATTTGTGTATGTGTGCACTGGTGTGTTTATTTAATGGTTAGCATTGTTAGACTTCAATGACTTTTGCTAATTTTTTGCTATTTAGAATTAGAAATGCTGAACCTTGGATTTGTTTTGTTTGCAACATATTGTACATGAGACTATTCCAGCCTTACAAAAACTCAAGGAGGCTGGGAAAATCAGATTCATTGGTATAACTGGACTTCCCTTCGAAGTCTTCACTTACGTCCTAGATCGAGTGCCACCGAGAACAGTGGATGTAATCCTATAATATTGTCACTAATTCCCTTGGTTCATTTCCATGGAAAATGTTTGTTATATTGCATCTTTTATATGTTTTTTATTTGATTCATCCATAACGAATGGGTTCTGTTTGTGTAATTATTTGATTTTACATTTTGGATTTTTCTTATCCTTTACTATCTTCTTATGTCTTGTTTCTCATGTAATAATTCTTGCTTTCTAGATTTTTTTAATTTTTTCTTAGATAGGTAGAGGTAACACACGCTATATGCTCATGAGAGAGGATCTTATGAAAATATCAAAAATAAAAATACATGTGAAAATATCGTTACCAAATCAAAATGATCATTTCAAAAATATAAAAATGAATAAAAAAATAAAATCCTCCAAATTCCATTCAAGGGTCCTTTAGATAGAATTTTAATCCCTACAGATTACACATAATTCTCTCATAAAAATATCTAATCCAAACAAATGGATTTCTGTTATGCAAACGAAATCATTTCTTAAATCCATTCAAGCCTGTACTCGATCATAGCTTGCAAAAATCAACATAAAAATCTAATCTATAGTCCAATATCAATTAAATGAACTATAAACAAAAAAGGAAAAGGCAGACCCTTTCTTCACAAAATTGTTTCATCATTCTGTGCTTACTTGTAACTATGAGTAACATGATTATTTTTAAACAATCATCAATAGCTCCAAGGTATTTAAGCACCTTTTGACAGCAACATGGTCTGGACAAAAGATTTAAGGTGCCGTGATCACTACCAAGGTTTCAGGTCACCCACTGGGCCAGCAGTCCAGTTCAAGATTTTCTCTCCAGTCTTCAAGAATATGCTCCTGTCATGCGGCAGTTTTCTAGCAAGCCCATTTAGAATTTGATGGAAAGCATCCCCTGACTGAGCAGGTTGTGGGAATAACATTGCCTTCTTCATTGAAGGGTTGGCAAGCAATCTCTACTTTTTCAATATTATCTCTGGGTAAATAGAGGTCAGCATGGTGTCCAAATTGGGAACATCCTTCTCTGGTACATACACCCCAATTTCTTCCAATGGGATTACATCAGCGAAAGGCAAAACAATGTCGTCTGTGATAATAACAGGGATGCACCCAAAGATCACTGCTTCAACTAGCCTAGGACTCCATGGGGCCCACCCAAGCGGGCACAAACAAAAAACTGCTCGTTGCATGTCTTCATGGGGCCCGCCCAATTGGTTCGTTGGTTTTATTTTTGACTGCTGTTGACTTATATAAACCTGCAATACACAACTAATACTACAAAATAGGGAATAAGCATAATCTACAACTACCTATTACTAACAAAATAACATAAAAATAGTTCTCCCTATCCTAACTAATCTACTAAACTAATTAAAATCAGCACAGTAAATTTATTTAAACAAAAACTAAACAAGCCTGTAACACATTCTTTCTTTATTAAGAATTGTCATTATGCATCATATCTTAGTAGTTTGGGCAACAAATTATATCCCTAAACCTATCATACTTTTGGCATGTTTGCGTGGGTTAGAGCTTTGTTTTATATTTCAGTCAATAATAGAGGTTATTTCTTTGTCATCATTTTACGTTTTGTTTATGTGAACTAATTATAGTACAATTGATATGGCAGAAAGGCCAAACGAGAAGACTTCTAGAAGGTTCTCAAAAGAGGACTCTCATGATGAATTAATAAGCACTCGTATGGGGTACGTATATTTTGACTCTTTTATATGATAATTGGTTATATTGGTCTGTTTGACTATCATTTCCCTTATATATGCTTTTTAATAAATACAAATTGGTACCAGTTCCAGGAAAAAAATAAATTGGTGAAACATTATCATACATCTATCTTCTTTTATCACTTTTCAAACTATGATTAATGAGTTAAATAATATCTCATTACAATATGAATGCCTTGTATGTAATAATAATGTGTTAGCCTAACAAGTCAGGGAAAAGTCTAAGAAGCACTATTGACTTTGAGTACTTATGCATATACCTTTACCTGAAAGCCATGCTAGCAGTGGACAAGTTGAGACTAAATGAAATCGTCAGGTGTTTTTTGTTGCTTATTTATCGTATGAGAATGGCATTGTAAAACAATTGGATAATAATCATAGAAAGTTAAGTAGTTTTCTCAATACAAAGAAATGAGAGAAGACTAGGTTATATAGAGAGCATCTTATTTTACTGAAAGAATTTCCTGGTTAAAATTTTGTGAACTTTGTTCGTATTTCGGCAAAGACTTACGCTTATGTGGATCAAATTGTAAAAAGAACTCGAATGTTACTGTAAATTAAAAAATAACCATTCACTCTCCTGCCATATCCACCAAGTATCCATTTTAATATTTATTTATTTAATGGATAAGCACTACAATATATCTTCGGCGCATCTGGACTACATATGCAAAGTTAGTGGCTCTTGTTAGAATACTCTTACAAATATGTATATGATCACATTACAGACTTTCTTTCTCTCGTTTTGAACAGGTATCCAACTTTGTCATTGGCCTATATTTCTTGAGTGTTGTAACTGAGTTCGGGTTAGCAAAGTGTTCGCCTCAATCTGTCTTCTTGCTGTCTTGTATATAGTTGTCTTCCTATTTTTTTATATTTAACATTTTTCACTTTATGTGAATCTTTGCTAGAGAAAGTAGTCATGCAAATAACTCCAGTTTCATTGTGAGTTTTTCAGATCTAGTTTAGATCATTATCATTGCCAAAAGAGGTTTTTATTTTATTTTATTTTTTTTAAATTTAAGTTCACCAGTTTTATCTTTTCTTATTCCTCGTCTTATTGAAATTGAATTTTGGTGTTTATTGCAGGATGAAGTTTACATGCCTAACCTTGATTTTCTTGAAGAAAATGATGATGAAGTGGATCTGACATGTCACACTTTATTCCTTCTAGTTCATTGTTATTCTTTCAGTTTTCTTATGTTAGTTAATAAATTTTGTAGGTACTATGATCCTTGTGAGACCAAGATACAATAATAAATTTTGTAGTTATTGTGACTCGAGTATTTTGATCTATTTATATGAGAAGTTTTGATTTTATTAGCTCTTTATGCATTAGCTTATCAATTAGTTTGAAAAAAGTATAGCAATATTTATAATTACTTGAAAAATAAATTTAATATTTCTTATAGAGATTAATAATAATAATAAATATGAAATCAATGATTTAAAAATTAATTATAATTTTCAATGAATTTTGATTATTTAGCAATTAATTTTTTATTTACAAATTTATAATTTGTGAAGGAATTTTTCTCATTATTTTGAAGAAAGATTCTCAATTTATAATTAGTGAAGGAAAATATTCTCTCGTTAAATAAATTTGTTCCTCACAATATATTATTTGTGAGGGACTCAAGTTATTCACTAATTTCAAATAGTCCTTAAAATATTATGTGTGAAGGAAATCAATTTTTTTTACTAAATAACACTATTCCATTACTAAATACAATTTGTGAATAAAAAAGTTATTCACAATATATCCTTCACAAAAAAAATTTAGTTATTACTTAGCGAAATATACCCAATTGCGAGAAGGTCTAATGCGAGCACTCGTGTAAAAGAAATATTTCTTCGCAATAAATTACTTGTGAGTGATATAGGGCCTCTAGTGAAGGATTTGTCCTACACTATAGGCCATTTTTGGTGTAGTGAATTATGGTTTATATAAATTTTGAAATGATTATATATTTCTTTGAGATATTAATATCTTTTGTCCGTAATGCAAAGATGACCTGTTGTTGAATATCTTTAGCCCGTAGTGCAAAGATGACCTGTTGTTGAATATCTTTGGCCTGTAGTGCAAAGATGAAATGATAATGAATATTTTTGGCCCGTAGTGCAAAGATGAATTTATTAGTATGATTATAAATAGGAACTGTGATTTGGTATAACCATGATCTTTGATGTTTCAGGTAAAGACAGGTGATGAAAATTATCTTCGCCCTGGGTGCGAAGAGAAATTTAGAATCACAATTATGATTATGAGTTATTTATATGAATGTGGAAAGGAACTGTTGATTGATGTTACAGGGATAAAACATTGTTGGTGGACTTTTAATGTGAAGAAGATAATAGACTTTATAGTCTATTTGACTCTTCTAATGGATTGCTCGTTCTGCTGCAACTATGGTTGAATTTTTTTATCATCTACCATATGTTATAAATCTCTGATTTATTACTAATGAAGGCTATTGATAATTTAATTATCTTTAGTAATGATATTCTTTACTGAGCTAGTTATGCTCACCCTTTTGTTTCATAATTCCTTTCAGGTAATAAGAGTGTAGCTGGGTCGAGCGGGGATAACAGGGGAATAGAACGGTGGTCTATAGTTGTTGAGGTTCTCCCTAAATAGTATGAAAATAATTTAATTGAGAACTTTAGATAAGTGTGTCGTATTGTTAGAGTTTATGCCTTAGAGGCCAATTATTTGATATAATTGCTTAACGTTTTAATATTATATTTGATTGAATAAATATATGATTTTATTATGGTTTTATTTACTGCGTAATATAATTGTTAACATAATAAAATTCCTTAGAATAGTGATACAAATTATATAGTTTCAAGTATGTGACTTGAACACGAGATTATATATTACCATTAGTATCGGTTGTTCTTAAATGTCCCTAGGTCGAGTATCATTGTTGATGGGACAACAATGATGCATTGAGACTAGTATGTGGATCGATGATGACCAAATCTCATTGGTCATAAATATATGAGATATTAAGTCAATGCATGACAGTACATGTTGAGAACGATGTAATTGGATGGACCCACCATGAGAATTCTATATGGAGCATTATGCGAAGTGTCATTAGCAATTCTCATAGTGATAATGATGTAATGGTCCTCCCGACACGAAATCATTATATTACTTACGAGAATTTATGTACTCGATATCATCAAATGTCACCTTTAATAGGGTGGACTATAAAGGTGATTATTGGGTTCATCATTAATCGTGTGAGAAATATGAGTGATCTAGATGGAATTTAACCATCCTATATATTATGGGTGATATCCATAGGCCTCTTGATTGAGTAGGACTATGAAATGCATGACCATGCTCAAATAGTGATTTGTTTCATATAGTCTACTCATTGATCAAGAAAACTCAGATTAAATTATGAAGAGTATGACATATTCCATGACTTGAGTTTAATCTAGGATATTAAGGTTAAAAGGATTAAATTACATTGAAACATTGGTCACGTAAAAGGTCAGATTGAATCATCGATCTTATTATTACTGGGTAGCAGTGATGCATTACTAGATGCCACTCACCATTTATAATTTTATAATATGATTTTAAAATTATTGCCAACGTAATAATAACCTATATAGGTCACACACATAGTAACGTTATTTAAAGGGAATTAATTTAAATTTTAAGGATTTAAATATATTAATATGATTAATAGTATTTAAATCACTTAATTTAAATTAAAAGGATAATTGTATATATGTATATTAATTAAGTAAGACTTAATTAAGATATATATATATATATATATATATATATATATATATAAATTAGGATTTTATGAAATTAGATTTTAATTTGATTAATTCCTTTTAACTACTATATATATGATATATATATGATTACTTAGGGTGATATCATACTTGAAAAACCCTAGCCATTCTCTAGAGAGAGACTAGAGAAAAGCAGTTTCAAAAAATCCATTCCTTTTTGGTGGCTAGTACCACAAATCCTTCTTATTGCAGAATCGTTCAACGGTTCAGTGCGGCGTTAAATGATGAATCCGTAGAGGCATAATCGGTTTGTATCAAGCGTTGGAGATTCGAGGCGATTGGTTTGATTCTCGTTTTTCATATCTGGTATAATCTCTAAACCTCTGAATTAATTGATTTTTCGCATGGATCCTGTTTTAGGGTTTCGAAAATTGCTTTAAAATTTTAATTTCATTTGTGCGTTTAAATGGTCGAAGCCCAACACGTATTGTATACGTCATTTGATATTTAATTTTGGTGAACTGAATAGGGTGAGGTGAAACTAACTTTGGAAGGGTATTTTGCCACTATCATACAAGATGTCTAATGACATACAACCTCGTGTTATCATAACAGGGTTGTGCACATCCACTTGCTGAGTATATCTATGAGCACTACCTATATGATCTTGGAGTTTATTTGAAATATAATTTTCAACTGGAGACAGTGGAGATAGTTGTATGTCAAGAGAAGACTCACCATTGAAAAGAATATGATAGTAATCTTCTCGTTTTCTTTTGGGGTCTATTGGGTCAACTAAGGATAATTCTGTGGACATATGATATCTATCATAACCTAGACGCATGGCCTCCCATGTACGAAGGTTTCCTTGAACACTTCCCAAAGATTTTAATTTTTAAAACAGTTTTTGACTGTACCTTTATGTAAGGTGTCATTGTGACGTGCTACCCAAGTTGGTGTCAAGAGTCACAGTTGGTATATATATTTGTATCAAAACTCACAACATATGTGTTGTATTTTGCACGACAATTGTTGTAATAAAGTTGTAGTTATTTTCTGTACCATGTATTTGACGACTCAGAATAGGTTGGATGGAATGGATCTATTTTGGGGGCGTCACAGTGTATTTTAGATTCCAACCTTTCTATTAGCAGGTTAATAATAATTTTGAAAAATTATTTAAATATGGAAGGGTATTAATAATTTCAATTTAAAATTTTATTAGTATAGTTTTTTAGTATTTTATTATTTATATTAATAATTTTTATATCATATTATTACTTAATTAATTTAATTGTGATGGTCACAATTTTATTTTTCAAAAGTTTTGTTTAAAAGTCAAAACATCTTAAAATGGTTAATATGATTTTGAACCATAACCATATAGTTCCAACCCACACAACCCATATTAAAAATGGTTAATATGGTTTTAGTTTTTAAATGAAATCATAACCATATTTTAAAAACCAAAACCAACTCATAACCATATTTTGACAGGCCTAGTTGCGGACAATGGCATCACCATATGTTGGACTACGAGGAGTGCCAAATAACGTTGGGCGTTGGGCTGTGTGACAACAATACGTGTTGAGCTTTGCACAAGATAGTGCTTGCATGCTGGGTTGAGCAGCATGCAAAGCTGATGCACGTGGAGGCAAACAAAGTGGGCTGACGTGCACAATTGATTCGGGTTGCGACTTGGGATGGGTCAAGGAGCAGTTGAAGTGTAGTTGGTGTAGTGCCAGATTGCATAGGACACGGGGGCAACGTGTCAGAAAGTGGGCATCAATTGGCAACAAAATGCAAGACAATTGTGGGCGATTACCAATTAGTGGGGAAGTGCCAGACATCAGTAGTGGTAGTTTCCTATGGTGGGTAAGCTGATCAGACAACAGTTAAGGGCAATTATCAATAATGGACAAAGTGGCCAGACAATAAGTTGTATGGTTGAAACCCAAGGAATGTGTGGCTTGTAGACACGTGATAATTGGTAGTTTCGGGGAACTGCAACCCCTTTGTTGGCAGCATCTTAGTGGTGCAAATCTCTTGACAATTAGGGGTGTCAACTGACCACCAGGCTATAAATAGCCAGTGTCTGGGGCACAAAAATTATGTATGGTGTAGAGGCATTAGACAAATAGGTTAGAGAGCTGAGTTTTGTAAGATTTTGAGCGAATTTCTAATTTATTGAGAGTGCAATAAAAGATTGAACGTTTTAGCCAGTAAATTCGTGTTTTGCTCATTGTTATTTGCAATATAATTTGTTTCAATCACTTGACATACAAATAAGGGGGGTGTGTATGATGTTAGTTAATTCAAACAGTATGACGGACAATGCTGTGCGAATTAACTGACTGGTTGTAGGAGACAATCATACCATTACAGGGCGAAAAATTTGAGGTTTAACATCACCCCTGTGACAATTAGCAACTTGGAATTTATGTGACATGTTAAAATAAAAAACTGGTGTCATAACTCATAAGGTTGTCACTTCAGCAGTTTACAAGGTAATCATATTGCATGCATGGGTGCCACCTTGATTTTAAAATTTGGATTGAATCGTCTGGTTATTTGGTTAAAATCGGAATTGGTTGACAATTCGATCAGGTTGGAACCAATAAATTATTTTTGGTTAAAAATCAATTGACCCACCGGTCTAACCGATGGTCCAACTGGTAAACCGGTTAATTGATCCAACGAATTGATTTATTTATTTATTTATTTTGTATTAATTTTTTTTTTAATAATAAAATTAATCACTTTTAATAATATTATAACTCAATTTTATTATATTTTAGTTCATAAAAAACAAAATTTATTAAAATTTTATTAATTATTAATAACATATATTTTTAAATATTAACCACGTCAGTTGATCAATAACGATCATCAGTCCGGATCTAAAAATCTTCCCACATAACAGGCGACATCTCATCAGAAAAGTCTGATTTATTGGTCGAAACACCATCACCGTTTTCAACGAAAAGAGTGACGATAAAACAAAAAATTCTTTTAAAAAGATTCCTTTTTTATGATTTTATAAATGACAAAATATCATTGATAAAATTTATTATTGTAATTTATTATTATGCAATTACTGTAAGTTAAACAATTCATATAATTAAGAAAACATGCAAGAAATAAATTATATTCTTAAAATTTTGTATTTTTTTCTTTATTTTTTTTATTATTTGTAAAACCAATCGAAAAAATATAACAGCATGAGAGCGGTCAGTAGGTCTCAAGTTAGTTCACCAACGAAGGGAATAGAGAAATTCCCGCCATCCTTGCCAGAACTGGACTGACTTTTCCCCTCTCTTGATCCCTACCAGCTGCTTCTCTATTGTGCTGTTCTACGGTCCTACCATTTGTGCAGGATAGTTAGATTCGTGCTGGTCCACGCACAAACAATTATTTATTATTTGTGACACTTTTAAAATAATAAATTTTCTAATTATAATAATTTACAACAATTATAATTGCATTAACTAAATCAAATAAATTACTTCTTCCGCCCTTAAAAGTATGAGCAAGGTACAATTTATACACATTAAAAAAAATAAGAGTAGAGAAAAGAGAGAAAAAATTTTAAATTTATCCTTAGTAGTCACATAAGATTACATAAAACGACAAGTATTTTTATTTATTTTTACTATTAGATATCACTAAATAATATATTTACCATTCACTTTATGTACTTTATCTTATTCTTTTGGAGACAAAAAAAATTATATTTTTAGTCATACTTATGAGGACAGAGGGAGTAATATTTATTTTGAATTTTATAATTTTGCTAAAAGATTTTAGAAAAAAAACAAATGGGACTACTAATTTTACAGATAAAAGAGATTATTTGTTAGCTTTTTTATTTAAAAATATAAAATAAATATTGACTTATTAAAGTCAGTTTGAGATTCTTGAAATTGAAAACAGATTTAGTTTTAGACAATATAGACAATTATGAAATTTATAAAAAACTATTAATTACAAGATCTATTATTTTTAATTGTTAAATGAATTATATCAATTTTTAATTTAAAAATATTTCAAACGGATAATAAGTCAAATTAAGGTCTGTATTTTGAAACGGATTGAATAAATTAGTAAAGTTTGTCCAAAACTCACTTGAATACAAGTTTTTAAGAATAATATAATTCAAATATATATTAATAAAGTTTAGTCTACAGATATATTATTTATATTCCTTTCCAAAATACTTAGGAACATTATTTTTAATTTTGTCCCAAAATAGATGAGCAAAATAAAATTTGAAAATATAGTGAGCTAGTGCCTCATTTGACGACGATGAAGTTATTATATATTTTCTTAATATTCATTTTTCTGTAAGTTATAACTCTATTCGTCTTTTAATATAAGATTTTTTAGAGTTGTACATAAATATTAAGAAAATAATTGTATGTCATTAAATATAATATCAAAAGTCTATATTACATTTGTATTGAAAAAAGATATTATTATTTATTGGGCAAAAAATAGTGAGAGAACCGAAGTTATATTTAATACTTGTGGTAAGGGTTAAATACATTTTTATCCACTCTACTAGGGGTCGGTTTACAAATGCATTACTGAACTGATTTTTTTTATGGTCAACTCATTGAACTATATATTATTTACAAAAAGTGATTTTACCGTCTATATCTGTTAACCATTTAACAGAAAAATGACGTGACAATACTGACAGGAAATTAAATTATACTCAATTCTATAACAAATAATTAAACAAAATATAAATCAAATTAATATACATAACAAATAATTAAATTAATTAATTAATAATAAAATAAATTAATGAATAATTTTTTTCAAATATATTTATATAAATTAATGAATTAATATTTTTTAAAAATTTTAATTATTTTAATTTTATTTTAAAAATATAAAATTATCTAATATCTTTTTCTTCTTCTTCACCACCGAACCCAGACTTTTCTCCCACTACTACAATCACCACCACCATCCATCTCTCTAAACAAAGAACCAACAAAGCCTGAATAATCAGCTCCTACTCATCGTCGCTATCAACCAACTCCAACTCTCAAAATTCTTCTTCTTCTTCTTCACCACCGAACCCAGACTTTTCCCACACTACTACAATCACCACCACCATCCATCTCTCTAAACGAAGAACCAACAAAGCCCGAATAATCAGCTCCTACTCATCGTCGCTATAAATCAACCATCGCCCAAACCCCAACTCTCAAACCCCGCCTAAAAAATGGTGAGATCGTCGGGCTCTCTAGCTACGATTTCATCGTCGTCGACATGGAACACAGTCATGGTGGCGTCTCCGACGCTCTCCTTTGTTTGAATTTCGATATTCTTCAACCAAAACTGAATCTATTCTAGAGATTGGTTTTCTCTATTTCTACAACCTTCAAACTATTGCTAAAAACTTTCTCCATCTCAGATCTATATATCCACTAATAGATATAGAATCAAATGGGGTTTTGAAATTGGAGAGAGAAATGAAATGGGGGTTTTAATTTTGGAGAGTTGAAATGGGGTTTTGAAATTGGAGAGAGAAACGAAATGGGGGTTTGAATTTGAAGAGAGAAATTTAGGGATTGATTTCATTTTTTACTTTTCTTTTAATTTGTAATATACTAAAAATTGTTAAATCAATTTAATTTTGAATGTGGTAACAACTAGGATGATAACAAATAAAACAACTGACGTGGATGTTCATTTAAAAGTTGAAGTGGATATTCTGTTAAAAGTCAACTCATTTAACAGAATTTGTAACGATTTGGTAAATATTTGAAGTTCAATGAGTCGATTGTAAAAAAAATCAGTTTAGTGATGCATTTATAAACCGACCCCTAGCAAAGTGAGGAAAAATATATTTAACCCTTTGGGGTAATATTGGAAACTAAGCAATTAATGCTTACTTAAAATTCTAAAACGTCATATATTAAGGGACAAATTTTTTTCTCTAAAACATCTTATATTAAGGGACGAGGGGAGTATTAATTATAGTACTTTTGTAATGAGTAATATTATCTATTAAAAAAATTATATTTAAGGCTTAAATATAAGTTATTATCTGAACTATTAACTTCTTCTTTTTTCGGTGATCGATCTTTTAATTTTTTTCAATTATATAATCCAACTCCTTTAATTTTTTCTATTTCAACTCAATTGAAATGACACGTAATAAATTGATGATATGAACTTGTACGCATGACATTTAATTAATGTTTATGTGTTAATAATAAGTCATTTTGCAAATTTTCTTTTATCATTTTATATGAATAATAAGAATAAAATAGTAATATAGTATACCAAGTTTTATTAAAAATAGACTAATAACTAAACAAAAAAAAATCAAAACAAAAATTAAAAGAAATCAAAACACAATCCTCTTTATAGGGGTGAGCATGATGCGGTTTAAATCCCAAATCGCAAACGAAATCGCTTGGATGAGGTTTGATAAATCCAAAACCACATATGAAATCGTTTGTGATTGGTACAGTGCAGTTCAGTTTTCAACCGTGCGGTGCGATTTTGGTTCCAAAACTAATTGAAATAATAAAATTTTATACAATTTAAATTAACAATTTATATAGCATCACACAATATTAAATATCACTTTGATAACACACACAACCTTACTTATAATGTAATATGATGTAAATTATTAGAGTAGAATATAGTAGAGTAAACAAAACCTAAATACAATTTTTGCTACTCTACTCTTAGTAACAAAATGTTGTAATAATTTACATGTTACTCTATTATATTACAACATATTATTACTAAGTTACAATAATATTACAATCATAATACAAAGATTTAGAAACATTATAAGCTACTCTACTAACATGATGCTATTTCGATTTTATGTGTGCGATTTTGGCTAATAACCAAACTGGAACCGTAAATTTGATTTTTTAACCCACCTAAAATCACCACATACGCCAGAACTGTTGATGTGATTTGTGTGATTTTTGGTGCGATTTCAGTTCCAATTTGATTTTTTGCTCAACCCTACCTCTTTCCCCTAATCTTTCGATTCATTTCCCATTCCCCCTTCTGGTGAAACCTTCCCCCTTTCCCCCGACTCCTATCGTCTCCCACCCCCTGCCGTTCCCTGTCCCCCACCCTCGCTTTCTCTCTTTTTCACCGCACTCGTTTCCTCTTCCCCCTTATTGTTATTGTTATCTCTTCAATAATGACGGTTATAAATCTAAACCCTCCATTATCCTCAAAGAACCCAGATAGGTTATGCCTCCACACTGGGCGTTCTTTCCCTTTTCTCTTTCTCTAACCTTTCATGCTCTTTCGATTCTCGACAAGAATACAATATTCAGATCCAGAAAGATTAGAAACCTTTTGGGTTGATGTCAACAAGTTGGGACTCATTCATAATATTCTCTCATTAGAACAGAGATAGATTTTATTGAATTGATTTTCAGCATACATGTAATACCCAGAAAAAATAATAATAAATGGATAATATTTAAATTTACTTTTTAAATATTTTAATTGGACTTTGTCTTTTATTTGGGTCAAATTAGTTATTTAATTTTTGTGGGCTAATAAGTATTAATAAGTGATAAATAAATTAATTTGATAAAATATTTTAACTTTAATATTTAATTGAACACAATTAAAATAAGAAGTGTATAATTAGGACAAGACCCTCTTAGTTATACAAATAGCAGCAGTCGGATAAAAAAAATGGATTATGGATTGGAAGCTACAGAAGGCAGGAAAAGGAGCAGAGGAATTCAGGTGGCTAAAGAATAAAATAAAATGCAAGACAATATCAATTGACCCGATTATTATTATCTGTTATTAGATTAACCAAGTTAGTATGCTTATGGCCAATGATGTGGTTATGGCCTATATATATATATATATATATATATAATCAACTATGACAGACTATATAGGTTAGTTAGATTTAATATTATATACGTGCATATGTAATAGTATTATGTATATAATTATATCAAAAAGTTCTGCAGATTGCGGTGTGGGCAGGGGCAGAGGGGGAGGGGGGGTCTCGGGCCCCCTGTTGCGAGAAATTTTTTTATGTACTAGGAAGGGTCCAGTTTGAAATTCGGAAAATTCGAAGGGTCCGAGGTACACTAAGAAGAAGAAGGAAGGGGAACAAAAAAAAAGTAATTTTTTTTTATAACTTAAGATTGAGTTGTTTGACTTGTTTCAGAATTAGGCCACACAAAGAAAAATATTTATCATGTAGTCATGTTCGTATGTATTTTTTTCTAAAAGTCATGATGGCCCATTAAGCCACTAAAGTCAACATATTACATATGTGATATTACCAAATAACAAAACTGCCACCACAAGTCCACTTTGAAACGAAATGTAAAGCAGAGCCACTTGAGCGCGGAAGAATTGTTCATTCTTTGCGGTCTTCGTCATTGGAGAGTGGAGGCTGAAGCGCCGGCATTGCTGGCAAGGCTTTCTTCATCTGCCCTTGGTGCTTGCCAGATGCCAATCGACTCCATCACTCCAACTTCTAAGGTTATGTTCCAACATTTTTTTGTTTGATTTTTGTTCCTTAATTTCTGACTAAAAAATAGGGCTTTTCTTTGATTTATAAACCAAAATTGATATATTTTCGTTAATTCTAAGTGGGTTTTGTTACCAAATTTGGTTGCATTCATTCTAACTTCTAAGTGGGTTTCACTTATTTGAATTTAGGGTTTCAATTGCTAATTTTGTATTTCAATTTGTAATTAATTTTTTTTGTTTCAATTGAATTTGAGTAACTAATTGAAATGTTGAATTGCTTATGATTTATAATTATGATTTTGTTGAATGTTGAATTACTTGTGATTTAGGAATATGGAAAATATTTTCAACGAACTAAGAGGCCGTTTCACAACAACTACGCCACAAGACTCACAACCACAACCACAACCACAACCACAACCACAACCACAATCACAATCACAATCACAACCAACCACAACCGATTGAGTAGTTATGTGAGGATGTTAATGATATTATTGGTGATCCGAGATTGCGCAAATGCATCAACGAGTACGAGCCTCGGATTAGAGATGAAGTTAGAAGAAAATATGTGCAAATGGGCCCTTGTCAACCAATTTCTAATGTTTATCAAGAAAATAAAAATAGGGGATAGAATGAGGGCTTTCCAATTTGATTGGTTCAAGAAATGGGAATGGTTGGAATATAGCATTTCTAAAGATGCCGCATTTTGTTTTTGGTGTTATCTTTTTGGGGATAAAAAAGTTGGAGATGAGGTATTTA
Source organism: Panax ginseng (assembly GCA_020205605.1). NCBI lineage: Eukaryota > Viridiplantae > Streptophyta > Magnoliopsida > Apiales > Araliaceae > Panax > Panax ginseng. Next base: position 20,955,377 of record CM035132.1, read on the forward strand.
CAAAAAAAGGATTTCGAAATTGGAAGAAAGCTTCAGAGAAATTTGGGGACCATATCCGGAAGTGAAGGAAGTGCACACAACAATGCCCGAATTTCATATTTTGCTTTCAAAGATCAAAGGCAAAGTGTGACACGGAAGATATCTTCTGAAACACAAGTATTAAAAATGTATCGTCGACTTTCGGTTGACAACAAGTGTGGATGTTGTTCGATTGCTTCTAACATGCGGGTTGACTTTTCATGGGCATGATGAGTCGACACACTCATTAAATAGAGGTAATTTTCTTGAAATACTTACTTGGCATAGCTTGCGTTGTGATGAAGTTGGCAAAGTAGTTAAAGAGAATGCACCTGCAAACCATCAACTTACTTCTCCTGATATTCAAAAATAAATTGTTACTCACATTTTCAGAATATGAGAACTCATGAGTTGGATTTATCGCCTTTACTGGTCAGAACTCAAGAAGAGAGACTCGTCGTTCTAAAGCATGAATTACGGTTCAACAATCAACAATGTGTTTCAATTTGTAATTGATTTTTTTTGTTTCAATTGAATTTGAGTAACTAATTGAAATGTTGAATTACTTATGATTTAGGATTATGATTTTGTTGAATGTTGAATTATTTGTGATTTAGGAATATGGAAAAAAAAATCAACGAACTAAGAGGCTGTCGAAAAAAAAATTACATGCATAATCCGGACCCCCCCTGTTGAAATCCTCTGGCTCCGCCACTGGGTGTGGGGTAAATAATACAATTGTAATCTTATTATGTATTAAATAGTTAGAATTAATTTATTTCAATCTTAAAGTTCTTCAAACCAAAGCATGCAGGATCACACATTTCGTCGGTTATTTTAGAACAGTAGACTAAGTCTTTGCCTAATAAGCATATATTAAATCACAAAGTATATATATATAGAGAGAAATGATCATAACATGTATTTGATATGGATGAAAAATGGGCAAATAACATCATAATCATAAATTACATAAATTAATGGCTGAGATTTAAAGACAAATACACCATCCGCTAGTTAAAAAAAAAATATTTAGACCAAATTACCCCCAAATTTCATTAACGCCTTGGCTTTAAAATTATGTTTCAGTCCATCCGCTAGTTCAATTAGCGGAACTCTTCTTCTCTTTCTCTAGTACTCACAACTAAACTTTTGCAATTTAGCATCCATACTCAAAAATTCTCCTTCATCAATTCTACCTTCAACTTCCTCCCACTTAAAATCATCATTATTATTCTCATCTCTACTATCTTCCAACTGAAACGAATCCCAACAAATTGGAAGACGTTAATCCTCATTATTATTTCCATTATCATCACCCAATTCAAAATCATCCACACCACCATTTCCACTGTCCTCAAAATCGGAGTCGAGACCAACAACCCCCAAACTACCTATAAAATAATCAGGCCCACCCGAATTAGAGGACTCGACTGATTCAGACAAAGTACTAGATCCCCTCCTCGACACAAAGAACTCGTTGTCACAATCAGCAACAATAAACCCAGAATTATTATCATCACCAGTATAACCACCTAACCCTAACCCTAGATCCAACTCTAAATTATTCAAACCCATTTTGTCATTCCCTTCAATTACTCTGAAATTCAGATCCAAATTCAAAACCAAATTGGGATTAGGATCCGATTGTTCAACACAATTCATGAAACAAATCTACGACAAAATTTACTTGATTTTCCCGATCGAATAAATCGATATTAATGATAAAAGAATCCGTGTCCGAAGCGCCGTCCGCCAAGATCTGAGAGCGACTGGAGCGGTGGTTTTGGTGCTGATGATCTATGGCGGAGTGACAAGAAGTTAGTTGAGTCGAGGGATCTTAATTTATGAGTACTAGAGAAAGAGAAGAAGAGTTCCGCTAGTTGAACTAGCGGATGGATTGAAACATAATTTCAAAGCCAAGGCGTTAATGAGACTTGGGGACAATTTGGTCCAAATATTTTTTTATGCGTCCGCTAGTTGAACTAGCGGATGGCGTATTTGCTTTTTAAATCTATGTAATGTATGTTATGATACTATTTGATCATTTTTCATCCATAACAAATACATGTTATAGATCATTTCTTATATATATATAGATATATTGCATAGTTGGCCTAATTTGTGTTCATAGAACATAAAGCTATATATTATTTTAATAATAATAATAATATGAGTCTTGAAAAAAAAGTAGTAATTAGTAATTTAGCGCATATATAATTTATTAATTTGTTTAATTAGCTGGGGCGAAAGGAGTTTAACGAACTATATTAGAATTATAATTTTTGGGTATTACATTGCTTAATTATTCCAGGTACAGATTCTGTACTTCTTCAGCGATAATATCGTTAAATTTAATTAATTCATTTTGTCACTCATTTAAAATTTGGATATTATTTCACATAATTGTTCAGTGTGAAATTAATATGATAGTTTTATGTTGACATTGGTACTAACTCGTATTTGTACTCTTTGAACTAGTTAATCATGTCAATATGTTTTGGAGACTTTATTCGTTTGTATAATTTTTCGTATATTTTTTGTTCACATTCGGGAGTTATTTTGATCATTAATATTTTATGAATATTTAAAACTGTTCGTATTTGATAATCCGATATTATTTGAAAGTGGTCATATAAGTCTTGTGATTTAAACCCATTTTGACTTACATTTTGTAGTTTTATTTTTAGAGTATATATACTTGAGTTAATCAGTTGTGGGAGTACCATATACATGTCCTCTTGACACAAGGGCATGACACCTTTCGTGACAGTATGATGCGTCAACGACGTATTCTTCTATTTTGTGTGTTGCTCTGAGTATGAGCTTTGGCCATTTGATATATTTGTATAGGATACGTATGGGTCGACCTATTATTTGATTTGATTTGATTTGTTTGACGTTGTGGGCCTAAATATAAAATTAGGGTTCACATGACCTAATTGAATTAAATGCACAATTAGGGTTCAACGGCCTCATTAAATGTGCAAATTAGGGTTAACATAACCTAATAGAATAAAGACGAAAAAGTTAGAAATAAATGTGCTAGACCCGGGAGAAGCTTCCACGTGTCCCGAGGCAGAAGACTCGTGGAGGCGGCTCGTTTTGGGAATTGATTGAGGGATTGGATTGGTGGATAGAAGGACAGGGCAATATGGGCATTATTCTAATGACTAAAGGGTATTTCTGGAATTTTCCTGAAAGCATGTGCCTTGCACATGACTACTTTCCAAAAAAATCCTATAAATACCCCTTCCGTTCCATTTGGAAGGGGCCCTCTCTTCAGACTAAAGACTTGGACTCTTGGAAGATCAAAGGGACCCTTTTGGTGACTTAAAGGCTTGGAGATTCCACCTAAAAGCACTAAAGGGGTTTAGACATTCTCTAAACTCGAAGGACTCAAGAAGGCTCTTGGAATCCCTGCTACCCTAACACGGTTCCCGGATTCTAGGAGTTCTGTCATGCTTCGTTGGAGTAATCGCCCACCTGTCGTTCTCCCATCTTCAATCAACTAATCAATTTCGTGCTCTTTGTGGATTTCTCTCCTCCTCAGCCAACACGAAACCCTAACTGACAAGGCACGATTTCCTTGTCCATAATTATTTGGCGACTCTGCTGGGGAGGTATAGAATTCTTGAAGGGTATGCCCATAACTCGAAGTGGGAGAACTACAAGAAGAGCTGCTTTACCAACAAATAGTATTACCTCACCGGATCCAGTTCCAAGATAAGTAACTCAAGTTTTCCAAGGCGAAAACCTGGATTTTGACCAACCAATTATTGAAGACGCTTCGGAAGGGAGTTCGTCATCACCACATATGGTCAATCAATAACAAACCAACGCAGAAAGGCAAAGCGAAGATGCAGGTGGAGACCAGACGAATGTTGTGCAATTGGAGATGCTCAAGGCATTGAAGGAAGCACGAGAAGGGCAAGGGATGATGATGACCATTGTAAGACCCCGAATTTTATGAAATAAAAATATTTAATTTTTCTTATAATTGTTATTCAGTAAATGGTTAAATTGATAAAAAGTTAAAGTTAAGGGTGAGATATGAAATTTTTTTCAAAATAAGCAAGTGGCTATAAAATACTCATTGTTGTTAGGGAATATTCTTTTGGTCATGGAATATTCTTGCTTTATCGGGAATATTAAGTAAGACGTAGCATGACCATTTCAGGGCCCCATAATGAGAATAACTATCGGATGAAAAAAATGACTAGTTTTGAGTTTTATAAATAACGGCGTAGTTAAGTTATTACCTTAATTTGTTGAATATTCGGTGGTTAAAATACAAGATGTCGCATTGTTGTTACAAGAAATATACCAGATTACACAAGATTTTGAATTATTAATTTTTACGTAAAGAAAGGCACTACTCAATAATTGTTACAGTAATTACTATTCAATATTTTATTTTATTGATTCAATAATTGTTACAGTAATTTGAGTATATGTCCCCAAATTTTGAACAGTTAAAAATTAACGCATGATTTGTTATGAATTTTAAAAGGTGTTAAAAATAATCAGTTTGTGAATTTTGGATATTTTTTGTTTGGAATTTGGAAAAACTTAAAGCTACAGAGTTGTAGAGAATTTGATGTCGTGTGGAATGGACATAAAATTCGTATTTTTCTGATAAAAGGGCTATTTATTATGAATTATTGAAGTTTCGGAAAATAAATGTTTTTATTAATTAAGGGTTGGACCCACTTTTGTTTTTTGTGAAAACATGTGCTCAATTAATTGTTCAATTGTAGTGGCTGAAGTTGTTCAAGGATGGCATGCGTAGAAGGATGATAAATAAATAATATTATTTTATTAATTTAGTCTCTTTTGGCGTTCTAGCATTTTTCTATAAATAGGCGCTTAAGTTGGAATTAAAAATCACACCAGAAACATAAGTTTTTTCTCTCAATATTATAAAGCGTATTTTTGTGAGTATTTAGATACTTTGAGAGTTGCTTTTCAGTGCAAGTTTCTTTCAACTTTTCATCCGATATTCCAGTCAGAAATACTGCTCTTTTGAGGTAAAGGATTTTAAGGGTTATTATATTTTTCAGTTTCGTAATTTTTTCGGCCCTCAAAAATTCTGAAAAAATTTAAAATGATAATTTGATGAGTTTTCTAGTTGGTGTCCAAAAATGGCGATTTTTGGATGTATAGATTAGGAGTTATGAATTTTATGAGAAAAGACTATTTTAAAAGTAAACCCTTATAACTCCTTGTGGTTAACTCCAAAATTGATAAAATTTTTATTGGGAGTACATCTATATAATATCAGTACACCCTGTAAATTTTGGAATTTTTGGATAAAAGTATAATTTATGATAAATGTTTAAATATTCGGCAATTTTGGCCATATGAAAAATAGTAAATGAACTTTAAAAATTCTGAGAAAAATATATGTTCAATATGGGACTACATTCTGATAAATCTCAGAAAAGAAAATTTGTTTGTACTGATTTGGTATTTTTCATAAAAATAGACTAATTATGAGTAAATGAATTAAACATGTTATGTGAGGTAAGAAAATTGGAAAATAGGATTTTATGGCTTGAGAATCCTATATAAGGTATACGCAGATTTTTGAAGAGGGTTTTGATTATTGGTGATGAAATCTTATAAGTTTGGCATTTTAGGATGATTAAATGCATTAATTAGTAAAGTGTAAACAATTAAAATAAATTATTTATAAGTTTAAGAAATGTTATTCTTTTAATATTATTATACCAAAATATTGGTATGGATTTTATTGTGGAATTTCTACCTTTTTCATGTCGGGGTTGCTATTCATGAGTTACTATTCACAGGATACTATTCACGACAAAATTGGTTTCTTTTTCTGACCAAATTATCGTTGATTTATGAATCTTACTCTTGAAATTAAATCCATGTTTTGATTATATTATTTTTATTATCATATATAACATTTTTATAATCCCGGTGATGAAATTTCTCTTTTACTTAAGTGGAAAGATGGGTAGATTATTGGTGTGATCGTGACTATGGGTTCTCTTTGGCTAGTAGTGCAAAGTTGAATCGTTGACTGACATGATCAATTGAATATTTTTAGCTTAAGTGCAAAGGTGAATTGATCAACATGATTATAATTATGGTTTATATAAATTCTGAAATGATTATGTATTTCTTTGAGATATTAATATCTTTGGCCTGTAGTGCAAAGATGAACTGTTGTTGAATATCTTTGGCCTGTAGTGCAAAGATGAACTGTTGATGAATATCTTTGGCCTGTAGTTCAAAGATGACCTGTTGTTGAATATCTTTGGCTTGTAGTGCAAAGATGAACTTTTAATGAATATCTTTGGCCCGTAGTGTAAAGATGAATTTATTAGTATGATTATGAACAGAAACTGTGATTTGGTATAACCATGATCTTTGATGTTTCAGGTAAAGACAGGTGATGAAAATTATCTTCGTCCTAGATGAGAAAAGGAATTTGGAACCACAAATAAGATTATGAGTTATTCATATGATTATGGACAGGAACTGTTAATTGATGTTACAGGGATAAAATATTATTGGTGGACTTTTAACATAGAGAAGATAATAGACATTATGGTCTATTTGACTCTTTTAATGGATTGCTCGTTCCGCTGCAACTATGGTTGAAAAGTTTTATCATCTACCATATATTCTAAATCTCTGATTTATTACTGAAGAAGGCTATTGATAATTTAATTATCTTTAGTTATGATATTCTTTACTGGACTATTTGTACTCACCTTTTTGCTTCATAATTTCTTTCAGGTAATAAGAGTGTAAATTTGGGATTGAGCGGGGTAATGAGGAAATGAAGCGGTGGTCTATAGGTTTGTTGAGGTTCTCCCTAAATAGTATGGAAATAATTTTATTGAGAACTTTAGATAAGTGTGTCGTATTATATACGTCATTTGATATTTAATTTTGGTGAACCTAATAGGGTGAGGCGAACCCAACTTTGGAAGGGTGTTTTGCCACTATCATACAAGATGTCTAATGACATACAACCTCGTGTTATCATAAAGGCGGGGTTGGGCACATCCACTTCTTCGAGTATATCTACGAGCACTACCTATATGATCTTGGAGTTTGGTTGAAACATAATGTTCAATTGTAGACGGTGGAGATAGTTATATGTCAAGAGAAGACTCATCATTAGAAGGAACATGATAGTAATCTTCTCATTTTTCTTTGGGGTCTATTGGATCAACCAAGGATAATGCTCTGGACATTTGATATCTATCATAACTTAGATTCATGGCCTCCTATGTACGAAGGTTTCCTTGAGCATTTCTCAAAGATTTTAATCTCTAAAACAATTATTGAATGTACTTTTATGTAAGGTATCACTGTGAGGTGATGTTCACGGTTGGGACATGAGTTACAGTTGGTATATATTTGTATCAAAACTCACAGTATATGTGTTGTCGTATTTTGCGCGACAATTATAATAATGAAGTTGTAGTTATTTTCTGTACCATGTATTTGACGACTCAGAATAGGTTGGATGGATTGGACCTATTTTGGGGGCGTTACAGCCATGATGTTGGAAATGTAGAGAAAGCAAGAGGAGATGGGGAATTTTCGCCAGCAGTTGATGCAGATTCCCACCTTCAAGGCCATGTTCCCAGGAAGTTCGCATGGAGAACAAACAGGAATGGAAGACAACAACAATGGCAGCCACAACAAAGAGAACCTGATTTTACCTCCATCGACGAAGAATCACTCGGTTCCAATCATCAACTTGGAGCCCCAGAATAGTGGTGACGTGCCACAAGCTAGGTTGGAAGCAAGCCAACCTCAGACACACATCATCCCAACCGCTCTTCCAATATTTTCACAGGTGCAAATGCCAATCATTCCAAGCCATGTCAACTGCCACCAGTGCCAGCTTTGATCGATGCAAGTGTACATCAACCAATCTCTCTACCATACACACCGCCGATACAACAGTATATCACAACACCCCAGAAAGTTCATGCCACGAGCTAGTACGTGACGAAGGATGATATGATCGATGTGATCAATCAACTTCGCAGGCAGACATCCCGACCCTCGAAGTTAGACTTTACTCCACCTTACCCGGCACATATTCGGAGGCAACCTTACCCAACAGGGTATATTGAGCATCCCCCGCAGTTTCCAAAATACAACGGGGAGAAAGGAAATGCCAAAGAACATATTGCCATGTTTGTAGAATCACTATCTCTGTGGCTTGGATATGATGAGGTGAACAACCACAACTTGTTGATGCGTGAATTCAACAAGACTTTAACAGATGGTGCCTTCAGTTGGTACTACAACTTGGTTAAGGGAACAGTCCATGATTGGGATGATCTAAAATTGCAATTTTTTTAAAAAAAATTCTATGTGCAGAAACAAGTAACCATCGTAGAGCTCATGCGATTCAAGCAGAAGCCAAACGAGGAGCTGTTAGATTACATGGATAGGTTCAGGGCCCAAGCACAAAAGTGTGCAGAGCCAATTGAAGAAATGAATTTGGTTAACATATGCAACAATGGTGCTTTAGACGCCTTCAAGCCTCACCTCATTATTGCAACCCTTTCATCTTTTGCACGTACAAGACTTGGGAGGAATCATGACATTTCCCACCAGCTATGCGATGGTTACATGGAAGAGCAAAAGGACAGCAACCGTGGCTTTTACGGATTCTCAGTCAAAACCACAAGGGAGCAAGAGGGAGAATGAGAAATTTGAGCGAAGCAGAGAAAAACACGGGGACAAGTATACCAGAATGCCAGTTCTGGAGGCTATCACATGCAGCGAGAAGGCATTCAAGAGCCTGTACGAACAATGGGTCGAGCACGAAGTGGTGAAACCTCCAAGGCCCTAGTTGGTTGTGACGGAAGAGATGAAAAGAATACCAGACTTCTGTGTATACCACCAATACGCAGGGCATTCCACTATGGACTGTTACAGTCTGCGGAGGATATACCATGAGAAGCTGGCGGTCGGGGAGATTGAACTAGGAGAAGAAATGTGCAACATTATCGCCCATAGTGCAGTCCCGAAAGTCAAGAACTCAAATATTGGCTCTACCATCAAAAGAACTCTGAACTATAGATAAATTAAAAATCCACCCAAAATGGTGGTCCACCATTTTTGGTGGTTTAAATCCTCAGGAGTACCCCTTGCCAAGTAATTGGATGACCAAGGGAGGAGGCACAAGAATTGACGAATTTTTTTTAAAAAAATCCACCCAAGATGGTGGTCCACTCTAAATGGTGGTCAAGACCTCGTAGGCTGCACTTGCCAAGAAATTGGACGACCCAAGTGACGAGGCACCTGATTTCAAGTCCTCGTAGACTGCACTTGCCAAGAAATTGGATGACCTAAGTGACGAGGCACCCGAGTGTTACACTTTATCATCAAAAGTGAACGAGGCACCTGACTACAAGTCATCCTAAGTTATGCTTTCAACTTCAAAAGTAATTAAGGCACCTGAGTATAAGTCCTCAACCCAAAAAAATTACATTTTATCTCTAAAAGTGACGAACGTTATGCTTTCTTCGACAAAAGCAAGATTTATTATATGAAACGTTATGTTTTTCGTTAAAAGCAATATGATTATCAATGAATTGACAAACTTTCACTTATACTTGAATGTTTTCCTGATTTCTTAAAAAAAAAAGGAAGTATAAATTCAAGTGTTAGTTTGTGGAAAATATATATACATGTTTTTGATAAAAATTCATACTTACTTGTTTATAATACCTATTGTTGTCTTAGAGTATTAATTTGAATAACCTGAGATTCAATGATAAATATTGAGTTTTAAGGAATCGTTCAAATTAAAGGCAATCAATAAAGATAAAAGAAACTACAATTTGATGAATGAAATATATGTACATGAATTTTTTGATACAGAAAATGGAAAAAACAAAGAAAGTTCTTGATCTAAAGGCCATGACATGTCGAATTGAAAAGAAGGGAATAGCTAAAGTTTGGCCTTCAATGCTATCAGGCCTTCAACACTATCAGGCCCTTAAGGCTATCAGGCCTTCAAGGTCTTTGGCAACTGACTCAATTTCCCAAAAGATTGGTCTTCAATTTATCCATGGTATCTTGAAGTTTCTAAAGTTTTATATGATGAAGTAAGTCGTTCCCATGGTGACGAGAAGTGACTTTCGAACGATGTGCAATAACATGATGATAGGAGAGATCCAACCTAACATGGAAGGAAGACATGTCCAAAGAGGGTTAGGATATGCCACGGGAGGCGGATGGTCATTCAACCCACCCAAAGTGCTATCCACAATACCTTACCGAGCAATCACCAACTCGGTGGGATCCTCCTTGGGAGGATGAACATCAGCAATAGTCTTAGAAGGATACCGCCTTAAAGAAGCAGGAGTCTCATCGGCACCCTCAAAACTGTCATGTGGAGAAGTTGTAGAAAGGCGTTATGTGGCGAAGAAGACTCGATACACGCTGCCTCATTTGAGATACTCACAAAGAGCCCAATGGGAACATCATCATCCTCTTCATCAGCATTGGTCTTCGTCTTCTTGATTCTAAAGAAAAGAGAAATTTCAAGAGAGGGTAAGAAGGATTACATCGAAGATTTTTTTTCACAATATCCCAGGAGAGCTCCTCTAAGGCTCGCCCTTCTAGGGTTTTCTCCCCTAGAGGTACCCTCTCCAAGGACTTTCATTTTCGAGGCTTGTAAAACATCAAGCCCCGCAAAGTGTTCAGACACTGGAATCAAGACTTCCACACTTACAATATTTTGCGCGATTATCTCACCAAAGGCGCGACTCACGCGCAGGGGGCAAATGTTTACTGGTAGATTGATAGATGACATAGACGTCCTCCAGAGTAGAGGTGTATATTCCCCCAAGCTGTGACTAATGAAGATTGTCCTGTTGGATACAAATGACATGTAAAGGAGCACCATGGTCCTGTTGGATACGAATGTCCTGCATAGCTTGATGTACTAAGGAATATCCGCTCTTTCTTTAGTATACCCACATAGTCAACATTCCCAAGTACCTCGTCAATCCAATAATGCCATTCCTGAAGGAGGCTAGATGAATCTGACAAGAAGTAAAGGGAACTGAAAGGGTACTCTTGTTTCTCTATGCATAGACAGGGAATACGACCGGAATGGGGAAGGTCATCCCAACCTCCACAAGTCGTTATATATAAGAACAAGCATTCCTTATCTGGCAGAGGAAGAATTGAACGGTCATAAATATGGAATTACTCCCAAACGACGATGAAAAGACCAAAGAGGGGAGCCCTTTCCCAATCAATGAGAAACGGGGCCTCCTTAGTGATTCCTGCGTCGGCAGAATGCTTATCATGACAAAGAAGAAAGTCAGATATTTAACTTTAAAAACACCTAAAAAGAAGAAGAAACAATGTCAGAAAGATTTAGGAATCACAATTATGGAAGAAAAAAAAATTCCCAAATTTTTTTTTTAAAAAAAACTTCAGACGGCCAAAAGGCATCCTTCGAAGCTTTTTTTGGACTTATAACGGCATATGTCATGGCCGTTGGTATAACTTTTGTAGGGCTCATTGATACCTTCATTTTGATATATTATAGGCCCCGAAACTCTAAACGAGTCAAAAGTAATGATCAAAATAGTAAATGATCCTCCAAAACTTCAATTTTTTCATTTAAACTTCATTTTTTCCTATAGGGTGCAGCCATGCTGCCTTAGGCCACCTAGGGGCCGGCCATGTTGGCTTCGGCCACCTAGGGGCTGGCCATATTGTCTTCGGCCACCTAGGGGTTGTTCTTTTCATCCCTTTTAAAAAAAATATTATTATTATAGGGTTTGACCATGTTGCCTTAGGCCACCTATGGGTCGGCCATGTTGGCTTCGGCCACCTAGGGGTTGTTCTTTTCACCCTTTTAAAAAAAAATCCTGTAGGCTTCGGCCATGTAAGCCTCGGCTACCTAGGGCCTATTCCCCTTCATACCTTTGAGGTCCTGTTGCTCTACCAATCAACTGCTTGGAATGAATGCTCCTTCGCCGCGAAGATTTTCCAAAAGTTTCCAAAAAAAAATAAGGAAACAAATATTGGGGCAAGCTATGGAAATATTTTTGGAGAAGTTCCTAATTTGTCCAAGAAAGAGCCCTGCTAGGTTTTGCCTACCTAGGGTTTAACCCTAAGAGTTTGGTTCCCTAGAGGTTCCCTCTACTAGGACCATTGTATTCAAGACCTATAAAGTGAAGCCTTGCAAAATCATTTGAAGGCTTATAATTTTCTTGCACGATCGTCTATTTAGGAATGTGACTCTCGCGCAGGGGGCAAATATGGGCCCAAGTAAAAATTAGGGTTCACATGACCTAATTGAATTAAATGCACAATTAGGGTTCCACGTCCTCATTAAATGTGCAAATTAGGGTTAGCATAACCTAATGGAATAAAGACGGGAAAGTCAGAAATAAATGTGTTAGACCTGGGAGAAGCCTCCACGTGTCCCGAGGCAGAAGACTCGTCGAGGCGGCTCATTTTGGGAATTGATTAAGGGATTGGATTGGTGGCTAGAAGGACATGGCAATATGGGCATTATTCTAATGATTAAAGGGTATTTCTAGAATTTTCTTGAAAGCATATGCCTTGCACATGACTACTTTCCAGAAAATCCTATAAATACCCCTTCCATTCTATTTGGAAGGGGACTTCTCTTCAGACTCAAGACTTGGACTCTTGGAAGATCAGAGGGACCCTTTTGGTGACTTAAAGGCTTGGAGATTCCCCCTAAAGGCACTAAAGGGGTTTGGACATTCTCTCAACTCAAAGGACTCAAGAAGGCTCTTGGAATCCCTGCTACCCAAACTAGGTTCCCGGATTCTAGGAGTTCTGCCACGCGTCGTTGGAGTAATCGCCCACCTGTCGTTCTCCCCTCTTCAATCAACCAATTAATTTCGTGCTCTTTGTGGATTTCTCTCCTCCTCAGCCAACACAAAACCCTAACTGGCAAGGCATGATTTCCTTGCCCACAGACGTATTAGTGACATATGTGTCGTGCGTATTATCCGATTTGATTTTCATACATCATGGTACCGATGTATTTTGTTAGCCTTTGGCTATTTGACCAGTCAAATGAATGGGTAGCACCGGTATCTAGTAAGGTATAAACTTCGCAAAAATTTATGATTAGCTTACCTGTGATCACCTCGTTTGGGTTCCTCGATTCGACCATCCACGAGAACGCGCCTCTTTCAGAACCGATTGACTTTGACTTTTTCGGGGATGACCTTTTGAGTCAACATCCCCGCTGGACTTGGTTTCGCTACTATACAATCCCGAGCGACATGTCCTTCTTTTCCACAATTATAACATACCTTGAACTGTCAGGCGGTTTGACCGATATGTCCCTCTTTCCGTATTTATAAGATCTGATGGTGGTCGTTCTCTTCCCTTAGAACCAGTTGTTGTTGGTGCTGACGTCTTCACATGGTCATTGTTGAATCTCCTCTTTTTAAAATCTCATCCCGACTCGCTTCTTCTATTTTCATGGCCATAATTACCACCAGAGTGGTTATCATTTTTGTCCGTATTTTTCTTTCTTCACTGGTTAGCGTTGTTCTGATGACTGCTGTCACAGGTATGATCCTAGTTGTGGTCCCTCGGTTGAACGTACTCGTTATCTCGCTCTAATAATATTAATTGAGCCCTGTTGATAACATCTGAATAGAGAGAAAATTTATGAGGAATGAGATATTGACGTATGCCGGGTTTCAAACCTCTCAGAAACATCCGCGTCATACGTTCCTCATTCTCCACCAAATGAGGTTCAAACCTGGATAACTCGGCAAACTTCGCCTCGTACTGGGAAACCGTTATATTATTTTGTTCCAGTCTAATAAACTCCACTTCCTTTATATGACGAATATTTTCAGGAAAGTACTTGTCATTTAACAGTTTCTGAAACGTCTCCCAAGACACGCTTTAAGTCTTATTTGGATGAGACGCTTCACAAATTCCCATCGATGAATCGCCTCATTCTGAGAACATAAAAGTGGCGAATGGAACCTTCTGTTCCTTCGTGCATCCCAAGACATCGAATATCTTGGTAATTTGCTTGACCCACGTCTCCGTTTTAATCGGATTCGGCTTTCCCCAGAATTGTAGTGGTCCAAAATCTTTGAACTGCTTGGCTGTGACAAACCGTGCGTTGTTATCATTTCCACCTGTATTTTGTGCACGAGTCTCCCTCGTCTGATTTTGCATGAACTGCAAAAAGCTTCTAAACATCCTATCGTTCATCATCTACTCAGTGGTGTTGTTCACAGGAGGAACATTGCCAGCCTATTGCACGTTCTCCTCGTTGGTGAGTAAAGGTGTCTCCACGGTCTCATTTTGTGACGCCCACAAAATAGGTATACATCACCCATTCTGAGTTGTCAAATACATGGTACAGAAATAACTACAACTTTATTATTACAACATATAAACTGTGAGTTTAAATATAGATATTGCCATCTAGACAATATCCACACGCAAAAAAATCCCCATCATAATTATTGATACATTATTTTATAAAAATGGTGAGGACTACTAAACAACTCTCTCTAGAACCTTCATTCCATACCCCCACTAAGTACTCATTACATTCTCGCCTCCGAGAAGAAAAATGGAACAAAAAGGAAAAGGGTGAGCTCAACTAGCCCGATAAAGAATATTATGACTAAGATAATATACAACAAATTATCGTTAGTCTTCAACAGGAAAAAAATCGAGAGAATACATTAAACAACAAGTTTTATATCAATATTCGCGCAATGAAAATAATAATTCATAGAAGAGTTACGTAGAGGATGAAATCTACTAATATCTATGAATTTAACGATCCATCATCATTATTTTATCCCCAGTAACATCAATCAATATTCATCTTGAATCAAATATTCATACTTGCACACTACAGCCAAAGATATTCATCGATTCATCATGTTCATCTAAACACATGTTAATCTTTGCACTTGCAGCCAAAGATATTCATCAAGAAATCATTCATCTTTGCACTCTGGGCCAAAGATATTTCGTTATATCATCATTTAGGGTGAGGATGATAAAAAAATATTTTAAAGAAAGCGAATCCAAAGTGAAGCAAAAGAACAAATATTAAGGATTCGCACTTTAAACAATTTCCATTCAAAAATACTTCATAACCAACCAGAGTGGGGTAAAATTCAGGAAGGATCAAAACATAGATACAATCAAAGCTAGTATCCAGAATAGATATTTTGGACAAAAAGAAAAAATTTCATTTTAAATTGAATAGTGCCGATTCGTGAATAAGTGTCGTATACGTGAATAAAGGTCAGAGTATCGTTAATAAAGTAACTCGACGCCAAAAGATAGAAATTTCACAAAAAACATCATCACGTTTCGTGAATAGTAACTCGTGAATAGTAACTCATGAATAGTACCCCGACATGAAAAAGTTCCAAATTTGATAAAAATTTCCAACCAACATTCTGGCACAATGATATTGAAGAAATAATATCATTTTAGAAGAAAATAACCTCCCTTACCTCACAAAGACAGTACTTCTAGTTGAAACACTGGATATAGGCTATGACTTGAACTTGTACCGTATAGCAACACTCAAAGTATACTCATAAGAATACGCTCAATATATCGAGAGAGAAATAGAGAGAAAACTTCAGTTTCTGGTGTGATTTTCAATTCTAACCTAAACACCCTATTTATAGAAAATTGCTTAGAACACCAAAGCAGAAAATTGAATATAATATTAATATAATTATACAAATTTTTTTTAGCCCACCTTTTGGTCAAAAACACCAGCCACACATGTTAATGATGACCAAAAAAATACAAAAAACATTTTTCTAACAAAAATAATTTAAACTCCAAAAATCAATTCACACCCGATATACCGAAACTTCAATAATTAACAATAAATATATCTTTTATCAGAAAATTCGAATCTCACGACTTTTTATAGGAAATTCAATTCTCTACAACTTTGCAGAAGAAAGTTTTTCCAAATTCCAAACCGAAATTGACCGAAATCCACAAACGGGCGATTTTACAGGTTATAATCAAATTTCGGTCAATAATTGTGTCCACCAACACACAAAACATGTGTTAAATATTTAATGCCACAAAAATACTCTTCCTCCTCATATACTCATATATCCCACATTCATTGTAAAAATATCATCGTTAATATATTATTAAAATAATATATTTAAAAGAATTATTTTATCAGAAAAAGATAAAATATTAATTGTAAGACCCCGAAATTTTTTTAAATAAAAAGGAATTTCCTTTATTTATTATTTTGAAATAGTAAGGGTGGATTTGATTAATGTGGTTAGTTATGGGTAAAATGCGCAAATATTTTAAATAAGCAAGTAGTGATATAATATTCATTATTGTTGGAGAATATTCGTTTGGTCGTGGAATATTAAATGCTGCTGGGGAATATTCGCGACGACAGTAAAATGACCATGTGTGGGCCCCATAACGAAAAGCGATTTATGAAGAAAACGACAAATATAAGTTGTTTAAAAATAACCACAGTAGTTGTTATCGTTTTAATTGTTGGAATACCGGTGGTTAAAAAACATGTATGTCGCGTTGTTGCACAAGAAGATACACCAGTATTGCACCAATTATTGACTCTTACGTAAGAAGGCACTACTCAATAATGGTTACACGGTAATTCTTTATTCGATTATTTTATTTTATTGATTCAATAATTCTTTGCGTTGATATTTTTATATTGTTGTTGTTTCAATAAATTGTTAAGATACGATATTTTTCATTATCGAAGCAATAATTCATATTATCCGAATAATATTATTAGATAACATTATTGGCAATGTCTAGAAAGTTACGTCTAAGGAGAGGTTTGGTCACCTAATTGTGCGCCTAATAAGGAGAAATTCTTATTGGAAAGCCCTCTTCCTGAAACCGCACAGTTGTATAATATTGTGATTCTCGTAATATTATTTGTGAATAATTAATTATTGATTCATATGATGAGGAAAATATTGATTTTATGTGGATATACATGGAGAAAATTTTTAATGTGACAATTGTTAAAATTAATATTTTATCTTTTTTCGATAAAATAATTCATTTAAATATATATTATTATATTTTAATAATATAATAATGGTGATATTTTTACAACGAATGTGGGATATATGAGTATATGAGGAGGAAGAGTATTTTTGTTGCAATAAATGTTTAAAACATGTTAAACATGTTGGTGGACCCCATTTATTGACTGAAATTTGATTATAGCCTCTAAAATCACCCGTTTTGTGGATTTCAAATAATTTCGCTTTGGAATTTGGAAAACTTTCTTTTGCAAAGTTGTAGAGAATTGAATTTCCTATAAAAACTCTCGTAATTCGAATTTTTTACGATAAAAGGGCTATTTATTATGAATTATTGAAGTTCAAACTCTCAAATAATTGATTTTTGGAAGTTTAAATTATTTTAAATTAGAAAAACGTTTTTTTATTTTTTTCTAGAAGGTTGGCATGTGTGAATTCTTTGAGATTAAGATTTCAAGGAATACGATAATATTTTTATATATATTAATATTATATTAAATTTTCTACTTTGGTGTTCTAAGCAATTTCTATAAATAAATAGGTCTTAGGTTAGAATTGAAAATCACATTTAAATCAAGTTTTCTCTCTATATTATCGAGTTTATTCTTGTGAGTATTTTGAGTATACTTTGAGTATTGCTATACGGTGAAAGTTCAAGTCATAGCCTATATCCTGTTTCAACTAAATCTTGTCTTTCGAGGTAAGAGATATTATTTTTTAAAAATGATATTATTTCTTCAATATCATTATGCCAAAATATTGGTTGAAAGTTTTTATCAAATTTGGAACTTTTTTCATGCTTGGGTTCTTTATTCATGAGTTCTTATTCACGAAGTTACTATTCATGAGTTATTATTCACGAAGTTACTATTCAAGAAAGTACTATTCATGTAAGTCATGATGATGTTTTTGTGAATTTTATCTTTTGGTGTTGAATTACTATTCACGATACTTACATTATTCACGATACCAAGACTATTCACTTATCACGACACTATTCATCGAAAAATGAAATTTTTCCTTTTCGTCAAAATATCTATTCGGATACTAGCTTTTCGATCAGATCCATGTTTTGATCATTCTTGAATTTTACACCACTATGATTATTTTTGAGGTATTTTTGGATGTGGATAAAAAACAAAGTACTTAATCCTTAATCCTTAATCCTTGTCATTTTGATTCAATTGGATTCGCTTTTTTTAAAATTATTTTTCATCATCCTCGATCTTAAATGATGATATTATTGAATATCTTTGTTCGTAGTGTAAAGATGAATGATTTATGATGAATATCTTTGGCCAAGAAAGGCAAAGATGAATGATTTCGATGAATATCTTTGGCCCGTAGTGCAAAGATGAATGATTTCTGATGAATATCTTTGGCCCGTAGTGCAAAGATGAACAGGTGTTTAGATGAACATGACCAACTGGTGAATGTCATCATTGGCTCGTAGTCAAAAGGATGAATATTTGATCCCGATATATATTGATTGATGTTACAGGATAAAAATAGGCGATGAACTTTAAAATTCATACATAGAAGATAGTAGTTTGCATTCTCTACTTAACTCTTCTAATGAATTATTATTTCCGCCATTTAATATTGATTTAAAACTTGTTGTCTATTGTATTCTATTATATTTTTCCTGTTGAAGACTAACGATAATTTTGTTGTATATTATCTTAGTCATAATATTCTTTATTGGGCTAGTCGAGCTCACCCTTTTCCTTTTTGTTCCATTTTTTTCTCTCAGAGGCGAGAATGTAATGAGAAAGTACTTAGTCGGGGTATGGAATAAAGGTTCTAGAAAGAGTTGTTTAGTAGTCCTCACCATTTTGTAAAATAATGTATAAATAATTATGATGAGGATTTATTTGAGTATGTATATTGTCTAGAAGACAATAATTGTTTTTTTAAACTCACAGTATATATGTTGTCGTATTTTGCACGACAAATGTATTAATAAAGTTGTAGTTATTTCGCATCATGTATTTGGCATACTCGAGTAATGGGTTGGATGGAATGGACCTATTTTGGGGGCGTCACGATTGGTATCGAGCTTAGGGATATGATCTCATGGCGGAGATCGGGAATAGAACTAGGAGGGGAGGCGAGTAAATCCTTCGCTAGTGTGTCCTACCTAAGCTTATTTGATAGTTGGTCAAGTATATAGAGATATTATGTGATATATTGATTTCCTTAATTAACCCTTGTTTTATGACGAAGATTTGAGAATGTCGATCGAGAATATTAACAATGGAGTGAATGATACCGTGGAGATGCCCTGATCTTACCAACGAGGAGAACGCAACAATGTGGCAATGTACCTCCCAGAATAACACCATCGAAGCAGACGATAAACGACGGGATGTTTAGAAGCTTTTTGCGATTAATGCAAAATCGCACGAGGAGACTCGTGTTCAAAACATAGGAGAAATGATAGCAATTCACACGGGTTGTCACAACAAGCAGTTCAAAGAGTTGGGGCCCACGAATTTAAGGGAAAGCTCGATCCGATCACGGCGGAATCATGGGTCAAGCAAATCACCAAGATATTCGATGTCTTGGGATGCACGGAGGAACAGAAGGTTCCATTCGCCACCTTTTATGTTTTCGTGGCGAAGCAGCAGATCACTGGTGGAGTCTGTGAAGCGTACTCCATCCAACGCACTCAAAGATGTCTCTGGGAGACGTTTGAAACTTTTCAATGACAAGTATTCACCGAAAGTATTCGTTATATGAAAGAGGTAGAGTTTATTAGACTAGAGCAGAAACAACAATGACGGTGTGTCAAAGATGAAGCAAAATTTGCGGAGTTGTCCAGGTTTGCACCTCATTTGGTGGAAAACGAGGAACGAATGACGCGTATGTTTCTGAGGGGTCTAAAACCCGAGATTCGACAATATCTTATCTCTCATAAATTTTCTTTATATTCAGATGTTGTAAAACAGGCTCAATTATTAGAAGCGTGATAACGAGTATATTCAACCGAGGGACCACAACTGTGGTCATATTCGGTGATGATGTCATCAAAACGATGATAACCGGTGGGGAGGAAAGAATACGGACAAAGGCGGTAACCACTGGGTGGTAATCGTGGCCATGATAATAGGAGAGGTGACTCAAGTGGACATTTCAAGAAGAGAAGGTTCAACAATAACCATGTGAAGACGTCGGTAGGCCAAAGAAGAATCGGTTCCAAGGAGGAGAACGACCACCCATTATATGCTATAAATGCGGGAAAGAGGGACATATCACCAAACCGCCCTAGCCTGTGTATACTATAATTGTGGAAAGGAAGGACATATATCTCGAGAGTGTCTGATGGCGAAACCAAGTCCAATGAGGATGGTGACTCAAAAGGATGTCCCGAGAAAAGTCAAAGTCAACGATTCTCGGAAGAAGCGTTTGTCGTGACCGTCAATAATACGCGAGGAACCCGAACGAGTTTAAGACGAGTTTGTTAATTATAAATTCTTGCTTGAAGTTTATACCTTACTAGATACCGGTTCTACCCATTCTTTTATCTCTCTTGCTTGCGCTCAACGTTTGAATTTGACTACGGAGAAATTAGACTTTGACCTATCTGTGGAGACTCAGATTAAGAGAAACTTTTATTACATCCGTTGTTTAGAAATCTTGCTTGATTCAGTTGGCACTATCACATTACCGTTAACCTTATTTCTATAGAGATATTTGTTTTTGATGTGATTTTAAGGTTAACTACTCATCATGCCAAAATTGATTGCTTTCGTAAGGTTGTTAGTTTTCATATTCTTAAGCAACTTTGTTATTCAATTCAAGCAACCAAACCATTGAAGTCAAACTCTTTCATATTAAATTATAAAGCCATTTATTTATTGAAAAATGAATGTCAAGCTTTCTTAGTCCATGTTATGGATTTGAATAAAGACACGTCGATTTGAATAATATTCTGTTGTTATTGATTTTTCCGACGTATTTCACGAAGAATTTCGCCTACTCCTCGAGGCGTGATATTAAATTTGTATCGACTTTAAATCCCAGACAAAACCCATTTCTAAAATCTCATATCGAATGGCTCCTATTGAACTTCGTGGAGTTAAAACCCAATCAGTAGAAGTTGATACCGAGCCTCTATCTGGTGACTTCCTTTGTGGAATGCAACGAAGCCGAGACTTCCATAGGGGACACCATATTCGCATGCGATAGTAAACCGATAGGTGTCATTGTAACGTCTTATCCAAGATTGGGATGTGAGTCACGGTTGAGAACAACCTAAGTCAGTAATCGAAATATGTAGCTTTCAGGCTTAGTTGGTTATTATCGGAGATTCGTTGAAGGATATTCTCGAATCGCTATTCCATTAACTTGGTGACTCGTAGAGATACAAAATTCGAATGGAGCAAGGAATGTGGGAAGAGCTCGAAGAACTCAAGAGGAGACTCATTTCAAAGACACATGTTACGACCATGCCATCCCGAAAAAGCGAACGTGGTACCGACGTGTTGAGTAGAAGATCGTATACAAATACGAAAGTACGATATTGTCAAAACTAATTTCAGTATAATTTACAAATAATAGAGATGGAGATGAAAACTCTAGGTACCCACGTGATGATATATACGAGTATAATCGACTTTAATCGATAAAGTTAAAGTCATTCAAGCTACACACCGAGTGATGAATTTGAAGAAGGAGGTACAAGAAGTTGTTATTTCAAAAGCGAGAATCGGTGAAGTGAGGAAAGCTCAAACCTTCGATTTATTAATCAATTTGAAATTCTCGATCGAATAGGAATTGTGGCCTATAGACTCGTTTTATCGCCAAGTATGACGCGTGTTCATAACGTTTTTCACGTATCGATGTTACGTAATTATGTGGACGACCCGAACCACGTCATTGAGTTAGAACCGAACAAGATAGCCGAAGACTTAACGTACGAGGAGGTACCTGTCAAGATCTTGGATAGGAAAGAACATGTTCTATGTAACGAGGTTATATCACAAGTTAAAGTTTTGTGGAGAAACCATGCTATTGAGGAAATGACCTGAGAGTTGGAAACGAAAATGAAAGCGAGGTATTTTCATCTTTTCGAAACACCAGGTACGTACGTCAATTTCGAGGACGAAATTTCATAAGGAGGGGAGGTTGTAAGACCCCAAATTTTTTTTAAATAAAAAGGAATTTCCTTTATTTATTATTTTGAAATAGTAAGGGTGGATTTGATTAATGTGGTTAGTTATGGGTAAAATGCGTAAATATTTTAAATAAGCAAGTGGTGATATAATATTCATTATTGTCGGAGAATATTCGTTTGGTCGTGGAATATTCGTCTTTCGTCGAGAATATTTAGATGCGACGGTAGCATGACCATGTGTGGGCCCCATAATGTAAAAAGCGATTGGAGGAAGAAAGCGACAAGAATAAGTTGTTTATAAATAATCGCTGAGCTTTATACCGTTATTATCTTGTTGGAATACCCAGTGGTTAAAACACACTAATACGCGTTGTTGAACAAAGAAGATACTGCAGATTGCACCAATTATTGATTCTTACGTGAAGAAGACACTACTCAATAATGGTTACGATAATTATTATTCGGTATTTTATTGATTCAAGAATTCACGCATTGATATTTTATATTGTTGTTGTTTCAATAATTGTCATTACACAAAGATTTTCATTATCGAAGCAATAATTCATATTATCCGAATAATATTATTAGATAACATTATTGGCAATGTCTAGAAAGTTCTGCTTCAAGGAGAGGTTTGGTCACCTAATTGCGCGCCAAGATGAGGAGAAATCTTTATCGAAAGCCCCCTCTTTCTGCAGGAACGCACTGGTTGTCAATATTGTGATTACGTAATATTATTTGTGAATAATTAATTATTGATTCATATGATGAGGAAAATATTGATTTTATGTGGATATAGATGGAGAAAAATTTTAATGTGACAATTGTTGAAAATTGAAATTTTATCATTTTCGATGAAATAATTCATTTATATATATATATATATATATTATTATATTTTAATAATATAATAATGGTGATATTTTTACAACGAATGTGGTATATATGAGTATCTGAGGAGGAAGAGTATTTTTGTTGCAATAAATGTTTAAAACATGTTAAACATGTCAAATTGGACCCTATTTATCGATTGAAATTTGATTATAGCAATTAAAAAATCGCCTGCTTATGGATTTCGCCAATTTTACATTTGGAATTTGGAAAAACTTTCTTTCGCAAAGTTGTAGAGAATTAAATTTCCTATAAAAAACGCGAGATTCAATTTTTTCCGCAAAAGGGCTATTTATTATGAATTATTGAAGTTTTGAGTTCCAAAATAATTAATTTTTGGAAGTTTTAATTATTTTAAATAATAAAAACGTTTTTGGTGAGTGTTACACATGTTATAAATGTGTCATGTTGATGAATTCAGATCTAGGAAGGTTGGCGAGAAAATTTAATATATATATTATTAATTTATTAAAATTTACGCTTTGGTGTTCTAAGCATTTTCCTATAAATAGGTGCTTGGGTTAGAATTGAAAATCACACCGTAAATCAAGTTTTCTCTCTATATTATCGAGCGTATTCTTGTGAGTATTTTGAGTATACTTTGAGTATTGCTATACGGTGCAAGTTCAAGTCATAGTCTATATCCTGTTTTCAACTGTAAATCTTGTCTTCGAGTAAAGAGATATTATTTTTTTAAAATGATATTATTTCTTCAATATCATTATGCCAAAATATTGGTTGAAAGTTTTTATCAAATTTGGAACTTTTTCATGTATGGGAGTTACTTATTCATGAGTTCTTATTCACGAGTTCTTATTCATGAGTTACTATTCACGTAGAGCATTATTCATGTGTACTATTCACTTAAACGTGAAGATGATTTTTTTGTGAAATTTCTATCTTTTGGTGTCTGAGTTATCGTTCACGCATGATACGGCACTATTCACGTATCTGACATTATTCCCGAATACGCACACTATTCATCGAAAAATGAAATTTCTTCTTTTCGTCCAAAATATCTATTCTGGATACTAGCTTTGATTGTATCCATGTTTTGATCATTCTTGAATTTTACACCACTATGATTATTTTTGAGGTATTTTTGGACGTGGATAAAACAAAGTACGAATCCTTAATTCTTAATCCTTGTCATTTTGTTTCACTGGATTCGTTTCTTTAAAAATATTTTTCATCATCCTCAGTCTTAAATGATGATAATATTGAATATCTTTGGCCTGTAGTGCAAAGATGAATGATTTATGATGAATATCTTTGGCCCGTAGTGCAAAGATGAATGATTTCGATGAATATCTTTGCCCGTAGTAGCAAAAGATGAGCAGTGTTTAGATGAACATGACTAATGGTGAATGTCCTCGGCTTTCAGTAGTGCAAGGATGAATATTTGATCCCAAATATATATTGATTGATGTTACAGGATAAAAAAATGAGCGATGAACTTTAAAATTCATACATAGAAGATAGTAGTTTGCATTCTCTACTTAACTCTTCTAATGAATTATTATTTCATTGCGAATATTGATTTAAAACTTGTTGTCTATTGTATTCTATTAGATTTTTCCTGTTGAAGACTAACGATAATTTTGTTGTATATTATCTTAGTCATAATATTCTTTTCTCGCTTGTTAGTTGAGCTCACCCTTTTCCTTTTTGTTCCATTTTTTTTCTCAAGGCGAGAATGTAGCGATTACTTAGTCGGGTATGGAATGAAGGTTCTAATGAGAGTTGTTTAGTAGTCCTCACCATTTTTGTAAAATAATGTATCAATAATTATGATGGGGATTTATTTGCGTGTGGATATTATGCAGATGACAATATCTCGTATTTAAACTCACAGATTTATATGTTGTAATAATAAAGTTGTAGTTATTTCTGTACCATGTATTTGGCGACTCAGAATGGGTTGGATGGAATGGACCTATTTTGGGGGCGTCACATATGTCGTTATAAAAGAAAAACAAGTGAGACAAATATTTTTTAATATTATTTTATTTTTAAAAAGAATCTCCAAAACAACTTAGTTTTAATAAATGTATACTATTTAAGATAGATATGTTATAGATCTGTCCTCTTTAAACCTATATTTAAACAATAAGTCTACTATCACATAAAAACCACTCATATGCATATTGGTATGACCCACGTACAGAGTAAGTCATGTGGACTAGACCTGACAATATAGTTAGTTACCTGTTGGATCAAACCATACTAACTGGAACCAAATGGGTTGGTTAACCATTTTTATTTATTCAGGTTGGTTAAAGTTTGGACCTATATTTTTTAAAACAAATATAGTTAGTTAACCGGTTAACCATTTTTCAATCCATATTCCATACCATACCATTTTTAGATTCACGCTATGTCTTGTTTTTCTCTCTAATAAAATGTCATGTCTTGTTTTTCTATTTCTACAAGTGCGAAAAAAGTGATGCTCAATTTGACTTTTTTGGGAGAGAGAAGGTTTATTTCATTTGGTCATCAAAGCTTGTAGTAATTAAAAGGAAAATGATATACGAATCTCACATGAAATGAGAAAATTTTTGTGAAAATATTAATTTTTTTATCTCTAATTAATATTGGTTTTATGAACATTTGTAATTGGATATTGGGTGCTTGCGTTTTGGTGTATAACTCTGAATATTTAATCATGTTTTAGAGCTTATTGTCAAGATTACTAGTGTGCTATTTAAATGCAGGATAGTTAATTATTGTTCATTTCCTTCATATGCAAAATATATTTTCTACTAAATTTAAAAGTATAAATTTGAAAAAAATAAACAATTTCTACGCATTTAATTTGAAAGTCTAGTTGAACAATAATACACTATAACAAAAATTCAAAGATTATGATAAAATTTAGTGAGGCAGCTTTTAAAAAAAAAAAAATAGGGTGACAAAGTAAAGTGTTTTAAAGATATTAAGTGGAATTTTTCATAACTTAATATCATTTCATAAATAATTATATTTTATAAATTAATATAATTGCACAAATAATTTATTTTTAAGTAGAATTAATAATTTCAATTTAAAATTTTATTAGTATAGTTTTTTAGTAATTAAGTAGAATTAATTTCAATTTAAAATTTTATTAGTATAGTTTTTTTAGCATTTTATTATTTATATTAATAATTTTTATATCATATTATTACTTAATTAATTTATTTGTGACGGTCACAATTTTATTTTTCAAAAGTTCTGTTTAAAAGTCAAAACATCTTAAAATGATTAATATGGTTTTGAACCATAACCATATAGTTCCAACTTTCAACCCAACCCAACCCAACCCAACCCATATTAAAAATGGTTAATATGGTTTTAGTTCTTAAATGGAACCATAACCATATTTTAAAAATCAAAACTAATCCATAATTATATTTTGTCAGGCCTAATGTGGACCAGACCAATATGTATGTGAGTATATGTGAGCGATTTTATGTGATAATAACATTACTTATATTTAAATGTGTTGTTAAAAAAAATCTTAATATATATGCATAAAAAAAAATCTAAATCTCAAATAAACTCTTGTTTTAAGAGTAACTAACAAGGGGTGAAAATGATATAGCAATTTTGTTATAAGAAATTTGTTTGATCCTCCATTGAAAGATGAGCTAAAAAAACACATGGCCGAAACTCGAAAGAAAGAAAGAAAGAAAGAGAGAGAAGATGAGAAAAGAGAAATGGAAGGCGCATGCATGTTAAGTATTTGTCTGATTATAATTGGCAAGTAGCTCACCCAAACAGGCACACACAGTAAGTGTGTGCTGTAGGTACTAACAACGGTACGTGTAGCACTAGTAGGGGTATACCACAGTTTATTTGAAAATGACCCATCACCCCATCACAAGACTGCCGCAGGATGCGCGTGCCGGTTAGAAATCAGAATCCTGTTAAATCTCCGACCACTTGACTGACATTTTTGGACAGCTGTCGCGTCCAAGTCCCATTTTATCCGTCTTAATTCATCACCAGCTAAATGAGTTCCTCCCATCCTCCTCCTCCTCTCTCTGGCCGTTTGATCAGGAGGAAGGGTATTTAACGGATGGGACAGGGGTTTTACTGTGGGGAAACCACCAAAAATTGTGATTGCGCGTGATTGGTGGTGGAGCTGAGGTGGACCGAGAAATCCGGCCAAGATTTCACAGTACATCGTACGGTGGAAGAGAACGAGAATTGGATGGGTCCAGGGGGAATCTGTAGAGGAAAACGACGGATCCAAAATCAGAGGGGAGCAATCCAATAATTGCACCCCCACGCTAGTCCGACACTCATCATTCTGTCTCTTACTCGATACTCATGATCCACTGTTTTTTTTACCCGGTAGCCACATTCTCCACTACTCCCTGTAAATGGATTATTATTCCAAACAATTTATTAGACGGTCTTAATAGATGAGTTATATTTGTATAGTTAGATAGTACTCCTTTCCTTTTAAAAATTATAGATATAATTTGATTTTTAAAATTAAACAATGACATATTAAATTTTAAATTAATTTAAATTTATTTAATTTTAGTTAATACGGTTATTATAATTATATAGTATATAATAAAAAATATTAATCATAAATTTATTTTTTTGAGTTATACTAATTTCGAAGTTTAATATGATGTCAAATTTTATCTTAAAAGTCAAATTGTATCTCTAATTTTAGAACGGAAAGAATAGTACTTGTATTTATATAAAATAAGTTATTCAAATACAACTCATTTGAATGGAATAAACTTAGGTTAAAAGAAATGGGGAACGAAGTAGCTATAGAGGATATCTCGATTCTATTATCATTATGGGCCAGCTAAGGCAAAGAATGCGGGAAAGAATTTGTTTTGTTCGTCTTGGTATTTTTGTAGTAATTCTAATGTTATTATATTATATTTAAAAATGTATTTTGTGGAGCAAGTATTATTGTAGGTAATAAATAAATTGAATTGTAAGTCAAAATGTCAAATTAATTATAGTCATTACTATTTTGTCTTTTATAACTTATTGCATTATAGGCCAGTACATCAATTGGACAAATGAAAAGTTTAAAAGTTAATGTAATAGCATTACGTCCGCTGAGATAATACGTGTAATAGATGAATTAAACATAATAAATGTCACAACAATGTAATAGTTTATTATATTACGAAATTATTTCATTGATTTGACGCGATCTAAAGAGTGTTTTTGAGCGTCGTTCACGTGTTTCACTGATTAGACCCATGAACACCACATCTTGACCGGTTCGTTCCAACGGAGAGAAGATTAAAAAACTAGCAAGATGAGGAGGAAAAACTAGTAAGATCTGCTTCTATCATGTTGAGATTTCAAAATAGACCAAGTTGAGCAATATTTATTTTTATACGGATTACAACTGATTTTATAAAATTATAAATGTACCATTTTTTGTTACATTTCTATATAAAAATTTACGTTTGATACTTGTCTCAAACTTATTTTTGGTTGTTTCCTAGTGGAATGAGTTACTATTATAGACATTCACTTCCCCGCTGATTTTGTTCAATTTTGCTTCTGCCCTGCAGCATTTACTTGCCTCCGAAGACCCATTTATTCCACCCACTTCCAATTTCTGATCTCACGGCTTTCAATTCATTTACTCCAAACAAACGAGTTACTTAATTTGTATATTTATGAGGTTGGGATCGTTTTAGGAGATTGAAATTTGACACTATATCTTGCACTTATTGTTACTCACACAGACACAAATTAATGAATTACTACTATAAATTAACGGAAATGCTACTATCACATAAAAACGTCACATACAGCTCACGTGTAACTCATGAATTTATTGTTGACACGACATACTTAACTCAATAACAAATTCACGAGTGCCACGTCAGCAGTATGTGATTATTTTATATGATAGTAATATTTTTGATAAATTAATGTTCTTTCTTCCCTTAAGAATTACTAATATGATCATAAACCCAACAATACTAGTGATGATTTATTTAAATTAGATGATGAGTGCGCACACGAGTTAAATGATACTATCATACCTTGCTTAAAATGTATGGCCTGGCTCTTCCACTCAAGTTTAAATAATGCGAAAAAGGCTTCCATTAGTTGGTAATCCTGATTGTCAACGTTAGGGATGAGACCAATCAATTTATAATCTTCCTCCCAAGACTATATAAACAAAGCAATAATTACTTTTGACCAAAATATTTTTTTTGGATTATTATTTGTAGATGTTAGTGTTATACAACATGGAGTGGTATGGTACTATGCATTTTTTAAAATTATTACAACAGCAAAAAAGTTTCTACCGGTAATAATATAACGTTATGTTTCTCCGAGACATAAATTGTTTAGTAATTTTAGTCCCAATTTTCCACTCAAAAATTCTTATTTATCCCAACATTCTTCCATCCATCCATCCACTCATCTCACCTGTAACATGATTAACAGACGTCCCTGTACTGTTACCACCCCCACCAATACCAAATATTTGCTGTTGAGGAAACAAGTACTGATATATACTTGTATCTATTTCTGTATCTATATCAAATACAGTAAATACATACACAATTAGGAGCCGACCCGAAAATATCAAACTCTTTTCAAAGGCAGTTTGCTTTTATAAATAAGCCTCAGAAGTCAGAAATTACTGTGTTTCCAGAATCTTGCTTTTTCTCTCTCCAACTTCCTATCTTCCTCCATAAAATCCCCACCAATACGCCCCAAAAAGCTTAAAGCTACACTTCATTTTCCCTTCTCCGTCTCATCACCTTTCTCTCTTCCCAAATACACTTTTTTTCTACATTTTATCAAACACCAATAGGGCCACACAAAACACCATACAAATGCCGTCAGAATCAGGCGACCGGCGACCCACTAAACCAAACCAAATGGGTGGACCACCGCCGGAACCAGAGCACTTACCCTGTCCACGCTGCGATTCAACCAATACAAAGTTTTGCTACTACAACAACTACAACTTCTCGCAGCCTCGCCACTACTGTAAGGCCTGCCGCCGCTACTGGACTCACGGTGGCACCCTCCGCGACATCCCTGTCGGCGGTGGTAGCCGCAAGAATGCCAAGCGCTCCCGACCCACCTCATCGGCGTCCATATTCGCCGCTTCTGCTCAGGACTACCGCCACATGCCCACCAACGCCACTCCGATTTTCCTCCCCATAGCCGGTGGCGATCACGGAGGAGCCATACCGTTTGCGAGTGATGTGAAGCCGGGACTTAATATGTGTGGGAGTTTTACTTCGTTGTTGAATACCCAGGGGCCTGGGCTTTTGACTCTTGGTGGGTTTGGGGTTGGTATTGGTAATGGGTTTGAAGATGTGGGTTTTGGGTTTGGAAGAGCTGTTTGGCCTTTACCAGGGGCCGGAGATGGTGGTGTTAGTGGTGGCGTTGCTGGTGGTACAAGTCTGATCGGTAATTCGTGGCAGCTAGGAAGTGGGGAAAGTGGGTTTGCTACAGGGGATTGCTTCTCTTTCCCGGATCTTGCTATTTCCACACCCGGGAATGCTATGAAATGATTTGTTATTGTTCTTTGTTACTTTATTTGAACCAATGGGTTTTATGGTTTATTAAGCCATGCTCGCTTGTTAGAGAGTTGATCTAGTAGCTAATCAACAGAGGCTACGCCTTTCGAATGTATACCAATGTGAAAATTTCCTCTGATTTTATCTTTTAATTTGTTTCTCACAAGCCAAGCCAAAGCCTGACATGGTACAAAAATACTTCCACTACAATCTTAAATTTAATTCCAAAAATAATTAGTTATAAACTTATAATATCCCATCGGTATCTCTATAATAATTTAACCTTTCATATATCTTAGGATTTGTCCTTTATAAACTTGGACGTTGTTGTAATCAAAATTATAATTTTGTTTCCTTCTTCAAATATCGTGTCTAAGTAAATATTCTTTTATTTTAATCAATTTTTTTTACTAGACTCACTATCATTTGCTGCTTATAGACGGGGTTAAATTGAGGTCCATTCAATCATGGTAAAACTTGGAATACAGGCGACCGCAAAAACATAGCCCGAGACCCCGAATTAAAAAAAAAATACTAACAAAATTTTAAGAAAACTACACCTTATTTATTTATTTTTATAATAAAGATTACTAGCTCTTTTATTGACTTTTTCTTGAATTCTAAAATTTGCGCACATTTATATAGGAGTTCAAAATTTTATTAATCTTTTCTCAACATTAAACTTCTAAGAACTAAATTTTATTTTTCAAAAAGTAATAGCAATTTTTTTTAATTAGACTTCAATACTGACAAAAGAATAACCAAAGACACACACACACACACACACACACACACACATATATATATATATATATATATTGTTTTTCAAGTTTTTAATGAAGGAAGGAGGGAGTATAAATTATAAGGGAATGATTAACAAGAAGGTAACGTTGGTTAATTATCAGTGTCAATATACATGTCGGGAGGCGATTTGTCCTTTGTCAATTGATCAATTTATTGTGAAGTTAACTTTTCAATTGATCAACTTACCGTGAGGTTATCTTTTGATAACCGAATTCAAAGTATAAGGTGGGCTTTCGATCCAATATTAATACGCCAACAGGTCTGGTGGTTGTAGTGATGAATAAATTCGCGATTTGGATGGACCTAGTGACACTAGTCACCCCTTAACAGTATTCCCTCCGTTCTTAAAAGATTAGCATTTTAGAAGAAAAAAAAAATTGTTTAAAAAATTTGTCATTTACAACTTTCGAGGAGTATAAATTATTTATTTTTTTATATTACTCATACCTTTTCTCATTGTCCCAAAAAATTCTATCTCTTGTATTAATAATTTTTATAAATTTTATTTAATAAATAATATTTTATTAATTTATGTGAAAAAATCTTAAACCACAATATTTTAGGAATAGAGGTAGCCCCGGTCAATTTCTCGAAAACTTAAAAAAACAAAAAGAGGGTTTCCCCTCCAATTCCCTGATCCTAATCTAGGGTTTAACGAGAGGGGTTTTCAATTCTGTTCTTTTTGAATTTTAATTCATTTTAATTTGAAGAGACCTCTTCCAAATTTGAAAAAGTTTCCAAATGGATAATTTTCAGAGAAAATCATAAAAGAAAATACTTTTACAGTTTACAGCAATGGCATTCTCGTTTACGCCACAACAACAACATCAAACATCATTGTTCCAGCCTCAGTCCCAACAACAATCACCATTTCAACATAGCTCTCCTTTCATTCAACCCCAACCCCAACAGCAACAGCAACAGCAACAATTGCAGCAATTACAGCAACATCAACAATTTCAGCAGCAACAACAACTAAATCAACTTTATCTCTTTACGAACGAAAAGACTCCCGCTAGCTACGGCACTAAATGGGCCGACCTCCATCCTGATTCTCAGAAATTCCTCCTCCAGATCGAGTAAGAATACTCAGTTCTACAATGTATTTCCATGTGTAGGTGTAGATGTAATTTAATTTAGAGCTAAATTGGTTGTTTAACTGCTAAGTCAGTAACTAAATATGAAATCTTCCTGTTTAATTTACTTCTAATATTTGGATTTCCTTTCCTTTCCTTTCCTTTCCTTTCCTTTTTATTTATT
The DNA here is from genome assembly GCA_020205605.1 of Panax ginseng. NCBI lineage: Eukaryota > Viridiplantae > Streptophyta > Magnoliopsida > Apiales > Araliaceae > Panax > Panax ginseng. The sequence goes on from CM035132.1 coordinate 20,988,079, forward strand.
ATTATTCCTATTTTTATTTTTAAGTTTATTAATTTATTAAGATGTTAATCTGTGTGGGATGTGGATAGGGAGAGAATCTTGGAGTATAGAGATGAGAGCCAATGGCTTGATCAGTGTAGCAGGCTTTATGATTCTTCGGTCTCTAATGAAGGATTCGAGCTTGATGCAAGTCTCGTTGTTCAGGTTTTTACTCTTCCAAATAATCAATTTCACACACATATTACTGATAACTATTGTAACGTACCCAAAATCCCGAGTGCTATCCACGGATCTTGTGCGTACCAATCATCATCTTCCATAACATTCACCAACAATATACTTGGTAAAAATTCGTTTATTTAAAACTTTACAACATAATCTTATTCCAGAATCGTATACTTTACAATTTTCGGTTACATCTCAAAGCCATAAAAATTATAACTTATTCTAATATATTAAATATGCATCTCCTCCAACCCTATTTCCTCTTGACTATTCTATAACTTCAAGTTCAACACTAAACTATTCTTCTCAACTCACCATTTATCTATCCTAGACTTTCAATATTAGCAACCAGTTAGTTCTTAAGAAAGAAGGGGCTTTCCGATAATGATTTCTCTTTACTGACGCGCAATTAGATAACCTAACCCATTTACTCGGCATAAATTTGCCAATAATGTTAATCTAGCATAGTTAAATGACTCTTATATCTACTAGCTTAAATGTACAGTACACAAACAATACATTCTTATAATAATTCCCAACTCTTTTAATCATATCTTCAAAATTATTACAACTTTAAGTTCTATTACATGAAAAGAAGACAACAATAATAATCTCTCTTGACCTAATTACTCTTCTTTTACTTTCTCTTTACTGTCAGATTCTGCTGGTAATTCAGTTAAGATTTTATTCACAAAAATGAGCACAAATACTCAACAGGTCTAATAGATAACACATTTCACACTTCTCAAGTTTATACAGATAATAGAGTTCACACTACTCAAGTTATAGGATTCACACTGCCCAAGTTATAGAGTTCACAGTAATTCACATATCACAACTAACTTCACACAACAACTAAAATTCAAAACAGTTTTATAGCACATCGTTGCACATAAAAACAGTTAGAAACTTGAACATAGTCCGAAAAACTTGCACATAGTTCGAAAAACTTGCGTGCAAATGGATAATATGTTTACGCTAAGTTTCTTCGTACGACCTCTTGAAGTTGCAAGCTTTACGTTTAACTTGATTATGCACGACCTTAAACTCCTTCCTTCAATTAGCAATTGACTTCAATGTTCTAAAATGCGCTAGGCGGGCGGCCGAGGGGGCCTAGCGCTTAGGGGGCCTAGGCGGGGCCTGGGCGGGGCCTAGGTGGGATTTTTTATTTTAACCAATTTTAATATTTTCTCTTACATTTATCCAAACAAAACAATAATATAAAGCAAAACAATCTATAATAAAGGTAATAAAGGTTTTTGCTTAAAGTTCAAACACATATCCATATTGCTAATGTCAAAGTTCAAACACAAACATGTAATTGTTCAAAGTTCAAACATATTTTTAATGTATTAGTTTTATTCATAAACAAGATTGTTATTAAATAATAAAATTTAAAATTTCAAGAATTTAATTCAATATTAAAACTTTAGAAACTAAACATAAATTTAAGAATTATATTGAATTAAACTTTATATTACAATTGCATCATCATTTATATAATTTGAAGTTGGTACAAGTTCAAAAAATTACAAATATAATAAAATTATCCATTTTGACTTGATATTGTTCGCTTCTTGTTGTGATTTGATATACTACAACTTGTATTATGAATATGGTAAATCATTAGAAAAATAAATATATCAAGATCTGGTTAGGGTAGTTATTAAAATAAAAAAAACCTCTCCTCCTAGACTACACCCAGGCCCCGCTTAATTTTCTAGAGGGATTTTTTTGTCACTTTGGGCCTAGGTGAGGCGCCAGGGGAGCCTAGCGCCTAAGCGGGGCGCCAAGGGGGGCCTAGCGCCTAGGCGGGGCCTCAGGACACTGAATTGATCTTACTATAGTTCTCTTTTATAATTCTTGTGAATTGATGTGAAGTAAAATAACATGGCATAAGTCTTCTATTTATAGGCAAGCAAGACCTAGGGCATAAGGGTCATCTAACCACATCCAACCAAAGTGGCAAACACCACAAACAAGAAATGTGGTCACCTCTTAAAACAAACCAACACCACAAGCAAATTAATATGCCATATCTCACCATCGTAGGCTTGACAACACATTAAAGCAAGCAAAGACCAAATTGATGACTAACTCTTCCAGGCAAGTAACAATACTTACAAGTTTGTAAGTATTACATATTTTCATAATGGTCAAAAAACCCTTACTTTCTCTACACCCTAACCAAATTTCACCTAGATTGGTTAATCCAACTTAGTTTACTTTCTAGTTAGTATTATAGTTACTCATTAATTAGCTTTCTTAACTAATCCGGTTAGCAAAAAATTGTTGGCTTTCCCAAAGTTGATTTAGCGTTTTTATGAATAGTGGTTTCCTAGTTAAGTTTTAATTTTTTTTTATATACTTATGCTTATAATTAAACCATACACATTCAATCACATAACACATAATTTCAATCACAAAAATATTATTTATTAATCATATAAGGTTACATTACAAGTCTTATAAGGATTCAGGATATTACAACTATGGCTATGTATTAGGCCTGGCAAAATATGTTATGGGTTGGTTTTAGTTTTCAAAATATGATTATGGTTCCATTTAAAAACTAAAATCATATTAATTACATTAATTAAGTAATAATATGATATAAAAATTATTAATGTAAATAATAAAATGCTAAAAAACTATACTAATAAAATTTTAAATTGAAATTATTAATACCCTTCCATATTTAAATAATTAACTCATTTTATTATTATTATAATAAAATAATATGTAGCTTCATGTTCCATAATATATACACAGATTAGGCCATATATATATATATATATATATATTGCCTTTCGTTACAAAATAATAAACATGAGGCTCGTGCACTCTTTGTTATTGTTGTCACTGCAATTCCATACATGATCACCTAATAATTTAATTTCCATGTGCGGTTCCAATTAATTTTAAATTAAGTCAAAGATACAACTAATCCGAATACATTACTAGTAATGGTTTTACCTTAATGGGATGAGTTCAATTAAAATGCTTTTAAATATTATTTATTTATTTACTAGGTATTACATATTTTTTTATAGAGTATTATATAGTGAGATGATCTGATGTTGAAGCATACATTAACAGTAAATTGCCCATAGAAATAAGGTGATAGCATGATTCACTTCAACCATGTGAAGCTGTGTGTTTGGGAGTGGTTTACTGGAACACAACATTTAACACTATTGACATCAATCAAATCCTTTTTGATTTGGATCAGAATGGAATATGGGTTGAAAAATGGTTAACCGGTTCAGAACTATATTTGTTTTAAAAAATATGGGTCCAAACTTTAACCAACTTGAATAAATAAAAATGGTTAACCAACCCATTTGGTTCCAATTAATATGTTTTGACTCAACAATTAACTAACTATATTGCCAGGTCTACTATGTATTGCCAATGGTTCTATTAACTATTCTTTACTGATAACTTGAGTGGTTTGACATCACATGGTGAGATCAAGTAGAACTGTGGGATCCTCAACTAAATTATTAGTAGTTTATCGGTGTAGGAATAACAAAGTTTTATTCTTTTTGTATATTTGATTACTATGTTTTTGGTGTTTCAAGTGTATATTCTGTTTATTAATTTTGATAATGGATATTCTGTTGAGGAGGTAGTTTTTGAAACACTAGGAAAGGTTTCACTATGTTAAGTTTCAAAATATTGTGTACATGGAAACTGTGCAAATCATTGTCAGAACTAGAAAATTAATTTTACCAGTTCTTTGTCAGATTACCATTTTATATTTAAAAGATTAGTAACTTGATTATAATTCAAAGACAACGATCATGGTCTGTTGATCAAATGAAGCATTCCTTAAAATTATATTGGGGAAGGCAACAACAATTAGAGCACAAAAGAATTCCTCGCAATTCGCAAAGAAACTCTGTTGGTGTGGTCATATAACTATGTAACCTAACCATAGTTTTTACTTCTAATTCTTTGGAAGAATAAATAATAATAGAAAGCAAATTATTTCCCACCAAAGTGCATTTCAGTTGATGTAGAGCTGAGTTTCAATCGCTCCCCTTCTTGTAACTAACATTATTCAGTTTGTCATATACTTTTGGACGTGTCATTTCAGTTGTTTCTTGCTTGCATTCCTTTCAGCTATTGTTGACTAAAAAGTTCTTTTGTATGCTTTAAAACGTTTCGACTCAGTGCGTTGCCAATATAAATTAGATCGGATTCCTTCCAGAGATTATATATGTTTCTTTACTGTTTTTCCTCCTACTTTATAACATGTCTTCCTTATAGTGATGTATCTAGTTTTGAAAGAAACTTATTGTGGTGTGAGTTTGCGGTTCTTTTGGGAGTTGATGAGTAACACCTTTTTAATGGTACTGTTAGTGAGACCGGTAATGGACAAAAAAAAAAAGGTGTAGTAATGGTGCTTATTGCTGATCTGGTTTCTAATTATATGGTTATACCGTTTCAAACAATAGCTGCTCTTTAATCTGAAACACAAAACCTATGCACATGAGGCTATCTGAGTACAGTTCTAAACTGGTAGTATGGAGGTAAAAAATACAAGTCTTGCTTTCTTGGCTTTTGCTAACCTCAGTACCTCACTGATGGATATGCTTTATACATTGATGTTTGATAATGGGGCTGAAGTTTCTGCGATAACTGATCATAACTTTAACAGCATAATGTAATTGAAATGTATCACTCATTCACTTGCAATTAGTAAAAATCTTTTTGCTAGTTCTATGTGGGCACAGGGCTTCAGCTGCTATAGTTTCAGTAAATGCTTCATTCTCTCTTTAATTGTAGATTTATTGTATGCTGGTGATTATCTATAACTATTGCTACAGGAACTTGGTGGAATCAGTACAGCAATGGAACGACAGAAAACTGTTCTGCAAGAGCTAATGGTTGTTGTGAAAGATATGCTACGCAACACAGAGGTTGCTGTTCGTTCTTTCATGATGTTACGTCCAAGGTTTCTTCACACCCATGGAGGTGCTGCTCCAAATGCCACATCATCATCTCAGGCTTCAGGAGCGACATTGGCTCCTACTGCAAGTGTTCAAGCAGCAATGACAGCCATGGTGCCAGTTTATGATTTCTATAGTGGGCTCCCAAGGAAACCATCTCCCTTTTTGCAGCAAACAATCGCAACATTTGAGAAGTATATTGATCAGTCTCGTCGGTGGATCGAAGAGTTAGAGCAGTTGCTCCGCTTAGATTCTGACAGGAACTCTTTCAACTCCAGCTCTTCAACAGTGCAGTCACTTCCCAAAGTAATGTCAAATGTGCACGACTTTTTTGTTCATGTGGCAGCAAAGGTAAAGGAAACCGAACTTCTGTCAGACATAAGTTATGACTTATGAATTTAGTTAACAGAGTTCTACATTGATGCTTGTGGTGTTATTCAATATAGTTTGTATGTTTTTTTTTCTCCTCTATCCTTTGTAATTAAAGGAATTTTGGCTGGTCTAGAATAACCTTCTTTCATTTTACCTATATATGATTATTTAAAGGGAATACAAGGGGCTGGTCTGTTTCATGGTACCCACTCACTTATCTTTTCTGGAATTGTTACCATATCTACCTTATGTAATTTCCAGAAATTTTCTGATTGACACCTGCAATTACATCTATACCATCATCATTTTTAAACATAAAGCAACTATACTCATAAATTATGCTACACTTGGTGTTTTTGTACTATGTTGCTACTTCTTTTGTGCATTTTATTTTCAATTTTTATAGGAGTATGCTGTTTCTGACTTTTTGTACGTTTTACATAAATATTGCTTTGTAGGTCGAGAACATACATCAGTATGTAGAGTCAATGAAAACTGCATATCTTGCTGACCAGCGGTTTCGAGGGGATGGAAACGATCCATTTCTTGAGGCTGATAGAAGAGAAACAGCCAAACAAGAAGCTGCTGCTCGTAGGGTACATCCAACTTTGCATTTGCCTGCAAATTCAGTACTGTCAACACAAGTCAGTGCGCAGTTTTCCAGCTCTGCAGCAGCTGGGACATCTGCTACCCCTCAAACATCTGCAGCCGTTTCATCTGCAACATCTGAGAGTGGGTTATCACTTTTTAATACTCCATCTGCCTCCATGCCATCATCGTCTCTGTTCTCAACTCCTGTCACATCTGCTCCAGTGTCCTCCTTATTTGTATCATCTGGTCCCTCCCCTCAAGCTTCACTTTTCAGCTCCTTCTCTACTTCAGCTCCCTCCTTTACTAATACAGCTCCATTATTTGGTTCAACCCCTTCTGCTGGAGTGCCTTCTTTTTCAACACCATTTGCTACAGGTATCTTTTTATCTGTAATTCTAATTAGCATAATTTACTGCTTCTATTCAAATTATTGTTAGCACTGTTTATTTTTCGTCTCTGAATAATAAGTTGAATAAAATTTCACCGAGGGCAACTTTGGGTACATGTGACATGAAAATTAAACAAGCACCTAAATAAAAGTACACATTTTAAAATGACTTAGAAACTCTAAAATATAATCAATGTAGTTTTATCATGAATTTTTAATGTAAAAGTTATGTTCTCAAAGTACAAGCTTAGGCAAATGGCTTGGAAGCTCATATGAATTGTCTGTACATACCTGATGTTCCAGTTAAGACTGTTAGTTGACAGATTTTGAGTTTCTGTACTGCCCCTTTAAAGAAGACACGAGCATGTCTGCATTCTGGGGTTGATATCACTTGCATCAAGAAATTTATGGTAATGCCAATATCAGTTGACACCAGATGACAAAATATTTGCTATAGCATCAAAATGAGTGATCAGAGTCTGAATAGTTGAAATTTACCAAGTGGTGATCAGAGTGTTTTAAGGGGGTCACAGTTATCTATAGCATCTGTTTATAAGTTCATACAAGCATATAAGAAAGTATACATACTTGATTCCACCAATTCTAACTGTATGGTGCATGTAGACCTGACAATATAGTTGGTTAACTGTTGGGTCAAACCATATTAACTGGAACCAAATGGATTGGTTAACCATTTTTATTTATTCAGGTTGGTTAAAGTTTGGACCCATATTTTTTAAAACAAATATAGTTCTGAACCAATTAACCATTTTTTAACCCATATTCCATTCCGATCCAAATCGAAAAGTTGCCTAACAATTAAATATAGCAGGGTCAACTAAGATACTCCAGCTTATTAAATAAGCTACTTAAATTATACTGATTAAATAAGTTAGGCAAAACTAAGGATTTAACCACTATAGTTGGTAGGTTTTACTTATTTCACAACTGAACTTTTAATTTTTTGAATTACCCCATTAAACTAATTAAAATTTTACAATTGGATTAGTCTTTTAACTGAAGCGTTAAATTGAACGTGAGTTTAATCCTACGTGGCTTTTTAACAAAAAAGGAAAAATGATTCGGCTTTTGAACCAGGCAAAAAAGCTCAACTTCTCTTTCATTATAAACTCACGCATTTGGTTTTTGCAAACAAGGGTTCTAGTTGAACACACCCAACTTGGATCAATTCGCCCAAAATTAGCAAGGGGAAATTAGGATTACTGTTATATTTCATCTCTTCAAAGCATTCGAACACCCAGAGGAACGTTAATGGCATCTTGTCTTAGTCGATCGTCATCGATTGCTGCAAAAAGGGTTCTTCATTCGTTCAATACTGCAAACTAGGGTGATTCGGCCAAAATCAAAGGGGAAAATTAGGACATAGGTCAGATCTAAACGATGTTTCTCTCTCTCGTTTTTTTGCTCTGCCTTCTCTCTAGGTTTTTTGTTTGTCTAGTTTTCTCTCCTTAATCTGTTGTCTTGCCTCCATCTTTCCTTCCTCTTTCTTCCTCTAGTTCTTCTCCTCTTCTTCAGCCTTTCCCTTCCCATGGTAGATTACTCTCACCTTTCGTACGGTAATTCTGTCAGTAGCCAACCCCGTGATGGGTTTTCTGATTTTGGGGTTTCTGCTCCTTCTTCCCCTTTGATTACTATTCCGTTGGAAGATATGGCAGATTCAAAAGCTCTTGGTTAATTTTCCAATCCCAGTTGATTCAGAGGACTCGATTTCTGATAATGATGGTCTCCCCACTTTGCCCACTTTGGGTCCTCTGGCTAGTCAATCAAGTCCATGATATCTTTCGTGCTGTTCAGCACCTAATTCAGTAAGACTGAATTGATGTTGTAGCTGAGAGGAAGAAAAACCAAAATCTTTTATTTCTGCTAATGGTCTCTCAGTTAAGGATTTGAATGAGTTTGTCCTCTCTGGAAAAATCTCTAAGGTAGCGAATGCCCACAACTTGTTTGATTCTAATCTTCAGAGAATAGTTGGTCAGCTGAGCTGTGTTCAAAAGCTGAGTCATTTTTTCTTTTGTGTTAAAAAGCCACGTAGGAAAAATTTGACGTTCAATTTAACAGAATTGAGCTTCAGTTAACAGACTGATCCAATTGTAAAATTTTAATTAGTTTAATGGGGTAATTCAAAAAATTAAAAGTTCAGTTGTGAAATAAGTAAAACCTGTCAACTATAGTGACTAAATCCTTAGTTTTGCCAAATAAGTTATAAATTAAGCTGATTAAATAAGCTATAAATTAAGCTTATTAAATATGCTACTTAAACTAAGCTGATTAAATAAGCTATAAATTAACTTAAATTAAGTTGATTAAATAAATTATAAATTAAGTTGTTTAAATAAGCTACGCCAACGAAGATACTACAGCTTATTAAATAAGCTACTTAGATTAATCTGATTAAATAGCCTAAATTCTGGTTGCAATAAATAGTTTTTTCTAATAATAATCATTCTTCACGAGTCCTAAAGCTTAAAATTTTATAGATAGTTACTTACTTCAAAATGACTTTGAAAGATTGTACAATGACTAGGCATACTTCTTGTCAAATAGAGAATATTAATAATATTTAACACAATAAAATACATGTACATTATGTTGATGTGCATCCTACTTGCACTGTGATAATACTTGTAGTCATGTGAACTCACCAATTTATTTTAGCAATATTTAAAAGTTTATAATTAATTGTTCATTATTTTTTAATATATAAACAAATTTAAATTATAATTTAAAATATATTATTATTGGTAAGGGTATATAATAGTCTAATCGATATTTTTTTTTATCAAATTCTTTAATTAATTTTAGAAAAAACAAACATAACTTGAAATTATTTTAAGTTATCTCATGAATAATCTCATAAGAAACAAACATGACTGGAAGCCACTTTTGCACATTTCAATGTAGATGTCTATGAAAGAAAGGAGTTAGCTTAGCCATTTGGAATTGACTTTGGGAAAATATATGTTTTGTAATGTTAAATTTTAATGTCTGTCTAATTAATTAAATTTTAATATGGTCTATAGAATTATATGGTTCAGTTTTTTACTTATCTTGTATGTTCTATAAATTAATATGTTCTTATTTTGGGTGACTAATGTTGTTCTGTATGTGTTAGTTTATGTAAATTCTAGTATTCTAGTTACAAAAGAATTATACTAGTAGTTACAAAAGAATTATAAATATGTTTTAATATTTAAACGACATTCATAGAATTATATTATGGTGTATTTTGGATTCCAACCTTTCTATTAGCATGTTAATAATAATTTTGAAAAATTATTTAAATATGAAAGAGTATTAATAATTTCAAGTTAAAATTTTATTAGTATAGTTTTTTAGCATTTTATTATTTATATTAATAATTTTTATATCATATCATTACTTAATTAATTTAATTGTGACGGTCACAATTTCATTTTTCAAAAGTTCTGTTTAAAAGTCAAAACATCTTAAAATGGTTAATATGGTTTTGAACCATAACCATATAGTTCCAACCCACACAACTCATATTAAAAATGGTTAATATGATTTTAGTTCTTAAATGGAACCATAACCATATTTTTGAAAACCAAAACCAACCCATAACCATATTTTGCCAGGCCTAGGTGAATGTGATGTTTAGCAGTAATGAGACTTCAGGAAGACCTTAGTAGAAAGAAAAAAAGAGATGTTTGTACAATAATACTTGCTATTTTTTTTATGTTGATGGACTGTCACAGTAGTTGATGAATGTCAATGTTTTAAAAATTCTCGTCTAGGTCCCCGCTTAGACAGAATCAGACCTCTATCTTGAAGCTCTATGTACTTCAATGAATTTGTTAAGCCTTAATGATTAGTTTTTTGATACTGTTTCATGTATTTTTTTTTTAAAAAGTATATATATTATATGCTTTGTATAGTATAACAAGCATATACAATAGAAAAATAAATAAATGAGATAACATAAGAAAACGCCTAATCCGCCTAGAAAAACGCCTAACCACCGCCTAGGCGCTAGGAACCCCCTCCGCCGCCTAGGTCCGCCTAACGATTTTTAGAAAACTGATGAATGTGATCATCTGCTGTTTGCTATACAGGATATGTATGTTGCTAAGCAATAATCTTTAGTTAATACAATGGATGGCCATAGTTTGGCAACTGTTACAATTTACACATCTTATAATAGAGAAAAACTTAAGTTTATAATTATCTTAATCCGATCTGATTGATAGTCAACAAGCCTGTATCTGCAAGGTGTCATTTATTGTCATAGGAATCTTAAGATCTTAATAATCTCTAATACTTTGTTCCATATTATTTGATCATTGTTGACTTTTTAAATTAAACTAAGATATTTTTAAACTTAAAATTGATAGATTCTTTTAATTTTAAGCAATACAATGATTCATTGTAAACTATTTAAAAAGTATTACTCATTGTACGTTTTATATTTTTATTGTTTCATAATTTTTAATGAGTCATCTCAATTTTGAGTTTGAAAATGTCTCAAATTGACTTTCACTAGCAAATAATGATCATATAATTTGGAACGGAAGGAGTACATTTTATAATGTTTATACGAGTAATTTTTAGGTTGCACTTCCTCCTATTCATCTGCCATTTCCTTGTTCTGATATTTCATTCGTTGTCTGATTGGATTTTCCTGTTTCAATAGGATCTGCGACAGGATCAGGAGCAAGCTTTGGGACTGCATCTGTGAGTAAATTTTATCCCTGTTCCTAACTTTGGTCTGTGTATGCACTCATCTGTGAATGTGCCTGTGTAATTATGCTTTTCTTTAGGTTGATGTTTGAGACCGTTCAATCAATCATGGTACCTCGGGCCATAACTAGTAAGGCTGTTGCCAAAAAGATTCATACAAAAGAAATTCTTCATGGCTGGCATCGTTGACCCCTTCCCTAGTTTCACTCAATCACCGGTCATCTTTTATGTAGCATATGTTTAGCAACTGAAACTGGCTTCTCCAACCAGGTTGGAAAAGACGTTTTGAGTTGAGATATTTTGCACCTGAAACTGCAGAATGCAACATAAAATGCATTTAAGATAAAGACATTAAAAGTTGGCATCTTGAAGATGTCAGGTTGTTTTAAGACATTAGAAGTTTCTGGTAATCATCGTATATTTCAGTTCCTATCAAAAAGAAAGTACATCTGAAATTCCAGTTCATGAAAGTAAGGATTGGGTAGATGATATAAGGGAAGAAGTTTGGATGAGGGTCAGTTGAGGGAGGTGGCAGTGACTGTCGTGGACCTCATGATGGTCTCTAGCAGCTAAGGTAGTTGAGGATGGCTTGAAAGACAAATGGGTTGTGGTGTTGGTAATGCCGAATTGAATGATTACAGGTGTTTACAAATTGTATACAGTTGGTGGTTGTACTGTTTGGAATAACTAGTACTGGTTAGAAAAAGAAGGGGAGAGGGGGGAAATAGTACGTGTTATTGGTGATGCCGAATTGAATGATTACAGGTGTTAACAATTGTTTACAGTTGGTGATTGTACCGTTTGGAATAAATAACTAGTACTTGCTAGAAAAAGAAGTGGGGAGGGGGGTAATAGTATTTGCGGCAGTAAGTAGTATTTTTAGTTTGGTGGTATTTTTTTATGGTGCTCATGAATGTTTTCAAAACTTTTTCTATGCCTAAAAATGGATCATTTCTTGGCTGTCACCAGTATAATATGTTTGTTTGGATCGATGTTCACTCAGCATTGAAAGGAAGTGCTAAATAATTTCTTTGTTACTTGTTGCTTGTCAACATACACGATAAAGATCAGGAATTTGTCAAAAATAAGCAATAATTTCTTAAAGTGCTTGCTAATGAAGTACGCTTATTTGAATCGTGTTTTCACAAGTCCTATAATGTTGCAGAAAACTAGAGCTAAAAGTCGCGCTGGCCGACGCTAGCGGATATGTCTGCAGTTCATGCAAATGGAGGCTGTCTCACATGCTTATTGATTATTTGCATCTGCATAAACTTGTATTTTTACCAACAGCTCTGCCTCTTCACAAGGTCTGCTAAATGTGCTGTTTAGTCTGGTGTACTCGATCTTACATAACCTGATTGAGTTCTGAATTGTAGTTGTTGATCAAATTCATATTTCTAGTGCGGCTGGATCTCATTCTTAGTTTCTGTATTTCCTTCACTTCTGTTGTTCCAGAGAGATGATCAGATCCCAAATAGTGGAACAATATATACAATACAACTTTGCTAGATTTTTCATTATAAATTAATCTTGGTAGGAAATTTTTACAATTGTTGCTTATCCTAGTTAAATCAGAAATACAACTTGAAATTGAATTGGATTTTGTCTTGGTTATATTGGCCCAACCGCCCAAGGGGTTATTGTACTTCTTCTACCTGATTGAATTTCGGATTAACTTTTTTATTTTTTTGCTAAATATTTCAGATTAACTTTATAGACTTGTTATCCTTGTATGCATTTATTCTTTCTACACAGAATATTTTTCGTTCAATCTTTATAGTTGTACACAAACCTCCTTTTAGCATGTTACATACCAAGTTTTTAATGTTACTCCTTCCGTCCCATAATATACGACGTTTTAGATGATTTTATTTTTTTAAATTATTTGTATTTTTATAAAATTTAGGAAAATTAATTACAATCTTTTCAAAATTACCTCTTATGGAAAAATATTGCAGATGAGAGAGTATATGGGAATTTAAAGATATTATAGATAATTGATATTATATTTAATGCTATACAATCATTTTTTTAATTATTGTGCACAACTTTAAAAAGTGAGACGGAAGGATAAATACCAAGTTTGCAACCACCAAAAAATTTATTGTGGCACCATAACCGTAATTGCTTAAACTTTAATAACGTTGTGGGTGAATTGACAGTTTGAAACTAGGAATGAATCATCTCCATGGCAAGTTAATTGGGGTTGTAAAATTTATACCTGCTGGACTGCTGGTGGTATAAACTTCATCCCTGTGTTTTGACAACAAAAAACTTAAATTGGAAAGTCCTGGGCGGGATATAGATTGTGAGTGGATAAGGTGAATCTTTTGCCAAATTTACCATTAAAATTTCGGTTGCCCTTGCAGCTTATTTCACACCCAAAGGTGCTCGCTCCAGTGTCTGCATCAAATTTTGGATGTCAAATCTCATCTGTTTCTGAAATCATCAAATTACCTTTCAGCCTAAGCATTTCAGCTTGCATTTCGTCAAAATTTGGGTGCGATTTGTCTCCAGAAGAGAATACATGTATATTTTTCATGACCTCTATCCAGCTTAGGCCAGGATCTTTCTCCAACATCAATCCTCTCATCTTTTTCCTCATTTCTGCTACACCATCCCATCTTCCGGCAGCGGCATAAAGATTCGTAAGCAGTACAGTTGTTGCCCTGTCTCCTGCGTCTATGCTTAAAATTTGCTCGGCAGCATGTAACCCTATTCTCAAGTTCCTATTACTGACACATGAACTAAGCAAAGTTCTCCACATCTCCAGATAATCATCACAAAAAGGAGATTCAGTAATCATTTCCTCTGCTTCTACTAATAACCCTGCTCTGCTTAACAAGCTTGTCATACAAGAATAATGCTTAGGCCCGGGTGTTATGCCGGTTGCCTTCATTTGAGTCCATAAATACTTTCCCTTGTCAACCAGACCACAATGACTACAAGCGGCAAGGAGAGAGAGAAATGTTACTCGATCTGGAGTTGGACCATGTTTGCGAATCTCATCAAAAACTTCAAATGCCTCGTTTACTTTCCCATGGTGACCGTATCCCCCAAGAATTGAGTTCCAGCAAATCAAATCAGGTCTACTAACTTGGGATAGTATTAGTTCAGCAGCTTGAAGGTGACCAATTTTGGCATACATATCTATCAGACTCCCGGATACACTCATTTCAACATCATATCCTGTTTTTACAGCCTGGGAATGAATCATCTCCCCTTGCATCAGAATTGAAAGATCAGCACATGCACTTATAGCACTGCTCAGGGCAAAGCTATCAATCTTGTGACCTTCCTGCAACATTCCATGGAAACATCTAATAGCACTTTCCCCATCAGCTATTCTCGAGTAACCAGTGATCATGTCAGTCCATAGGACAACATCCTTTTCTAATAAAGAACGAAAAATCTTTTGAGCAGAATCACTTTCTCCATTCTTGAAGTACATAGAAATCAGTGTGCTTGCTACATAAACACTACTATGAAAACCGGTTTTAGTAACTTGGGCATGGAGCGGTTTTCCGTACCGGAGAGCAGCAAATGATCCCGTTGCATTAATAACTGTTGCAAAAGTATATTCATCTGGTTTAGCAAAAGATGTTCGCCAAAATCGGACGAAAATATCCATGATCTTCTCTCCATCTCCATCACCCGAGGACCCTGCTATCATTGAATTCCATGAAACTAAATCTGGATTCTCAATTCTACTAAAAACCGTTAAAGCAGTTTGCTTGTCACCACAACTGCAGTACATATCCAGCAATGCATTATGTAAAGGCAAATCAGCTGGTATGCCCGTTGCGATCACTTGGGCATGAGTGAGTTGCCCAGTATCATAATCTCCCAATCTGCTGCAAGCATTCAATACCATTGAATACGTAAATTGGCAAGGAGTAGCTCCACTCCTAACCATGTTGCCAAAATAGTGCAGGCCTTCTGCAATCTTTTCATTTTTCATAAACCCATATATAATGGAATTCCAAGCCACAACATCTTTATCAGTTATAAAGCAGAAAACTTTCTCTGCGCACTTCAAATCCCTGCAATTTGAATATAATCCAAGCAGAGACGTTTGAACACATATATCATCCAAGAAACCAGACTTTAAACCAATTGAATGCAACGAGGAGCCTAACGAATGTTGTTCAAGATACGACGCTGCTTGTAACAAGCTGGTGAAGGTCAAGCCATTGGGTGTGAGACGGTCAGTGATTTGCAGTTCCGAAAACAGGTCGATGGCCAAATGGGCATTGTGAGGAGAACGAGAATAGGCTGCAATGAGTGCATTGTAAGAAACAAGGGTTCGTTGAGGCATTTTGTCGAACAGGAGTTGAGAGTCTCCGAGAGAAGCGCATCTTGCGTACATGGAGATGATATTGTTGTTTGTATATGGCGATTGAAGGTTTATGGGTATGGAGGTTAGGATGAGGGCGTGGAGTTGACGAGCTGTTTTCAGTGAAGCTATAGAGGTGCATTTTTTAATGAGAAGGTTAGCTAATGAACAGGCTTCTTGCAATGGTGGCATAAAAATTAAGAGACCGTTTGCTGTTATTCGTATAGTTAAACCTTACCCGCAAAAATCAATGGTGCTATTACTATAGTGTCATTAGAATTGTTGAAATATAAGCGACTCCTTGTGGCTTTTTTTCTGATCGACCTTTGTCTTTTAAAACATCATTATACTCCATAAACCTAATATATAAATTAGTAGTATATCCAAATATCCGACCCACGCTATTTTGTTATTATTCTTTCGATTTAGTTGGCACATTTTACCCCCACCAACTTTTAATTTTTTAAATTATTTTTATTGAATTAATTATTATTTTTAAATTTAGTCATTCTGTAAACTTTAACTCACGGCTGTTAAATCTTTATTCTACGTGGACATAAAAACAGAAGAAGAAAATGACATGAATTGCTTTCTTTTTAGTAAAATGCTCCCTGACAAGACACATGGAATGGATGGATCACATGGGCGTGGGCCTTACTATTTTGATGGTGGGAGAAGCATGAACAGTACACTAGTAGTATTTTTCTCCATCCTGCAACCAAAGATTTTTGAGCTTTCTGCGTGAGAAACTTATTCAAGCATGCGCTAATGTATGTACTAGTATTTGCTAATTTCAAGATTTTTTATTTTTATTTATTTTTTTGAATTGGTAAATACTTGCACATATTAATTACAATGTTTTTAAAATTTTAAAATATAGGTTGATCTATATTTGAACTATAATTATATAGTTTTAACCCACATAACTCATATTAAAAATAGTTAATATGATTTTAGTTCTAAAATGAAACTATAACCATGTTTTATAAATCAAAACCAACTCATAATCATATTTTACCGGGTGTACATTTGACGAGGGGTCATTGTCCGACAAAATATGAGACAATTTTTAAAATAATATTAATATCACATAAAAGTATCACATGTAATATGTGAGCTGCATGTAATATTTTTATGTGATAGTAGCATTATTGCAATTTTTAACAGTGAGATTCATAATACTGCTATAAACAACTACAACTCTAGCCTTCAAGGTAAAGAGTTGGCTTAATTCAGAAACAGAGGAAACTAACATGGATATCTTAACCATGCTATTCTCTCTATTGTTTGCGTTTGCCATTTTCAAGGCTCTCATTTGGCTAGCCAGATCTGCTGGAACCAAAGCCAAGAAACTTCCACCGGGACCGGTCCCCTTACCGGTCATCGGGAACTTACACAAACTCGGCGACCACCCCCACAAGTCCCTGTCCACCCTCGCCAAAATATACGGCCCAATCATGCATCAAAAATTGGGCCGCATAACTACAATAGTCATATCTTCATCAGACACAGCCAAACAAGTCCTCCAAAAGCAAGACCTGGCTTTCTCTATCCGATCCGTGCCGGGCGTTATTCACGCCCACAACCACTTTGAATACTCCGTTGTTTGGTTACCAGTTTCCAGCCGGTGGAGAAGTCTCAGAAAAATGATAAATTCCAATATTTTTTCAGTTAACAAACTCCATGCGAATCAACATTTACGGATTAAGAAAGTGCATGAATTGATTGGATACTGTCGCCGGTGTAGCCAAACCGGTGAGACCGTGGATATGGGCCAAGCTGTGTTTAGGACTTCTCTCAATCTTTTATCCAACACTATTTTCTCAAAGGATTTGACGGACCCTTATGAGGATACGGCAAAAGAGTTTAAGGACTTGGTGTGGAATATTATGGTTGAGGCGGGTAAGCCTAATCTGGTTGATTTCTTTCCAGCACTTAGGAAAATAGACCCACAAGGAATAAGGAGACGAATGACCCTTCATTCTGGGAAGCTACTGGAGATGTTTAGTGATTTGATTAGCGAACGACTAGAGTTGAGGAAGTTGGGAAAGTCTGGGGAATGGTGACGTGATTGATGAACTTCTCAATATCAGTGAAGAGAATTCCGATGGAATTGATAGAACACATATTGAACATATGTTCTTAGTAAGTATCTATGATTCTTGATTCAGATTACATTAAGTTGTTCAAAACTTGAATTATGTAAGTTTTAAGAATTTGTTGCATTTTTAATGGTAATAATGAAAGCTGCATTTTGAGTTTTGTATTGATCAGCAAATGAAACTCTTCGCTGCAACAAATTCATATAAACTTACATGTAGTATAAGTTTATAGGAATTTCTTTCATTTTCAACAGGGACAATGTTGTTTATGACAATTTCATATAATTCAAATTGTGTTTTGTTAGAATATAGGATCACACACACAAACGATAGAGAATTAAGAATAACACAAGAGATTTACGTGGTTCTCCAATTTGGATACTTCACAGGCGGCTTGTTGTTTATTGAAGGGTTTTACAATAGATTACTATTTATACCTACTAATCCTATTCCAACCCTACTTCACATTATGTCTCAATTACCCATAATGTCCCTCTAATATTGTACCGTACCTACGGCCCGAGCTACGCTCCGCTATGCTCAGCACTAGCCTTTTTCAATGACTTCTATATTATGAGTCACAAGTTTCCAATATGTTTTGATATAAAAAATAGGCCTAATTATAGTATTGTGAAATTGAATACCTGCAGGACCTATTTCTTGCGGGAACGGACACAACTTCAAGCACAGTGGAATGGGCGATGGCGGAACTACTTAAAAATCCAGAGGCAACGGTGAAGGCGAAAGCTGAGCTCAACCAAGTGATTGGAAAAGGGAAGATTGTAGAAGAGGCAGACGTGTCTCGGCTACCATACTTGCGAGCTATAGTGAAAGAAACTTTAAGAATACATCCACCAGCTCCATTCTTAATTCCTCGCAAAGTAGAAGAGGAAACTGAAGTCTGCGGCTATACTATTCCAAAGGGATCACAAATTTTGGTTAATGCATGGGCAATCGGCCGTGATCCGGTTCTTTGGGACAACCCATTGTCATTTCAACCCAAGAGTTTCCTAGCCTCGGAAATTGATGTCAAAGGCCGAGATTTTGAGCTAATTCCATTTGGTGCGGGTCGAAGAATATGTCCCGGGTTGCCATTGGCAATGAGGATGGTGCCGGTGATGTTGGGATCGCTCTTAAATTCGTTTGATTGGAAAATTGAAGGTGGGATTGCACCAAAGGAGTTGGACATGGAGGAAAAGTTTGGGAACACTTCACAAAAGTTTCATCCCCTTCGTGCAGTACCAACTCCAGTTATGATTTAAGATTAATGAATAATGATGTGTTAATTACTTATATATGTGTTAAGCTGTTGATGATTTCAATATATATATATATATATATATATATATATATATATATATATATATATATATATATATATATATAGGTAAAAATGAAGATACACAAATTGATAGTATAGTTATACGCCTCTACGATCGTAGAGTGATTTCATTTCTACGATGGTAAATAATTCACGAGATAGTAGGTGAATTGAATTCACTCTACTATCGTAAAAGTAATCACGATAGTAGAGTGAATTCACAAATCGTGGAGTGACTACTCTACGATCGTAGACCGTGTAACTTTAAAAGTTACACGACTGTGCACCTCAATATTCCCCATATATATATACACACATAGAGTTTTCTACGCGGCCATGCGGGTGGTTTGCATGCTGACCACCTTTAGCCTTTAGCGACAGATAAAATCGTTGCTAAACTCTCGTCATCATACTGATGCGAAGCAATCACGATAGCCCAAAACCGTCGCTCGCTATATATGGCGGTTTGGACCCTATCTTTAAGCGGGTTTAGCGATAATTTTGTCCGTCGTTAAAGGTGATCCACACGCGACCACCCGCATAAGAAGCATATATATATATATATATATATATATATATATATATATATATATATATATATATATATATATATATATAATCATACGAAGATAGACAATGCGAAATGGTGTATGCGTCAAGTGTATTTGATTGGTTATTTAACCAACCGATACTCTTGTTTTGTTTGTTGGAAGAAAGTTGCATCCTTTGGTTAATTAACATGACCTTTTGAAACCCGACACAACTTTTGTTTGATAAGAGAAAGTTGCATTCGTTGCAACCTTTGGACAAATAGACATGATGTTTTGATTGTTGATATTTATGTTTATTGTAAGAGAATTATTGTAATATCATATATATATATATATATATATATATATATATATATATATATATATATATATATATGGAGAATGATCCATAACATCTATTTGTTATGGATCAAAAATGAACAAATACCATCTTTACCTTCTATTACATTTATGAACGGCTAAGATTAAAAATTCAATCTCGACATCCGCTAGTTATACTAGCGGACTGGAATAATATTTACCAATTTCGATTATGCCCCCATCTTCTAGCGGATGTGTATCATCACTGAAAAGCCCCCATCTTCTAGCGGATGTATATCAATAGTGAAAAGAAACTGGTGAGAAGGAAAAGAAATTGGGCGATGTATATCATCAGTGAGAAGCCCCCATCTTCTAGTGGATGTATATAACATCAGTGAAAAGAAACTGCTGAGAAGGAAAAGAAATTGGGCGAGTTGCGATGCGATTTTTCCCTGTGAATTAGGGTTGTGAAAGCAAAAAGGAATTGGGAATTGGGGAATTATGGCTGCTATGAATGAGAAAAAGAAATTGATGAAAAGGAATTGATCGGGGTTTCCAATTTTGGGATGCTGATTGATCCTATAAACAACAAATTTTCGATTTATAATCCTCGATCGAGTAGGAACTGTGACCTATAGACTCGTTTTACCGCCAAGTATGACGCGTGTTCATAACATTTTTCACGTATCGATGTTACGTAAATATGTGGACGACCCGAACCACATTATTGAGTTAGAACCAGACGAGATAGCCGAAGACTTAACGTATGAAGAGGTACCTGTAAAGATTTTGGATAGGAATGCTAACAGAAACCAACTCTATTTTTATCTCTCTCTCTGTTTTTCTCTCTCTCTCCCTCTGTGCACACTCCTTCCTTCTTTTTGGATTCGCACATCTCCACCCATAATTAAGTTCTTCCCTTCCCTTTTAAAACCCACCCAACACTTTCACTTCCCTTTTCAAGTCATTGGATTTTCAACCTTCAAATCTTCTCTCTCTTCTTTTAAGCCTACCTAGCTTTGCTTTGTTAAAAGCCCTTCTACTCCTTATATCATCGGTGCTACCGTGGCACCATTTGTTCAGGTTCTAGTTTGGATCTATTCACCTATTGCGAATCCAATAAGCAAAGTAACAATTGTCGTACTGCTTTTTTGCTTCCTTCACTCGTGCGTCAACTTGGCTTTGTGGGGGTATAATTGTTCAGAAATAATTTTTATCCCGTCCACTAGAATAACTAGCGGACGCCAGATTGCATTTTTTAATCTTGACCCTTAATTATTACTATGAATGGTTTAGATGCTATTTGTTATTTTTTAATCCATAACAAATAGATGCTATGGATCATTCGTGGTGTATGCCGCAAGTGTATTTGATTGGTTATTTATTCAACCGACACTTGCTTGTTGGAAGAAAGTTGTATCTTTTGGTTAATTAACATAACCTTTTGGAACCCGACACAACTCTTGTTTGATAAGAGAGAGTTACATCCGTTGCAGCCTTTGGTCAAATAGACATGATGTTTAGGAACCTCTCTTTGCTGTTTCTGTGTGTTCCTTAAGCAAAGGACGTTACACAAAATTAATGAGTCCCTCTAAAACTATAAATACCCATGCAAAACAACAAAGGCATATCATTACAATTTACTCCATAATTTATATTCTCTCTTCATTCCCTAACATAAATCATACAATTTCCTTGTAGAAATTTCAAAGGAAAATTTCGAAATTGCTATTCGCAGTTTTCAAACTTTGTTGCATCTTGGAAGTGATTTGCCAAGAACCCTATAGCAAACTCATTTTGAGTGGGGGCAAATAACACTTTAAGGAAACGATTCAAATCGTACCTCAAAGTTGTGTTCAATTTTGTTCTCTAATATAAGCTATCAATAAGATTGAATTAAGAACTTAGCTCTGATTGGTTTGAGCTTAAAAGTTGATATTTTATTGGTCATCATATATGTTTGAAGATATTGATGTATTTGCTAATATATTATATTACGTTTGGATTGAAATAATAAAATGGAGAAAGAGATAAAATAAAAATAATGTATTTGATGATCATTTTGAAGAATAGACTATTCTAATGGAATGAATTTCATTCCATCCCTTTGTTTTTTGATTCTGTGTGGAGAAGGTGTAATAAAATTCATTCCAATGGAATGGTTATATGTGATAGTTTTGCCATTATATGACAACACTTACTATCATCAACAACCAAACATACTTTTAAAATATCTTATAATCATTCCATTCATTCCATTCGGTCTTTCATTCTAATTCTTCATTATCATTCATTCATTCTATTCATTCATTCCAATCCTTTGATCCAAACACAACATTAAGTATAACCAAGTTGTCGTTCTTTAAAGTTTGCTACGCATTTGGCAGTTTAATTATTTATGTTTGCAAACAACAGTATATCTCCCTGGTCAATTTGGTTCGATATACAAGAAACACGAATTAGAGCATATAGACATATACAGAGGGAAGGAGGGCTTAAATTGAAAATAGTTGGGCTGCATCAAGCCACAAAAGTACCAGGAGTTGACACAATTTAATTCATAAACTCTTGTTCAATTGGGACACTTGCAAATTAAAAAGAAGAAGAAAAGGCCTGGGTTAATTAGTCATAGCTAGCTAGTGTTCAAGAATTGATTTACTAAATTAATTTTATCCGCCCAGAACAATTTGTACAATTAGAAAATAAATGAGTGTGAGTATAAGAAACATTTTAATCAATATATAATGGCAAGGCAATGCAGATGTTAATTGATGATGAAAATGAGAAGGATCAGAGTATATCAAACAGTATGGCCTAATTAAATTTTAAATTATTAATGAATCTTTTCAATTCTTAAGTTAATATATTTCAAATAAAATTTTAAAAGTTAATAACGATCAAAGAGAGGAAGTACTAATTAAATTTAGTCAACAAATGTCAAGAGAAGTTGTATCATTATTTATAAACGGGACAATTACAATTATGCATTATGATAATGTATACATCTTTAAGTAAATAATTCTAACACTAAAATTTAATCACTTTTTTATTAATGTTGTCATCAGCATCAGCTTGAGAATAGATTTCTTGAGTTGCCAGACTTACCTGAATCAATACAGACAGCACTTTAATATTATTGTACGTACAAGCGATGCATGCGAATCAATAAGTAATCTCACGACAAATTTACTCGGGGCTGCATGTCCGCCACGTGTTGGGAAGAATTAGTACGTTAGTCAGCGACATAATTAAGCAGTGGCTGGTGAGAGAATGAACACGTAGCTAGCTAGATACATAAACTTAAGTCATTATATATATATCTATCTATCTATATATATATATACACACACACAGGCCAACGTTTATCTATATTAAAAAGTATTAAAAAGCCATTATATATTGACAAAAATACAAAAGTAATCCCTCTACTTTGTACTGTTTTTGCAAAACTCACTCTCTAACTTTTATTTTTACAAAATTCTCTCTTCACGATGTATTAATGTACAAAACTCACCCTTTATGTATGTTTTTTTATTAAAAATTCTTACAAAGTCAAATTATTTCATCTAATTCATCACTTAAAAATTTTAACTTTAAAATAATCTTTTTATGTCACTCAAACGACTTCTAATTAACAAAAAAATAATAATCTCAATATCATTAAATTTAGAATCCTAAATTGCTTAATACTTATATCTCATCATACTCTACATTTGTTATATGCCGATTGATTACTATTTTGTTTTAATAAATGTCTCTCACACAAGATCCATATTAAAACATCAATCTTATTCTCAATTTTTAACGAGTGTTGTCATCATTAAATATTTTGTTCAACGTAACACTACTAGAAAATGAATTAAGTAAACATATGTCGATTAATTTTCCTCATTACCGACACTACAAGAAAATGTATCAAATGCAATGAACTCAAAATAAAATAGTAATCGATTGACATATAGCAGACACAAAGTGATCAAATGTATGAATTAAGCAATCTAATCATGTTACAAATATATTTGTTTGTATTGTGATAAATTTCTTTTGCTAAATAAAAGTTGTTTGATCAATGAAATAAAACGACTATTCTAAAGGTAGGATATATTCTTAAGTGATGAATTTGAGTGAAATAATCTCAGTATATGAGGGTTTTTAACAAAAAAAAGTACATAAATGGTTAGTTTTGTAATATTCATACGTCCTGGAGGAATTTTTTTGTAAAAGTAAAAATTTAAAGATGAATTTTACAAAAGAAATACAAATAGGAGGAGAACGTTTGCATTTCAGCTGTATGGTTTTACCGCTAGAGATAAAGTCTCATTTTTATATACTAGTGCTATGCAACTAATGTTTCTAATTTGAGTTTCAGCTCCTACTAAATTCTTATCCATTAAAAGAAGATTTGAGAAATTAATGATAATTTCTAATTTTAGAACAGATGAAGTATACATATAAATAATATATTTTATTCAAACCGAATAAATGATAACTAGCTAATAAGAATTGTTAAGTTTCGTCTAAAATTACTCCAATATTAATTAATGGCTTGTATATTACAACTCAATGCATTATAAATTGAAGTTAAAACTTTATATACAATATATATACATGAGCGAAATTAAGATTATAATATTTAATAAAATAATATATATATATTGATAAATATTTTATGAAATTGAATCAATATAAGAGTATAATATATGTAATAAAATAAAATAATTAAAATATAATAATTTTTAATTTCTATATATCTCATATATATATGTGCATAGCTATTATAATTCGAACAAAATTACCCTTCATGATCTTAACGCGCTCTCGTAGCCAGCGAGATAGGCAAAAGATAAAATATCTATTATCCCTTTTACGTGTAAATTAGTTCTTGGACCTGTCTTAAAATGTACCTTTTTTTTTTTAATGTCTTCACATATCTTTGGACCTATCTTTATAACTTGCATATGCTAATAACAAACAGCAAACAACCTTTTGGACTTGTTTTTACAATCCATCGGTTCTCGATAAAAATGGAACCTCAACCTCTATATTAATAAAAATAAGTTATACAAGTAGACTTAATAATAGGTCTGACAAAATATAGTTATGAGTTAGTTTTGGTTTTTAAAATATGATTATGATTTCATTTAAAAATTAAAATTATATTAATCATTTTTAATATAGATAATGTGGGTTGGAACCATATGGTTATGGTTAAAAACCATATTAACTATATTAACCATTTTAATATTGTTATGGGTTTCATGAAGACCTGATTTGACACTAATATTATGTGATTATATATATACCCCTTAATCCCACCCTACCCCACCCCACCCCACCCCACTCCACTCCACTCCAACCCCAACCCCAACCCCAACCCCAACCCCAACCCCAACCCCACTACCACTAAAAAAATAATATTATGTGATTATGTATATACCCTTACCCCCACCCCACCCCACCCCACCCCACCCCACCCCAAAATAATAATATTATGTGATTATGTATATACCTCTTACCCCCCACTCCCACTCCCACCCCCACCTACACCTACCTACCCACCCCACCCAACCCAACCCAAACCCCTTACCCCCACTACCAAAAAAATAATATTATATGATTATGTATATACCCCTTACCCCCACCCCATCCCGCCCCCATCCCACCCCCCCACCCTACCACCCACCCCAACCCAACCAAACCAAAAAATAATAATATTATGATAATGTATATACCCTTACCCCACCCCCCCACTCTCACCCCCACCCTCACCCCCTTCACCCACCTATCCACCCACCCTAACCCACCCCCACCCAGATCCCCCACCCCACCCCACCCCACCCCCCCCCGCCCGCCCCCGCCCCGCCCCACCCCCCCACCCCCACCCCACCCCACCACTTCCCCACCACCTACCCACACACCCCACCCCACCCTTACTCTGCATCCCCCACCCCACCCTACTCTACCCTACCATACCCCACCCTACCCACTCACCCCCCCACCCCACCTACTCACCCCACCCCACCCCACCTAACCTAACCTAACCTACTCACTCCCACCTAAATTATCTATATTAATTTAGGCTAATAGCCATCGATAAATTAACTATTTTCATCCATAATTTTATTTTATTTAATATAAATAAATGATGAACATTTGAGATATTAAAATTATTATTAAGTATCATCATTTAAATTTATCATTAATTTCAGAGGAAGTACACACATAAACAAATACTCTTATTTACAACATATTTTATTTGAATAGAATAAATAATAATTAATTGATGGTATATTACAAGTCATCAATACATTATAAATTTGAGTAAAAATTTTGATGATGCACAAAATGGACTTTGCACAAACACCAATCAAATAATTATAAAAATGGTAATTAAAGTAGAAAAATGAGACACGAATTAAAGTGGTTCGGTGACCTAGTCCACTGTTAAATGGCTATGGTTGCCTGACACTTTATATTATGTGTGTTGGAGAGAATACAAAGAGCATAAGCTATTAGATACAAGAGTCGGGTTGCCTCCCAGGTGATGGTAAAGACGCTTCTATTTATAGCGAACCATGGCAGCTTTTGGGGACGAACACGTAATGCTTACTTTAGTGGAGCTCCCAACTTCTCCCACGCGTGCAAGGTGATGTCGTCGTTCTCCGTGAGGTCCGGAGGCGAGGCTTGACCATTTCATTATGTGGGCGTGCTCATTTAACCCGCATTGTGATGGATCATCTTTGTTGGGCTCATGAGACTTCTTGAGTTTGGGGCTATCATACGGACCTATGAGATGGGCTAGAGAAGGGCGAGGCCTATGAGATGGATTTGTGCCTTGGATTAGACCCATCATTTGCCCCCCAATGCCCTGCATCTAACAGAACTTAGAGGAGGGCATTCGGCTTAAATTTGAATTCCCAAAAAACTGGAAAAAACTTCAGGAGGCCAAAACTTGCTTGTTGATACGGTCGTTTTGATATATTACGGGCCCCAATCGGAGTTACGGATCAAAAGTTATGACTTAAATAGTAAAAGCACCTTTAAATTCAAATTTTTAGAAATTCCTTTTAACTTTTGACCTTCCTCTTTTCAGATAAACTTCTCTGGCTTGTAGCGCTCCTTCACTCTCTTATTCTTGAAGAACCTAGGTCGTGAATTTGGGGGTTTTGAGTCCTGTTCTTCATCTTACTTGTTCCATAGCGATTAGGAAGATTCAATTCCAGAAATCTCTTAGTGAGGACTTTTCAGAGATTAATGTCGAACAAAGGAAGAGATAGCCATGGGAGTGGACTGACTGATGAAGTGAGCTCCCAAGAGGCTGCCATGGTGGATAACGCAGTACCTTGTGTTTGCTAGAAGTCTCTTGAGATCCGTTTGGGCTTCACAGAAATAGGCGAGGGCGATCTGAAGCGAGGCTTGGCGGTCGCCATGCGGCGAGCCAACCTGGTCCATCTTAAATGAGCAAGAGCTTGTTAGTGGTTCTTCTTCTTTGGATCCTCCAGTGGGGAGGCGAGGCTTCAGCAGCAGGCCGGCTGGAGAGGTCTTGGGCGGGCAGGAGTCGGATTTGGACATGGGCGAACATGGGTTAGTACCTTTGGGTAAGCATATGGCTTTGGGCGCTACTCTAGGTGATGGATTGTCCCATTTGCTCGAGCAGAGGCGAGTTGAACAAATTTTGGGGGAGCAGAGCCGAACTGAGCAAGTTTTGGGCGAGCAGGGGGTTTCAGATGTCTCTCTAAACACTGGGCAGAGCGTTGCAGAAGCACCCCATTCTTTAAGACCCCGGAAGATGAAACATAAGAGCAAATTGATTCCCGATGATGACAGGTCTAAATTAAGTACCCTTTTTAGCTCACTCAATTTTGATGATGAGATTTCTGAAGCTTATTTCTACTTATCATATTCCACCCACGGTGTGTCGTGTCGTCGGGCGGTAGAGAAGGGTGAATGTCTTTGCGATGATTCCTCTGGTGACATTGTCATCTACGAGAGAGATTTCAAGGTCGGACTTAGGTTCCCCATGTCCCATCCCATTTGTCAAATTTTCGCACTATTTTTCTCTCACTCAGGTAGGCGATTAAAGCACCCAATGGTTGGAGAGTCTTGTTGGGTTTTCTCATATTATGGAAGAAGGTGCATCACGAAGATGTTTTTTCCCAAAGAGTTCCATGGGGCTTATAACTTGAGTGAGACTCACTGCACCAAATAGAAATTTGGTATTATTTTACTTCAAAGAGTGGTATGGTGTTCCTTTGGTTACGCTCCAATTGCCACTGCCTAGAAATCTCGCTTCTTCTTTGTTGGTAGAGAATGGGTTTGAGAGTGATAGGCCTTGGTTTCAGATCGTTGGGGAGTGTCAAAAAGAAACCGGTGCGTTTTGAGCTTACTACATATTTTATATGTATATATATATATGTATATATATTCATCATCTCTTTGCAGGTATATCGGTGCTCTCCAAAGAACAAGAGTCAAAGCTGCAGGTTGTGAAGGCTCACCCTGACAGAGATTTGAGCGTTTTACGCCCAAGTATATGGCGAAGAGATTTGGAGGTTCTTCGCCAAAATCAGGGGGTTCTTTGTTAAAGAGAAAGGGTATGTTGACTTACCTCATAACTTATCTTTTATGAGATGATGGTCACTTAGATAACGCTTTATCTCATTTGCTGCAGTGGACAGGACGATGATTGGATCAATCCTCTCTGGGGGCGCCAGTAGGGGCGTTCACCCTCCCAAGGTGGCGAGGACGGGTGATGTGCACATTGAGGCGAGCGTTCATTAAGTGACATCTTTAGTTGTGCCTTCCCAGTTGGTGACTTCAAGCGCTACTCTAGAGACTTCCCCGCCTATACCTTCTGCCCCCGCCCGTCCACGCCTCCTGCAGGAACTCATGTAAGGGCACCGATGTAGTCCGGTTCTATGCTGGGGGATCCTCAAGTCATCAGAGAACGGCTTGGGAGATTTATGGTTCCATCTGATATTCAGCAGATTAGTGCTTTGGGCACTGAAGGGGTAATCAACACATTTCTGAAGGGCTTGGCTCAGGTATTAATCCCTTTATTTATTTATTTTTTATGCGCTTGGTCATTTTCTGTCTCTTGTCTTCTCCAGATTTCGACAGCATCTGTATGCTTGTTCTCGAGAGCTTATTTTTACGGCAAATTGAAGCTTAATCATGAGGCTGTGCAGAAGGAGCTTCTTGCTGCTCAGGAGAGAATTGTCGAGCTCGAAGCTGCTGATAGGGCTTCTCGGGTTGAGATTATGGCGACCCGTGGGAAGGCCGCGTTTAGTGAAGCAGCTTACTCGAAGGCTGAAACAGATCTTTTGGCTATTCGCGAAAGGATAATTAAGCTTGAGGCTGAGCTTTTGACAACCCGTGAGAGGGATGCGCTCAGGGAGGTGGAGCTTGTTGAGGCCCATGAGAAGGCGACTAAGCTTTGAGGTGAGCTTCTGTGGTCCATGAAAGGACCAGCGCGCTCGGAAAATTTCGCTTCTTTCGAGGCGGAGTAGAATTAAAGGCGATTTCAAGAGAGGGCTTTGCAGGCTGAAGCGGACCTGGAGTATGCTATTGCAGGTGTTTTTATTGATGGCTATGAGGAGTTTCGGGGTAAGATCTCTACTTCTTTCCCCGATATTGATTTCTCAGGCTGTGTGCCAACTTAGACGCCTGACGATGGAGGTTTTGAAGATGCTAAGGATGATGAGGACGACCATGATAGTAGTTAGAGTGCTAGGGACTTTTGATTTTTTTTTAAGAAAGGCAGTGTGCATCCTTACTTTTGTACTGATACTCCTTTGAAATTGAATGAAAAATGCAATCTTTTGGAGTAAAATATAGGAAATTTCATTGCTGACCCAAAAAAGGTATTTTAAACATTGGATAATAATCTTAAAAAAGACAAACAAAATTAAGTCCCTAATTATACTACCATTACTTCTTCAAGGTGTCACTGGTAATACCTTTTCAAGTGCTCAGCATTCCATGGTTGAGGTAAGACCTTCCCTTCAGAATTTTGGATCTTGTAAGTGCCTGGTCTCACCGCTTCTGTTACAAGGTATGGTCCTTCCCAATTTGGTCCTAGTTTTCCTTCGCGCAAATTCTTCGTGGCGAGGATCACCTTCTTAAGGACCCAGTCT
Organism: Panax ginseng; assembly: GCA_020205605.1. Lineage (NCBI taxonomy): Eukaryota > Viridiplantae > Streptophyta > Magnoliopsida > Apiales > Araliaceae > Panax > Panax ginseng. The sequence goes on from CM035132.1 coordinate 21,018,057, forward strand.
CTTGGTTGGAAGGAACGAGGCTTCACCCTTGAGTTGTAATACTTTGCCATGCGACGCTTATACTCTGCGTTGCGGACCACGACCATATCCCTTGCCTCCTCTACTAAGTCGAGGTTGATGCGAAGTCCTTCCTTATTGGAGGTAGGGTCGTGGTGTTGGGCCCTTAGAGAGTTCACCCCGATCTCTACAGGGATGACCGCCTCGGTTCCAAAGGCTAGGGAAAAAGGGGTTTCCCCAGTTGGAATTCTTGGCGTGGTTCGGTAGGCCCACAGTACGCCTGGGAGTTCATCGACCCAAAGCCCCTTCGCTCTTTCAAGCATTGTCTTTAAACTGCATAGCACTGTTCCCACTATGACTTCTGCTTGTCCATTGCTGCTTGGTGAAATTTGGGCTGAAGTCTTGTTATTTTATTTGAATGTCGGAGCAGAAGGAGTTAGCAGCTTGTTGTCGAATTGTTTGGCATTGTCACTGACAATGGCGTGGGGTATGCCGAAGCTTCATACTAGATTCTTCCAAATAAAATCTTTAACCTTTGCATCTGTGATTTTTGCTAAGGGTTCGGCTTCAGCCCACTTGGTGAAATAATCAACTGCTACCACCACAAACTTGCATTGTCTTTTGCTTAGAGGCAACAGGCCTAGGATGTCGATGCCCCACTTGGAGAAAGACCATGGACTTGAAATGATCGTTAGCTCTTCTAGTGGTTGTGCAGGTGCGATTGAAGTTACCGACACTTGTCATACTTCCTGGAGAACTCCTGGGCGTCCTTTACCATAGAAGGCTAGAAGTAACCTTGCCTGAGCACCTTGTGGGCAAGGCATCGTCCTCCAGAGGGGTTCCCACATATTCCTTCGTGAATCTCTCGCAGGGCATAGTGAGCTTCTTGGTGAAAAGGCAGGAGTGAAGGGCGAGAATAACCTCTTTTGTATAAAGTGTCCTATAGGATGGTGAACTTAGAAGCTCTCATCCTTAGCTTCCTAGCTTCTGAAGGATCTTTCTGCAATACTCCTTCCCAAAGATATGCTATTATTGGGGTCATCCAGTTTGGTTCGGCCGATACACAGTTGATATTTGAGGTTCCCAAGTCTATCGTGCTTGGTTCAAACTGGTGACCAATATATGCTGGTCCTCCTGGTGGGGTTTCCAAGGACGAGGCAAGCCTTGCAAGTTCATCGGCGGCCATGTTGTCTTGTCTAGGAATGTGGCAAATTTAGAAATGTTTGAACTTCGGCATCATGCTCTTTACCATGCCAAGATATTCTTGTATTTTGGCTCCTTTTGCTTCGAATTCGTCATTCACTTGGTTAACTATCAACTAAGAGTCGCTGTACGTAATAAGGTCTTAAGTCTCCATCTCAATTGCCAATCTTAATCCGGAGAGGAGGGCTTCATATTTTGCCTCATTGTTCGAGGCAATAAAGTGGAGCTTCACTGCATACTTGAGAGCGGTATCATCTGGGTTGATCAAGATCAAACCTACTCCGCCTCCATCGCTGGTCGAGGAACCGTCTACATAGAGTTTCCAGGATGGAAGAGAGTAGGGCTCAGAGATTAAAGAGGGAGACTTAGTGCTATGATTGGGAACTGGGGCTCCAGTCTGGGTCTTTTGGAGCGTCTGGTGATCCGAAAGAGCTGTCTGGGCATCTGAGGGGGGAGTCTGGTCGCTCAGCATGATGGTCCGGTCGCCTGGTAGGGCCCGTGTGCTCGATCCGGGCGCCTAATCTTTGTTATGTTGTTGAGCGCTTCCATCAACCATCTCTGAACTGGGTGAGGTGGGAATTTCGTTGTTCTCCGTCTCTGCTGGTGTCAGCTCAGCAACGAAATCCGTCAGTGCTTGTGCTTTGATGGCTGACTTTGGTTGGTACTGTATGTCAAATTCATCAAGCTCCACTGCCCACTTAAGTAGCCTCCCAGATACGTCGAACTTTCCAGGACTCTTTTCAGAGGTTGATCTGTGATGACAACAATGCTGTAACTTTAGAAGTAATGTAAATGCAAATCTCATTTGTTGTGATTAAAGTGGCGCCGCTTTTTCTAGTCTCGAGTGCGACTTACGCTCCTCGGTATACTCGCTTACATAGTAGATTGGCTTTTTGCGCTCGTCATTGCTTTCTTGTGAGTCTTGAGCTTCTTGTCGATGGGGAGGCAGAAAGGTATAGATATAACACCTCGCCTGGTATGGCATGCGAAAGAAGAGGAGGTGCAACCAAGTAGGCTTTGAGTTTTTGGAATGCCTCCTCTGCCTCATGTCCCCACTCAAAAGTTTTTGAAGAATTTTAAAAAAGGCGGATAACTTATCTGCGAGACTTGGAGAGCGAACACTGTTGAGTCTTTGCAATTCTTCCATTGAGGCGCTGGAGCTTTTTTGTTGAAGTGGGTGATTTCATATCGAGGATGACTTTGATCTTGTCGGGGTTTACTTCAATTCCCCTCTAGTTGACCATGAAGCCCAGGAACTTTCCCGATCCTACGCCGAAGGCACACTTTTCAGGGTTCAGCTTCATTCGGTAGGATCTAAGAACATTGAAGGTCTCTTGGAGGTGTTAATGTGATCCGCTGCACGGAGGCTCTTTACCAACATGTCATCAACGTAGACTTCCATTGTTCGTCCAATTTGAGATGGAACATTTTGTTCACGATCATTGGTAAGTTGCTCTCTGAGTTCCTTAACTTAGAAGGCATGACCTATGTGAAAGAGGTCCCTTTAGGAGTGATGAATGATGTCTTCTCTTGGTCCGGGGGGTACATGCTAATCTGGTTATACTCGGAATACGCATCCAGGAAGATGAACAACTTATGCCCTGCAGTTGCATCGATGAGAAGGTCGATCCGTGGCAGCGGATAGCTGTCTTTTGGGCACGCCTTATTGAGCTCTGTGAAGTCAACACAAAGGCGCCACTTCCCATTAGTTTTAGTGACCATTACCACGTTCGAGAGCCATTCTGGATATGCTACTTCTCTAACTGCTCCATTATCTATTAACTTTTTCACTTCCTCGTCCATGGCTTGGGCTCTTTTAGTGGAGGCACCCCTTAGCTTTTGACGAACTGGCTTGTAACGAGGGTCGACATTGAGACGGTGTGTAGCTACTTCTGGGTCAATGCCCTCCAAGTCTGCATGTGACCATGCAAAGACATCCATGTTGTTTTTTAGGAAGTCTATTAGTTGATGAACTAGATCTTTATTGAGGGAGGAACCAACGTACACCCTTCTGTCTGGGTGTTCCTTGTCCAAGACTACAGGGGTGAGCTCCTCGACGGGCTCTCCTCTTTCTATGGTGGAGTCATCCCTTGGGTCAAGGACCTCGACCTGTAATGCTTCTTCCGGCTTCCTGGTCTTCATGGAGGAGACATAGCACTCCCTTGCTGCTACCTGGTCTCCTCTGACTTCTCCGACTCCATTTGGGGTTGGAAAACGAAGGACAAGATGATAAGTGGAGGGAACGACCCTCAATGTATTAAGAACTGGTCGCCCCAGTATGATGTTATAGGCTGATGGGCAGTCTATAACTAGGAAATTTACCATCATTGTAGATCTTCTTGGTGCCGCTCCGGCTGTGATTGGCAGGGTAATGGACCCCAGGGGATATACCTTCTCCCCAGAGAACCCCATGAGGGGGGACCTAATAGGATGCAATCTCTCCCTGCCCAGATTGAGTTTGTCATAAGCTTCTACGAACAAGATATCGACAGAGCTGCCACTGTCTACTAATATTCTGCGTACTTAAAAATTGGCCACGGTCATGGTGAGCACCAGAGGGTCGTCGTGCGGGTGCTGAATCCCCTTCAAATCCTTATCTGAGAATGATATGACTTCACTAACATCTTGCCTGGGAATCTTGGATGGGCGCCCCTCTTCGGGGTGCCTTGCTTTTTTGGCATGAGCCTTTATGGCAGATAACGACTCTCCCCCTCCTGCGAATCCTCCCGAGATGGTGTGGATCTCCCCAACTGGATTTTGATCTTCCTGATTGCGAGTTGGTGATGGTGCCTGTCTTCTACCAGCAACATACTGGCGTAGTTGACCACGTTGAATGAGATCTTCAATTTGTTTCTTGAGTTCGTAGCAATCGTCAGTGTCATAACCGTGGTCACGATGAAAACGACAGTACTTATTCGGGTTCCTACGGTTTGGAGGAGACTTCATCCTCGCCGGCCAATTTATGGTGGGGTCATCCTGGATTTGTAAGAGAATGTTCTCGATGGTGGCATTGAGGGGAGTGAATGGCCGTTGATCTTTTAGAGGAGCAGGACCGAGTCTGTCTTTGGCGGATACTCTCTCTGCTCGCTTGATTTTTTGTCGTCTCTCCTTCTTGTCGCCCATTTTCTCTTTTTTCTCTTCTCCCGCCTCTGGAGGATTCACCTCGTCTGGCCCTTGTGACGTCCTCAGCATTCATGTATTTCTAGGCCTTTGCTAATAGCTCAGTCATGTTCTTTGGTGGACGTTTCATCACTGAGAAAAGAAAACTCGGCGAGCGGAGACCTCCCAAAAAGGCGCTCATAGTCACACTCTCGTAATAAGTCCTCATTACATTTATTGTCACACTATTTAATGTATAGTGAGGACTACTAATACTATCATCCGGACTAGTCACTCCGTTCCTCGATTAGTCTTGCCACGCTTCTCATTTTCTCGAAGAGAACGGTGAAAAAGAAAGGGTGAGCTCAACTAGCCCAAGAAGAAATATTATGACTATGATAATGCTGGAAAAAAATTATCATTAGTCTTCAACAAGTTGTTAAACCGATAAAATACAATAGACATCAAGTTTAATCTGCAGTGAACATGCAATCCATTAAAAGAGTCAAGTAGAGAATAAAATCTACTATCTTTTATGATTTAAAAGGTTTTTCATCACTTTTATCGCTGAGACTCAGCTTAATAAATAATCCACCTCATCCCTGCACTACGGCCAAGGATATTCATTAGTATCACAACCACAAATTATCCATGCACTACGTGCTAAGGATATTCGTGTATTCATCAATGGTCATGATCATGCCAACAACTGTCCATCAATGCACTACGGGCCAATGAGGACTTTTACCACATCATTTATAACATTACGGTCATGATTATACCGAATAATCCTTGGTCATAATCATACCAAGTCCATCTATGCACTACAGGCCACAGATGACTTTCAAAAAAATATAAACATGAGGATGATGACAATGATATAAGAATTCAATAAAATAAGTTTAAGAATTAATTTATTCAAGAACTAATAACGTCCAAATTGTCAACATGATACTTCTTTGTAGAGTAAAATTCAAGAATGCTCAGAAGAATATTTTCATGAAAAGATATTGGATGAAGCCTTTAAATATCAAGGATATTCCACTAATTTCATGGAGTATAAGTCAAAACTTTAACCAACTAAGTATAATAAAGAATGGAATAACAAAAGAAATCACCACGCATGCGGTACTTCGATGCATAAAGGTTGTTCTAACAGAATAATAAATAATGGAATCGTGTCAGCGAAATTGCACCGGATGAGGATGTTCCAATGAGAATAATAAAAGCGGAACCAGTCCCAAGATAAAGCGCATGCACAAGATATTATTCCAGAATAATAATAAAGCGGAAACCAGTCCCACAGAAAGCGCATGAACCACGATGTTCCAAAATGAATAATAACGAATGGAATAACAATAGAAATCACCAAGTATAGGGTAGATCGGCGTATACAAAGTTATTCCAATGTAATAATAAAGAATGGAATAATGAAATTCTCTTCATGAATATGAAAAAATAATACCCCTTACCGTAAAAGAAGAGTATTCATTTGGTAGGCGAGGATATTCTTTAAGAAAACTTGCACTACGCCAAAGCTTCTTAAAACTCTAATGAAATACGCCAAGATTATGAAGAGAATTTTTCAATTTACGGTGTGATTTCTATTCTAACCAAGCATCCTATTTATAGGAGAATTGAATGGGTATTGTTAAGAAAGCAGACAATGCGAGTTATTTTTAAAGAAAATCACGGATGCTCGACTGATGCATTATTTCATTCACATATGATTACCAACGTTGCAGACAACTAAAATTTTAAAGCAATTAAGTAAAAACAAAAACTTAAATATAATATATATATATTTATATATAACCACATCTTATAAACCTAAATATATATATATATAATAATAATAATAATAATAATAATAATAATAATAATAATAATAATAATAATAATAATAATAATAATAATTCCCTCCCAAATACGCAAACTTCCCCCCACCCCATTTTCATTTCATCCATTTCTTCCACACGTGGTCCCCACATGTGGGCCCCACCTTTATTATAAAGAATAACATTCTACCGATTATTTTGAAAAATGGGTAAATAGGGGTCCAAAATAATACTTCATAAAAATCCCCTCAATATTTTTAACAACATTTATCATCATTATTATAATTCACAATATTAATCGACCAAGTCATTCCTAGGAAAGAGGGGGTTTTCCAATAAGGATTTCTCCCTATTGGCGCGCAATTAGGTGACCAAACCTCTCCTTAGCAGAACTTCTAGACATCTTTAATATTGCAAATAATAATATTAATAACTCTATCATCTCAATAATTGATTTAATAATATATAAAATATCGACAATAATTGAATAAAACTGAATGACTTCTCACGTAAGCATCAATAATCAATACAGTGTGCTACTATGCAACCACGCAGTATTCTCGTACTTTTTTAACACCGGGTGTTTCAACGATTAACGTGTAAAACTTCCGCCGTTATTTTCATAAAAAATATTTTGTCGCTTTTTCAATCCGACAATAATTCCGTTATGGGGTCCACTAATGATTGTGCCGCTGCATTTAATATTCCCCACCAATTGGATATTATAAACAACTTGCGATTTTTTGTAAAATTTCTAAATATTTACAACTATAACATTATATCAAATTTATTCCATAATATTTAAAATGATAATTATAGAAAATTCATTTTTATTCATAAAAGTTGGGGTCTTCTGCACATACGCATTCACTGGCCAAGGATATTCGTGTATTCATCAATGGTCATGATCATGCCAACAATCATCCATCAATGCACTACGGGCCAATGAGGACTTTTACCACATCTTTTATAATATTACTACCATGATTATACCGAATAATCACTCGGTCATAATCATACCAAGTCCATCTACGCACTATGGATCACGAGATGACTTTCAACATAATATAAGCATGATGATGATGACAATGATATAAGAATTTAATTAAAAGAATTGAAAGGATAAATTTTTAAAGATTTATAATTTAATTTATTTAGAATTCAATAATGTCTAAATTGTCAACATGATACTGCTTTGTGGAGTAAAATTCAAGAATAATATTGTACCAAAAATAATTTGGACCGAAAACGAATCAATTTTTATCATGAATAGTACCCCGGGTGAATAGTACCCCGTGAATAGTATCCTGTGAATAGTATTTCATGAATAGTAACCCGCGAATAGTACTCCGGAATAAAAAAGTTAAAATTTATCAAGAATGCTCAGAATAATATTTCCATAAAAAGATACTGGATGAAACACAAATTTTAAGAATATTCTACTAATTTCATGGAGTATAGAAGCCAAAACTTTAACTAAATGAGTACAAAATTCAAAATCTGAAACAAAATAATATTACTTACATACTACAGAGTATGAAAAAAAAATATTATTTCAAGCGAATATTGAACAAAAATAACATCCCTTACCTTGAAAAGAAGATTATTCCAACTGGTATAGCGGGGATATTCTTGAAGAAAACTTTCACTATTTTCTATACTCAAAGCTTTCTAAAACTCGAAAGAAATACGCGCAATATTATAGAAGAAGAATTCTTTGATTCTGGTGTACGTGATTTTCAATTCTAACTAAGCATATATCCTATTTATAGGAGAATGAAAGGGATACTATTTAAAAAATAAATCATGGACGCAACAGAAACATTTCACGGATGACAGAAAAAAATCGTCTGATTTTCTAATCTTTACTATGCAAACACTATTCAGGCACTATACAAATACTATGCATAATAAAATATAATATATTCTATTTTTCATAAAAAACAAAACTTATTATATATATATATATATATATATATATATATATATATATATATATATATATATAATATAACAAAATAGTACATCTCCGTGAATCACCATTTCTCCCACCGACAATTGATTTTTCAACACATGTGGCCCCCACTTTTATTATATGAATAAATTTCTACCGATTATTTTGAATAATGGGTAAATAGGGCTCCAAATAATACGCCAATATTTACAAGAAATACTTCATAAAAATCATTTTAATATTTTTAACAACATTTATCATCATTATTATAATTCGCAATATTTAACAACCAGATCGTTCTCAGGAAAGAGGGGGCTTTCCAATAAGGAGTTCTCCTATTGGCGCGCCTTAATTAGGTGACCAAACCTCTCCTCGATGTAACTTCTAGACACATCGTCAATATTGTAAATAATAATATTAATAACTTTGTCGCCTCAATTATTGATTTAATAATATAAAATATTATGCAGATGATCTTGTGACAATAATTGAATCAATAATATGAGAGATATGATGCAAAGAATTATCGTAATAATAATTGAGTATAACTAAGTGACTTCTCACGTAAGCATCAATAATCAATATCGTGTGCTACTATGCAACCACGCCAGACATCAGATTTCTTTTAACACCTAGGTTATTTCAACGATTAACAGTAAAACTTTCATTTGTTATTTTCATAAAAGATATTTCATCATTTTCTCATTCGACAATAATTACGTTGTGGGGTCCACCAATGAATTTGCCGTCGTACGAATATTCCCTCTTAAAATGAATATTTCCCGACCAATCGAATATTATATAACAACTTGCTTACTTTGCAAAATTTATAAATATTACCCACAACTATAATATTATAACAAATTCAAACCTTAATATTCAAAAATGATATTTATAGAAAAATTCATCTGTATTCATAAAAGTTGGGGTCTTACATATATAATATTGGCGTGCTGAATATCGTCTTCAAGGATTTTGAGAGAATCCTTGAAAGACTTTCTCATAGATCCACCACTACCAACGTTGTACATCTTCGTCCTCTTTCCTCTTCCTTGTCCGAAAATTTGATCCTCAGAAGAACCAAACAAAATAAAAAACTGATAGAAAGTTGAATGATTCACGACAATCCTAAAATGTTCCATGATAGAAAGTGTGCCTCCATTACTTATACATGCACTTTTTTTTATGAAAGAATAGAAAACCATTAGAATCATTTCAACCATAAAATAGGACTAAATATTTATAAAATCTTTAGTTGCTCACATAACTTAGTGCCCTTAGACGTTGTATCCAATCTCATCACCTGATATTGTTGTTTTAAGAAAACTTGTTATGCTTCTTGCATTTGTACTTTGAACTAAAACACCATTAATAAAACTTATGGCTCCAATTAATTTAAATTTTCTATGAGATGCAACTTTAAAAAGTTTCTCCCAAAATTCTCAAGCAACTATACATAGTGTTATATACAATCCGTTATTCAAAATTGTAGAAGATGAAATCTAATGACTATCACCACTAAATCATGCTATTTATGTGAAGCCCAGAAGGATTTTTTTTTGTAATCCATACAACAGGAGTCAAATAAGAAAAGATAAAATCTAAATAAATTAGCCAAACAACTTTCTAGATGTACCAAGATGGAGGTTTACAGTTACTAAGGAAAGATTGAGAGACAGAGAGATTTCAATATTCAATTAGAGAAAGAGCATACCATTAATTCCAGTAGATCTTGGAATAAACAGTAAAAACTTGTAATCATAGTTGTAATCTTTGGTTAAGAGGTCTGCACAAAAGCAAGCAATTCTCTTAATAAACTGAGTCTAAAACTGGTAGTTGAAACAAATCAATAGTATTGTAAAATTGTTTAAAACCTAAGCTGGAACAAACCGCCAATAAGCTTGTTGGCTTGTAAGCTGATAGGTTATGGGTAAGAGGTTGAATATGGTGTATCAATGTGGTGTTATTGAAAGCAAGATACTTCAAATAAAATTTCTATTCGGATAATAATTATAGTTTTTAAATAATTTAAAAAAGGTTGGGAGGACCACATTGAAGAGTAAACACTTTCAAATTCTTTAGTGAGACATTTCAACAATGTAAGCTCATATTTTGGGACAAAACGTAAACAAGTAGTTTAACAACTGCATCAGCAGGGGAAAATGGTTAATTTCAGGGAGGAACACAATAATTAAGTTAATATAAAAGAACAAATATCCAATCAAAAATAATAACTACACATGGTATCTCTATAATAGAACAGAAAAATTATACAGTTATAAATCAATGCTTCAGAGAGGAAATTATTGTCTTATACTCACAAACCAAGAAACTCTCTTATACACGGAAAAGTATGAATTCAAATATTACCTTTCGCAGATCAACGGAAAGCACCGACCTTCTCTCGTTGACACTGCTACAAATCGGCCTTGTTTATCCCTTCGTCGGAGTCAACCTCATCCAAAAACATCAAGTAACTTGCATAAAAATCGGCTGCTAAGATTTATTGGAGTTTTATAACAATGATTAACCTTTGCATCCAAATTGAAAATAGTAAACTCCCATACTTACTGAAAGTCTCACCTTTCACAATCTCACTTGAAACCAAGATATCCTCCTTAACTAAGCTCAGACTCCCCAACTTTACACTCACATTAATTAACAACTTACGCAGTTTGACCAACACATAAGATCAACCACCTTTCCATAGAAAATTTTCAACTGAATTATATATTACTTACTCAGTTATCGGGAGAAAATAATGTTGCTTAATATATTGATTTATTTATTTACAGATATATTACAAATATAGGCTCATTTTAATCAGAGTACTTCTAACTGCTAAAAGATATGTTTGATGTTATTTGTTTTTTCTTAAACTTCTAAATCAAAGATATTAAAAATTGTAATATGAAGATATCAAATCCCAAGCTTAAAATTAAGCCATAATCTCCTAACAGCTATTGAGACATGCACTAATTAGGCATCAAAATAGAGCATTATAATACATAAATCATAATGTAAAGTGAGACATCATAAATCAATTTGAATTCATCTAAATTGGAATTAAAAACTTATAAATTGATTGCCCATGAAGATATTTAAGGTGATTCCTTCTGTTAATTGTGCAACTCTCGTTCGGTGATTCGTTTGATTAATCATGTAAATCTCATCTGGTGATTCCTCCTGTTAATCGTGCAAGTCGCATCTTTGATTTATAAATTCGTATGATTTTTTCTCTAAAACTATTGAAGAATGTAAAAAATTAGAGATGTTGAATGGTTTTCGAATGAATAGCTGGATAAATTGGGTGACTTGAATATGGACAGAGGAAAGGAGAGGAAGGGTTGGGGAAAACCCCTCACCTTCCATTTGCCTTCATTGAAAGACGTCTCCCAGAAAAGTGACAGGAATCGCTTTGGAGATGGATGAAAACTATGTTCTTCCGGTCCTTCTCTGTGACTAAGAGATCAAACCAACTGATTGATTACTGATGAAGATATGGGATTTATATAGTAGGAGGAGATATAAAGATGGGTAGTAGATGATTGGGCAATTAAGAATTCCTTAGTCGATTGACACTAAAAATAAAGGAAGAGATTATTGGGATTTATATAGGGATGGATTGTTTCTAAGGATGATTATGATTTTTGAGGAAGAGGAAGAGGAAGAGGAAGCGGAAGAGATTAGACTAACTCGTTAAATAACTCAGTGATATTGAAAGAAATTGGCTCAAATTGATTAAGAGTCGACTCTAAATTGGATTGCTTGAGATCGCTTTTGTTGCCTTTATATATAAGGTATTGATATATTGTACAATTTTAATTATCGACGATAAATTAATCAACCTCCAATCTCCTATATAATATACTTAGAAAAGATCCTACGATGTCGGAGAATTAAAATCCATGCCCCAAAGACGAAGATGTTATCTATTCGTACTATTTAACAAATTAAATACTTAAGAAAGCACAAAAAATAAAAAATTATAAATAAATAAAGTGTCCTAAAACTATGTAAATTACAAAAGAAAGAGAAATTTGACGTACTTCAATCCTCCAACAATCACCACAGTTTATATTTGATAAAAAATAAATAAAATAAAACCTAAACAGGATATGCTTGACATGAGTGAATGCATGGATGTGGCAATTAGTTTTCTAACTAACAATAAAAACTAAAAAAAATAAAACTAAACTAATATTTTTTTAATTTTTAGTTAAACGCAACAATAATCTTGTATTTTCGCACCGTTGATCCGCTTCGATAATCTTGAAAAATTAAAAAACTCATTTGAATAAATAAAAATTAAGGAATACAAAAAAAATAAATCTAGTCCACGTCAATGGCGACAAAAACTTGATGTGATAAAAATATGCAACTGTAAGTGCACAATGTCAAATTGAAGAACTAACAAATATTAATCGAACCCACAGGGACTGATTAATTTTAATGTATCCTTAATATCTATTTTAAGCGAATTAAAAATAAAAATTGAAAATCGATTAACTATAATTAAACTAACTAATAATAAGAAAGCAATCTACGAATTCGAATCTATTAAACAATAAACATAACAAGTAATTCAAACTCTTCTATTTTTATAACTTAACTATGGTATTGATCTTAATTCCCTTTAATTTAATAATTTTGCGATTAACTTGGGCAAATATAGACTATAAAAATTTAAGAATTAACTATAATCCATCAAATTAAACTTATTCGAGCAAACATAAATTATGAAAAACTCATATATTAACAATAATCTATCAAAACCTCTTAACTAATTTAAAGTCACATAAGAACTATAAAACGAAGGTATTTCAATAAAGAAATATGAAGGCAAAATTAATTAAACATAAAAGCATAAATAATAGAAGACATGAAAAATATTACCATGAATAGTTATTTAATTTCATCTTTATCCTAGATGAAAAAATTAACTAGACATGGAAAAATAAATAAATTAACTAAGATTAAGAAGAAGAAGAAGAATAAAAATAAAATAAGAAAACTCCATTTATTAACGATTCTCTAACAAGTGTACAATGAAGAAGTAATTTAATCTACTTCTATTCTTAACCTTGTGGGCAAGGAAATCCTACCGTGCTAGGGTTAGGGTTTCGTGTTGGCTGAGGAGTAGAGAAATCCACGAAGAATACGGAATTGATTGATTGATTGAAGAGGGGAGAACGACATGTGGGCGATTACTCCAACGACACGTGGCAGAACTCTTAGAATCCAAGAACCTTGTTAGGGTAACAAGGATTCAGAGAGCCTTCTTGAGTCTTTGGGTTGAGAGAGAATCTCCAAGTCTCTTAGTCTTCCAAAAGGTCCAAGTCCTGAGTCCGAAGAGAAGTCCCCTTCCAAATAGAATGAAAGGGGAATTTATAGAATTTTCTGAAAAGTAGTCATGTGCAAGGTACATGCTTTCAGTGAAATTCCAGAAATACCCTTTAGTCATTAGAATAATGTCCATATTACGCTGTCCTTCTAGCCACTAATCCAATCCCTCAATCAATTCCCAAAAATGAACCGCCTCCTTGAGTCTTCTGCCTCGGGACACGTGGAGGCTTCTCCCGGGTCTACCACATTTATTTCCGACTCTTCCGTCTTTTCATTTAATCATAATGCAAACCTTAATTTGTGCATTTAATTCAATTAGGTCAAGTGAACCCTAATTTGTACTTGGGCCCACATTTGCCCCCTGCGCGAGAGTCGCATCCTTGGAGTGACGATCGTGCAAAATACTTTGAGTCTTTGAGTCCTGTTTTAAATTTCTGAACAATTCGCAGAGTTTGATCTTGCAAGTCTCGAAAATAAAAATTTTTAAAAAAGGCAACCCCTAAGGGAACTCTCCCAGAGATATCTTGGACATCTTTCCAAACCTTGCACAATCTAGCTTCCTTAATAATAATAATAATAATAATAATAATAATAATAATATATATTTATATATTACAAAATAAAATCTTATTTTATTTTAGAAATAAAATACACATCATAAAATGTGCTAGTGTTTTTGAATGACAAAAGATTTTATCATTTTATCAAAAGATAGGGAGTAGAATATGGATAAAAAACATGTAATACGATGACAAAGAATAAAATAGTGACAAAAAAATTGTATTCATGACGACGCAATAATTTTCATACTCAAGTCAACTATAACTTTTATCATTGAGATAGAATAGTCCAAGTTCATTAAAACTGAATAATATAGTATATCTGTATGACCAATTCTGCATGGTCGTGAGTATATATGCATGACCAATTCTGCTAGAATATTTTATTTTGGGCACAAGATCAATTTTTTTTTTATTTTTAGTTGAAAATAATATTAAATATTTCTTTTATATATATATATATATAATATTTTTTAATTAAAGATTTGATTACATGTGAACGTATATAATATATTTTATATAATATATTTTTTAATGGAAGATTTGATTACCTGTGAACGCGGGTTTCATTTTCAAAATCAAATCACTATTTTAGCTTTTGCAAGAATTATGATTGGTCATTGTAAAATATTTCCATATAAATCAAACAAAAGTTTCGCAAGTCAAGATACTAAAGTGATTGAATCAAGGTTTCTTTTTGTTTGGCTATAATTTTAACTTTCTATAAGTACCATTTCGGATTAAGTGCATACTCCTTATCTTATTCACTCGTGCTCACCTCCCTTTAGCGACGGACTCGGCGACGGTTCGATCATACAACCGTCGTCTATACTTTTAGCGACGCTATATGTTGTTCGTCGATAAAAATATAGATGACGGTTGTATGACCGAAATCGTCGTCGAGTCCGTCGTTAAAGAGAGGTGAACACGAATAAGTAAGATAAAGGGTATGCACTTCATCATTGCTCCTGTAAGTACTTTCATAAGAAAGACTTTAGAATCATGGTATGATGCTTGGATCAGTCAAAATAAATCCCCTAAAATCAGCACGTACTAGCCATAAAAGTCATTAAACTAGACATAAAAGTAGCCATATGTATAGCCATATCAACACGTACTAGCCATAAATAAAAAACAAATCAACACGGACTCTTTTTTTTTTTTTTCGACACACGGGGCTTATGTAAGTTTGTACAATAAAAATCTAGAATTCTTTTGTAACAATATAGTATGACATCCTTCCTACATCAGCAAGGAGGAAAACAAAATAGAGATTGGTCAATGGTATTCTAATTGATGAAAAAACTTAAATTGTGAAGTAGCTGACGTGAGTATGCATGGATGTATGCGTGAATGAAATTTAATTGCTTGATTAGAGCCATAAATTAAGAGATTAGATTTTACCTTCTACGGCCATGAATATGGCTGTTCTCAAGATCTTGAAGAAAAAATTAAATCAACGAAAAAAATAAAATAAAATTAAAACCTTTTATAAGGTAAGAAACGCTTTTCCTCCATTCTTCTTCTTAAGCCAAAATGTCTTAGGCAAGAAAGATACAGAAAATGCTTTACCCCTTCACTAATATATATATATATTCTCTATGATTCCTAAAGTAGCCAACATCATGATTACGTTGGCTTCTTTTTTTTTTTTTTTTTTTTTTTTTTTGAAAACCAGTAAATAAGATTGTTCGGGAGCATTTTATCGACCTTCATATGTGCCGAAGGCCTGACATTAGAAGGGCTTTAAGAGACCATTGGACTGAAGCCCATGGAGAGGTTGGAGTTGTTCGACTTGGCGTCTGAGTCCTTTTGGGCCGGAGCCTCATCTTAGTGGATGTCTTCAGGTTCGGTATTCGAGCCCTTCGGGCACGAGCCTTACCTTGTCGTGTGGTGTTCGGGATCGGGTCTTCGAGTCTTTTGGGCCGAAGTCCAGACCTGATGGTGGGGTTGTTTGGGCCTGCACAGTGGGCTTTCCTGCGTGCAGAGTTCAGGATCTTAGCCGTAGTTGAATAAGGTAACTCCAAAGGTAGTGGTTAGATTGGATTTCACTTGCACCTTTTAAGGAGATTGTGTTGGACCCAAATTATGGTAACTACCATAATTTGGAGTCCTAGTCCGACTCGAAGAAGGATTCTAAAGGTGGTGAGCATTATAAATACAAGGCCAAGGTTACAATTAACATGTAATACCTACTTTTGAGCACACTAAACACTTAGCCTCCATTGTTAAACCTTATAACTACTGATTTTTATTCTCACACCGAGTTATCCCCGTGCGCAAGACAAAGTCAAGCTTACAATGTGTGATCTGTTATTGTGCAGGTTTTAGCGTGTGAATTCTGTGATTGGACGCGTCGGCGAAACTTGGCGTTAACATTGGCGCTAGAAGGAGGGCTTTAGTGTTCTTTCAATCACAGTCAGACTTTTCTGGTAAGAGGCTATGGCGAACATGGAGTATGCTGTCTCTGACCAGGAAAAGGCTAAAACACACCAGACCACCCAGGTGAGGGGGTCGGTCAAGGACAGATTGGGTTCTAGAATCCAGGGAGATCAGGTGGAACCACCTCCATCCCCTAGGTGAAGATTCTTCCACGACTACCGGCGTACTTCAACCAAGCTAGTCAGTAATAAGACAAGAATCACCAACGGCTCTTGAGGTGCATGGAAAAAGTCGAGGCGAGGGCAGTTGAGATCAGAGGGAATTCATTTTGCAGAAAAAGATGCAGCAGAACAAGGATGCCATGATGGCCCTACGCCTTCAGAAAGAGGAGCTCGAACAGCAGATGGCTAACATGGCCGAAGAACAGGAGGCATCCTCAAAGAGGCGTAGGCATCGGAGCCGATCTCTGGCCACCCCGACGAGAGAGGCGGATAAGGAAAGAGAGTAGCAATCAAGCCGGTTTCGAGGATGGCCGGCAGGAGAAGGAGCCGATCGTGAGAAGCGATTAGAATATATCCAGCGAGTCGGGATCGAGGAGGAGAGACGGGACTCCGGAACACGGGCGGGACATACCTCGATCGTCCCCTATAAAGGAGAGTCCGACCCCCTCGCTCAAAGGGTGGCAGAATTAGAAAAATTACTGTTGGCAAAGAATTCGATGGGGATGCCTTCAGCCTGCATAGGATCGCCTTTTTCGCAGGAGATCAATCAGGAGACAGCCGACCCCAAAAGGAAGATGCCCCCGATGGAGACCTACGACGGGATGGGGGATCCGTATGACCACTCAGATGGGTATGATAGGCTAATGACATACTACGGGCATTCGGATGCTGCCAAGTGTCATATGTTCGCAACAACATTGAAAAAGAGCGCTTGGGAGTGGATGGGAACCCTGGCGACGGGATCAATTAATTCATGGAATGATCTTCGGGAGAAATTCCACGCTCAGTTCGGGAGTAAAGATCACAGCCTCCCTTATGCAGGTCAGACAGAAACCAAATGAAAGTCTGGGATAATACATCAAGAGGTTCTAAGAGGCTGTGGGGTCGGTGGCAGAATTAAACTCCCCACAAGCCCTGGGCTTCTTCACGACTGGCTTAGACATTGGGAAGTCAAAGAATTTGATGAAGGATTTGGTGATCAACCCTCCGACAGACTTGATAGAAGCTTTCCACTGAGCCGAGGGACATATTGTAATAGAGGAGGCGATGGGAAACTTCAAACCCCACTCCCTAATCCTACGAAAAACCCAGGGATCGAGATAAACAGAATATTTAGAAGTCAAACAGTTAGGGGAGGTCAGATAACTATGGTAAGAAGAGCTATACTGGTGGAGGTTCGGGCAGTGGACGACCACCTTTCCCCAACAAAAATGTCAACAAAGTCTACACCACACTCAACACGGATCGGGCTAAAATACTGGAGGAGATGCGAAATAAGCCCTTTTTCGAACCATGCCAAGCGATCCCGAAGCCTGGGAAGAGGGGTCGGAACAGATATTGTGCGTATCATCAGTCTCGGGGGCATACGACGGAGGAATGCAACAACCTGAAAGATCTAATAAAGAAGAACGTCCAGAATGGGCAACTGGTGCAGTATGTGGTCGGTCGAGAAGGTTCGGAGGCCCCCCGGGAGGAGAACAGGGAACCAACAAGGGAAACACAGTCGCAACCGCACCCACAAGCCTGAGGAGTGATTGATGTGATTTCGGGCGGGTCGGTAGGGCATGTAACCGGAAGGAAGAGGAGCATTCATCTCGAGGCCGTATTGTCGGTAGCAAGTTCATCACCCCAAAAGGATAGGGCCTATTCAGGGGTATCCATCTCATTTTCGGACGAAGACTACCCTGCCGACCATATCGAAGCACATGATGGGGCACTGGTAATAACAGCACAGGTCGGGCCAGTCGACATGAAAAGAATGATGATCGATAACGGGTCCTCGGTGGACATACTCTATACGCATGCCTATCAGAGAATGGATCTGGGAGGAAAAAAAATGGAATTGGGAGGAGAGGGTCCGTTATACGGTTTAAGTGACGACCCGGTGCATGTGTCAGGTATGATAGAGCTACCAGTCCGGTTAGCACAAATTTCTCGGAAGCGCGAAATAATGGTAAAAATTTTTGTAAGTACAAGTGGATTTACTTACAACGCCATATTGGGAAGGCCCGACATATTAGCAAGATTATAGGCGGTTGTCGCCTATACCTCACTTCAAAATTAAGTTTCCTACACTGAACAGGATCAGGGAGGTAAAAGGTGATTTGGACATTACCCGAAGGTGCTATCGGAATACTTTGATTTCCTCGTGGCCTGGGTTGACAATTAGAAATGCATAATGGCCATCGAGATAGAATCATTCACCGAGAGCAGCACTGAACCCATGGCACTGCCGGCAGAAGAGACAGAAGATATGGAATTGATACCAAGGAATCCGAAAAAACTGATCAAAATTAGGGGAGGGATTAACCGTAACCATGAGTAATGTGTCTCGGTGGACTTGCTTCGGGTGTATACCGATATCTTCGCGTGGGAGCCTAGTGATATGCCCAGAGTAAGCGAATCGGTAGCGCTGCATAGACCACATACAGACCAAGAGAAAACCGGTGATACAGAAAAGAAGGATCTTCGCCCCGGAAAGAGAGAGGATCATAGATGAAGAGATTGGTAAACTGCTGGAAGCGGGATTCATCTTTGAGATCGACTATCCCGAATGACTAGCGAATGTGGTTTTGGTTCAGAAGCAAAATAGGAAGTGAAGGTTGTGCATCGACTACACGGATCTGAATAAGGCATGCCCAAAAGATTTCTATCCTCTACCCAATATAGACCAGCTGATTGATGCCACTTCGGGGTATGAAATGTTAAGTTTCATGGACGCTTTCTCAGGATATCACCAAATCTCGATGCACAAGGATGATATCCCGAAGACTAGCTTCATCACTCATCGTGCTATATATGCGTATCGGAAGATGACCTTTGGATTGCTGAATGCGGGGGCAACTTATCAACGGATGATGAACTTCATATTCAGACAGCAGCTAGGCCGGAGTATGGAAGTGTACGTGGACGACATGATCGTAAAAAACATGTCAGTTTGGGATCATTTGGAAGACCCTAAGATCGCTTCAAACAAGAAGTAACATTAAACCTCGAGACCGAACCAGGACCAAATGTACCTTCGGTTTGGGTTCAGGAAAATTTCTAGGATACTTGGTCAGCAAAAGGGGAATCGAAGCCAATCTGGAAAAAATCGCGGCGATCATAGACATGAAATCTCCAAAGACATACAAAGATGTACAGAAGTTGACGGGTCGGATAGCTGCCCTTCGGAGATTCGTGTCAAGGTCAGCCGAAAGATGTCTACCCTTTTTTGACACTCTCAAGGGTCCGAAGAATGATAAGAGCTTCTAGTGGACTTGTAACGCGAAGACGCTGCGTTCAAGGATCAAGAAATATCTGAGTTCGACACCGCTATTGATGAAACCGATCCCTTCAGAACCTCTATATTTATATTTAGCTGCGAGCCCGATGGCAATAGGGGTAGCACTGGTACGTGATAAGGAAGGAAAATAGTTCCTGGTATACTACGTCAACCATGTACTTCGGGACGCAGAGATCAGATACCCGAACCTGGAAAAGTTTGTCTATACCTTGATAATTGCCAGCAGGAAGCTCAGGAACTATTTCTAGGGTCGGCTAATAGTGGTATACACGGACCAGCCGTTAAAGAAGATTTTGCATAAGCCAGAGGTATCAGGTCGGTTGGCCGTTTGGGCGATGGAATTAACACAATTTGCAATAGAATACCATCCCCGGACGGCAATTAAAGGGTAGGCCTTAGCAGATTTCGTGGTAGAGTGTTCCTTTATAGAGTTAGACGTAAGCATAGTGGCCGAAACTCAACAAGGGCAGACCTCAGGGGTCATTCTGACAAGTCCTGAAGGGTTCAAGGTATAGCAGGCCATACGATTTTAATTTAAGGCCACGAACAACGAAGCAGAGTATGAGGCCATTCTAGTAGGAATATGGTTGGCCCAAAGCTTGGAGGTACAGAAGTTAGTCATCTACAGTGATTCGCAGTTGGTGGTCAAGCAGTTGTCGGGTGAGTATGAGGCTCAGGGGGGGGGGGCAAGAATGTTGAAGTACCTGGCCGAAGTAAAGGATAAGCTTGCATACTTTACATCGCACAGTTGTCAGGGGGTGGATCGGTCAGATAATACTATAGTAGATGCCCTAGCGAGATTGGCAACCACCGAAGCAAGCTCCTTCAACGGATCGGTATACCTGGAGGTCTTAGAACGACCCAGTGTTTCGAAGACAGAAGTGCTAGCTCTAGACCGACTTGACTGCTGGCTCACACCTTATATTTCCTAATTGGCAGATGGGGTTCTACCTTCAGACCGAATCCTTGCGAGAAAAATCAAACATCGAAGCTCAAATTTCGTACTCATTGACGAAGATCTGTACCGAAGGGCTTTTAGTTCTCCCTTACTCAAATGTTTAACCCCGTCAGAAGTGGACTACACACTTCGGGAAGTACATGAAGGGATCTGTAGGGATCACATGGGGGCCAAGTCACTGGCACACAAGATTTTGAGGCAGAGGTATTATTGGCCGACTATCTATACGGAGGCCAAAGAATTCATCAGAAGGTGTCCCAAATGTCAGCTGAACAACACCATCTCATATCAGCCTCCCAAAGAGTTGTATTCAGTCCTATCCCCAATTCCCTTTGCTATATGGGGAATCGACATCCTAGGGCCTCTGTCGAAGGCCAAGGGGCAAGTTAGTTTTGTGATCGTGGCTATCGACTATATGACGAAATGGGTCGAAGCCAAGCCAATGCAGAAGATCACCGAGCAAGAATGCTTGAAATTCTTCAAAGAAGGAGTGGTTTATCGCTTTGGTATCCCGATGGCGGTGGTCTCAGATAATGGCAGACAGTTTGTGGGATCGAAGTTCGAGGGTTTTCTGAAAGAGTTGGGGATCCAGCATCGCAAGACCTCGGTCGCTCATCCTCAATCGAATGGTCAAGTAGAAGTGACCAACCGAACCCTGCTCAATGGGATCAAAAGAAGGTTGGATGAATTAAAGGGTCGGTGGCCCGAAGAGCTGCTGTCTGTTTTGTGGGCATATCGGACTACCCCAAGGACAACAACCGGGGACTCTTCGTTCAAACTGGCATACGGGACCGATGCACTCATACCAGTTAAGATCGGATCCCCCACCCTTTGAGTCAGTCAGTACAAAGAGCTGTACAATGATGAAGGTTTGAAAACAAACTTGGATCTGTTGGAGGAAGTTCGGGATTTAGCTGTGATGAGGTTGGCTATCTATTAGTAGAGAACAGCCCGACACTATAATCAAAAGGTGAAACCGAGGAGGTTTACAGTAGGTGACTTGGTCCTCCGGGAGTCATTGGCATCAACCCCCCAGAACATTGGCAAGCTGATGCCTAACTGGGAGGGACCTTATGAGGTGGTGGAGGTGCCGAAGCCAGGTACATACCGGCTTCGAGCCATGGATGGTTCGAAAGTAAAGAATATATGGAATGCTGGAAGACTTAGAAAATTTTACCAGTAATAGTTATGTCATTCTTTTCTTTATCCATGTAACCGTTTCAATCTTAAATGAAATAAATGAAAGTTTTCCTTGGAGATGCTTAACTTCATCTATATTCATATGACTCTTAATACTCGAAGGGATAAACTTCGGACACCATCCGGTCAAGAGGTTCGAAAAGACACCACTGATCGAGATAAGTCACGAGTATAACTGATCGGGAAAACTGTAAAATTTTTGATCAGACAAACTTCGGGCACTATCCGATCAAGAGGTTCGGAAAGATACCACTGATCGAGATAAGTCGTGGGTATAACTGATTACAAAAATTCATAAACGAAAAACTTTTATACTTCATTCATAGTTGTGGAACTTTTACAGAACCCGATCGCTCACAATTCGGGTGACCTACAAATAAGAAGGAAAATGGAAAAAGTACAAACATTTACAAGTCTTAAAAAGGCTATTCGGGAGGAGGATCATCGTCGGCTTCGGATTCTTCATCCAACGAGTCAAGAAGGGCAGCATCGAACCCAACAGCTATTAACTTTGCCTGAGCCTTTTCACGATAAGTCTAGTACCCTTCGCCAAACTGGGCCATGACTTTCTTGTTCAAAGCTTCAGACTCTTCATATTCAGCGATAGCTATCTTCTTGGACTCGGCAAGCTCTCCTTGCAAGGCTCTGACTTCAGCCGTCAAAGCATTGTTGTCTCGGATCAAATGCATCATTTTGTCATGCATCCCGGAGAGTTTTTCGGTCATGGCAGTGATGGCCTTTTCCCGATCCTTGACGTCCTCGATCAGATGCTCCTTCTCCCCGAGAAGCTTCTCAGCATGATTATCCAAACCGATGAACTCTTCTTGCAAGAGGGAGTATTGTGACCTGAGTTCATTGGCCTGACGCTCGGCCTGGGTCGCTTTATTACGGGTTTCGGCATAGAGCTCTTTTTCCTTCTTCAGCTCTGAAGTCAGACCACGAATCTCCGCCTCAAAAAGCTGCACATCCGTCATCAGTTGTGCCTCTTTCTTGGTAGATCGGGCGAGAGGCGGAATGGCTCGAGCTAAGATGGCGTTGGCCTGCGACAGGAAAAGCGGGTCAATCGTGCAGAATTAAATATGACAATGATAAAGAAAAGACAACCATTTTAAGGATTACCTGACATTGGGCCTGAACATATGCCACAAGGTACTCTTCGAAAGAGAGTCCATTGAACCGTTAGTCATCGCCCGAAAGCTTGAAATGATTGAACAGGTTGAACGGAAAAACTTTTGAAGGGCTTTTCGGCCAGCAAGTGGTCGGAGTTCCTTGAGACGAACTCGCCCGGGAAGTGGGAGTGGTAGCGGGTAGGGGATCAGCCTCAACAACCCGCTGTTCAAGATGTTGTTACTCAGGATCGCTGCTGAGTCGGGGATTCTTGGATCGGGCCTCGAGAGGAACCTCTTCGATTTCCTCTGAATCTTCGATCATCGCGACCCGAGCGG
The DNA here is from genome assembly GCA_020205605.1 of Panax ginseng. Lineage (NCBI taxonomy): Eukaryota > Viridiplantae > Streptophyta > Magnoliopsida > Apiales > Araliaceae > Panax > Panax ginseng. The sequence goes on from CM035132.1 coordinate 21,041,546, forward strand.
GGGGAGGAGTCGGTTTTGAAGGAAGAACAACAATGGATTTGGCGGGAGCTTTGGCGGAAGGCCTCTTGGTTTTCTTTAATAGAAGAAATTTCTCCGCCCCTACCATCTTCGTGGCATTTTTTGTGGTGGGCTCGTGGGAGGAGGTTTGGGAGGGCGTGACCAGAAGTGGAACCTGTGGAAATTTCTATAATCGGGATGGTTTCTTCTCCGACCATCTCGTCGGTGATAGAAAGGTGGATCGGCTCGTTTGTGGTTGAAGGAGGTGCTAGGGATTCAACAGTCCCTTCGGGCTTGAAGATTGTCACTGCATAGCCGAGAATGGGTTAAGACATAAAACATCTGAGACAAAACGATAAAAATGTAATAGGAGATTGATCGGCCAGAGGGGAGATACTTACATCCATGTTTGTATGCTTGAGCTTCTTTCGGACAAAGACCGTTAGGCTCCACTTAGTTTTGCTCTATTTTTTGTAGAAAGCCTTGAAGGCGTCGGCTCGATCCTTCGGGAATTTTGACACTTTGGCTATAGGGTCCTCGGGATGAGCCCAGTTGGGAAGAAGTTGAAGGTCGGTTCCCGGATAAAGATCCACTTGTCATGCCACCCCTTGTTGCTTTCAAGGGTTTTGATGATAATGGTCGATTGACCCATTTTTTAGTTGTCACTGCACAAGGGTTCTTTCAAACCCGTAATGATAAATAAAGGCGAAAAGAAATCGAGACCAGAGTGATCCGATCTCTTGGCATAACAAGAACGAAAAAAAACTAGATGGATGTACGAGTTCGGCACGAGTTGTGCGAACCCGATTCCAGCAAAATTTAGAAAGGAGGAAATGAACTCATGAAGGGGGAACCGAATCCCGTATTTCAGAATATAAAGGGGGACGACCACCCACTCGCCACTGTGCCTCCGAACATCTTTCGTCGGGCTTGGTGCGTTCAAGTTTGTATTCAGGAGGGATGTTGTAAAGGATTCGGACGTCAGAGAGTTGAGAGGGTGTGATGGTGGAGGGGGTGTGAAGATACGAAAACTCCTCTTTGGAGTGATAAGCGTTTCAGATCCTGGCCTCGGCACTTATTGGAGTTGGCAGGACCGATGAGGGAGTGACATCGAAAAAGACCACCGGTAATTCGACAGGAACCAGGTCGCCGGTGGTGATGAGGGGGGGGGGAGGAATTGACTCACTGACAGTAAGAGGAGTGCTAGATTCAACCATTTGGTGTGATGAGAAGGAAACGGGACACAGACGTGGGCTTTTAAGGAGAATACAAACAAGAATGGAGCTCAAAAAGGAGTAGAAAGCTCAAAATCAAAGAAAAATGAAGAATGGAATACTTGCCGAAAATCGCCCTTGCCGGAAATATTAGACAGCGAGTTTGAAATTGAGAAATCTGGAAAAGTGATAATGAGGGGGAAAAGGGGGTTATTATAGGTGTAGGTGCACGTTGCCCAAGGGCGGCTATTAAATGCTCAAGGTGGGACCAAGCATGAGAAGACGTGCAACATTTTGAGAAACAAGGACAGACCGTTTGGCTTCTCCAAACAACTCATCATTAGTTGTCTTGACCTTTCATATACCTGACCTTTCAAGTATCCGATTATAAGTATATTACAATCAGAAATTAGGGGGCAATGTTCGGGAGCATTTTACCGACCTTCACATGGGCCGAAGGCCTGACATTAGAAGGGCTTTAGGAGACCATTGGGCTGAAGCCCGTGGAGAGGTTGGAGTTGTTCGGCTTGGCGTCCGAGTGCTTTTGGGCCGGAGCCTCATCTTAGTGGATGTCTTCAGGTTCGGTATTCGAGCCCTTCGGGCCGGAGCCTTACCTTGTCGTGTGGTGTTCGGGGTCGGGTCTTCGAGTCCTTTGGGCCGAAGCCCAAACCTGATGGTGGGGTTGTTTGGGCCTGCACAGTGGGCTTTCCTGCTTGTAGAGTTCAGGATCCTAGTCGTAGTTGAATAAGGCAACTCCAAAGGTAGTGGTTGGATTGGATTCCATTTGCACCTTTTAAGGAGATTGTGTTGGACCCAAATTATGGTAATTATGGTAACTACCATAATTTGGAGTCCTAGTCCGACTCGGAGAAGGATTCTAAAGGTGGTGAGCATTATAAATACAAGGCCAAGGTTATAATTAATAGGTAATACCTACTTTTGAGCACTAAACACTTAGCCTCCATTGTTAAACCTTGTAACGGCCTGTACTTATTCTCACACCAGAGCTATCCCCCAGTGGCACAAGCCGTCAAGCTTCTGTGTGATCTGTTATTGTGCAGGTTCTAGCGCGTGGATTCTGTGATTGGATCCGCCGGCGAAACTTGGCATTAACAAAGGTATTAAAAATTACTCTTGATGGTAGGTAGCTAACTTGGCTACTTATAAAGAGTTATGAAAAGAATATTTTCTAAGTTTACTTGAAATTTATTTTTAACATACCGTTCTGTGTAGGTTTTGATCATCCTTGGCGTGGAAATCAACTTGATCTTTTAGATTTTGAAGAAATTCTAACAAGGAGAACTCGAGAGGAAGAAGTGATTCTTATGGATTCTTATGCTTCAGAAGCTATAGAACGAAAAGTACCAACTTCCATTCTTGGTGAGCTAAATGGATGGGCACGAAGTTATTATGACATTGACTTACACATCAAATCAATTGAAACGTATCGCCGTGTTAAACTCCGACCACCAACTGATGATGCATGGAACTCTACCTGTTGGCATAATTTTTTCCTTGCACAACCACGCAGCTTTCTTCATTCTATCAATCTTGCAATATATATTGATCAACACATTTGTCATATACTGTCTCTTTTCTTCTTTGGACCTTTAATTAATTCTACTACTCTGCATGCTTCTTTGGATTTCCCCTCCATAAAGTAAGCATTTATCGAGATATTGAATGTTATCATATTAGGACAAATGTCGTAATGTTATGGTCATGTTGGTTTTCTATTTGAGTAATTCTTCGCGACTGTTTCACTTTTTTTTTCAAGTGATTGTAGTATTCCTTTTCTGGATCATTTTAACATAACAAGATTTTGGCTCGAATATTTTCAAAGAAAAGGCAACACCGTAAGGAGGAAGTATTTATTTCGAGCCATTTCACCTTAACAAGGTCATTGGCTCAGATATTCTGAAAGAAAGGACAACACCGCAAGGAGGAAGAATTTATTTCGAGCCATTTCACCTTAACAAAGTCCTTGGCTCAGATATTCTGAAAGAAAGGACAACACCGCAAGGAGGAAGAATTTATTCCCAGCCATTTCACCTTAACAAGGTCCTTGGCTCGGATATTCTGAAAGAAAGGACCACACCGCAAGGAGGAAGAATTTATTCCGGGCCATTTCACCTTAACAAGGATCTTGGCTTGGGTATTCCGGTGAAGTAGCATTTATTCCAATCAGTTGATTCGATGAGCATGGAGAAGTTAAATGTAATAGGAGAGAGCTCCTTAGGTGGCTAAACCCTACGGGCTAACCCCTAGGGGAACCAACTTAATGGCCTCCACCTTCACATTTTGTCTAATTCATCTAGCTACCTTCAGGAATGGCAGCATTGGATCAACGAGATACTTGAGAATGTTGATTATGTGGATGTACTAAAGAAAAAGCTAACATTTTTCGTTGCATCCAGCTATGCAGGGACACTCGTATTCAATAGAACCATGGTGCTCCTCCACATGCATATTCGTTACTGCTTGAGAGGAATGCCCCTTTACTCTGGAGGATGTCTATGTCATCTACCAGTAAGAATTTGCCCCCTGCGCGTGAGTCACGCCTTTGGTGAGATGATCGCGCAAAATATTTTTAAGTGTTGAAGTCTTCACTTCTTGAAGCTTGATGTTTTGCAAGCCTTGGAAACGAAAGTCCTAGGAGAGTGAACCTCTAGGGGAGCAAACCCTAGGAGGGAAATCCCTAGATGATCTATTTAAGGATATCTAGGTATCTCCTAACTTTTCTTGGACATGTCTCCCTTCCATGCTAGGTTGAATCTCTTTATTTTCAATCATCATGTTGTTGCACTTCGTTCGGAAGTCACTTCACGTCTCCATTAGAATGACTTACTTTATGTAAACTTTAGGAGCTTCAAGATGCCATAGATAAATTGAAGACCAAGCTTTTGGGAAATTGAGTCAGCTACCCAAGACCTTGAAGGCTCGATAGCCTCCAATACGAAGGCTCATGGTACCACACCATTGTCGACTTGAAGGCTTTAGTTATTCCCCTCTCTTTAGTTCGACATGTCATGGCCTTTAGATCATGACCTTTCATAGTTTTTTCCATTTCCTGTATCAGAAAATTCATATACATATATATCATTTATCAAATTGTAGTTTCTTTTATCCTTATTGATTGCCTTTAATTCGAACGATTCTTTAAAACTCAATATTTAACATTGAATCTTAAGTTATTCGAATTAAGACTCTAAGACAACAAGGTCTCATAAAACAGCAAACATGAATCTTTTCAAGAAAAATATGTTTTTTTTATTTTTGATAATAAAATTGCTTTTAACGAAAAGCATAACGTTTCAAATGATAAATCTCGATTACTTTTGAAGTTGAAAGTATAACTTGTCTGGTTCGAGGACTTATAGTCAGGTGTCTCGATTACTTTTAAAGTTGAAAGTATAACTTTTCGGGTCTGAGGACTTATAGTCATGTGCCTCATTTACTTTTAATGATAAAGTGTAACACTCGGGTGCCTCGTCACTTGGGTCGTCCAATTTCTTGCAGAAGTCACGATCTACGAGGACTTGAAATCGGGTGCCTCGTCACTTGGGTCGTTCAATTTCTTGGCAAGTGCGGTCTACGAGGACTTGAAATCGGGTGCCTCGTCACTTGGGTCGTCTAATTTTTTGGCAAGTGAAGTCTACAAGGACTTGATCACCATTTAGAGTGGACCACCATCTTGGGTGGATTATATATATATATATATATAATTCGTCAATTCTTGTGCCTCCAACCTTGGTCATCCAATTACTTGGCAAGGGATACTTCTAAGGACTTAAACCACCATTTTTTGGTGGACCACCATCTTGGTTGGATTTTTAATTCATCTGTAATTCAGAGTTTTTCGATGGTAGAGCCAGTATTTGGGTTCTTGACTTTCGGGATTGCACCATGGGGTGATAGTGTTACACGTTTCTTCTCCTAGTTCAATCTCCCTACCGTCGACCTTTTCATGGTATATCCTCCATGACCGTATGTGATCCATAGTGGAATGTCCTGCGTATTGGTGGTGGTATATGTAAGTCCGGTCTTCTTTTCATCTCTTTTATTTACAACCAACCGGGGTCTTGAGGCTTCACCACTCCATGCTTAACCCATTATTCGTCTGACAGCTCTGAATGCCTTCTCATTGCATGTAATAGCCCTCGGGCTGGCATTCGCATACTTGTCCCCATGCTTTTCTCTGCTTCGCTCAAATTTCTCATTCTTTTCCCTCTTGCCCCCTTGCGGTTTTGACTGAGAATCCGCTAAAGCCATAGTTATTGTCATCTTGCCCTTCCATGTAACCATCGCATGGCTGGTGGAAAATATCATGATTCCTCCGAAGTCTTGTGCAAAATATGAGAGGGTCGCAAATGAATCAAAAGCTTTGGTAATGAGGTGGGGCTTGAAGGCGTCTAAAGCACCATTATCATATATGCTAACTAAGTTCTTTTCTTCAATTGGCTCTGCACACTTTACGTGCTTGGGCCCTGAACCTATCCACATAATCTGACAACTCCTCGTTTGGCTTCTGCTTGAATCGCATGAGCTCTACAATGGTTACCTGTTTCTGCATATAGAAATATTTCTTAAAAAATTATAATTTTAGATCATCCCAATCATGGACTGATCCCTTCTCCAATTTATAGTACCAACTAAAGGCACTATCCGTCAAAATCTTGTTGAATTCCTTCATCAACAAGTTGTGGTTGTTTATTTCATTATATCCTAGCCACGGAGACATCGACTCTACGAACCTGGCAGTGTGTTCCCTGGCATTTCCTTTCTCCCCGTTGTATTTTGGAAACTGCGGGGGGTGCTCAATATACCCTGTCTGGTAAGGTTGCCTACGAATGTGTGCCGGGTAAGGAGGAGTAAATTCCAACTCCGAGGGTCGGGATGTCTGCATGCGAAGTTGATTGATCATATCGATTATATCATCTTTCGTCACGTACTGGCTCGTAGAGTGAACTCTTTGGGGTGTTGTGATATACTGATGTATCGGTGGTGTGTATGGTAAAGAGATTAATTAATGCACACTTGCATCATTCAAGCAAAGCCGGTGGTAGGCTATTCTTTGGCTCACTTTCATTGGACATGGCCGGAATGGTTGGCATCGCGTGTGAAAATGTTGGAGAAGCGATTAGGATGATGTTTATGCGAGGTTGGCTTGCTTCCAGCCTAGGTTGTGGCACGTCACCACTGTTCTGGGGCTCCAAGTTGATGATTGGAACCGACTGACTTTTCGTCGATAGAGGTACAATTTGGTTCTCTTTGTTGTTGTTGTCCTCCACCCCTGCTTGTTCTCTCTACGAACTGCCTGGAAACATGGCCTTGAAGGTAGGGATCTGTATCAATTGCTGGCGAAAGTTTCCCATCTCCTCTTGCTTCCTGTGCATCTCCAGCATCATAGCCATCATCATCCCTTGTCCTTCCCGTGCTTCCTTCAATGCCTTGAGCATCTCCAGTTGTACAACATTTGTTTGGTCTCCACTTGCATCTTCGTCTTGCCTTTCTGCATTGGTTTGTTATTGATTGGCCATATGTGGTGATGTCGAACTCCCTTCTGAAGTGTCTTCCACAAGTGGTTGGTCAAAATTCAGCTTGAGTTACTTGCTTTGGAACTGGATCCAGTGAGGTAATGCTATATGTTGGTGAAGCAGCTCTTCCTGTAGTTCTCCCACTTCGAGTTGTGGGCATACCCTTCACGAATTCTACACCTCCCCAGCAGAGTCGCCAAAGAAATGTGGGCAAGGAAATCCTACCTTGCTAGGGTTAGGGTTTCGTGTTGGCTGAGGAGGAGAGAAATCCACGAAGAATATGGAATTGATAGATTAATTGAAGAGGGGAGAACTACATGTGGGCGATTACTCCAACGACATGTGGCAGAACTCTTAGAATCCAAGAACCTTATTAGGGTAACAAGGATTCAAAGAGCCTTCTTGAGTCTTTGGGTTGAGAGATAATCTCCAAGTCTCTTAGTCTTCCAAAAGGTCCAAGTCCTGAGTCTGAAGAGAAGTCCCCTTCCAAATAGAATGGAAGGGGTATTTATAGGATTTTCTGGAAAGTAGTCATGTACAAGGTGTAAGACCCCAACTTTTATGAATAAAGATGATTTTTCTATGAATATTATTTTTGAATATTATGGAATGAATTTGATATAATGTTATAGTTGTGGGTAATAGTTATAAATTTTGCAAAGTATGCAAGTTGTTATATAATATTCGATTGGGGAAATATTCGTTTTTGCAGCAGGAAATATTCGTACAACGACACAATCATTAGTGGACCCATGAACGGAATTATTGTCGGATTGAGAAAAGCGACAAAAATATTTTTAAAAAATAACTATGGAGGTGTTCTTTATTAAAAGCTGTTGAATTACCCGGTAGTAAAAGTACAGTAATACACGTGGTTGCATAGTAACACCCGGTATTAATTATTGATGCTTACGTGAGAAGTCACTCAGTTATACTCAATTATTGTTGCATCATATCTATCATATTATTGACTCGATTATTGTCACAGTATCATCTGCATAATATGTTATATTATTAAATCAATAATTGAGACGACAAAGTTGTTCATATTATTAAATTGCAATATTTACAATGTCTAGAAGTTCTGCCAAGGAGAGGTTTGGTCACCTAATTGCGTGCCAATAGGGAGAAATCCTTATTGGAAAGCCCCCTCTTTCTTGGGAACAACCTGGTTGTTAAATATTGTGAGTTATAATATTAATGATGAATAAGTTCGTGTTAATTAAAGATGAATTTGATAGTTTTATTTTGTTGAGATTATTTGTGTTAGTAGAAATCGAAATCTATTCCGATGATAATTGATGTCTGGAGGTTATATTGTTCAATCGGGTATTTGGGACACTTTTCGTGTCGGAGTACTATTCACGATTCTTATTCATGAGTTCTTATTCACGAGTTACTATTCACGAGTTCTTATTCACGAGTACTATTCACACGAACAATATATTTCTTTTTTCGGTCCAAATTATTTTTGGGTACAATATTATTCCATGAGGAGTTGTTCTAATTTTTCGAATAGTTGGTTGAATTTATTATAGTAAATTAATATGGATCGTTGGTTTAAAGTTTTAATAGTGAATCAATATGGATCATTTGGTTTAAAGTTTTAATAGTGAATCGGTATGAATGGACCGTTGCTTTAAGTTTTAATAGTAAATCAATACAGGACCGTCGTTTAAAAGTAAATCAATCTGGACCGTTCAGAATTAGTTATTATTTAATTCATTCTTCTATAAATAGAAGCTCATTCCTTCATTATTTCTTACGAATTCTTTGAAACTCTACAGAGAGAGAAATTATAGAGAAAGAAGAAGAGTATTCGCTACTTCACTTACTTCTATATCCGGTTCCTTTTACGGTAAGGGTGTTATTTCTTTTGTATTCATGAAGAGAACTTACATTATTCCATTTTTATTATTACATTGGAATAAACTTTTGTATCTGTGAGCTACCCTATACTTGGTGAAATTCTTACATTATTCCATTCCATATTATTATGTTGGAATAACTTTGTTTATGCCAATACCGCATACATGGTGAAATTCTTCAGTATTTCGTTCATTATTATTCATCGAAATATCACGTCTACATGCGTTTACGTGGGACTGGTTCCATTATTTATTATTAGTTCTTTATTATTCGCGGAATATATCACATACATGCGCGTTCTGCGGACTGCTTTTCATTATTTATTATTCCGTATTTATTATTACGCCGGAATATCACATACATGCATTTCTGTACGGGCTGGTTCCATTGTTTATTATTCTGTACTTATTATTCTGTCGGAATATCCTGTCTGTGCGTTTACACCGGACCTGGTTCCGTTATTTATTATTTTGTTGGAATAACTTGTCTATGCTAAGTACCGCATGCATGGTGATTTCTTTTGTTATTCCATTCTTTATTATACTCAGTTGGTTAAAGTTTTGACTTCTATACTCCATGAAATTAGTGGAATATCCTTGATATTTGCGCTTCATCCAGTATCTTTTCATGAAAATATTCTTTTGAGCATTCTTGAATTTTACTTTACAAAGAAGTATCATGTTGACAATTTGAATGTTATTAATTCTTGGTTAATTTAATTCTTGAACTTGTTTTATTGAATTCTTATATCATTGTCATCATCCTCATGTTTATATTTTGTTGAAAGTCATCTGTGGCCTGTAGTGCATAGATGGACTTGGTATGATTATGACCAGGGATTATTCGATATAATCATGACAGTAATGTTACAAATGATGTGGTAAAAGTCCTCATTGGCCCGTAGTGCATTGATGGACAGTTGTTGGCATGATCATGACCATTGATAAATACACGAATATCCTTGGCCCGTAGTGTATGGATAATTTATGGTCGTGATACTAATGAATATCCTTGGCCGTAGTGCAGGGATGATGTGGATTATTTATTAAGCTGAGTCTCAGCGATAAAAGTGGTGAAAAACTTTTTAAATCATAAAAAATAGTAGACTTTATTCTCTACTTGACTCTTTTAATGGATTGCTTATTTCGCTGCAGTTAAACTTGATGTCTATTGTATTTTATTAGTTTAACATTGTTGAAGTCTAATGATAACTTATCCTGCATTATCATAGTCATAATATTTCTTACTGGGCTAGTTGAGCTCACCCTTTCTTTCACTGTTCTCTTCAGGAAATGAGAACGTAGCAGGGACTAGTCGGGGAAAGGAGTGATGGTCCAGATGATAGCATTAGTAGTCCTCACTATTCTATGAAATAGTGTGATAATAATTGTAATGAGGACTTATTCTGAGAGTGAATATTGTCTAGAAGACAATATTTGTATTAAAACTCACAGCTCTTGTTGTATATTTAAGATTGTATTTGTATTCTGTACCATATATTTGGCGACTTAAGATGGGTGATGTATACCTATTTTGGGGGCGTCACAGTTGGTATCAAATCTTAGGGATATGATCCCTGGCTAAGATGTGAGACAAGAACTAGGAAGGGAGAGACGGGGAATTCCTTCGCTAGTATGACCTACCTAAGTTTATTTGATATTTAATTGGTTGGTCAGAGTATAGGGATAATATGTGATATGTTAATTAACCTTTTTTTGTGGCAGTATTTGAAAATGGCAATTGAGAATGTTGAGAACATCAATGGAGCACAGGAGACCGTTGAGTCTCCACAGATCAATAATCAGGATAATGTGCATCAAAAAGGTGACAATCCTCAGGCAAACAACAACACCGACGACGGATGATGAGCGATGGAATGTTCGGAGGCTTTATCAATTCATGCAACATCGGAAAAAGCGGCTCCTATCCAAAATGCAGTGGAAACAACGGCAACTCTCGGACGATCACCATTAAATGATTCAAGGAATTAGGACCACGAGTTTTTGGAGAGCCAAAACCACTTAAAGCGAGAGGCGTGGATAAAGCAGATCTGCAAGATATTTGATGTCTTAGGATGCTCTCAGGAGCAAAAGGTTCCTTTGCCACCTTCATGTTGCAAATGCGAGTGATTCTTGGTGGGAATCAGTAAAGCGTACTCAACTGCCGCCTTGACCGAAGATGACTTGGGAGAAGTTCAAGAATTTTTCAACGACAAGTACTTTCACGAAAGTATTCGTCACATGAAAGAGGTAGAGTTCATCAAGTTGGAGCAAAATAACATGACCATGTCACAACTGAAGCCAAGTTCACGAGTTGTCCCAATTTCGTCCCATTTGGTTGATAATGAGGAGAGAATGGCGCCGAATGTTTCTAAGAGGTTTGAAACCCGAGAGATCGTCAATATCTTATCTCTCATAAAGCTGTGTTTGTATTAGGATGTTGTTAATAGGGCTCGATTATTGGAGCGCGATAATGAGTTAACCCAACCAAAAGAGAAGCGGCGGTATGAAATGATAATATCGGTGATAGCGATCATCGAAGCGGTGGTGATAATAAGCGTGGAGGAAAAAGATGCCGAAATGGTAACCACTTGATTGGCAATCATGGCCAACACAATAAGAATGGACATTTCAAGAAGAGAAATTCAACAATGATGGAAAGAGGCGTCGACACAAAGACCCGTTGTAAAGGAAGGAGAAGCGACCACTATTATATGTTTCAAATGCGGAGAGGAGGACATATCGGTCAAAGCTAGCGATCATTCAAAGCATGTTATAATTATGGAAGAGAAGGTCACCTAGCCCGATTTTGTCGTTCATTGAAGATAAGTTTAACTAGGATGGAGGCACCAAAGGTCAGTCGGAAAAGTCAAAACCAGTAGTGCAAGAGGAGGCGTTTGTCGTAACCTCCCGAAAGCGGAACCCGAACGAGGTCATCACGGGTAAGCTTATCATAAACTCTAGCGAAGTATATACCTTATTTGATCGGTTCTACCCATTCTTTTATTTCTCCTACTTGCGCTCAGCGTTTAAAATTGACTCGGAGAAATTGGACTTTGACTTATTTGTTGAAACTCCGTTGGGAGAAACCCTCATTACATCCATGTTTATAAGTCTTGTTTGGTTCAAATCGGTACCCTCACATTTACCGTCGATCTTATTTCATTGAAAATACTTGCATTTGACGTAATTCAAGGGATTGATTGGTTAACTACTCATCATGCAAAAATTGATTGTTTTCATAAGGTTGTTAGCTTTCATATTCCTAATCAACCTATTATGCGAATTCAAGCAACCAATCCATTAAAATCAATCACTGTCATCTCAAGCCATAAAGCTATTCGTTTATTGAAAAACGGATGTCAAGCTTTCTTAGCTCATGTAACGGATCTTAACAAAAATACGTCAGTTTTGAATAATATTCCTATTGTTAATGAATTTCCTAACGTATTCACGAAGAACTTCTCGCCTACCCAGAGGCGTGAAATTGAATTTTGTATCGACCTTGAACCCGGTACAAAACCCATTTTCGAAGCCCCATATCGAATGGCTCCTATTGAACTTCAGGAGTTAAAGACCCAACTGCAGGAATTTTTAGACATAGGTTTCATTCGTCCTAGTACTTTTCCTTGGGGTGCTCTTGTTCTATTCGTGAAGAAGAAAGATGAGAGTATACGACTTTGTATTGATTATCGGGAGTTGAACCATGTCACCATCAAAAATAGATATCCATTGCCACGTATTGATGACCTGTTTGACCAGTTACAAGGCGCCAAATTCTTTTCAAAGATTGATCTTCGTTCCGGATATCACCAATTGAAGATTAGAACTGATGACATTCCAAAGACGGCTTTCAGAACTCGGTACGGGCATTATGAATTTCTAGTTATGTCTTTTGGATTAACTAATGCTCCTGCTGCCTTTATGGATATGATGAACTGGGTATTCAAGGAATATTTGGATCACTTTGTGGTCGTCTTTATTGATGACATCCTCATATATTCCAAAAGCCGTGAAGATCATGAGCAACACTTGAGGCTGATACTCCAAAAGCTTCGTGAATATAAGCTTTATGCCAAGTTGAAGAAATACGAGTTATGGCTTGAGGAAGTAGCATTCCTTGGGCACGTAGTATCAAGTCATGGAATATCTGATGACCCAGCAAAGATTGAAGCTATTCAAAGCTGGGAGCAACCTAAATCGATGATCAAGACGTAGCTTTCGCGAATTTGGTTATTATCGGAGGTTCGTAGAAGGGTTTTCTCGAATCTCTACTCCATTAACTCAGCTGACTCAGAAAGATACAAAATTTGGTTGGAACGAGGAATGTGAGAAGAGTTTTCAAGAACTCAAGAGGAGACTCATTTCAGCACCTGTTCTGACAATACCATCTGGCTCGGAGGGATTTGTCATCTACAGTGATGCTTCAGGAAAAGGGTTAGGATGTTTTCTCATGCAGCATGGGAAAGTTATAGCATATGCCTCTCGGCAACTCAAAGAATATGAGAGGAATTATCCTACTCATGATCTAGAGTTGGCAGCTGTTGTCTTTGCACTAAAGATTTGGAGGCTTTACTTGTATGGGGAGAAAGTGGAGATCTTTACGGATCATAAAAGCCTTAAATATTTCTTCACTCAAAAGGAACTCAATATGCGACATCAACGTTGGCTTGAACTGTTGAAAGATTATGATCATACCATCCAATACTATCCTGGAAAAACGAACGTGGTAGCTGACGCATTAAGTAGAAGATCATATGCGGGTACGAGTGCGATATTGTCAACGCAAAGGCCCATTTTATACAAAGGATGGAGATAGAGATAAAGACTCCAGGGACCCACGTGATGATGGCGAATATACGAGTAGAACCGACTTTAATCGATAAAGTAAAAGTTGCTCAAGCTACAGACCTGGAGCTGATGCGTATGAGGAAGAAAGTGAAAAAAGGTGTTATGCCGGAAGCAAGAATTGATGAAGAAGGAATACTTCGAGTCAACTCCAGACTTTGTGTTCCTAACGACCCCGATTTAAAGTATAGAATCATGATGGAGGCGCACAACACACCATTTGCAATCCATCTTGGGAGTACCAAAATGTATCGTTGTGATGCCCCCAAAATTTGGTATTAATCACCCATCTTGAGTCGCCAAATACATGGTACACAATACAAATACAAATTTAACTATACAGCTGTCGTGTAAAATATGACAAAACATAAAATGAGAGTTTAAACAAGAATCATGCCTACAGACAATATCCATTCTCAATGGAGTCCTCATGAGCGATATACAAACTCAAATTCAGGTCCCCAGTTACATTTATTGTCATACTATTTAATGTAAGAATAGTGAGGACTACTAATCTTATCATCCGGATCTTCACTCCAGTTCCCAGGCTCGTCCAATTTATATTCTCATTTCACGAAGAGAAACGGTGAAGGAAAGGGTGAGCTCAACTAGCCCAGTAAGAAATATTATGACTAAGATAATACATAATAAATTATCATTAGTCTTCAACAATGTTAAACTGATAATATACAATAGACATCAAGTTTAACTGCAGCAGAATATGCAATCCATTAAAAGAGTCAAGTAGAGAATATAGTCTACTATCTTTTAGGTTTTAAAAGGTTTTCATCAATTTTTATCGTTGAGACTCAGCTTAATAAATAAACCACCACATCTAATCATCCCTGTACCACGGTCAAGAATTTTCATTAAATCATCAATGGTCATGACTATACCGAATAAACCCTGGTCATAATCATACCAAAAACTATTCATCAATGCATTACAGGCCACTGAGGACTTTTATCACATTATTTATAATAGGTCATGATATACCGAATGATCCCTGGTCATAATCATACTAAGTCCATCTATGCACGTAAGCCAAAGATGACTTTCAACATAATATAACATGAGGATGATGACAATGACATAATAATTCAATAAAACAAGTTCAAGAATTAATTTATCCAGGAACTAATAATGTCTAAATTGTCAACATGACACTTCTTTGTAACGTAAAATTCAAGAATGCTCAGAAGAATATTTCCATGAAAAGATACTGGATGAAGCGCAAATATCAAGGATATTCCACTAATTTCATGGAGTATAGAAGTTAAAACATTAACCATTTGAGTATAATAAAGAATATATGAAAGCGCAAATGAATTTTCACCGCCATGCGATAATCCACGATATCTGAGATCATTTCCACAATTTAATAAGGAATGAATACAAAGGATCATTCACCATGCATGTGGCAATCCACATAGACAGGTTATTCCAACGAAATAATAAATGTGGAATAATAAATAACGAAACTAGGTTAGGTGAAATTCTGCAAGCAGGATATTAAACGAGAATAATAAATGCGAGAATAATAAATATGAAACCGGTCGGTGAAATTCACACAGAGCATGATATTCCAATGAGAATAATAAAGAAGCGGAATAATAAAAGAATTTCACCAAGTATGCGGTACTTGGCATAAATGAGTTATTCAACATAATAATAAAGAATGGAATAACGGAAGAAGAAGATCACCAAGTATTGGGTAAACCACATATCTGGTCATTCCACCAGTATAGGGTAAAGCCAGCAGCATACATGTTATTCCAATGAGAATAATAAAGAATGGAATAACATAAGGATTTCACCAAGTATAGGGTATGTCTGGCGTACACTGAGTTATTCCAACATAATAAATAAGAAATAGATAATGTGAAGTTCTCTTCATGAATAAAAAAGAATAACACCCATTACCGTAAAAGAAACTGGATATAGAAGTAGTGAAGTAGCAGAATACTCTTCTTCTTTTTCTCTATAATTTTCTCTCTATAGATTCTCTCTATAATTTCTCTCTCTAGAGTTTCAATGAATTCGTAAGAAATAATGAAGGAATGAGCTTCTATTTATAGAAAAACTAAAGAGTGGCTCTTGGTCTTATGAAGGGTCAAAATGACTCTTGGTAATATTGAAGAGGCAACTACTATTCATGAAGGGGTAATTAACTCTTGGAAACAAGAAGAGGCAAATAACTCTTGGAAAGCTGAAGGGTCAAACTATTAAAACTCATGAATAGTAACTCATGAATAGTAACTGGTGAATAGTAACTTGTGAATAGTAACTCATAAATAGTAACTCGTGAATAGTAACTCTCAGCCACGAAAAAGTTCCCCAAATAATTGGATTGAACAATATAACCTCCGGACATCAATTATTATTGAAATAAATGTCAATTTTACTAACACAAATAATTTTAACACAATGGAACTATCAAATTCATCTTTAATCAACACGAACTTATCCATCATTAATATCATAACTCACAATATTTAACAACCGAGTCGTTTCGAGGAAATAGGGGCTTTCAATAAGGATTTCTCCTATTGACGTATGATTAAGTGACTAAACCTCTCCTTGATGAACTTCTAGACATTGTAAATATTGTAATTTAATAATATGAATAACTTTGGCGTCTCAATTATTGATTTAATAATATAACATATTATGCACATGATCTTTGTGACAATAATTGGATCAATAATATAGAGAGATATGATCGGACCAATTCTTTGTAGCAATAATGCGGTATAATTTGAGTGACTTCGATACGTAAGCATCAATAATCAATACCGTGTGTTACTTATGCTGACCTCGCGTATTCTTTGTATTTTTACTACCGGGTAGTTCAACAGTATTAATGGTAAAACCTCCGCCGTTATTTACATAAAATATTTTTGTCGTTTTCTAACTACGACAGTACTTCTGTTGTGGGGTCCACCAATGATTGTGCCGTCGTACGGATATTCCCGACAAAAAGAATATTTCTCGACCAAACGAATATTTATAACAACTTGCATACTTTGCAAAATTTTCAAATACTACCCACAACTATAACACTATCTCAAATCCACACCATAATATAAAAAATATTTCGAGAATTTTAAATCTTTATTTATAAAATCTGGGGTCTCACAATCTTCCCTCCTTATGGAATTTCGCCCTCGAAATTTACGTACGTACCTGGTATAATAAAGAGGTGAGGATACCTTGAATACCTTTATCGTTGAAAACATTAAATTCATCTTTGCAATCCGGCCAAAGATATTCATTAATAATTCATCTTTGCACTACAGGTCAACTGTATAACCAATAATTAACCGTTCATCTTTTGCCTTACATGCCAAAGATATACAATTTATAAAACCAATAATCTTTGAGACTCGACTTAATAGTATCACGACCATGAATTATCCATGCACTACGGCCGAGGATATTCGTGTTTTCAATTACTGGTCATGATTATCTACCGAATAATCACGGTCATAATCATACCAAGTCCATCTATATGCGTAAGCAAGCGGATGACTTTCAACACTGATATAAGTATGAGGATTATGACAATGATATAAATAATCAATCAAAGCGAGATAAAGGATAAATATTAAATATTTATAATATAATTTATCGGGGTTTAAGAATATTCCAATGTTATCAATCACTTAATAATCTCATAATCTAATATCATTAATATTATAACAATATTTTAATCACTTCTTAAACTTATAAACAATTTATTTTAATTGTTTACGCTTTACCATATAATGCATTTAATCATTCAAAATGTCATACTCATAAGATATCATCACCAATGATCAAATCCTCATCAAAAAATATGCATATACTACTATATAGGATTCCCACAGCCATAAAATCCTATTTTCTAATTTTGTTACTTCACATAACATATTTAACTCATTTACTCATAACTAGATTATTTTCATGAAAAATACCAAATCAGTTCCAAAAATATTTCTTTCCTGGGATTTAGCATAATATAGTCCCATAATGGAAATATATTTTTCTTGGAATTTTTAAAATTCATTTACTATTTTTCAAAAATCAATTTCCAATTAATTCCTTAAGAAATTAGCTACCTCAAGTTTAACTCCAAAAATTCCCAAATCTTGGAAGGATCTTACACATGTTAATGTGAGCTTCCAGTTTAAATTTCATGGTCATCGGAGTTATAGAACTCCAGTTATAGCGTTTTTCATTGGAAAAACCTAAATATTGAAATGGTCATAACTTGTTCATTTTAAGTCAGAATAAGCTCATTTTTGGACAGGATGTTCTTTATACCATATAATTTCATGTCCTAAAAGGCCAGAATTTTTCTCATAAATTAAGTGGCCAAAAATGCCCTTTTAAAAATAAGATCAGTAGCTTTTTTGAAATTTGCAGCTTTTGACTCCTTTGCTAAAATCAGTCCACGCGAAAATCTACAACTCCTTTTCTAGTGATTCTACTTGGAGATGCTACAAAACTCATAGATCTAACTCTAGGACTTGACCACACTGAAAAATTCAAAATATATTAGGAGATATGGTCAATTGAATTTCATGTTCCGTTTTTCACCAAAAATCTAATTTTTAACTCCTTTTGATTTCTAAGAAACTTTCATGTTTTCACATACTAACCAACATAACTCATCATAACACTTACTAATACCACGTATACCCATGATTTTCATTAGTCCAATGCTTTTATTATGACTTTCATTATAATCCACGTAAACTGTTCATTTTAGTTGAAGAAATATTTGAGGGTTTAAGAAATGGGTTTTGTACTGGGGTCAATACAAAATTCGATTTTACGCTCTAAGTAGGCTAAGAAGTCTTCAAGAATACGCCAGGAAATTTATTAATAATAGAAATATCATTCAAAACTGTGATTCTCATCCAAGACTTGGATAGTACGTCACATTGATACCAACTGTGACTTCTTTCCCTTAACCTAGATAGCACCTCACAATGATACCTATCAACTTGCCATCTTTATTCACGATGTCGCCTACAGAAAGTCTGGCCCCGGTGCATTCCACACAAGGAAGTCAACAACGAAAGGTTCGGGGCTCTTTACTTATGGCTTGATATGACAATGATTGACTTTAGTGGTTTGGTTACTTGAATTCTCACAACAGGTTGGTTATGAATATAAAAGCTAACAACCTTACGAAAAGCATGATGAGTAGTTAACCAATTGATTCCTAAAATCACATCAAAGGCAAGTATTTTCAAAAGATAAGATCGACGAGTAGCGTGAAAGTGTTTATTTGAATCAAACAAGATTTAAAAATAGTAGAGGTAACGAAGGCTCCTACTAACGAAGTTTCAACTAATAAGTCAAAGTCTAAGTTCTCCGGAGTCAAATTTAAACGTTGAACGCAAGCAAGAGAGATAAAATAATGGGTAGAACCGGTATCTTATAAGGTATAGACTTCGCAATTTATAATTAACTAACCCGTGCTAACTTCATTCGGGTTACTCGCTTTTTTGAGAAGTCACGAAAAACGCTCTCCCTTACAATACCGATTTTGACTTTTCTGGAACGGTCTTTGGTGCCTCCATCCTAGTTGAACTTATCTTCGGTGAACGATAAAATCGGGCTAAGTGACCTTCTTTTCCATAATTATAACATGCTTTGGACGCCATCGCGCAGTTTGGACTGATATGTCCTTCCCCTCCGCATTTGAAACATATGATAGGTGGTCATTCTCCTTCCTTAACAACGGGTGCTGGTGCTGACGTCTTTCCATCATTGTTGAATTTCCTCTTCTTGAAATTACTATTCCATTATCTTGGCCATGATTACCACCGAAATGGTTACCATTCTTGGCATGATAACTTCCCCCATGATGGTTATCATTGTTCCGATGACCGTTGCCACCGGTATGATTATTATCGTGTTGTTGGTCGTTGCCTTTTGGTTGTTCTGACTCATTATCGCGCTCCAATAACTGAGCTCTATTCACAACATCTGAATATAAACAAAGTTTGTGAGAAATGAGGTATTGACATATATTGGGTTTCAAATCTCTTAGAAAAATTCGCGTCATTCGCTCCTCATTATCGACCAAATGGGATGCAAACCGAGACAACTCGGCAAACTTAGACTCGTACTGCGACACAGTCATATTATTTTGCTCCAGCTTGATGAACTCCACCTCCTTCATATGACGAATACTTTCAGGAAAGTACTTGTCATTGAACAGCTCTTGGAACTTATCCCAAGACATCAAATATCTTAGTCATCTGCTTTAACCACGTTTTCGCCTTAAGTGGTTATGGCTTTCCCAAAAACTCCGGTGATCCCAACTCCTTGAACTGTTTAGCGGTGACCGACCGTGGGTTGCAATTATTTTTTACCTGCTTTATGAACAGGAGCAGCCTTCGCCTGATGTTGCATGAATTCTAAAAAGCTCCTAAACGTACTGTTGTTCGTCATTTGATCGATGTTGTTGTTTCTGGGAGGATTATCGCCATCATATCGCGCACATTATCCCGATTATTGATGCGTGGAGACTCAGCGGTCTCTCGTGCTCCATTCTTATCTCAACATTTTTGGATGCCATTTTCAAAACATCGCCACAAAACAAAGGTTAATTAATATGTCACATATTATCCCTATACTTTGACCAGCCAATTAAATACCAAATAAACTTAGGTAGGTCATACTAGCGAAAGAATTTCGTCTCTCCCTCCCAGTTTTTATCTCACATCTTAGCCAGGGATCATATCCGTAAGCTTTGATACCAACTGTGACGCCCCCAAAATTAGGTATTAATCACCCATCTAGAGTCGCCAAATACATGGTACACAATACAAATTTAACTATACATCTGTCGTGTAAAATAAGACAAAACATAAACTGAGAGTTTAAACAAGAATACTGCCTACTAGACAATATCCATTTTCAATGGAGTCCTCATAGATAGTATACAAACTCAAATTCAATCCTCGTTACATTTATTGTCACACTATTTAACAGAATAGTGAGGACTACTAATCTTATCATCATCGGACCGTCACTCCGGTTCCACGACTCGTCCCAAATATATTCTCATTTCAAGAGAAACGGTGAAGGAAAAGGTGAGCTCAACTAGCCCAGTAAGAAATATTATGACTAAGAGAATACAGAATAAATTATCATTAGTCTTCAACAATGTTAAATTGATAATATACAATACACATCAAGTTTAAGCTGCGCAATGAATATGCAATCCATTAAAAGAGTCAAGTAGAGAATAAAGTCTACTATCTTTTAGGTTTTAAAAGGTTTTCATCAATTTTATATCATTTGAGACTAGAACAATAAATAAACCACCACATCTAATCATCCATGTACCACGGTCAAGGATTTTCATTAAATCATCAATGGTCATGACTATACAAGAATAAACCACGGTCATAATCATACCAAAAACTATTCATCGATGTATTACAAAAGCCAATCGAGGACTTTTATCACATTATTTATAATAGTCATGATTATTATCGAATGATCCCTAGTCATAATCATACTAAGTCCATCTATGCACGTAAGCCAAAGATGACTTTCAACATAATATAACATGAGGATGATGACAATGACATAATAATTCAATAAAACAAGTTCAAAAATTAATTTATCCAGGAACTAATAATGTCTAAATTGTCAACATGACACTTCTTTGTAACCTAAAATTCAAGAATGCTCAGAAGAATATTTCCATGAAAAGATACTGGATGAAGCGCAAATATCAAGGATATTCCACTAATTTCATGGAGTATAGAAGTCAAAACTTTAACCATTTGAGTATAATAAAGAATATATGAAGCTCGCAAATGAATTTTCACCGCCATGCGGTAATCCACGTATACAAATCATTTCCACAATTTAATAAGGAATGAATACAAAGGATCATTCACCATGCATGTGGCAATCCACATAGACAGGTTATTCCAATGAAATAATAAATGCGGAATAATAAATAACGGAACGGTCGGTGAAATTCACTTGCAAGCGGGATATTAAACGAGAATAATAAAGAACGGAATAATAAAAGAATTTCACCAAGTATGCGGTACTTGGAGCATAAACATGAGTTATTCAACATAATAATAAAGAATGGAATAATGAAGAAGAAGATCACCAAGTATTGGGTAAACCACATATCTGGTCATTCCACCAAGTATAGGGTAAAGCCAGCATCTGAGTTATTCAATGAGAATAATAAAGAATGGAATAACATAAGGATTTCATCAAGTATAGGGTATGCCGCGTATATAGGTTATTCCAACAGAATAAATAAGAATGGAGTAACAGAAGTTCTCTTCATGAATAAGAAAGAATAACACCCATTACCGTAAAAGAAACTGGATATAGAAGTAGTGAAGTAGCAGAATACTCTTCTTCTTTTTCTCTATAATTTTCTCTCTATAGCTTCTCTCTATAATTTCTCTCTCTAGAGTTTCAATGAATTCGTAAGAAATAATGAAGGAATGAGCTTCTATTTATAGAAAAACTAAGAGTGGCTCTTGGTCTTAACGAAGGGTCAAAATGACTCTTGGTAATATTGAAGAGGCAACTACTATTTGCGAAGGGGTAATTAACTCTTGGAACACCGAAGAGGCAAATAACTCTTGGAAAGCTGAAGGGTCAAACTATTAAAACTCATGAATAGTAACTCATGAATAGTAACTGGTGAATAGTAACTCATGAATAGTAACTCGTGAATAGTAACTCGTAAATAGTAACTCGTGAATAGTAACTCCGACACGAAAAAGTTCCCCAAATACCCGATTGAACAATATAACCTCCAGACATCAATTATTATCGAAATAAATGTCAATTTTCACTAACACAAATAATTTTAACACAATGGAACTATCAAATTCATCTTTAATCAACACGAACTTATCCATCATTAATATCATAACTCACAATATTTAATAACCAGGTCATTCCCAGGAAATAGGGGGCTTTCCAATAAGGATTTCTCCCTATTGGCGCACAATTAGGTGACCAAACCTCTCCTTGACAGAACTTTTAGACATTGTAAATATTACAATTTAATAATATGAATAACTTTGTCATCTCAATTATTGATTTAATAATATAACATATTATGTACATGATACTGTGACAATAATTGGATCAATAATATGAGAGATATGATGCAGCAATTACTGTAGCAATAATGTAGTATAACTGAGTGACTTCTTACGTAAGAATCAATAATCAATACAGGTGTCTACTTATGAAACCACGCGTATTCATTGTACTTTTTACTACTAAGGGTAGTTCAACGGTATTAATGGTAAAACCTCCGTAGTTATTTCCATAAAATATTTTTGTCATTTTCTAACTACGACAAGTATTACATTTGTGGGGTCCACCAATGATTGTGTCGTCGTACGGATATTCTCGATAAAAAGAATATTCTCCGACCAAACGAATATTTATAACAACTTGCATACTTTGCAAAATTTTCAAATACTACCCACAACTATAACACTATCTCAAATCCACACCATAATATAAAAAATATTTCGAGAAATTTAAATCTTTATTTATAAAATCTGGGGTCTCACAATCGTGATCTTCGTCATACATTTTGGTGGAGCAATATGAAGAGAGAGATAGCGTTGTTTATCTCAAGGTGTCTAACTTGTCAACGAGTCAAGGCGGAGCATCAAGTGCCAAAAGGTCCATTACAACCACTTGAAATTCCAGAATAGAAGTGGAAGCACATTACCATGGTTTTCGTTATTGGTCTTCCCAAGGTTTCTCAAGGCATAGATGCGATTTGGGTCATTATCGATAGATTAACCAAGTATGCTCATTTCTTACCTGTCGAGAAAACTTATACTTGAGCGTCTTCTAGTATGTACATAAAGCGAGATTGTGAGATTGCATGGTATGCCAAGTATCCATAGTTTCTGATCGAGACCCAAGATTCACTTCAAGATTTTGGGTTAGTTTACAAAAAGCTATGGGCACGGATTTGCGATTTAGTTCGGCATATCATCCTCAGACGGACGGACAATCCGAGAGGACTATTTAAACTCTGGAAGATTTATTAAGACTCTGTGTCCTTGACTTTAAAGGAAGTTGGGACAAGTTCTTACCATTAGTGGAGTTTTCCTACAACAACAGTTATCAAGCAAGTATTGGCATGGCTCCATTTGAGGCGTTGTATGGAAGAAAGTGTCATTCTCCAGTATACTGGGATGAGGTGGGTGAAGCAACATTGTTGGGACCGGAGTTGGTACGTATGACTACAGAAAAGATTCAAACGATCCGGCAACGTATAAAAACCTCACAAGATCGACAAAAGAGTTATGCTGATCTTCATCGAAAGGACGTGGAATTCGATATTGGAGATCATGTATTGTTACGTGTTGCTCCATGGAAAGGAGTTACGAGATTCAAAAAGAGAGGAGAGCTCAACCCTCGATTCATTGGCCCATTTTTAATCCTCGATCGAGTAGGAACTGTGGTGTACAGACTCGCTTTACCACCAAGTATGTCTCGTATTCATAACATTTTTCATATATCTATGTTACGTAAATATGTGAAAGACCCGAACCACATTATTGAGTTAGAACTGGACGAAATAGCGGAAGATTTAACGTATGAAGAGGTTCCTGTTAAAATCTTGGATAAGAAGGAGCATATTCTACGCTCTAAGGTTATACCTCAAGTCAAAGTTTTGTGGAGGAACCACGATGTTGAAGAAATGACTTGGGAGTTAGAATCTGAAATAAAATCTAAGCATCTTTACCTCTTCGACATACCAGGTACGTACCCTTCGAGGGCGAAATTTTATAAAAAGGGGAGGTTGTAAGACCCCAATTTTTATGAATAAAGATGATTTTTCTATGAATATTATTTTTGAATATTATGGAATGAATTTGATATAATGTTATAGTTGTGGGTAATAGTTATAAATTTTGCAAAGTATGCAAGTTGTTATATAATATTCGATTGGTCGGGGAATAATCGTTTTAGCAGGGAATATTCGTACAACGACACAATCATTGGTGGACCCCGCAACGGAATTATTGTCGAATTGAGAAAACGATAAAAATATTTTATAAAAAATAACGACGGTGGTGTTACTGTTAAAACTGTTGAACTACCCAGTAGTAAAAGTACAGTAATACGCGTGGTTGCATAGTAACACACGGTATTGATTATTGATACTTACGTGAGAAGTCACTCAGTTATACTCAATTATTGTTGCATCATATCTCTCATATTATTGACTCGATTATTGTCACAGTATCATCTGCATTATATGTTATATTATTAAATCAATAATTGAGACGACAAAGTTGTTCATATTATTAAATTACAATATTTATAATGTCTAGAAGTTCTGTCAAGGAGAGGTTTGGTCACCTAATTGCGCTCCAATAGGGAGAAATCCTTATTGGAAAGCCCCCTCTTTCTTGGGAACAACCTGGTTGTTAAATATTATGAGTTATTATATTAATGATGAATAAGTTCGTGTTGATTAAAGATGAATTTGATAGGTTCATTTTGTTGAGATTATTTGTGTTAGTAGAAATCGACATCTATTCCGATGATAATTGATGTCTGGAGGTTATATTGTTCAATCGGGTATTCGGGACACTTTTTGTGTCAGAGTACTATTCACGAATTACTATTCATGAGTTACTATTCACGAGCTACTATTCACGAGTTACTATTCATGAGTTACTATTCACGGGGTACTATTCACCCGAATAATATATTTCTTTTCGGTCCAAATTATTTTTGGGTGCAATATTATTCCATGAGGAGTTGTTCTAATTTTTCAGACCGTTGGTTGAATTTATTATAGTAAATCAATATGGATCGTTGGTTTAAAGTTTTAATAGTGAATCAGTATGGATCGTTGGTTTAAAGTTTTAATAGTGAATCAGTATGGACCGTTGCTTTAAGTTTTAATAGTAAATCAATCTGGACCGTTCATTTAAAAGTAAATCAATCTGGACCGTTCAGGAATTAGTTACTATTTAATCCATTCTTTTATAAATAGAAGCTCATTCCTTCATTATTTCTTACGAATTCACTGAAACTCTAGAGAGAGAAATTATAGAGAGAAAGAAGAAGAGTATTCTGCTACTTCACTACTTCTATATCCAGTTCTTTTTATGGTAAGGGGTGTTATTTCTTCTGTTATTTCATTTTTTATTATTCTATTGGAATAACCTGTATACGCATGCTACCCTATACTTGGTGAAATTCTTCTGTTATTCCATTCCTTATTATTATGTTGGAATAACCTGTTTATGCGAAGTACCGTATACATGGTGAAATTCTTCTAGTATTTCGTTTTTTTATTATTGCTGTCGAGAATATCATCATCATAATGCGTTCTGGCGGACTGGTTCCATTATTTATTATTCCGTTCTTTATTATTCGGCGGAATATCACGTCATGCGCGCGTTCTGTGGGACACATTCCATTATTTATTATTAGTATTTATTATTACGCCGGAATATCACATGCATGCGTTCTGGCGGACGTGGTTCCATTATTTATTATTACGTTGGAATATATCACATGCGTGCGCTTCTGTGGGACTGGTTCTATTATTTATTATTTTATTGGAATAACTTGTCTTTGCGAAGTACCGCATGCATGGTGATTTCTTTTGTTATTTCATTCTTTATTATACTCAATTGGTTAAAGTTTAGATTTCTATACTCCATGAAATTAGTGGAATATCCTTGATATTTGCGTTTCATCCAGTATCTTTTCATGGAAATATTCTTTTGAGCATTCTTGAATTTTACTTTACAAAGAAGTATCATGTTGACAATTTGAATGTTATTAATTCTTGGTTAATTTAATTCTTGAACTTGTTTTATTGAATTCTTATATCATTGTCATCATCCTCATATTTATATTTTGTTGAAAGTCATCGTGGCTTGAAGTGCATAGATGGACTTGGTATGATTATGATCGGATTATTCTAAGATAATCATTAGTAATGTTACAAATGATGTGGTAAAAGTCCTCATTGGCCCGTAGTGCATTGATGGACGATTGTTGGCATGATCATAATGGTTTATGAATACACGAATATCCTTGGCCCGTAGTGCATGGATAATTTGTGGTCATGATACTAATGAATATCCTTGGTAGTAGTCTTGAGGATGATGTGGATTATTTATTAAAGCTGAGTCTCAAATGATAAAAGTGGTGAAAAACTTTTAAATCATAAAAGATAGTAGACTTTATTCTCTACTTGACTCTTTTAATGGATTGCTTATTCCGTTGCAGTTAAACTTGATGTCTATTGTATTTTATCAGTTTAACATTGTTGAAGGCTAATGATAACTTATCCTGCATTATCTTAGTCATAATATTTCTTACTAGGCTAGTTGAGCTCACCCTTTCTTTCACTGTTCTCTTCAGGAAATGAGAACGTAGCAGGGACTAGTCGAGGAACGGAGTGATGGTCCAGATGATAGCATTAGTAGTCCTCATTATTCTATGAAATAGTGTGATAATAATTGTAATGAGGACTTATTCTGAGAGTGGATATTGTCTAGAAGACAATATTTGTATTAAAACTCACAGCTCTTGTTGTATATTTAAGATTGTATTTATATTCTGTACCATATATTTGGTGATTCAAGATGGGTGATGTATACCTATTTTGGGGGTGTCACACAAGGCACATGCTTTTAGAAAATTTCAGAAATACCCTTTAGTCATTAGAATAATGCCCATATTACCCTGTCCTTCTAGCCACCAATCCAATCCCTCAATCAATTCCCAAAATGAACCGTCTCCATGAGTCTTCTGCCTCGGGACACATGGAGGCTTCTCCCGGGTCTACCACATTTATTTCCGACTCTTCCGTCTTTTCATTTAATCATAATGTAAACGTTAATTTGTGCATTTAATTCAATTAGGTCAAGTAAACCCTAATTTTCACTTGGGCCCACAAACCTAAACTAATCTAATACATCTCTCTCTCTCTCTAAAACGAGATCGACCTTATTATAGAAAAAATAAATTTGTGCCCTAATTTAGATCAATTTAACTTGTTCTCTTGTGTTCCCTTTTTTTTCCTTTTCTTTCCCTTTTGACTTGAATCTCTACATGGTAATCTCTCAATAATCATTTTCTATCTTTAAAAACTGAAACAATTATCTTTTTTTATTCACCAAGATAAATAAGGTAAATCTTATAAAATAAAATAAAATTAATGCGTTAGTTAAATAAAATAATAAATATGGGAATATTATGATGTATGAATTGTGTGTCTATTAAATACCTTCATACATACCTTTTGCTCGTCCTCGAGTAAAATAAAATAAAAAAAATATAACTACACCATTTTCGTAGGAAACACAATTGCACTTAGCATGTGCAGCAAACCTTTAAACCCCAAGATTACCCCAAGTGGACGAGTTGTGTCTCATGAGGGTTTGCAGTGAATATACCCACAAAATTCAAAAATATTTTTGGGTTCAACAAGTTATGAAATTGAAAGAAAACTTCTAAATATCCATGGGCATTATACATAAGCAAGATTAAATTCAAAATCACACTTTCACCTTAGCAAAATTAAATACTCTATCTTTATTTTAGACATCATTCTTCATAAAATTAATTTAATGTGATGCATGATTTTTGTGTGATGTAACTCTTAGTATTAGGAGTGAGCAGAAAAAGGATAAAATCAAATTAACGAATCGAACCGAACTGAATTTTTTTAAACGATTTTTTTCGGTTATTCGGGTATTTTTTTTAATTCGGTTATATCCGATTTTATTTTCAATTTTTGGGTTTGGGTTTGATTTTTAATTTTGAGTTATTCGGTTAACCGAATACCCGAATTAGAAAAAAAGAAATTAAGGTTTAAAAATTAAAAGTGTAATAAAAAACATAACTGAAGGGTCTCGACTGTCGACTCTCGCTCTCTCAGACTCTCTCTCTCACTACTCAAAACCCAAATCGAACTCTCTTTATCTGACATTTCTCACTACTTAAAAGCCAAAACTTAAATCGATCGATCTCTCAGTCTCTCAGATCTCAGTCTCTTGGCCCTCAAATCTTTCACTCTCTAGTGGCCTGCCTATGCCTTAACTCCTAAGCGACTAAGCCCTAACCCAAGGTCAAAACCCGTCCTCAAATTGCGACTCCTCTCCGCCGTCGACGACTGAGTCTCCTTCAATGTAGTCGTGTTGGTCGATGGGGTTTAACTCCGTGAGTGAACTCGATCGCTGGGTCGATGAGGAGTCTGCAGATTGGGAAAGCTAGTAGGATGAGTGTGAGTCCACCTTCCTGGGGTGTTCAAATGGGTTCCGGGTTTGGTTCCCCTCGTTTGTCGTCAGCCTTCCGACCCAGATTCATCAGCCTTCTAGTTACCCCAACTCAGAACTTAGTCATGATTCTAACAATAATGTTTATAGTTTAGATAGTTGCATGCTGTTAGAGATCCTGCTTTCCGTGGATTAAATTAAATAAGTAGTTAACGAGGTCTTCCTATGTGGAGCTTTTACTGTCTTTAATTATGAATTAGTATGTTTAAATTTTAATCGATTTGTATGATTGGATAAACATTTGGGTTGTAATTTGAATTCTTTTATTTTTAGTATTGTCAATTTTAAATGGTTCTTTTTTTTATTGATAAATGATAACTTGGAGTACAAGTTCGGTTATTAACCGAAATGCCCGAATTTACAATTCGGTAATTCGGTTGTTACAAAATTTGGTTAGTAGTTCAGATAGTGAAATTATGAATATTTCGGTATTCGGTTATAATCGAATAACCTATTAGGTCCGGTTATAACCGAATAGCCTATTCGATTCGGTTATAACCGAATGATCAGTCTTACTTAGTATAGATTTTTACCATGATAATTATGCAAACTCATTTTTTTATTATTATTTTTTATTTTTTGAATTTTTTTTAAATTTTTTTCTTGACTTGTGCAATGTCTCGTTTTCTTAGGCTTTTTAGAGTTACCCATGTTGCGAGCGTTGGACCAATAACTCCCAAACAAGTTGGTTTTAGAGTACTAGATGTAGAGACACCCCTGAGAACTTATTAAAAGACCACTAAATTAGACTAGTCAAACTGCTTTTTTTCATCACAATTTTCTGCGTGAATATCAATGCTACCTAAGGCTTGGATACCCAGTTATTTCGTTCAATGGACATTGAAGCAGTTATTTATTTCTTTTTCTTTCAAATTTCCTTTTTTTTTCTTTTTCTTCTTTCTTGAAATTGTTTGACACATAGTTTATATCCACAACTAAGAGTTAGTACAAACGTGAAGTACAAAAATGCTTATGAACATTATTTTACTCAAGATGGTGTTTCAAACTATAATTTCGTATTTAATCAAAGGTTCAAGAGTTTTAAATGTTTTAATCTTACTCATGAGTTTTGCTCCATAGACACTTATTTGGGTTAATCAAACTCATAAAAAATCAAAAAAAGAAATTTATTTTTTTACAATATTTTCTTTATAAAAAAAAATATAATACAATAATACAAACAAACTCCCCCCATACCAAAATCATGCATTGTCTTCAATGTTTGCAAATGAAGAAAAGAAAATGAAAGAATTGTACCTTGTATGTGGGACATTTATTATGCAAGAAAATCTGGTGATCAGAAAGAAAACAAATGTACATACCTAAATATTTCATAAATCCTAAAAAGCATGTGACTATAAATGAATGATACAAACAGGTAAATGAGTGTGAAATTTTCATGATTCTCTCGAGGTCTAAGAAATTAAAAATAATCAGAATTTAAATCACAGGTATGCTTAAAATTTATTCCTTCTCTCACATTTTTTCGATCATGCTTAATTCATATTTTAAGGAATGCTTAATTCATGTTTTTAAATCACAGGTATGCTTAAAAATATCTTGTGTTTGTTATTGTTATAAATATTATTAATGTGAAGTAGTATCACATATATTTATGTGCACAGTATTAATTTATACATAACGTATTAATGAGTTTGCTTAACTTTTCAGTAATTATGACTTTTAATTAAGTAACTTTTCATTATTGCCCTTGTTACTCTGACAATTTTTAGTTTAATACTATAGAAATATTGTGTGTTTTTTGTGAGTTCTCGAATTTTATGAAATAAAAGTATTCAATTTTTCTATTTTAGTAAATAGTTAAATTGATAAAAGGTTAGAGTTAAGGGTGATATTTGAAAAAAACTTCAAAGTAAGAAAGTTTTCATAAAATAATCGGTGATAAAAGTACAGTAATACGCATGGTTGCATAGTAGCTATGACGCCCCCAAAATAGGTATACATCACCCATCTTGAGTCGCCAAATATATGGTACAAAATTCAAATACAACTTAATAATACAATATATCGTGTAAAATACGACAAAGCGTGGCGAGAGTTTAATAAGAATATTGTCATCTAGACAATATCCACACACAAAAAGAGTCCTCTTTATATTTATTTTCACACTATTTAATGTAATAATGAGGACTACTAATACTATCATCGAGGATCGTCACTCCGCTCCCCGACTAGTCCCATGCCACGTTCTCATTTCACAAGAAAACGGTGAAAGAAAAGGGTGAGCTCAACTAGCTCGAAGAAGATATATTATGACTAAGATAATGCGAATAAATTATCATTAGCCTTCAACAATGTTAAACTGATAAAATATAACAAACATCAAGTTTAACTGCAGCGGAACAAGCAATCCATTAAAGGAGTCAAGTAGAGAATAAAATCTACTATCTTTTAGGATTTTAAAGGTTTTTCATCACTTTTATCGTTGAGACTCAGCTTAATAAATAATCCACATCATCCCTGCACTACGGCTAAGGATATTCATTATTATCACAACCATAAATTATCCATGCACTTCGGCCAAGGATATTCGTGTATTCATCAATGGTCGTGATCATGCCAACAACTGTCCATCAATGCACTACGGGCCAATGAGGACTTTTTTTACATCATTTGTAACATTACGGTCATGATTACACTGAATAATCTCTGGTCATAATCATACCAAGTCCATCTATGCACTACATGCCACAAATGACTTTCAACATAATATAAACATGAGGATGATGACAATGATATAAGAATTCAATAAAACAAGTTCAAGAATTAATTTATTCAGGAACTAATAATGTCTAAATTGTCAACATGATACTTCTTTGTAGAGTAAAACTCAAGAATACTCAGAAGAATATTTTCATGAAAAGATACTGGATGAAGGCAAACATCAAGGATATTCCACTAATTTCATGGAGTATAGAAGTCAAAACTTTAACCAACTGAGTATAATAAAGAATGGGATAACAAAAGAAATCACCAGTCATGCGATAGACCGCACAGACAGGTTATTCTAACAAAATAATAAATAACGGAACTAGGTCATGCACAAACGCACAGACAGGATATTCCAACAGAATAATAAATAATGGAACCAGGTCATGCGTAAACGCACAGACAGAATGTTCCAACAGAATATTAAATAATGGAACCAGGTCATGCGTAACACACCGACACGATGTTCCAACAGAATAATAAAAATAGAATAACAGAAGAATATCACCATGTATGCGGTACTTCGCATAGACATGTTATTCCAACATAATGATAAAGAATGGAATAACAGAAGAATTTTACCAAGTATAGGGTAGCTTGGCGTATATACGAGTTATTCCAACAAAATAATAAAGAATGGAATAACTGAAGTTCTCTTCATGAATAAGAAAGAAATAATACCCCTTACCTTAGTAGGAAATTGGATACCATAATATTGTAGTAATGTGAAGATTCTTCTTCTTCTCTCTTATTCTCTCTATTCTTTCTCGCTCTATAGCTTTAGTGAATTCGTGAAAAATAATGAAGGAATGAGCATCTATTTATAAGCTTGGTAGAGTAAGGATAAAATAGTCTTTTCGCTATAATTTATGACATCATCGTTTACATCATCGATCATATGACATCATTGCTTACATCATCGATTAAATGACATCATTGTTTACATCATCCTTCCGATGACATCATTGTTTACCTCATTGCTCCGATGGCATCATTGCTTGCATCATCAGAATTCAAATTCAAATTGTTCTCTTCCACCTCATTTTACTTTTATACCATGAATTTACTATAATAATGTTACCATTCAAATTATAAAAAAAACATACTATCATATAATCACATCATACTACTATAATATAATATTATAATAATACATTTAAATGAATTATTGATTTGATCATTTGAAATACTGTGTAATGACAATTAATGAATCAAAAATATCAATGTAGCAATTATTGAATCAATAAAATATTAAACAGTAATTACTGTAACAATTATTGAGTAGTGCCTTCTTACGTAAGAATCAATAATTCAAAAAAATAATGTGCAATACCATGTGCTACTGTATTTTAACCACCAGGTATTCCAATAGTGTTAATGGTAACACTTCCGCTGTTATTTTCATAAAAATATTTTTGTCGTTTTCTAACACTACAAGAAAATCGGCTTATTCTGACGGAATATTCCGTCGTATATAAGACTATTCCGTCGAAACTACTTTATTTTCGACGGAATTATTCGTCAGAGATTCCGTCGTAAATATTCGCGTCGAAAATAAATTTTGTCAAAAATTCCGTCGGATGATTATTATCTACGACAAACGTATCTCCGACGAAAGTTCGTCGAACCTAGACTATCTTCGACAGAATACATAGGACGAAATTTTTTGTCAAACATATCAGTTGTGACGCCCCCAAAATAGGTATACATCACCCATCTTGAGTCGCCAAATACATGGTACTAAATTCAAATACAATTTGATTATACAACAATCGTGTAAAATACGACAAAATACATGTTGTGAGTTTTAATACAAATATTGTCATCTAGACAATATTCACACTCAATTTAGTCCTCATTATATTTATTATCACACTATTTAACGAATAGTGAGGACTACTAAGACACCATCTCGGACCATCACTCCGGTTTCCCATTTAGTCCATTCGTTCTCGTTTTCAGAGAAGAAGAGCGGTGAAAGAAAGGGTGAGCTCAACTAGCCCAATAAGAAATATTATGACTAATATAATGCGAGAATAAATTATCATTAGTTCTCAGCGATGTTAAACCGATAAAATAAAATAGACATCAAGTTTAAGCTGCGGTGAACATGCGATCCATTAAAAGAAAGTAGAGAATAAAATCTACTATCTTTTATGATTTAAAAGGTTTTCATCACTTTTATCATTGAGACTCGACAATAAATAATCCACATCATCCACCGACTACTACCAAGGATATTCATTAGGGTCACGACCACAAATTATCCATACCACTCTGGGCCAAGGATATTTATGTATTCATCAATGGTCATGATCATGCCAACAAGCTATCCATCAATGCACTTCCGGGCCAATGAGGACTTTTACCACATCATTTGTAACATTACGGTCATGATTACACCGAATAATCCCTGGTCATAATCATACCAAGTCCATCTATACACTATAAGCCACAGATGACTTTCAAAAATAATATAAACATGAGGATGATGACAATGATATAAGAATTCAATAAAACAAGTTCAAGAATTAATTTATTCAGGAACTAATAACGTCCAAATTGTTAACATGATACTTCTTTGTAAAGTAAAATTCAAGAATGCTCGGAAGAATATTTCCATGAAAAGATCTTTGGATGAAGCGCAAATATCAAAATATTCCACTAATTTCATGGAGTGTAGAAGTCAAAACTTTAACCAATTGAGTATAATAAAGAATGGAATAACAAAAGAAATCACCATACATGCGGTGCCAGCATGATAAAAGTTATTCCATCGAATAATAAATAACGGAACGAGGTCGGGCGCACGTGCTTGCCATGGATATTCCAAGAATAATAAAGAATGGAATACAACGAAATCACCATGCATGTGGTACTTGGCATAGATAGGTTATTCCAAGAATACTAAATGGCGGAACAAAGTCGGTGAAATTCACACCAACAGGATGTTCCAAGCGATAATAATAAAGCGGAACTGTGTCCGGCAGAAAGCCATGACAGGATATTCCAATGAGAATAATAAAGAGGCGGAACCAGTTAAAGATAAAGCATGACAGGATATTCCAATAGAATAATAAAGAATGGAATACTGGAAGAATTTCACCAAGTATAGAATAGCTGGCGTATCTGAGTTATTCAACGAGAATAATAAAGATAGAATAATAGAAGTTCTCTTCATAAATACAAAAGAAATAATACCCCTTATCGTAAAAAAAACTTGATATCGGAGTAGTGAAGTAGCAAAATTCTTTTCTTCTTTTTCTCTATAGTTTCTCTCTCTAAAGTTTCAGTGAATTCGTAAGAAATAATGAAGGAATGAGCTTCTATTTATAGAAGAATGGAATGAATAGTAACCAATCCATGAACGGTCTAGATTGATTTACTTTAATCGGACGGTCCATATTTAAAGCAAAATCTTTTAAATAAAATATAATATATTCTATTTATAATCTAATAAAACGAATAACTTTTAAAAAGATTTTACTATGCAAACACTATACAAACACTATGCATAATAAAATATAATATATTCTATTTATTGTCTAATAAAATAGATAACTTTATAAAAGTATTCTGTTTTATATAAAAAGATTTTACTATTAGCTTAATAAAACGAATAACTTTATAAAAGTATTACATTTTATATAAAAGTTTTTTTACATTTTATTATGTTAATAATACGAATAAAACAAAACGTCATCATTATTATTATTATTATTCACACTATTAATCGTCCAGGTCGTTCCCAGGAAAAAGGGGGCTTTCCAATACGGATTTCTCCCTATTGGCGCGCAATTAGCTAATCAAACCTCTCCTTGGCAGAACTTCTAGACATCGTTAGTAATGCAAATAATAATATTAACAACTTCGTCATCTCAATTATTGATTTAATAACATATAAAATATCGATAATAATTGAATCAAACTAAGTGACTTCTCACATAAGCATTAATAATCAATACCGTGTGTTACTATGCAACCACGCATATTATTGTACTTTTACTACCGAGTAGTTCAACAGTATCAACGGTAAAACTTCCACCGTTATTTTCATAAAAATATTTTTGTCGTTTTCTCAATCCGATGATAATTATATGTTGTGGGGTCTACCAATGATTGTCTTAGTGCATGCGAATATTCCACGACCAATCGAATATTATATAACAAACTTGCAGTCTTTTGCAAAATTTATAAATATTACCCACAACTATAACATTATATCAAATTTATTCCATAATATTCAAAATGATATTTATAGAAAATTCATTTTATTCATAAAAGTTGGGGTCTTACATCAGTAACTATGTCCGACTGACTAATTCCCTCGAACATAATCTATTTCCGACGAAAAACTAAAATTAGTTGATATTTATTAAAATTTTCTATTAATAAACATCGACGGACTTTACGTCGAAGATATAATTGGTACGATGGAAATATTTCATCGAAGTTATCTTATGTACGACTGAAAACTAGGCCATCTCGGTATTTATTAAAAATTGGTTATTTATTATCTCCGAGGGACGGTCCGTCGAAATTACCCTATTCCGTCGTTCAGTTTCCAGTTGTTTAAACCCATTAATGAACATGTAACCTGTCACAACCCAATACACAGTAATATAAACCTGTATCTCACATTCAAATATACAATGTAGCATTAAAACATAATCTTCAACTTGTAAAATTCCAAATTTTACGAATAAAGATTTAATTTTCTCGAAATATTTTTTTGAATATTATGGTATGAATTTGAGATAATGTTATATTTGTGGGTAGTATTTATAAATTTTGTAAAGTACGCAAGTTGTTATATAATATTCGATTGGTCGTGGAATATTCTTTTTGCGAAGAATATCCGTACGACGGTACAATCATTGGTGGACACCATAACGGAATTATTGTCGGATTAAAAAAACGATAAAAATATTTTATGAAAATAACGGCGGAAGTTTGACCGTTAATACTGTTGAACTACTCAGTAGTAAAATTATAATAATACGCGTGGTTGCATAGTAGCACACGGTATTGATTATTGATGCTTATGTGATAAGTCACTCAGTTTTATTTTATTGGTATTATTAATGTAATAAAACAAAAAAACTTTTTATATAAAACAGAATACTTTTATAAATTTATTCTATAAATAGAATATATTCTATTCTATTATGCATAGTATTTTGCATAGTAAAATCTTTTTTATAAAAGCGGAATACTTTTATAAAGTTATTCTATAAATAGAATATATTAAATTTTATTATGCATAGTGTGCATAAATAGTATTCGTATAGTGTTTTACATAGTAAAATATTTTATATAAAAAATGAATACTTTTATAAAGTTATTCGTTTTATTAGATTATAAATAAAATATATTATATTTTATTTAAAAGATTTTAACTTTTAAGTATGGAATCGTCCGATTAAAAAGTAAATCAAACTGGACCGTTCATGAATTAATTACTTATGCGATCCATTCTTCATAAATAGAAGCTCATTCCTTCATTATTTCTTACGAATTCACTTTTCTTAAAGAATATCCTCGCATACTACCAAATTTGGAATACTCTTCTTTTACTACGGTAAGGGTATTATTTTTTCATAATCATAAAGAGAACTTACATTATTCCATTCTTTAATATTACATTGGAATAACTCAGATATGCGACTACCCTATACTTGGTGAAATTCTTACGTTATTCCATTATTTATTATTTTGTTGGAATAACTGCTTTACTGATCTATCGCATGCCTGGTGAAGTCTTTTGTTATTTCATTCGTTATTATTCTGTTGGAACATCCTCATCATGCGCTTTTACATTTGGACCTAATTTCATCTTTATTATTACATTTGGAATATCCGTCTGCATGCGTTTTATCTTTAGGACTGTGTTTAAATCTTTATTATTTTGTTGGAATATCTGTCATGCATGCATTTCTGTGGGACTGATTCCGATTATTTATTATTCTCGTTGAATAACTTGTTCATCAAGTACCGCATGCATGGTGATTTGTTGTTATTCCATTCTTTATTATTCTGTTGGAATATCACGCCGCTTGCGTATTACGCTTTGACACTGGTTCCGTTATTTATTATTCTATTGGAATAACATACATGTGAAGTACTGCGTGCATGGTGATTTCTTTTGTTATTCCATTCTTTATTATACTCAATTGTTTAAAGTTTTGACTTCTATACTCCATGAAATTAGTGGAATATCTTTGAAATTTGCGCTCCATCCAATATCTTTTCATGGAATTATTCTTCTGAGCATTCTTGAATTTTACTCTACAAAGAAGTATCATGTTGACAATTTGGACGTTATTAGTTCCTGGATAATTTAATTCTTGAACTTGTTTTATTGAATTCTTATATCATTGTCATCATCCCCATGTTATATTTTGTTGAAAGTCATCTGTGGCCTATAGTGAATAGATGGACTTGGTATGATTATGACCAGAGATTATTCGGTATAATCATGACCGTAATGTTACAAATGATGTGAAAAAAGTCCTCATTGGCCCGTAGTGCATTGATGGACAGTTTTTGGTATGATTATGGCTAAGGATTCTCTTCGGCCAAGGGAGAAAAGATGAATTATTTTATGGCATGATCAGGACCGTTGATGAAAATACAATTATCTTTGGCCCGTAGTGCATGGATAATTCGTGGTCGTGATACGAAATAATATCCTTAGCCTGTAGTGCAGGGATGAATTGATGATGTGGATTATTTTTAAAAGTGAGTCCCAAATGATAAAAGTGATGAAAAACTTTTAAATCATAAAAGATAGTTGATTTTATTCTCTACTTGACTCTTTTAATGGATTGCTTGTTCCGCTGCAGTTAAACTTGATGTCTATTATATTTTATCAGTTTAACATTGTTGAAGACTAATGATAATTTATTTTGTATTATCTTAGTCATAATATTTCTTACTGGGCTAGTTGGGCTCACCCTTTTCTTCATTGTTCTCTTCAGGAAATGAGAACGTAGCTGGGGCTAGTCGGGGAATAGAGTGATGGTCCTACATGGTGCATTAGTAGTCCTCACTATTCTATGAAATAGTGTAATAATAAATGTAATGAGGACTCCATTGAGTGTGGATATTGTCTAGATGACAATATTTGTATTAAAACTCACAGCATATGTTTTTTTGTATTTTACACGACTGTTGTATAATTAGTTTGTATTTGTATTCAGTACCATGTATCTGGCGACTCAAGATGGGTGATGTATACCAATTTTTGGGGGCGTCACACAACTCATTATCATTCATATTCAAATATCCACCAAAACGTATTATAAGCTAACCAATTACAAATATAAGTTAATGTTCCATAAATGTTAAACAATATAATTTACAATAGTTGTATAGACGCAATTAGACAATACATTATATATAAAAGTTCTACAAATAATATAAATGAACTATAAATTAGTAAAAGTATCATTCATCTAAGGAGGTGAACGACGCCATTTGCTCGGTGTATGGAAATCAACCTCGTCTTCTCCTCATCATCCATGACTATTTCGCCGCCATCGCCACCCTGTTGATGATAGAATCAAAATATAAATCATTCAAGTAGATATATATATATATATATATATATATATATATATATATATATATGTGTGTGTGTGTGTGTGTGTGTGTGTGTGTGTGTGTGTGTGTGTGAGAGAGAGAATTAACAAACTAGCCTTAATTGAAAAACATAAACAAAATGAATACTGAGTAGGTGGGGGAAGGACGAAAAGCCTCCTCCAAAAGGGTAATCACCATCCGGAGCATCTCGGCGCTCCAAGCGTCGAACTGCTCCCGTGGTAATCCCGTACTCTCTGCAGAGTCCCCTGCTATAATATCCTATGCAATCTGGTGAAGACGAGAACTAGAAGGCAACTGCTGACGCCGAAAGACCGGATCGGTATAGAACTTATCCGACACGGCCCCTATCAGCCGCCGGAAGATATCGTCATCCAAGTCAGCACCCGTATGAGATGGTCCGACATGTGCTCTCGGACACTGGTTGGAGCCTATAAAGAGATAAAAATTCGATTACTAATAATAATTTATATAATGTGATAAATTCGGATAATTTCGTGAAACATAAAAAAATATTACCTCCAAGAAGTGTATATGCGGGTATCCTCGGCGGATCCAACACTCGATATCTGTTTAAGATCGCTTAGTAGGGGATTTCGAGATGCGACCCATAGTCTCAGCCTCCTCATCCCGATCTAATACAATATCGGGAAGAGGGTGGAGAATCTAATGGCTCGTAACCCTCCTAATAGTCTCTAGCTCAGCTATACGCTCGTCCCGAAGCTTCTGAAATCAGTCCTATAATGTATTCCGTATACGTATGTCAATTATATCATTTTATTTATGATTGAATATTATTAAAAGCTAAATAGTAAGATGAGTTTTACCCGTATAGTAAAAGCTGCCTGAGACAAAGCACGCTCGTCCTTAGCCGTGTGGGCTCGATCCCAAAACTCTAGCATGGTAGGATCTCGGCCCAAGGTCCTACCCAATGCCTAATATAAACATTCATAAAATAGGTCTTAAGTATTTGTGTGAGAACTTGACACATAAATAACTAAATACAACGCACTTACCATCTTCGCCTCCTCGAACGACTGAGAACCAGCGATGTGTACTATCCGGAGCTAACCACGGCTCTTCTTCGCCTGCTCGAACTATTTCTTGAAGTCATCAGCCTCCCAGTGCGCACACATAGCCTCCCAGGCTAAATCGGAGACTATGCGGGGCTGATGATCTCTGACGGTGGTCCCGGGCTAGTCCACAACTGCCGGGCTGCCTTCTTTCGCATCTCATACAGCCATCCAGAGTAATTCACAGCGACGTGATGCTCAATCATAGCATCGCCAGCTGACTGAGAGATGCTCGGGTCAAATTGATAATAAACCTATAAAAAAAGATTATTTAAAATTAAGAACATTTGATTTCATCATCCCAATACAACTATGTGGTGATAATATGTTTAACTTACGTGGAACTCCATGAAAGCAGTCTGCATAAAAGTGGCATCAGATCACAGATATCGACCGAATCGCATGCACCCTCCGGGAGATCGTTAAACAAATCGCATGTAGGGTGTGCTTAGCCACCGGGTCTAATATACTACAGAAAAAGTATAACAATATGTGTTATGTGAATTGTGTTTTGCAATAACTGATAGAAATAGTATAAATATATTAACACTTTCATCACCGGAAACGACATCCACCGACATCTTGTAAAGCAGTACGGTACATGGACGACCAAAGATATCGAGGTTCGTCCCCCCTGTTGTCGTCGACGAAAGGTGCATCTGTAATAATTGTATTTAACAAAGTACTTCAATAATCATTGTAATTAATGCAGCTTAAGATATATTTAAATCCTAGTTAAGATAACTTACTCGCGCCTGAAGAAGAGCCTCCATCGTGGCTACCGTCTCCAAGATCGGACGCCCAGCCCATTTCGGCGACCTCCACCGCATATGTCTAGCCATGAATATCCTACTGCAATAACAAAATTGGTAGATTGCGAATATGTAAGGTTTAACAATATGTGGTAAGGACTAATATGAAAGCTCATTTTCAATTACGCACGTCATCAAACCCATCAGAATCAATGTGTATATCATTCTCGGATTCGGTATCTTCCTTATCCTCAGTTTCGAGATCAGTTTCATCATCGTTATCATCCTCAACGACTACATAATCATTCATGTGTATGGTGGCCTCGACATCCTCATCGTTAGGTACGTCAATGACATCAGTACTCACCACATCTTCAACATAGAACACTACGGCCAATGGGTTGCTCACATCTTCTTACAACGCCTCATCCATACCAAACATATTATCAGCATTAAATGAGCGTGTTTTAGTAGTGACTACTGTGTACTAGGGACTTCGAGTATTTACGACATTAGGAGCGTAATACACTTGAGTCACTTGACTTGCTAACATGTACACGTCATCAGAATTTAACACCGACTTGACAGTTCGGTCAATGCATCTAGAACTTTTCTGGGTAACATCTCACGAAATTCAATTGGAATCAACTTCTGCATGAATACATGACAATCGTGACTCTCGAATCTAGAAATTTTCAATTGCTCAACCTTACAACAACGTGTTATGTTCGATGCATATCCATCTGGGAGCTTCAACTCACTAACCCACTTACAGACGTCTTCAACTTGTTGCTTACTAAGACTAAATGGAGCTTTAGGTTTCGTAGTGTTAGGGCGAAGCCATAATTCTGGCCTAATGTTCAATGCCTCCAAATCTTTTCGAGCATTGTCATTGTCTTTAGTTTTACCACTCGCATCTAACACGGTGTAAAACAAGTTCTCGGAGTGGTTAAGAACTGTCCAATTATAGCGAGCAAATCGTTGAAACCTCTCTCACTACTGATCGTGCTCATTTTTGAAGTGTAAGAGCTTCACATCGCAGAAAAGCTTGGTGTTCAGATATCATTTCCGGATACAACGCGACCCCAAATTCGAGATAGCAAATTGTAAAAGGCAATGAATTGTATCATTTGGCACTTGCTTCGTGACTACTTGAAGAAGGTTCATATTCAAATTTCTAGTCAATAGTAGTAGGGCCATAAGCATCAACCAACATCTCAACCTGGATCATAGTTTTCGACGTATGAATCCCGTGGAATTGGTTGTTCCACAATATTTTCAATCACTTCGATTCCCCGTGATGAGTCCATACTGAAGTACCCATCTACAAATCCACTAGAAAATAAGTCGAATTTAATCTGCAAATCG
The DNA here is from genome assembly GCA_020205605.1 of Panax ginseng. NCBI lineage: Eukaryota > Viridiplantae > Streptophyta > Magnoliopsida > Apiales > Araliaceae > Panax > Panax ginseng. The sequence continues at coordinate 21,083,873 of CM035132.1, forward strand.
ACTTTCTTCCAAATCGATTTTACACTTGACACACGGGCATCGCATCTTCCGTCGCGGATCATCCAGTATGTTCTAGTGCTTTGTTCAAGAAATCTAAAACCCCAACACGATAAGTGAGACTAATCCTCCCATCCTTTGGGTATCCTACGGTACATCCAACTTCGGTCGGCTGACATTTTTAACTACACAAAATTACGCATTAAGTTAATTTGGATATTCATGCGTGAATTAGATTTACCTAGTATCTCTACAGGACAGGGGTAAGGCTTCTATCCCGTTATTGGATGTGTCTCGTCACTAGTGCAAACACGTTGAGTACGTTTCATGAGTTTCAAGAAAATTTCGACAGCACCTCCCCATGGTCTCCAAGCACACGAAATAGACTAAGATAACTTAATCTAAGTATGCACTCGAAGAACACATAGAGATAACAGTCGATTAATCCTCAAAATAACAAAAAATGTACCGTTTTGTATTTGTGCAAGCCTAAGTGAGAGACATATTATTATCATCAATACAGGTCCCAAATGGGGACCATTCGACATTCACCCCTATTGAGTGTATGTCAAACGAGTTTCTAAGTTTCAAAGTATAGTACATATATAATTGACAATGCTACTTAATTTATTGAAAATTGTGGCAAACTACACAAATGCTACTTAGTTTATGAGAATTTATGTGGAATCTCTACTTGAGTCGGCAATCGGGGAAAAAAAAAGGGTCGTAGTTCCTATTGTGTCCTATACTCGAATAATAAGGTTAATTCAATTACTGTAAACATTCCTCACTGTTCCATCATAACAGATGACAACATCCCGAAGGAGTTCCATTTGTTATTGAACAAAGTTTTGACTTAAGAAACCCTCTAGATGAACGAGCGATCACTTATCGCAGAATGAATCATCTCTCATATGGGTCCAATCCATGATATAGGCGACCTCACCACTCAAATTCCTCAAATGGATAGTTCTCATTCAAGAGGTGAGACGTTCGTGAGAACTACCCATCCGAGGAAGTCTGAGTGGTGGTGAGGTCGCTTATATCATGGATTGGACCCATATGGGAGATGATTCATTCCTATGGGAGAAGTGATCGTCATTCATTTAGAGGGTTGCTTAACCTAGAACTTTGTTTAACAAGTTATCTTGGCACTCCTTGGGATGTTGCCATCTGTTATGATGGAACGATGAGAATGTCTGCAGAATTCAATTACCTTTATTATTCGCAGATAGACACAAATAGAACTACGACCCCTTTTTTTTAATTGTTGTTGAGGAACCGATTGGAGTACTATTTAGCTGCAACTGCTATGTCGAAACCTGCATACAAGAAAGAGTATATGTAGGGAGAGTATTATTGTATTTAAATATTGAAAATTGTGGCAAACTAAGCAAATGCTACTTAGTTTATTTTGCCAATGATAATAAACTAAGTAAGCGGTACTTAGTTTATGAGAATTGTTAATTATTTGAAATCTATAGAGACTACTGTTCGACATTCACTTCTAGCTATACTTAGTTTATTTTGCCAATGATGATAAACTAAGTAAGTGATACTTAGTTTATAAAAATTGTTATTTGGAATCTATGGAGACTACTGTTCGACATTAACTCTTACTTAGTTTATTATTATATTTTTTTATTTTAATTTGTAGTATATTATATAATTGGCTTATTTATTTATTAAATTTACTTTATTAAATTAAATTAAATTAAATCATTTTATTTTATTTTATTTATTAAACTAAATTAAATTAAATTTTTATTACTTTTTTTTTATTTTGTATTATATTATAAAAGTTCTAATTTAATTTAATTTAATTTGATTTCGTAATTAAAATTATTTTATTTTATTTTATTTTATCTTGTATTATATTATATATATTATATAATTTTTAATGTTTTTCTTAAATTAAATTAAATTAAATTAATTAAATTTATTTTATTTTAAATTTAATTTATTTTAATTTATTTTAAATTTAATTTAATTTAATTTATTTTAAATTTAATTTAATTTAATTTAATTTAATTTAGATTATTTAAATTAAATTAAATTTATTTTATTTTATTATTTTTATTTAAATTTTATTTTTATTGAATTGTATTTTATTTATTAAATTAAATCAAAGTTTTTTATTTTATTCAAATTAATTTATTTTATTTTTATTTTATTTTACTTTATTTTGTATTATATTATATTATTTATTTTATTTTTAAATTTATTTTATTTAATAAACTAAATTAAATTATATTTACTTTATTTTATTTTAGTAGTAAGAAACTAAGTAAATGGTACTTTGTTTATGATTTATTAATATTGGGAAACTAATTACTAATACAATACATGCAAGGCCCACAAATATTCGCAATTTCATAATTACGGATGTAATTTACATCATAAATTCAAATCGTAAATAACAAATATATCAAGATTAAAAACAGTCCTAAAATCAGTTACATTATGAAAGGAACCCAAATTTGATATCAATATTCTGCAATATTTTAAATTCCAAATAATATGCACTTAAATAATATGCAGTCCACAAACCCAAAATCAAAATTCCAATTTCAACAATCAGCAATATAAACAAGAAGAATAGGACCCAAATTTCAAATTTCAGATCACTCCCAATTCTAACAAATGGGTTAATCTCAATTTCAGATCACCCCCAATTCAGATCAACCCACAAATTCACAGCAACAACATATTATCCAAATTGGGTTAATCTCATATTCAAACTCAAACTAAACCTAAAATAAATTAAGCCACAAATTTCACAATTTACAACAAATTAACCCTAAAAATCTAATACTTGGCAGAAAACTAACTTTGAAATTGAATTAATGTGCAACTAACTAAGCGGTGGTGCTGGTGGTGGTCATTTGGTGGTGTCAGTGATGGTGGTTCAACCGACGGTGTTGGTGGCGTCTACTGGTGGTGGAACCGATCGACAGTGATGGTGGTGGTGGCAGTATATACGTGGTGGTGGTAGTGGCAGTACGTGGTGGTGGTGGAATCGAAGGTGGTGGTGGTGGCAGTACGTGGTGGAATCGGTGGTGTACGTGGTGGAACCGGTGGTGGTGGTGGTGATGGTGGTGGCGTGAGAGCAGTGAAGTGAGAGAAGTAGTGGTTCGCGAGAGATCTAGAGAAATAAGAGAGAGAGAGAGAAAGAGAGAAATGAGATTAATTAAGGTCTAGAGAAACGAGGGGGCCGAAAGACGTACCTATTAATTAGGTTTTAGGATTATCTTCGACGGAAAGTCCGTCGTACATACATGCGTCGTACTTAAGGTATCTTCGACTGAATCTTCCGCTTGAATACACCTTATTGATCGAAAAAATAAGATTCGTATTGGCGGGAACATTGGCGCCTAATAGGATACATAAATGTTAACTAACATCCGCCGAAATTAATGTATTTTTGATCGAGGTATCTTCTTATTTGAATACTTCACGTAATATATATATTATATTCGAGGGAATGTGTCCGTCGAACATAGATCCGTCGAAATTAGCCGGCTTTCTTGTAGTGTAACTCCGACAATAATTTCGTTGTGGGGTCCACCAATGATTGTGTCGTCGTACGAATATTCCCCAACAAAAAGATATTCCTCGACCAAACAAATATTTTATAACAACTTGCGTACTTTGCAAAATTTATAAATATTACCCACAACTATAACATTATATCAAATTTATTCCATAATATTTAAAAATAATATTTATAGAAAAATTATATTTATTAAAAAGTTGGGGTCTTACAACAGCACACGGTATTGTACAGTATTTTTGATTATTAATGCTTACGTGAGAAGACACTCAGTTTTATTCAATTATTTCTACAGTAATTGTTGCATCATATCTCTCATATTATTGATTCAATTGTTGTCACAGTATCATCTGCATAATATGTTATATTATTAAATCAATAATTGAGACGACAAAGTTATTCATATTATTATTTGAAATATTGACAATGTCTAGAAGTTCTGTCAAGGAGAGGTTTGGTCACGTAATTTGCGCCAATAAGGAGAAATCCTTATCTGAAAGCCCCCCTCTCTCAGGAACGAATTTCGTTGTTAAATATTATGCGTTATAATATTAATGATGAATAAGTTCATGTTGATTAAAGATGAAATTGATAATTCCATTGTGTTGGGATTATTAGTGTTAGTGGAAATCGATATTTATTTCGATAATAATTGATGTCTGGAGGTTATATTGACTAATCGAGTAATTAACCGGATAAATGAGCAATTAATTGCTATTAATTCACATGATTATAACTATTTGTTCATATGTGTGTACTATTGATTCACATTCTTGTACTATTATTAGGGGAGTTGGTGCAAGATTGATAATACTTGTAATGACTAAGCTAAAATGGAGGTATAGATGGAGTCTACTATATTGTAATTCAGTATTTTCACATGTCTAGAACTATTGAGTCACATGATTTACTATTGATTCACATGATTTACTATTAGGGGAGGTGGTGCAAGTTTGATAATACTTGTAGGACTAAATTAAAAATGAAAGAAAAGAGGAAGGTATTATACAGTAATATTTCGAGCCCCAAAACGTGCAATTATCGAAACTATATTTTTCTATAAATAGAAGCTCATTCTTCCTTCATTTCTCACCAATTCACTAAAGCTATAGAGCAATTATTATAGAGAGAAATAATAGAGAGAAAGAATAAGAGAAGTCTGCTACCTCACTATTCCAGTATCCAATCTTCTTTTGAGGTAAGGGATATTATTTGTTGTATTAGTAAGGGGTATTATTTCTTTTGTATTTATGAAGAGAGTTATTTCTTTCAATACTCGTAAGGGTTGTTATTCCATTCTTTATTATTATGTTGAAATAACCTGTCTATGCGAAGTACCGCATACATGGTGAAATTCTTCTGTTATTCTATTCTTTATTATTCTGTTGGAATAACACATCATGCTATTTCTATCGCATGCCACGATGAATTTCGTTGTTATTCCATTCTTTATTATTACGTTGGAATATCATGTGCGTGCGTGCGATTACGCATGACTGGTTCCGATTCTTTATTATTCTGTTAGATCATATCGTATGCATGCGGATTACGCATGACCTGGTTCCATTCTTTATTATTCTATTGGTAATAACCTGTCTATGCGATCTATCGCATGCATGGTGAATTCTTCTGTTATTCCATTCTTTATTATTATGTTAGAATAACCTGTCTATGCAAAGTACCGCATACATGGTGAAATTCTTCTATTATTCCATTATTTTTTATTATGTTAGAATAACCTGTCTATGCAAAGTACCGCATACATGGTGAAATTCTTCTGTTATTCCATTCTTTATTTTTTCATTGAAATATCACATGCGTGCGTAGGCGACACGCATGACACAGTTCCCTTATTTATTATTCAGGTTGGAATAACCTGTCATGCGGATCTATCGCATGCTCGGTGAATTCTTACATTATTCCATTCTTTATTATTTCGTTGGAATAACTTTGTCTCATGTGGATCACCGCAGATGCATGGTGAATGATCCTTCGTATTCATTCTTTATTAAATTATGGAAATGATCTGTTTCACGTGGATTACCGCATGACGGGTGAAAATCCATTCATAGCTTCATATATTCTATTATACTCGTATGAGATATCATTTCTTTTGTACTCGTCATGGAATATCATTTTCTTTGGTATTTTTGTACGAGTTACTATTCATTGAGTTACTTATTCACCCTGACATTATTCACTCTAGTATTATTCACTGGGTATTTGGGACACTTTTCGTGTCAAAGTCTTTATTCATGAGTTCTTATTCACGGAAGTTCTTATTCACCCAAATATTGTTCACTCCGGATATTTGGGGTACTTTTTATGCCGGGTACTATTCACAAGTACTATTCTCAAGTACTATCCATAGGGTACTATTCACTTGGGTACTATTCAATTCAAAAATATATTTCTTTTTCTGTCCAAATTATTTTTGTTACATGAATATTATTCTTGAATTTTACTCCACAAAGCAGTATCATGTTGACAATTTGGATATTTTTAATATTTATCCTTGACATCGTTTGATTAATGCTTATATCATTGTCATCATCCTCATGTTTATATTGTGATGAAAGTCATCTTTGGCTTACGTGCATAGATGGACTGTTGATTATTAGTTTTCCAGTTGTATATTTTTTGCTTACATGCAAAGATGGACTGTTGATTATTGATTTTATATTTGTATATCTTTAGCTTACGTGCAAAGATGGACAGGTGTATAACATGATCATAACCACTGGTGATAATAACGAATATCCTTGGACCGTAATGCATGGATAATTCGATGATGTGATTGGCAGGATCATGACCATTAGTTAATAGTTGAATGTCTTTGGCCGTAGTGCACTGACAGACAATTGATTGGTATGATCATGACCATTGGTTTTATAGTTGAATATCTTTGGCCCGTAGTGCAAAGGTAAACAACTTATTGGTATGATCATTGTTATTACATTTGAATATCTTTAGCCTTTGGGGTAAAGATATTGAGTAAAGGTTTTATTAAGTTTTTGTGGCAAGGAGAAACTGTTGATTTACATAATTATAAATACGAATTGTGGATTTAACTATAATCTTTGGTGGTTTAGGTGAAGACAGGTGATGATAGTTCTTTTTGTCTTGGGTATAACAAAGAACTATTGATGGGTATTACAGCGATAAAATTGATGATAAACTTTTTAATCATAGAAGATAGTAGACATTATGTTCTACTTGACTCTTCTAATGGATTGTTTATTCCGCTGCAGTTGTTAATCTAAAACTTGTTGTCTATTGTATTCTATCAGTTGTTATACTGTTGAAGGTTAAGGATAATTTATTTTGCATTATCTTAGTCATAATATTTCTTACTGGGCTAGTTGAGCTCACCCTTTTCTTTCATTGTTCTCTTCAGGAAATGAAAATATAGTTGGGATGAGTAGGGGAACAGAGTGATGGTCCGAGATGGTGTTATAATAGTCCTCACTATTCTATGAAATAGTCTGATAATAAATATAATGAGGACTCTAATTGAGTTTGAATACTGTCTAGAAGACAATATTCGTATTAAAACTCTCAGTTTATGTTTTGTCGTATATTACCCGACAGTTGTATAATTAAGTTTGTATGGGTATTCTGTACCAAGTATCTGGCGACCCAAGATGGGTGATATATACCCGTTTTGGGGGCGTCACATTTTTGTTCATTTATTATCGTGTATTTTAACAGTTAAATGTAATACTTTAGCCGACAATTTTTAGTAAAAGTTATTTTGTCATTTTCTATATCCAACAATTATTTTATTGTGGGGTCCACCAATAATTAGTGGTTACTTCGTCGGCATAAAATACCAAACATTCTTTGACATCTCCGCCGACATTCTTTTTATCTCTTATATTTTGCACATCATTATTAACTTTTTTTCAATTTAACGTCTTACTGTTTAGAATAATATATAAAGATAAAATTCATTTTATTAATTCAAAATTGGGGTCTTACACTTTCTCTGTTTTGAATTATAAGATTATTATTGACCTTTTAAAAGTCAATTTGAGACATTTTTAAATTTAAAATTGACAAGATTCATTTAAGTTTTCAAAATAATAAATCTTATAACTAGTATAATATTTTTCAGCTAGTTTACGAAATTCATAATTGTATTGACATAAACTAGACGAATTCATCTTAATTTTGAGTTTAAAATAATTTTTAAGTCAATAACAATATTATAATTCAAAACAGATGAAGTATATAAAAAGAAAAATAATCATACTTCCAAGTTAGTTTAGCATGTTTCTCTTTAATTAGATCGATCATTGATGATAACTTAGTGCTAAAATCTCTTTTCTTTTCTTTTCTTTTATGCCAAAGTTAAGTTTAATTTATTTAGAGTAACCTTAGTTAGTTTTCATTCTTAACCTTGCCCTATATTCCTAGTCATGAGAAGTTACTTAAAAAAATAAAAATTAAACCAATTCAACATAGATAAAAAATAAAATAAAAATAAAAATAAAAAAATGAAATGATAAAATAAACATTTATGCTAGCTACAAAAAGATAATTAAATGAGAGTCTGCCTGTTTATAAAATTAATCTCATACCTCAAGGCTCAAACTAACATAGTAAAACGATGTATATATGAGCAGAATGTTAGGGTTTAATGTTGTAAAATGAACCAAACAATTTGAACTCTGTGCGTATAAGTGTAAATTAAGGTTCACATGACCTAATTAAATTAAATGCACAAATTAGGGTTCATGTGTGACCTAAAAGAATTGAATGACAAACAGAAAAGCCGAAAATAAATGTATATATAAAACTCGAAGCCTCCACGTGTCCCGAGGCAGAAGACTCGTAGAGGCCAGTGACCCATTTTGGGAATTGATGAAAAGATTGTATTGGATTGGTGGCTAGAAGGACAGAACGATCTGAGTATATTATTATGATGACTAAGGGTATTTCTAGGATTTCCCTGAGGTCATGTGACCACTTTCCAGAAAACCCTATAAATACTATTTCATTTCATTGAGGCGGACTTGGACATTCTCTCAACTCGAAGCACTCAAGAAAGCTCTCTGGATCCTTGCTATCTTAACAGGGTTCTAGGATCCTAAGAGTTCTGTCACATGTCATTGGAGTAATCGCTCACCTATCATTTTTTCCTCTTCAATTCATCAATCAATTCCGTACTCTTCATGAATTTCTCTCCTCAGCCAACACAAAACTTTAACCTTAGCAAGGTACGATTTCCTTGCCCACAAATTCGATTCGTACTCGCTCGATTAAAAATACAATTCAAACTCGATTCAAAATATAAATGATTCAAATATGAACAATCATATTCGCTTAAAAAGTTCAAACTGTTCGGACTCAATTCGAGATCGTGCTCGACTCGGTTGTTAAACGAGTCTCAATCAAATCTTATTTCATACTCAATAAATTTTGTGAATCAAATCTAAACAACTCAATAATCGACTTGAATCTCATTTACACCCCTATTAGGTTTCTTCTAAATTAGTAATTCGCTAGTAACTTTAGTTTCCTAATTAGCCCATAATCCCAGTTACGTTGGACATTCATTTGAAAATGGTACATGCAGTTAATTAAGGAAGGAATCTTACGGGAAGTGAATGGAAAAGCAGCCAGAGAGAGAAAGTTACACTAATCCTGTATGTATTACTCCCTTAGAGAGAGAAAGTTACACTAATCCTGAATGTATTACTCCCTCCCATCTCACAAAAATAATTTCATTTAACTAACATACTTTCAAATTTTAAATTGTGCTATATACTTATTTTTATATATTTTTGAAATAATAAGTGTGCATGTAATAATAGTGATTATTGCAGTAATTAAATCTAGAAAATATTACATAAATTTTAAAATTTTAAAGTTAATAATTAGAGCAAAAATAAAATGAGACATTTTTTTTCTAAAACTATACATCGAGAGACGAAAATAAAAAAGTGATCAAGAGGAATTCGGTTTCTCTAAAGTTCTAAAAGTATAATTTAAATTTTGAAGCTATTTAAATCAATATACTTTGCATATCGATGTCCAGGAGGGACACGACTTCTTCTAACCTAGAATATATATATATGGTAAAGCTATTGCCATATATTATTAATTTAATTCTTTTAATTAGATATATGCATGTCAATTTCTCTCTCCTATTTAATATCTTTTCTTATTTGGATAAATGTGTAAAAATACCCCTAACGTTTACTTTGATGTCCAACGTGTTCTCTATAATTTTTTTTCCAAAAATACACTTGACGTTATAGATTTTGAGTCAATTGTGCCCCTGTCGTTAACGGGACCTAGGACCTCCCACCTAGACTAACTTCGCTTACATGTGGATATTTATTGTTGATATTAATTTTCTCTATCTAAACTCTATTCATAGAACAAGACCAAAACAACTCCAGAATCCGGCGAGCCCAAAATTGACTTTGCCGGCAGCGATGGAATTCTATCATGAGCCAATCACAAATCTGATATATGAAAAAGATGAACATTAAGCCTACAAATACACAAATTCGAAACCACCAACAACATAGAAAGGAAAATAAAATTACCCACGAGCAGCCGGTGAAACAAATTCCGGCAATGATTACCAAACCTTAAAAAAGTTTAACATCACAAGGAATTGCAAATGAGCTTTGATTAAAAGAAATCATAAAATACAGCAGCCAAAATTTGTACCATCAATGACAGAAAACAAAGATCCCAAAAACTGAACATAAAAAGATTAAACAATAACAAGGGAACAATCGACCAATGTTTTTAATAAAAATGGAACTCGGATTTTTGTCTTAAATCATCAGCAAGCATGATATAACATTGAATTGATGAATTAGATGAACAACCAACTAACAAGTTTTTGGTATTTACTTGACAAATGCAAAAACCACGAGAAACTGATTAAGCAAATTCATGTCGAGGCCATAGCAAACGGTTCTCTTTTCACTCATCAAAACCTCGCCTGCAAATTATTAAACACCTACACAAAACTCAACAAACCAATCGAAGCCCACAAAATTTTCACCCAAATCAAAAACCCAGATTTAATGTGGATTTAGGGTTTCATGTTCACATATGAAAATTATCGTAAAGTTTTAAACTTTGATCTTATTATCAGTTATTTAGTGTGAATGGTAAAGAAGATGATCAATATGATCTGTTCTGAACACTGAAATTTGAGAATAGAGGAAGGGGTTGTTCTGCAATATTTTGGGGTTGCCATTTATCATGACCTGATCATCGAGCCCCACAACGACGTTTTGCGAATTGTCTTCGTCATCCTCAACAACAACAACAACAACTATGCAACGTAGGATTTTGCCATTGTCGAAGAAAGCAGCAGAGCTAGAGCTATTTAGGTTGGGGTTTGGGAAATTCATTTGATTAGGCTGAAAAAGGAGAGAGAAAGAGGGGTGAAAGATTTTATTAGAAAGAAATTTTTTTTTATTAAATATTATTTTTCTCAGGTATCAGTCAAATTTGTTCTCTCTCCAGTCTCGTCAACAAAATTAGATGAGTTATCAATTACGTTAGTATAGGTGGCAGGTCTGGTTAATAGTATGGGCACAATTGATCCAAAATTTGTTACATTAAGTGTACTTTTGTAAAAAAAAAAAATATAAGGAGCACGTTGGACATCGAAATAAAAATCAGGAGTATTTTTGCACATTTACCCTTTCTTATTTTATTTAAATAATAGAGAGCCCGAGGATCGAGGGAAATGATCAACGCTTTTGAGGTGACGACGACTAGATAGAACTAGAAGGGGAGGAGACTGACCGAACTGAACGAGCATGATAAATCTTAAGTCGTTTTCTACTACCCTGCCTGCCTCTCCTCCTTATTCGCGTACTCTGTAATGAAGTAAAAAAGTGACTACTGAGCCAAGAGTCTACAAGTCTCTCTCTTCTGTCAATCAAAGTCACTCTCACACAGCAACTGATCGAGAAGAATTAAGGTAGGTCTTAGTCTTATATATGTCGGGTCATTTTAATTACTGGATTCGTATATATATATATATATATATATATATATATATGCATGTCTAGTCTCTCCTGCTGCTTCTGCAGTTAACGGGGTCCGGACGGCACGCGCGTTCAGATTCATCAGTTCGGAGTAATAACAAAAACAATACTCTCAGCTCACCTCACCGCATAAATGAATTGAGTTTTTAATTTTATAATAATACCATAAAATTGTAATAATTTATTAATTAACTTGAGTATATTAATATATCATTTAAGATTACTATAAATTTATGAAATGGTCTACCCTTTTTGCAACAAATATAATTAACAAATGGTATCAATTTTGTGAAACGGAGGGAGTAACGCAAACATATATATATAGAGAGAGAGAGAATACAAACAAATTAACATGTTTTTTGATTCCCAAGTTACATGTCTATAATTGAAGTACTGTACTAGGTCGCTGGCCGGCTTTTTCTCGATCGAGTAATATTATTGTAGTAGTGGAAAACAAACCCTGGGTGGGTGGGTATGCTAGTTTCCTTCCACCTGCTCGCTTCAGTTGTACGTGTGGTCCTTCTAATTTCCCATTCAATACGTATTTCTCTTTTTCGCTTTCACTTCACTCATGTCTTACATCAGCACAAACTTTGATTAAAACTAACATCTTTACCACATACACTACGAAACAAAAAAAACATAACCTTTCACCGATTCAACTAATTGCAGGTTACCATGCATACACTAATTGAGGTTTTAATTATTATACATACATATATACATATACATATATATATATATATATATATATATATATATATAGGGAAATGATCCGTGGAATACGTTAGCTATTAACCATGTTTCAACTAATGCTCATCCAGCCGTCCAAAATTAGAGTTAATGACTCATCTTAATCCATTGAAATGAGCGCCAAAATTATTAGAGGAATAGCGGCCAAAGAAATTTCTTTTTATGTTGACCGCTACTCCTCTAGAAATTTGAGTCCACTTCTCCTCTAATGCAATCAAAACGATCGTGTTTTGATTGGCCGCTAAAAGAAAGAGTGGCCAACATAAAAGAATTTGACTTAATGCATCGATTATCCTAATTATTCTCGTACATATATACTACTTATTAATCATTAAAATAAAATAATAAATAATTATAAGAATAATTATAAAGATAATCAAGAATTATCTTTGAGTAGTGATTATAATTATAAGGAAATAATTATAAGGATAATCGCTATTATAAGGAAATAGTGATTGAGTTTATATATTTGAGTAGGAATATAATATAAATTCAATCACTATTTTTATTTATAATTAAAAATCATAAGATGATAATCAAGAATTATCCTTATACATACTTATTTTATTAATAAGTATAGAAAATATATAAAGATAATTCTCGATTATCCTTATAATTATACTTATAATTATTTATTATTTTATTTTAATGATTAATAAGTAGTATATATATGCGAGAATAATTAGGATAATCAAGAATTAAACCAAATTCTTTTATGTTGGTCACATTCTCCACTAGCGGCCAAATCAAAACACGATCGTTTTGATTTGCCATAGAGGAGAGAGGCACAAAGATAAAAGAAATTTGTTGGCCGCTACTCCCTCTAGTGGTTGGGCACTCATCTCAGCCATTAACTCCAATTTTGGACGTCTGGATGAACGTTTGTTGAAATAGGGTTAATAGCTAACGTATTTCACGGATCAATTCTCATATATATATATATATATTAAAGGTAAAAGGCTTGTATATTTAGGGTGGACTTTCTATAGTTTTTCAATGATATTTCTCAAAATTAAAATTTAATATTTGAAAAAAAAGAAGTAAAATTATTTCAATTTACCAGATGTATACCTTAATATTCAGTAAACTAATTAAAGTCAAGAATAGTATTAGTTTCTTAAGGACGTTAAGAGTATATGTGATTTTACTTATCTTTGATCATTATAAAAGTATACCGGAGGTCCAGAGTAGCTAAAGGAAATAGATCAATATTGTTTGGAGTGGAAGGATCGTGAGATCACTAAGAAGTAACTAATCACTTTGTGTGTGTGTGTGTGTGTGTTTGAGTCAATTTAAAATAAATGTTTGTTATAAGGTTTTAACTAACCATCAAATTTGCACGCCCATTACAAGATCTAAATAAGAAAAGTAAAAATAAAAAGACAAGGTGTTTCACAGTATTACGAAAAGGAAAAACATACAATTATGTAACTAACATAAAAGCAATTTTTATACTGCAACACAATGCAAGTTACAATAGTTAAATTGTTCTACAACACTTTATTGCGAAGAATTTTATTTTTTAAAATACCAACATTGAATTTTACAATGAAGGATATAAGATTTGATAGTCAGTTAAATCAAATCGTGTAATCACCATTTATTATGAATTATCCCTCTAAATGTGTATATAATATCATGATCTCCACTTTCCCAATCTCAATCCCACCCCAATCCTAGCTAGCTCTTACAACTAATTAATAGTAAGTTTGTGAATATTATATGAGGGGTGATAAAAAAAATTAGTTTATAAAATGATGCGTCAAGAGTATAATTAGTGAATGATTCATCATATATATAAATGATTAATTGATTGCAATCAACCACAACCAGCACATCATTTTGTAAATTTCTTTTTGTCATCAAAGTACTATTGATATTATATTATTGTCAGCATTTTAGTTTATATACATTCCATTGAAATTTGAATTGCATTTATCAGTCACCATACTTCTAGCTAGCATGCATTAATTAATCGTTAAACAGTGTAATATTGAAATGAAGCAAATTGATTTAGTTCTACAATTGCAGTAACTGTTATTTGAATTTCATTTACGAGTCACCAATACCATGCATGTTCCAGTTTATAGCCCAAAATAGGAAATAATCATATGATGATTTCGTGTTCAGAATTATCAGTGATAGGATATTATTGTAAGCGCGCTCGTGTATTATGGCCAAATTGAAGCCATAATTAAGTTTTGGGATTGGGTCTTGGTGACAGTGGGAGGGGCAGAGCAGATTCCCTGTCCCTAATTTCTTTATTCTCTTTGTGTTTCTTCACTTATATTTTGACACATGTTTTTTTATTTAATTTTAAAATTAATTAATGTTAAGTGAGAGATTAAGTATCAAAATATAAGTGGTAGGACACAAAACAACAAGAGAATTGGAGACAAAGAATATGCTCTTAAGGGAGGGGTCGTCAGGACATCATGTTTACACGTGATAAGCCCTCTCCTTTGTCTTGAACTTGTAATGATTAATTTTGAATAACAACCAAGCAAGCATCTTCAGGGGGGAGTGGATCAAAAGCAAGCGCAAAGCCCTAACAAAGATTTTTCTTTTAGAAAACTTGATTGCTACTATCTTTATTATATATTTTTTTTTCATATAGAAAATTTACTTTTCTCTATCCCCACTTTCGGATATATATATATATATATATATATATATATATATATATATATATATATATATATATATATATATATATATTCTTTATTATGATATAAATTAGTAACTATTTAACACAAACCGAGTCCAATGTAGATAGAATGCAGCTGCACTTTAATTAATTTACTTCTATATATATATATATATATATATATTTTTAAAAAGTGTAAGGAAAGAATAACAATTTTTTTGGAAACACTATTTTCACATGTATTTGATATTTTCATATAGTTTTTTTTTAAATGAAAATGGGACTTATTCTATGCTCATGTGAGGGAAGACGATGTACATATGAAAAATATTAATTCTCTCTTTTTATGTAAACAAAAAAATAAAGCTTTTTTAACTTTCTTATTTTAACCTTACTTTCTTTACTTTTTCCCTTCTCCCTCTCCCATCAATTCTCATTTTTTTTGCGTAAACAAAAAAGTGAATTTTTTTTCTTTCTATTTTATCCTTTAAACTTTCATTATTCACTAATTTTACCTTTTTCTCTCTCGCGTTATCTCTAATTTCCTATTTTTTATCATTTCATTTTTTTTCTCTTCTAACACATGTAGTGTATGCAATGTAAACTAGTAAATATGATCCATAGCATTTATTTACTACGGATCAAAAATAGACATATAGCATTTATACTTTACATTACAAAAATAAAAAGCTGAGATTTAAAATGGCCTTATGCAATTCGCTAGTTATTCTAGCGAACAAGATTAAAATTAATTTTGGATATTTATTCTCCCACTTTCCTGCTCATTGCAAAACCTCTTCTTGTTACTCTCTGCTCATTGCAAAACCACTTCCTTGTTCTCATGTTCAAGTTAGGGTTTCTGATTCTCAAAAACCTAATTTCTAGTTATTTTCATTTGGGTTTTTAACCATCAAATCAAATAATGGGCAAGGACAAGAGGCAAGAACGCCGCGAAGATTCTTCATCATCGTCGTTAAAGATTAATCCCAAAAAGCGCAACCTTGAATTCCGTCTCTCATCGAGAACAAGTAGGTAAGCGTCCAACTTTCGCTTCATACAATGATACACCCAGTGTAAGACCCTAACTTTTATGAATAAAAATGAATTTTCTATAATTATCATTTTTGAATATTATAGAATGAATTTGATATAATGTTATAGTTGTGGGTAATATTTATAAATTTTGCAAAGACAAAGTTTGTTATATAATATTCGATTGGCTCTGGGAATATATGCGTTTTAATGGTGAATATTCGTGATTTACCAAGATAATCATTCAGTTGACCCCCCTAACGGAATTATTTTCGGATCGAGAAAACGACAAAAAATATTTTATGAAAATAACAAATGGAAGTTTCACCGCTAATACCGTTGAAACATCCGGTGTTAAAAGTCTAATAATACACGTGGTTGCATAGTAGACACCAGATTGATTATTGATGCTTACGTGAGAAGTCACTCAATTTTGTTCAATTATTGCTACGAAGAATTGTTGCATAATATCTCACGTTATTTGATTCAATTATTGTCGATATTTTATATATTATTAAATCAATAATTGAGACGACAAAGTTATTAATATTATTATTTGCAATATTAACGATGTCAGAAGTTCATCGAGGAGAGGTTTGGTCACCTAATCATGCGCCAATAGGGAGAAATCCTTATTGGAAAACCCCATCTTTCCTGGGAACGACCTGGTCGATTAATATTGTGAATTGTAATAATAATGATAAATGTTGTTAAAAATATTGAAGGAATTTTATGAAGTATTTATGGACCCCCAGTTACCTATTTTTTTTCAAAATAGTGTGTGTTATGGGTATGATAATTATATATATATATATATATATATATATATATATATATATATCTTAATGATGTTGATGGGGAGGAAGAAAATGTTGTCGAGGAAATGGGAGGGGAATGAGTTAACGTCAAAAAAGAGGAATATATAGATTATTGATTCTTCGTATGTGTTGAATTTAGGAATTGTCTAACAAAGAGGGAAGTACTTCTATTTTATATATATATATATATGTTGTTAGTGGACTTTGGTGGGAGAAGTATTACATGCATATATATATATATATATATATATATATATATATATATATATATATATATATATATATATATATATATAAATAAGTGGCCAGCTTGTTGGTATATATATAATATATATAGGTTGCCATGAATTGAGGGAATTCACGTGTAATATTATTAAGTTACGTCTGAATAAAATTTCCTTTAGCCCGTGATTCTGCAAATGATTTCATTTGATTCCTACTGTGCAGTCCGTGAGAATTCTAAATAGTATCCTTTCAATTCTCCTATAAATAGGATGCTTAGTTAGAATTGAAATCACACCAGAAATTCAGAGAAATTCTCTCTATAATCTTGGCGTATTTCTTTAGAGTTTTAAGAAGCTTTGAGCAGAAGTGTAACTTTTTTCTTAAAGAATATTCTCGCCTACCAATTGGAATATTCTTCTTTTACTGTAGGGTATTATTTTTTTCATAATCATAAAGAGAACTTCATTATTCCATTCTTTATTATTCGATGGAATAACTGTATCATGATCTCACCCTATACTTGGTGAAATTCTTTCGTTATTCCATTCTTTATTATTCATTGGAATATCTTGTATGCATGCATTTTAAGTTTGGGACTGGTTCCGATTATTTTATTATTCATTGGAATATCCCGCTCATGCGTTTTTCTTTCTGGGACGGTTCCGTTATTTATTATTTTGTTGGAATAACTCTGCATACGCAAGTATCGCATGCATGGTGAATTCATTGTTATTCCATTCTTTATTATTATGTTGAATATATCCGCTTGCATGACATACGCTCGACCTAATTCCGTTATTTATTATTTTGTTGGAATAACTCATACATGCCAAGCACCGCATGCATGATGATGATTTTTTGTTATTCCATTCTTTATTATACTCGGTTGGTTAAAGTTTTTACTTCTATACTCCATGAAATTAGTGGAATATTCTTGATATTTGCGCTTCATCCAGTATCTTTTCATGAAAATATTCTTCTGAGCATTCTTGAATTTTACTCTACAAATAAGTTTCATGTTGACAATTTGGATGTTATTAGTTCCTGGATAAATTAATTCTTGAACTTGTTTTATTGAATTCTTATATCATTGTCATCATCCTCATGTTTATATTTTTTGTTAAAAAAAAAGTCATACATGGCTGTTGTGCATAGATGGACTTGGTATGATTATGACCAGAGATTATTCGGTGTAATCATGACCGTAATATTATAAATGATTCAGGATCAATTCCCAGCAGGGGCGGATTTTTTGGGTTGAAGTTTAGGAAAGTAGATAGCTAGAATTTGAATACATTATGTGTGTTAGTTTTAAGTTTTTCTTTACCCCTCTAAGTTTAACGTTTTTATAAATTTGCTCCTTTAAGTTTATTAAATTTTATTTCTTATCCTCTCATTATACTTATAAAAAAAATAGAGCATAGACAGTACCCCATTTACCCTATATGTAGATCTGCCAGTGGATACACCCAATTTGCCATCAAAAATAAAATTACTCTGTAAAATCATAGCTAGCAAGCACTCCTTCTGTAAGTATTGAAAAAGTTCTTGATGATACGGGCATTCGGGTTTCTCAAGAAGATATTGAAGAAGTCTTGAAATTGTCTTATGCATCCCAGGGGATTAAGTACTACCATATTCATGATTCGATCCCTGAAGAAAAAAGAATTAAAATTACAAAAAAATTATAAATATAATAATTTTTAGCCCATTAAAAAAAGTAAATAATACCGTAGAAATACGATATAAAATTATAAATACAATTTAAAATTATAAATATTTATAAATATAATTTGTAAAATTTAAGTTGTGATATAATTTATAAAATTTAAGACATAAAATTTATAATTTGCATGTGAGATATTTTATAATTTTCAAGATTTAAGTTTGTAAAATTTATACATACAATTTGTTAAATTATAGATACAATTTTAAAATTAATTTTTTTTATAAATACAATATATGTATTAACCACTGTTTGTTTGAAGAATAAAACGAAAAACGGACGAAAAGAAAGTGTTGTTGGATAAACTAATTAACTATTATTTGTTTGAAAAATCTTTTAACTAATTAAAAATAACTCATTTTCCAAATCCGAAATACATTACCTATGTCATCTTATGTATCTTCTCTATTTGCAACTCACTTTTTGCACACCATCTCCTCTCTCCTCCTTCAATGGCGATAATCAGCCTTTTCTGTTAGAAAAGTCTTTGAATTAACATAAAATTTCAAGTTATTTTCTGCTTAAGTCGGTCACAACTACTGGAACAAAATAATATTGAGGATTAGGGAAGAGGGAGAGAGGATAGAGAGCAAATGGGTAATTTTTTCTTTTTTCTTTTTCAATTTTTTCCTCCTCCTTTTGTACGTTATTCCAATATAAAAAATGTATTATTTAATTAATTAAATTTTGGGCACTTTTGTCAATTGTTTAAAATTTTAATGTTATTCGTGTTAAAAATATAATTTGTATGTTTAAAAGTTTATTGATTTTTTGGTAATTATGTCTTTTTAAATTTTAAAATAAAAAAATTATATTTGGTAATCTTTTATTAATATTTAATTTTAATAATTTAACATATAATAATTATTTATAAGGATTTATATATATTTAATACGTTAAAATAAGTATTTATACAAATTTTATAGGAATTAGGTACTTGATGTAGTAAATTATGAATTTGATGGTAATTGATGGAACATAAGTGTTATTAGCCCGTATTCTATACGGTTAAACCGTATACAATTCTTATTTGACTAGAAAATTAGGTATTCCGACCAATCTTGGCCGAATTTTAAAATTGGAGGCTAAATTGTATCAAATTAGACACTTAAGGTAGTAAAGTGTAAGTCTAAATTTTTTAGAGGCCTAATCATGAATATGATGGTACTTCATGTAGTAAAGTGTATTTTGCCCTACAATTAATTTATCAAGTAAATAAGGTTAAAATGAATTTGCAATATTAATGATATTAATGTATATATTTTCTTAATCAATTAAGTACTCCCTCTGTTCTCAAAAGGATGAGCAAAATACAAATTTCATAAAAATAAAAAATAAAGGAAAAGAGTAAATAAATTTCTAAATTTTTCCTTAGTGGTCCATAAGATTCATAAAATGATGAATAATTTTATTTCTTTTATATAAATGGACCTCACTAAATGATATAATTACCCTTCATTTTATGTACTTTATATCATATTTTTAGGGACAAAAATAATTACTCCATCTGTCCCTTAATATAAGTCATTTTAAAGTTGTACACAAGTATTAAAAAAATAATTGTATAGCATTAAATATAATATTAATTGCTTATATTGTCCTTATATTTGAAAAAGAATGTTATTTATTGGATAAAAAATAATGATAGAACCTAAGTTATATTTAATACTTGAAGTAATATTGAAAATTAAGTAATTAATGCTTACTTGAAATTATATATATTAACGGATAAAATTACTTCTTTAAAAGGACTTATAATAAGAAACAAATGAAATAGTATACCTTTAGTCATTATTTTGAGGACGGATCGTGGGAGCAACTCTTTAATTTTGTAAAGCACACAATAATGTGTTTTCTCAAAAGGAGAAAGTTCCATTTACTTCCCCCCAAAATCTACGAACAACTAAATTCCAAATACAAAACCACTTTGTTTTTTTAAAGAAAGACGCATCTCTCTCTCTCACACACACACTCTCTCACCCTCTCATTTGTATATAATTATTTAAAGGTTGCCTACTCCGAAGTTGTCCAGTATTCGTCTACATATACTCACAAAAACTTGGGCAACAAAATCATTCAACGACAAACAAAGGCAAGCCTTGTTTCCACCAATTCTCATTTTCACATATATAGATCGCACTAATTAGCACCCTTATATACAACAAAACCAAATTTCTTTAATTAGCTTTTTAGTAAAAAAAAAATATACTAATCTTGTTTTCTTTTTCTTGTTTTTGGATTGTTGTCGCTTGATTAGATCCACAAGGAATTGAAGAAAAAGATGATTCAAGAACTATTAGGAGGTAGTGGTGCAGCTGGAGGGCATGGACTAATAGGAGGAGAGAGAAAAATCTATCCACTCACTGGAAATTTACAAGTACCCTCTTCTTCTTCTTCTCCTTCTCCTTTTCCTTCTTCTACTTGTTCCACAAACACCACCACAACACCTACAAAAATCTCATCCGAAAACCAAAATCAAAATCAGTTGAGATGCCCTCGATGCGATTCTTCCAACACAAAGTTTTGCTACTATAACAACTATAATCTCACTCAGCCTCGTCACTTCTGCAAGACATGTCGCCGCTATTGGACTAAAGGAGGTGCCCTCCGTAACGTCCCTATTGGAGGTGGATGCCGGAAAAACCACAAGACTACTAGCACTGTTGGTCATGTCATACCATCACTTGGAAAATCTTGCACCGGAAAGTTAAAGACTGTAGTGTCATCAGAAATTGGTAAATCTTCAGGGTTTCTTAGCGGAGTCGATCATCATGAGCTCTCATCAAACCCTATTAGTAATCATCTAATGGCCTTGCTCAGATCAGCCCAAAACCCTAACCCTAACCCTAATTCCATGTTGAATTCTATTAGTGTGAAGGAGGAGGGTTTTTTAAGTGGATCACACATTAGCTCCGAGTCAGGGTCTGCATCCGGTGAATTCAATGCCCGAGCTGGTGGCCTTGGATTGGATACTCTTGGCGGTCAGGTTCCTTCTATTGGCCTGTGCAGCAGCTCTTTTTGGAGAAACAATAGTCAACACCAGTTAGCTGTACAACAACAACAACAAAATGGTTTCATGCTTGGTGAGGCTCAGAGTTCAGTATTAATTCCGGATCAATTGTATCAAAGGCTCAGCCTCAAATCTTCAGAAAACTATTATTCAGATTACTCCCCGGCTATACTTGTGGGGAATGTGCATGCCTCTTCAATATTAGCTAATTCTTCAGCTATATTGGAGTTAGCTCCGGTAGTTGCCGGAGGTGAAATAGGTAATTACTGGAATACTCCATCTCTTTGGTGGTGGGACCTACAGACAACTAATGGTGAATACGGATTCGGTTAGTTTATTTTTAGATAAGTTGGTCAATCAATTGAATTGGTTGATAGAATCTTTGACACATATCTGCACTGCCTCATCTGCATGTCGTCAAGATTTTATTGGTCAATTGACCAACTTACTCAAAAATAAACTTCATGCTTACCACTTCCGGTGAATACGTACCATTAAGAACCATATTTACTTTTTTTATTTATTTTCTTCTTCCTTAATTTGATATATAGCTAGGGTTAAGTTGTCGTTCCAATCAAGTTAATTGGTTATTTTGTATGGGTTTAATGTGGTATATGAATGTTAGGCTTGTAGCTATAGCTTTTTCTATTTATTTCTTAATTCTTAATTAAATTTGCTGTCTGTGTGTTGATTTCTAATTAAGGTGAGCAATTGAGATTATGAAGGTGTACCAACTATAGTTTTAAAAGAAAAGAAATGGAAAAAGTTGGTTGTTATGAGTGTTAGCTTGTTGATGGTGGAAATTATGTCATAATTTATAAATTTAACATTAACTATATATTGTGGGTTAGAGGAACAATGCATAAAGTGCTTCTTTTTAGCAAACAACAATATTATTATTACATAAAAAAAAGGTTCACATAATGCTCATATATACACACATGCATACTGTAGGTCTTCGTCTGACATGTGGACCCCACAGATATGTATGTGTGTGTGTGAGAATTATATGAGTGTTTTTTATGTGATAATAACTCGCAAAAAAAAAAAATCATACATTTTTGGGAATGACTACAACATTTAGTTATGATATAATTAAATATATATTTAAAAAATATCATAGAAAAACTATTAGGCCCCAGATGATATTTAATTTGTGCACTTCCTGAAGATTAAGTTTTTACCCATTGATTTTTATTGAAAATTGATATTTTTATATAAAAAATTGATATATATTTTTACATAATATTTGTCACATGAATGATAAGTGAGTCTTACTTTCATGCGAAAGAAACTCACATGAAAATATTATTTTAACATGTAAAAATATCAATTTTCTTTTTATATACTCTTTACTACCATATTGACATTGAAGATTAATTATTGAGTCCTTTTTGGACGACCAGTCCTAGCGACTGTTGCTAGCGATCGATCCCCTTTTTGTCTTTTTTTTTTAACTTTTTAAATCTTAAATCTTAAACTCTAAACACTAAATCTTAAACCTAAAACACTAAAACTCTAAAACATTAAACCCTAAATCCTAAATTCTATTTTTTACATGTATTCAAATTATATAATTCTGTAAAAATTTAGTCCAATTTTTTTTCTTTCGACTCCCTAAACCATAAAACTTATACCTTATTTTTTACATATATCTAAATTACAAATATATACACTGTAACTCTGGTTACATTGATTGTGACATTTATTATGTTTAATTCCCTATTACATGTATTTGTACTTACAATTTATTTTATTCACTATATACAATCACATAATTTAGTAAGCCAAATATAATATTGAACATAATTGTAATATTAATACCAAGAACCAATCAAATAAATATGTCATAATAACTTATTACCATTACATTATAACTTTATTGCATTACATCAAATTTATATTTGGCGAATCAACCCCACATTCACCTTAGAAAGTAATCAAATTGCAAGATAATTTGTATACAAAATTATGAATATTTGTAATAGATGTATGGTGTAACGTATCATTATATTAATAGAAAATTCTGTCCCTATGGTTACAAACATACAATTCGAAATAATTGAATTTAAATCCATTAACGACGGTGTGAAAATATAGTCCTCAATCATCTAATTCTGGGGCTTTGAATACAAATGCTTGGGCAAGACAAGATCAGTATCGGCGATGAGGCATAATTTAACCAGGCACGCCATGGCCATGATGATATTTCTGGAGTTGAACTAAAGATATAAACTTTGTTTCTCAAGTAAGCTAATAGTTTTTTAATTATGTTTCTTATTCAATGTTAGTGCCCTTATTCAACGAAGTTAATTCATTTTTGATAATTTATGCCAGTGCTCATTGGGTGGGTGGGTAGGTTATCTTGCATTCGACATGTTGCTTCAAAATGATTCACGAGGTACGAAAATTAATAGACCGTCTATTTTAGATGGTCTGTTAATTTTTCCAGTTTCATCAAATAACAAACCAACCTTACAACACACATTAATTTATGCTATCAACCCGCTGGCTACAAAATTTCAGAAAACAAATGAATCTAATCAAGTAATTGTAAAACATAGAGATATAATTTATCTAAATTGTTTGAGATATACAGAGCCAAATATATTCTAACATCTTGCCTGCAGTCAACCCTTCATGACTGGAGAACGGATTGCTCAATGAACCATCAATCTATGGATGCAGGTCAACAGCTTTTCCACAAAGCAGAGCATTTGATGGAATGCCATATTCGTTAGCAAGATTTTGAACTGGGTTGTAAACCCGAAGATAGAATTGTTGTCCAAGATATTGCCTTTCCCATATCGCAGACCTCATATTCCACATGCCTTGATTGTCCAAAGAAACTAATATAGCACTCCAAGAGTTGGGATATACCTGCAACAAAATACATGCATGTAAGGAAAGATTTTCTAGACTTTTTGCAATAATAAAAAACAATTCAACAAGCCTCGTAGTTGCAATTAAAACAGTAATTGCAGTTTTATGCGGTCAACAGAAAAGGTTTAGTTTTTTTGCCCCCCTTCTCTAAACTTACCTGAACAGTGTGTCTGGTAAGAGCATCGTCTAGATTGTAACTCTTTCTGCTAGCTTGTGTCCACTGTCCGTACCCATAACTGTAATTGTTATACAACAGAGAACCTTAGAAATCAACTAATTAACTCACCCGGAAAAGAATTTAATGATTACAATTCATAAGCATTGTGACTTACCCAACTGCCCAGAAATCATAGCCATCCAGATGCCAAGATTGCATGGTTTTCTCACTGTTCTGAAACACAACTTCAATAAAGTCATGGTGGGATGCGGGCATAACCGATGTAGCCAGGAATGCGGGACCTTCAGAGGGAACTCCTTGAATGGAATCCGTACTGAATACTCCAGTGATGTTAAAGTAATCAGCAAGTTTTAAAGGGGTATCAGCATTGATGTATGAAACCCTGTTGACAGCATAACGTTGCTTGCCATTGATTAGAGGGGCTGAGCTCGTCAATACAATTGTTCTTGAAGGTATAATTTTTCCGTAATGGAATGAACCCTGGGGATTTGGTCTGGCTGCATTGGCTGTCAAATTCCACCTTCAAGTAACAGAAAATGTGAAAAATCAGAACATACCTTCCAAGTACATTTTAATCTCCACTGAATCTTAGATCACATTTGATGTGAAAGAAAAGCCCATATGGCTGTAATAGTGCTTTGGGAGGCATTTAGTAGTCTGATGATGTTACTAATGATGGCTATGTTCAAGTGAGAAAATTGGTTTCATACTTTCACTATATTTTATGCAATTTTCCCTAGAAAGGAATCATCATGAGATTTGCAGGTGAAAGAATGGAACCATATCACAAATGTTACCGAGAGTCTGAGAGTGACATTTTTATAAAGCTACAAAAGAACCTCATTATATTGACTTAACTGGCTTTGGATATCTTCAGAGGCCTGACTATAATAATGGTTATTAACAACAAATTCACATTGAAAGTCAATGAAGCCGGTTGAATTTTAAAGGTTCCAAATTAATCCTTGAAGTTGGTCTTCAAAAACAAGCAAATCATCCTAGTTTTTATGTGACATATATTGTAATGCATACTGTCGAGTAATGGTACCTGTAAGTTCTGGCTTGTTGCATAGACCAGTCAACTTGATATGTCGGACCAGTAGGTACAGGTTCAGAAACTGGGGTATGAGAATTAGTGTAGTGTAGTACTGCAGTGCCCGTAAGAACAGACCTTGTAAATTGTGTTGATGCAAGGATGTAGTAGTCTTTTGGTGGCTGATCTAAAGTAACTAGGACGGATACAGATTGGCCAACATGCACATCAAGAGAATCATATATGTTCTGAAGAGTGTGGGATCCTTCAACCTCAACTAACTTCATCTTGTGACCCTGAATCCTAAAGTTCAAGGAGGTTGACAAGCCCACATTTGAAATCCTGAACAAGTATGTTTTACCTGAAAAAGCAAAGCCAAATGCGGAATTGTCAAGAACACACATTTCAAACAAGACTTAATCACCTTATGGATATTGAAAACAGGTGAAATATCAGAAAATTATCAAGTAATATAAAGTCTTATCAAGTAATATAAGGACCTTGATCACCGCTGTAGGAAGACTGAGTTTGTCCATTAATAAGGACGCCATCAGGGAAGGTAAGAGGTTTTCCGGAATCAAGATATTGGCGCAATCCCTAACAAAATGAAGACATAAAATTGTAAATTATACGTAAAGGAGGGGAAAGGCATCAGGAACATGGCAAGTAAGTATCATGTGCAAGAAATTTCCTAATGTAGCATCCAGAATTAGTTACTATTATATACTTTCTATCACAAAGAAGGGAACCTACCGTCTGACAATGATATATATCTTCACAAATCATTTCTTTATTAAGAAGTCGGACTATATTACCTTGGTTTGCTTACCAGCTAAAAGATGTTCCTTACTATGAAACTTTGATCAAAAGTTATGAACAAAATGAAATTATTAAGCTCACAAGAGAGCTAAAATTCTTGTATTACACATCATAAGCTACATAATAAGAAAGGAAACAACAATACTCTAACAGGACAACAAAGGGGACAGTAAAAAGGAACTAATCCTGTATTATCCAGAAACTAATACTCTTATATTAAGAAATTTAAAATGTGACTTCAAGTTCAGTAGTTGAAACTCAAACAGAATTATCCAGCGTACTATTTGTTTATGATAATTCCCTTTTACCTTTAATTTTATCTTCAGCAATTAGTTATCGATTCCCTAACCCCTCCACTGCCCTAATGTCATACCAACACTTGAGCTCTATACTGCGATTGTTTATGGATACTAATCCTGGCTATTTAAAGAAGCACATATAAATATTACCTCTTTTTTGAGAAAGAAATATGTAACTGAAATAAGTTTAAACAAATGTTTTACGTGCATGAAAATCACCTTATGGCTGCTCTTGTACCAGTCACCAATAAGTAAACTAAAATCTCCAGCAGGTGAAGAATATGGGACTGGGATTCTAGGTCTTGCATAGACATTCAATGCTCCAAACCCTCCAGCAGTTTTATGCATCAAAGTTGATGGGAAGTATGTGTAGCCTCCGATCTGATCTTTGGTTTGGAACTTGTATGTAAAGTTAGAATTTGGAGGGATTGGACAGTTTGTCCCCAAAACTCCATCTTGCCAAGAGTTCTTCCTCTGTTTAATTCCATTCCTGATAAATGAACCTCTTGTCAGACCAAATCCATATAGTTACAAGTCAAATTGCACATAAGTAAATAAAGAGTACTCTATGAACGTGAACATGCTTGTTAACGGTGATAAATCACGCGGGTTGAAGGAAGGTCGATCCGACCTGCAAAAGGGACAAATATCCTTCATTGTTGGAGCCGTTGGGATACCTCCGATGTAAGAGTAAGTAGCGTAATAAGAAATAAGATGATCGGAAATATGCAATAGAGGACTAGAGAGGTTTCAGAGAGAGAAAATGAGGGAATTAGAGCTTGAATTTACCTTCAAGAAAAATCAGTATTTATAGGTAAATGACGACATATATTCATCTCATTCATTGTAAATATAAGTTCACGTGTAAGGAGTGTCATTACTTGGAGACAAAGTAAGTTTACTCTCCTAACGTCTTTCTAAAAGGCTGATAGGGACGTGAACATGCTCTTAGCATTGCTCTTGCAGGACCAATGTCAGGTGTCGTTATAGGAGGCTTCGCCTTAGATCCTGAGGGAAAACGATTATGGAGATGGCAAGTGAGGTTGTCATGCTTCCTGATACCATTTAGCTTCTATCTTATGTTTGTGACGTGTCTTTATCATCTCCTTATGAACCAAATGGATTTTGTGCTGAAGACCCCAAAAGTGTATTCGAGATCAAAGACCCGAGAAATACTCTGGATGCCAATATATATCCTTACATTGCCCCCCACTTCTTTTAACTCATTTTAATTGGTTGAAGGAGTAGGGCGTGAACTTGGAGGAGGTAGCGCCATGCTTCCCGATGTTAGTAGACAAATAATTAAGATTTTCTTTGTTATTTAACTCAATTTCTTGGTGTAGGGCGTGAACTTAGAGGAGGTAGTGCCATGCTTCTGGCTTTCAACACGCCCTAATTCTTTAACCCATTAAAATGAGTTAAAGGAGTGGGAGCAATGTTAAGATATGGCATCTAGAAACAATTTCTCAGGTCTTTGATCCTGGATACATTTTTCGGATGTTCAACACAAAATTCTTTTAGTTCATAAGGAGATAATAAAGACAACATCAGACAGAAGCTAAATTCTGTCTAAATGGCATCGAGAAGCATGTCGACCCCACTTGCCATTGGGAAGCATGATGACCCCTTTGTTATCTCCATAATCATTTCCCTCAAGATCTAAGGCGAAGTCTCTTATAATGACACCTGGTAGTGGTCCTACAAATGCTAAAAACATGTCCACGTCCCTATCAGACTTCTAGAAAGACGTTAGGAGAGTAAACTTACTTTCTCTCTAAGAAATGACACTCCTTACATGTGAACTTATAGCTACAACCAATTTGATGAAGACATGTCATCATTAGGGGGCAAGCTCAAGCGTGTGACTAACCTAAGCAGGTACCCATAAATACTGATGATCCCTGAAGATAAATTTAAATTCTAATTCTCTTATTTTCTCTCTAAAACTTCTCTAGTCATCCAGTGCATATTTTCAATCATCTTCCTTCTTATTATGTTACTTACTCTTACACCAGAGGTATCCCGGCGGCTCCGACCATTAAAGATATTTGTGGTTTCTCCCTTTTGTAGGTCGGATTGACCTCCATTCAACCCATGGACCAGAGAAATATCACCGTTAACAATGCTAATTAAATAAATACAATCAACATATAAAGTCAGATTTACAACTCTTCGAACACATTTCAATCCTCAATTAGACTATAAATTATAAACCAATTGCTCTATTTTAGAATATTTATTTTTATATCAGTAATTGAAGACCCTTGAACTATAAAATTATCTATTTGAACAACCAATTTTCTATGGGGGGTGATTATTATTATTATTTTATGCTTTATACTGTCATGCTTTCCAGAAAGAGGAAGAAAAGTAAATAAATTGACAAGCATTCACATATGAAATATTTATATTTGTAGCAACTAGCAAGACAACATTCTCTAATTAAGGTTTGAAGTTTCTTAATTAGTTTCTCATTAAATCTATATACATATATAATAAGGTAAAATTAAGTTTTTTGGTCATTGATATTTGATATGGGATTAGAATTTAACTGGCTACTAAAATACTTTTTAAAGCCTCCTGATTTTATTTTATTAACTAATATTAAAACACTTTATAAACATAGAATTTAACTATAAACAAAATACTATTTATGATCCTGAAAAATTTTAGTAACTTATTATTTTATAACAATTTTATTTTTTATAGAAGTCGTTTACTAATATTGATTTTCACGAGCCTAAATTAAAACACCTACGGATCATTGTTAATATATATTTAACAATGATATACCATCTAGTAACAAATTATTCTACTATTATATCATAATTATCCGAAACTAAAATATTGAAACATAAGTAATTTGAATTAGTATTTACAACATAAACAGTATAAACCTATATATCTATATACATATATATATATATATATATATATATATATATATATATATATATATATATATATATATATATATAATAAGGCAAAACATGGATTTTTGATCATTGGATGACTAGAATTTAGCTAGTACTAAAACACTCTCCTTAGTTTTACTCTCCTTAAATTTATTTAATTATTTTAAATAGGTCTTAATATCAAATGTCTTGGTACTAGATAGAAATGCTCCAACAATTTCTTTGAGTGTGCAAGAAAGAAGGAGAAAATAAAGGAAGAAACTATATAATATATACTGAAGTATCTCTAATACTCCTTCGGTTCGAAGAGGATCTTATTTTATTTATTTAAATAATTAAATTTCTAATGAACACAGTCACCCACTTGATACATAGTTTCCTTAACTATATATATATATATATATATATATATATATATATATATATATATATATTCAATATAAAAAAAGATTATGCCTAAATAAAAAATCAATATAATAATAAAATTTTATAAATTTAAGTTAAATAAAAGTTAATATATTCACATGTACCATTTTATCATTAAATTGCTAAGTGATAAATCAATATAGACATAACATTATTACCCATACTCATCGCTTACCATCACATCATTTTGAATCTCTTTTTTGTAACCATTCTTTAGTGACCATAATATTATTTATTTTTAAAACTAAAAGTCATTATACTAACTTATTATTCTACTACGATTTTATTTTTAGATAACTATATACTAAAAATATAAGGAAAATAACAACTAATATTAAAAAGCGTACTATATATTACAAAACATATCAATGATTAAACTTTATTTACCAAATTTGTTTCAGATAGGAGATCTTAAAGTTAATTAATGTTAAAATAATTTCCTCACTAATATATTAGTTATTAAAATTTAGTTACCTTTTAAAACTAAAAATCATAATGATAACTTAATATTTGACAATAATTTTATTTCATATAGAATTCCTTAAACAACAACTTTAGGCTTTTAGGTTCTACTTATTTTGAACTCTAAAAACTATACCTAAATTTGAATATTGAAAATAGCAACTAAATATTAAATTAAAATTAAAATTAAAAATAATACATTACTAATACTCAATTGTGAGTTTTTGATAATCATTTGTTTGAGTAATGTATTGTAGCCATTTTAACACTGATAGTAAGTTAATTTTAAAAAATTCATAATAATTATGTATATAATAAGTAAAAAATTAAAAATAATTTTATTAAAAAATGGGGTACTTAGCTAGTATAGATTTAATTAAACAAATGAAAAGATCCCAGAGATATTAAATGGGAAACTTAAAAATGATGTAGTAGTTGCATAACATGTGAAGATGGATGGATCCAGACTCCAGAGAGAGGGAGACTCACCATGTCAAAAGAAAAGGCTCATCCAGCTTGTTAATGAGGTTGAGGATGATATTGTCATTAGTTACAACATCAAGTCTAGGTCCAGGAAATTGAGCATTGATGAGAATGACCTTCACTCACAGTATAATCAAATCACCAAGTTAATTAAAATATATTTATTCCATTGAAAGAAATAGGTAGGTAAACAAGTACCCCCAAAATGGTAATAGTCACCTGTTGAGGGATACCCAGTGGAGAAGCTGTTCCATAAGTGACAGTCCATGTAAAGTATTTATTGGGGTCCTCTGCTTTCACAAGAAAAACAGTCGAGAAACCCACAACTATTACACAAATTAACTGAAGCAAAACTGTTTTTTCCATGGCACCAGAATAACACACCAAGCCCCTCCCTATATCTGCAAAATAATAATGCCACTACTAGCTTGTATCAAACAGCCTGTAACATTTTTAAGAATAAGCAAGAATTAAACAAGTGAACGCTAGCTATCAATGGAAACTATTAACTCTGTCTGTGTCAATGGAATTTGGATAGTTTTTTGTTTTGTTGAATAAATTGGAACTTGGATAGTTCAAATACAATTATATAGTGAAGGATTAATTAAACAAGTTGAGAAAGAGACCCTGCAGATTAAACAGTCAAAAGGAAAAAATAACAGAAATGAAAACATACCAGCCCTGAATGATCAGTAAAAATATATTGTAGTATATGGAAAGAATATCACTGTAATGAATGGAGACCTTGGTACATATATATTGATGACAGAACAGCAGGCCCTTCCCAAGAAGACCCTCCAAAGCTTCACTGTATAATATAAGCAATACCGCCAGGCGCCAACTTGTCTTTCATATTCGGCGCTCATCACGCGTTTTGGTCAAATGATGAATACAATTACTACTACTAGCTTTTTTACATCAGTGTCCCCTGACCTGAATCCAGTATAAATAAATAAATGAGATGGAGTACTACAAAAAGGAAAACATAAATTAATACTCCCTCCTATTCAGGTTAAATGACATTTTAAAATTAAACACACCTATTAAAAAATAATACAAAATATCTTTTATGTCTCTAATTAATTATTTCTCTCTCCACCATTGTCTCTTCTCATTCTCCACAATTGTCATCAATTAATTATTTCTCTCTCCACAATTACATTTACTAAGCATATTAAATAGAGGGGTAAATTAAAAAAAAATAGTGTAATATTGCATAGAGATTTCAAAACGACACTTATATAAAATAAAATTAAACTCCCTAAAACGTTATTTAATCTAAGAGGGAGTACTTACTACTTGGTTTTTTTGGCAAGTAGTACTGTAGTGGTACTCCATATTTTTGTAACCGCGCCAATATTCCGGTCGGACATAATAGCCAGCTGTAAGCCTGTAACTTCTCTCCCTCCCTAGTAAAAGCTAAATTTTTGTTCCTCTTTTTCTTTTTTCTTGTTTTTCTCCTGATCCACCTTCAAGTTCTTACTAGATCCATAACATTAAAATGTATGTCTATAATTTCTAATAGTATAAGTTCTATTAAAATAAAATAAAAAATTAATAAATAATAATAGGTGAAATAACAAAAGACTCCAATAGTAAGGGTAAATTAATTATGTTGGGCTAGAAAAACAAAAAACTTTACATCCCACATTAAAAGTAAAAACCAGATGTTTTAAGATTTTACCTAAAATATGGAGTAGAAGTAGCAGCAGTAGTAGTAGGTGACAAATCAAAAAGACGGACAATCCATATGAGTGAGTGAGTGAGTGAGTGAGTGAGATGTCGGTGGTTGTGTTGTATAGTACTACGACTAGTGGAGTATTTTATTTATACTTAATGAGAGTGGGCACCGCACCGCACCTACTTTGGTTTCCGCGTCTCGCACAGCTCCTTATGCTTTTAACTTTGGTTCCTTAATACTAATATACAACAATTAAAAAATATTTATAAAAATAATATATACACAAAATAATTATAAAAATAACGCAATTCATATTAATAAGAAAATTTAAAATCAAGGAGAAATAACTGTCATAATTAATAATTCAAATTCAAATATCTGAAATCTAACAACAAAAACAAAAACAAATTCAAATTCAAATATTCAAATTCAATAGCATTTCTGATCTGAAACAATAGAAACTTGTAATTTATCTGCTTCTGCAAAGTGATTAATCATTCCACCTTCTATCTCAGTCTCGCTTCGTGATCTATCCCAATCAAACTGTTTCTTGATGGCATCCCTCATGCCTGGTGTGACGCCCCCAAAAACAGGTATTCATCACCCATCTTGAGTCGCCAAATACATGGTACAGAATTCAAATATAACTTAATAATACAATTTGTGTCGTAAAATCTGACGAAACATAAATCGAGAGTTTTAATAAGAATATTGTCATCTCAGACAATATCCACGCCCAATGGAGTCCTCATTACATTTATTGTCACTTTATTTATGAGAATAGTGAGGCCTACTAATCTTATCATCACGGATAGTCACTCCGTTCCCATGAAGTCCAAGACTCGTTCTCATTTTCTAAAGAAGCGGTGAAAGAAAGGGTGCTCAACTAGCCGAAGAAGAAATATTATGACTAAGATAATGTAGAATAAATTATCATTAGTCTTGATAATGTTAAAGCGATAAAATACAATAGACATTAAGTTTAACTGCAGCGGAACAAGCAATCCATTAGAAAAGTCAAGTAGAAAATAAAATCTACTACTCCCTCCTATTCACATTAAATGACGTTTTAGAGAGTTTAATTTTATTTTATATAAGTGTCGTTTTGGAATCTCTATGCATTATTGCACTATTTTTTTCTAATTTACCCCTCTATTTAATATGCTTAGTAAATACAATTGTGGAGAGAGAAATAATTAATTAGGGACAATTGTGGAGAATGAAAAAAGACAATTGTGGAGAGAGAAATAATTAATTAGGGACATAAAAGACATTTTGTGTTATTTCTTAATAAGTGTGCTTAACTCTAAAATGTCATTTAATCTGAATAGGAGGAAGTATCTTCTATGATTTAAAATATTTTCATCAATTTTTTTATTCTTTGAGACTCAAAACAATAAATAAACCACATCATCGAATCATCCCCCGCACTACGGGCGAGGATATTCTTTAAATCATCGATGGTCATGATTATCTTAGAATAATTCTGGTTATAATCATACCAAGTCCATCTCTCGCACGTAAGCCAAAGATATACAACAATAAAATCAATAATCAACAATCCATCTTTACACGTAGTAAGAGAAGATATCTGATTCGATAATTAAAAGTTCATCTTTGCACGTAAGCCAAAGATAACTTTCATCATCATATAAACATGAGGATGATGACAATGATATTAAGCATTAATCAAACTAAAACAAGGATAAATATTAAAGACTTTAAATTTATCCAAATATTTTCAATCACTTAATAAACTCATAATCTAATATTATTAATATTATAACTGTAAGACCCCAACTTTTATGAATAAAGATGAATTTTCTATAATTATCATTTTTAAATATTATGGAATGAATTTGATATAATGTTATAGTTGTGGGTAATATTTAGAAATTTTGCAAAGTACGCAAGTTGTTTATAATATTCGATTGGTCGGGGAATATTAAATGCAAGATGATCATTGGTGGACCCCACAACGGAATTATTATCGGATTGAGAAAGCGACAAAAATATTTTTTATGAAAATAACGGTGGAAGTTTTACAATTAGCTGTTGAAACACACGGTGTTAAAAATGCGAGGAATCTGGCGTGGTTGCAGTAGTAGACAATCTTTGTATTGATTATTGATCTTTACGTGAGAAGTCATTCAGTTTTATTCAATTATTGTCGATATTTTATATAGTATTAAATCAATTATTGAGATGACAGAGTTATTAATATTATTATTTGTAATATTAACGATGTCTAGAAGTTCTGCCAAGGAGAGGTTTGGTCACCTAATTGAGCGACAATAAGGAGAAATCCTTATTGGAAAGCCCCTCTTTCCTAGGAACGACCTGATCGATTAATATTGTGAATTATAATAATGATGATAAATGTTGTTACAAATATTGAGGGGATTTTTATGAAGTATTATTTTGGACCCCCATTTAACCATTTTTCAAAATAATCGGTAGAATTTTATTCTTTATAATAAAGGTGGGGTCCACATGTGGGGACCATGTGTGGAAGAAATGGATGAAATGAAAATGGGGTGGAGGGAAGTTTGCGTATTTGGGAAGGAATTGTTATTATATATATATATATATATATATATATATATATTATATTTAAGTTTTTGTTTTTACTTAATTGCTTTGAAATTTTAGTTGACTGCAACGTTGGTAATCATCTGTGAATGAAATAATGCATCGATCAAGCATCCGTGATTTTCTTTAAAATAAGCTGTTGCATCCGCTTTCTTAATGATGACCCATTCAATTCTCCCTATAAATAGGATCTTAGTTAGAATAGAAATCACACCGTAAATTCAAAAAATTCTCTTCTATAATCTTGGCGTATTTCTTTTAGAGTTTTAGAAGCTTTGGCGTAGTGCAAGTTTTCTTAAAGAATATCCTCGCCTACAAATCGGAATACTCTTCTTTTACGGTGTAAGGGTATTATTTTTCATATTCATGAAGAGAATTTACGTTATTCCATTCTTTATTATTACGTTAGAATAACTTTGATATCGTGGTCTACCCTATACTTGGTGATTTACATTTGTTATTCCATTCGTTATTATTACATTTGGAACATCCATGTCATGCATTTTCGTGGGACTTGGTTACATCTTTATTATTACATTGGAATATCACATGCATGCGCTTTACATGGGACACGGTTAAAATCTTTATTATTACATTGAAATATATCCGTATATATGCGTTTTCATGGACACTGGTTCCGCTTTTATTATTACTGTTGGAACATCCTGTCGGTCGAATTTACTTTGACCGGTTCCGTTATTTATTATTACGTTGGAATAACTTCGTACATCAAGCACCGCATGCGTGGTGATTTCTTTTGTTATTCCATTCTTTATTATACTCGGTTGGTTAAAGTTTTGACTTATACTCCATGAAATTAGTGGAATATCCTTGATATTTCAAGGCTTCATCCGAGATCTTTTCATGGAAATATTCTTCTGAGTATTCTTAAATTTTACTCTACAAAGAAGTATCATGTTGACAATTTGGACGTTATTAATTCCTGAATAAATTAAATTTTGAACTTGTTTTATTGAATTCTTATATCATT
Organism: Panax ginseng; assembly: GCA_020205605.1. Lineage (NCBI taxonomy): Eukaryota > Viridiplantae > Streptophyta > Magnoliopsida > Apiales > Araliaceae > Panax > Panax ginseng. The sequence continues at coordinate 21,120,426 of CM035132.1, forward strand.
GTCATCATTCTCATGTTTATATATTTTTTTTTAAAAGTCATCTATGGCCTGTAGTGCATAGATGGACTTGGTATGATTATGACCAGGGATTATTCGGTGTAATCATGATCGTAATGTTACAAATGATGTGGTAAAAGTCTTCATTGGCCCGTAGTGCATTGATGGACAGTTGTTGGCATGATCATGACCATTGATGAATACATGAATATCCTTGGCCCGTAGTGCATGGATAATTTGTGGTTGTGATACTTATAAATATCCTTGACCGTAGTGCAGGGATGAGGTGGATTATTTATTAAGCTGAGTCCCAACGATAAAAGTGATGAAAAACCTTTTAAATCATAAAAGATAGTAGATTTTATTCTCTACTTGACTCTTTTAACGGATTGCATGTTCTGCAGCAGTTAAACTTGATGTCTATTGTATTTTATCAGTTTAACACTGTTGAAGACTAATGACAAATTTTTTCTGCATTATCTTAGTCATAATATTTCTTCTTTGGGCTAGTTGAGCTCAACCTTTCTTTCACTTCGTTCTCTTGAAATGAGAGCGTGGCAAGGGACTAGTCGGGGAGCCAGGTGCCAGTTCGAGATGATAGTATTAGTAGTCCGCACTATTCTATTAAATAGTGTGACAATAAATGTAATGAGAACTTATTCTGAGAGTGGATATTGTCTAGAAGACAATAGTTGTATTAAAACTCACAGCTCTCTTGTTGTATATTAAAGATTTTATTTGTATTCTGTACCATGTATTTGGCGACTCAGAATAGGTGATGTATACCTATTTTGGGGGCGTCACAATAACAACATTTTAATCACCTCTAAACTTATAAATAATTTATTTCAATTGTTTATATTTTACCAAATAATGCATTTAATCATTCAAAGAATGCCATACTCATCAGATTTCATCTCCAATGATCAAATTCCCTTATCAAAAATCTGCATATACCTTATATAGGATTTCCAGGCCATAAAATCCTATTTTCTAACTTTGTTACTTCACATAACATATTTAACTCATATGTTCGTAACTAAACTATTTTCATGAAAAATATCAAATCAGTCCCAAAAATATTTCTTTTCTGGGATTTAGCCGAATATAGTCACATAATAAACATATATTTTTCTCGAAATTTTTAAAATTCATTTACTATTTTCCAAAAATCAATTTCTAATTAATTCCTTAAGAAATTAGTTACCTCAGGTTTAACTCCAAAAATTCCCAAATCTTGGTAGGATCTTACACATGTTAACGTGATCTTCGAGTTTAAATTTCATGGTCATCGGAGTTATAGAACTCCGGTTATAGCATTTTTCGTCGAAAAAATCTAAATATTAAAATGGTCATAACATGGTCATTTTAAGTCGGAATGAGTTCATTTTTGGATAGGAGGTACTTTATACCATATACTTTCATGTCCCAAAAGGCCAGAATTTTTTTCACAATTTAAGTGGTCGAAACAGCCCTTCTAAAATCTGGACAGTAGCATTTCGGTAATTTCCAATTTTTGACTCCTTTGCAAAAATCAGTCCACACGAAAATCTACAACACCTTTTCAAGTGATTCCACTTGGAGATGCTACAAAAGTCATAGATCTAACTCTAGAACTTGACCACACTCAAAAATTCAAAATATAATAGGAGATATGGTCAATTAAATTTCATGTTCCATTTTCACCAAAATCTGATTTTCAACCCTTTGTGAATTTTAAGAAACTTTCATGTTTTCACATAATAACCAACATAACTCATCATAACACTTACTAATACTTCATATACCCATGATTTTCATCAGTCCAAAGCTTTTATTATGACTCTCATCGTAATCAACGTATCCAGATCATTTCCACAATTTAATAAGGAATGAATATAAAGGATCATTCACCATGCATGTGGTAATCCACATAGACATGTTATTCCAACAGAATAATAAAGAATGGAATAACAGAAGGATTCACCATGCATGCGATAGAGAGACCGCGATGATAGGTTATTTCAATGAATAATAAAGAATGGATGGAACCGGCAAAAGCAAAATTAACGCAAGACGGGATATTCCAACAGAATAATAAATAATGGAACCAGGTCTGGCGTAAACGCACAGACAGGATATTCTGACAGAATAATAAATAATGGAACCAGGTCCGACGTAAACGCACAGACAGGATATTCCGACAGAATAATACCCCTTACACGTACAACAAATAATATCCCTTACCTTAGAAGAAACTGGATACTGAAATAGTGAGGTAACAGACTTCTCTTCTTCTTTCTTTCTATAATTTCTCTCTATAATAATGGCTCTAAAGCTTTAGTGAATTGGTGAGAAATGAAGGAAGAATGAGCTTCTATTTATAGGAAAATATAGTTTCGATAATTACACGTTTTGGGGCTCAAAATATTACAGTACAATACCTCCAACTTTTCTTTCATTTTTAATTCAGTCATCCAAGTATTATCAAACTTGCACCACCTCTCCTAATAGTAAATCATGTGAATCAATAGTAAAATCATGTGACTCAATAGTAAATCATGTCACTCAATAGTTCTAAACATGTAAAAAAATTAATTACAATATAGTACCTCCATCTATACCTCCATCTTTAACTTAATCATGCAAGTATTATTAATCTTGCACCAACTCCCCTAATAGTATAAGAATGTGATTCAATAGTACACACATGTGAACAAATAGTTATATAAGCATGTGAATAAGTAGCAATTAATTGCTCATTTATCCAATAAATTATCCGATTTATCAATATAACCCCCAGACATCAATTATCATCGGAATAGATGTCGATTTCAACTAACACCAATAATCCCAACACAATGGAACTATCAAATTCAGCTTTAATCAACACGTACTTATTCATTATTAATATTATAACTCACAATATTTAATAACCAGGTCGTTCCCAAGAAAGAGGGGGCTTTCCGATAAGGATTTTCTTATTATCGACGCCATGATTAGGTGACCAAACCTCTCCTTGACAGAACTTCTAAACATTGTAAATATTATAATTTAATAATATGAATAACTTTCTCATCTCAATTATTGATTTAATAATATAACATATTATATAGATGATACTGTGACAATAATCGAATCAATAATATGATAAATATGATGCAACAATTACTGTAGCAATAATTAAGTATAATTGAGTGACTTATCACATAAGCATCAATAACCAATATCGTGTTCTCCTATGCAATCATGCGTATTACTGTACTTTTACTACCGAGTAGTTCAACAGTTTAACGGTAAAACTTCCGCCGTTTTTTTCATAAAAATAATTCTGTCGTTTTCTTACTACGACAATGATTGTGTCGTCGTACGGATATTCCCGACAAAAGAATATTCTCTGACCAAACGAATATTTTATAACAACTTGCATACTTTGCGAAATTTATAAATACTACCCACAACTATAACATTATATCAAATCCATACCATAATATTCAAAAAAATATTTCGAGAATTTAAATCTTTATTCGTAAAATTTGGGATTTTACAATCTCCCTCCTTATGAAATTTTCGCCCTCGAAATTTATGTAAAATACACAGTATCGCCGAAACGGATGAGGACACTTCATCCGATTCTAACTCTTGAGGTATAACCTTTGAGTGTTGAATATATTCTAGGATTTTAACAGGTACATCTTCATACGTTAATTATCCGCTATCTCGTCCGGTTTTAAATCAATAATATGGTTTGGGTCGTCCACATATTTACGTAACATCGATACTTGAAAAACGTTATGAACACGCAACATACTTGGTGGTAAAACGATTCTATAGGCCATAGTTCCTACTTGATCAAGGATTTCAATTGGGCCAACAAAATCGAGGGTTGAGATTTCTTCTCTTCATCGATTTTTTCTTCTAGAATAACGTCCTCTTAAACCTTCTTCTTCACATTCATCAGCTCTGAGTATTTACTTGAGCGGCTTTAACTTTATCGATTAAAGTCGATTCTACTCGTATATTCGTTATCTTCACGTGGGTTCCTAGAGTCTTTAACTCTATCTTCATCATTTGTAAGTTATACGAAATGGGTTTTTGTGTTAACAACATCGCACTCATAAACGCATACGATTTTCTACTCAACGCGTCAGCTATCACGTTCGCTTTTCTACGATGGTATTGAATGGTACGATCGTAATCTTCAACAGCTCGAGCCAACGTCTTTGGCGTATGTTACGTTCGTTTTAGTTGAAGAAAATAGTTGAGGGTTTAAGAAATGGGTTTTGTACTTGGGTCAATACAAAATTCGATTTCACGCTCTAGGGGTAGGCTAAGAAGTCTTCAAGAATACGTCAGGAAATTTATTAACAATAGAAATATCATTCAAAACTGTGACTCTCATCCAAGACTTAGATAACACATGTAATGAAGGTTTTACTCTAGCAGACTTCAACCGATAAGTCAAAGTCTAACTTCTCCGAAGTCAAATTTAAGCGTTGAGCGCAAGCAAGAGAGATAAAAGAATGGGTAGAACCGGTATCTAATAAGGTATAGACTTCGCAAAAATTTATAATTAACTAACCCGTGTTAACTTCGTTCGGGTTACTTGCTTTTTGAGAAGTCACAAAAAACTCCTGAAACCACCGACTTTATTTTGTCTGTATCTGCCTTTGGTGCCACCATCCCAGCTAGACTTGACTTCACTATATGACAAAATCGAACTAAAAGACCTTCCTTGAAATTTCCACTTCTATTATCTTGGCCATGATTACCACCGAAGTGGTTACCATTCTTGGCATGATAATTTCTCCCACGATGGTTATCGTTGTTCCGATGGCTGTTGCCACCGGTACGATTATTATCGTGTTGTAGGTCGTTACCTTTTGGTTGTGCTAACTCATTATCGCGCTCTAATAACTGAGCCTTATTCACAACATCTGAATATAAACAAAATTTATGAGAAATGAGGTATTGACTTATATCGGGTTTCAAACCTCTTAGAAACATTCGCGACATTCGCTCCTCATTATCGACTAAATGGGATGCAAACCGGGATAACTTCGCAAACTTAGCCTCGTACTGCGATACAGTCATATTATTTTGCTTCATTGCTTATCTCAACTTTTTCAGATGCCATTTTCAAATACTGTCACAAAACAAGGGTTAATTATCATATCACATATTATCCCTATACTCTGACCAACCAATTAAATACCAAATAAACTTAGGTAGGTCATACTAGCGAAGGAATTCTCCGTCTCTCCCCTCCTAGTTCTTGTCTCACATCTCAGCTAGGGATCATATCCCTAAGCTTTGATACCAACTGTGACGCCCCCAAAAATAAGTATTCATCACCCATCTTGAGTCGCCAAATACATGGTATAGAATTCAAATATAACTTAATAATACAGCTGTCGTGTAAAATACGACGAAACATAAACTGAGAGTTTTAATAAGAATATTGTCATCTAGACAATATCCATACCCAATGGAGTCCTCATTACATTTATTGTCACACTATTTAACAGAATAGTGAGGACTACTAATGCTTATCATCGGGATAAAATCACTCCGTTTCCCGACTAGTCCGCCACGTTCTCATTTTCTGAAGAGAACAGTGAAAGAAAGGTTGAGCTCAAATAGCCCAGTAAGAATATTATGACTAAGATAATGTAGAATGAATTATTATTAGTCTTCAATAATGTTAAACTGATAAAATACAATAGACATCAAATTTAACTGCAGCGGAACAAGCAATCCATTAGAAAAGTCAAGTAGAGAATAAAATCTACTATCTTCTATGATTTAAAATATTTTCATCAATTTTTATCATTTGAGACTCAAACAATAAATAAACCACATCATCGAATCATCCCCGCACTACGGCCAAGGATATTCTTTAAATCATCAATGGTCATGATTATCTAAGAATAATCCCTAGTCATAATCATACCTAGTCCATCTCTGCACGTAAGCCAAAGATATACAACAATAAACCAATAATCAATAATCCATCTTTACACGTAAGCCAAAGATATACAATTCAATAATCAAAAGTTCATCTTTGCACGTAAGCCAAAGATAACTTTCATCACCATATAAGCATGAGGATGATGACAATGATATAAGCATTAATCAAATTAAAACAAGGATAAATATTAAAGACTTTAAATTTATCCAAATATTTTCAATCACTTAATAAACTCATAATCTAATATTATTAATATTATAACAATATTTTAATCACCTCTAAACTTATAAACAATTTATTTCAATTGTTTACACTTTACCAAATAATGCATTTAATCATTCAAAGAATGCCAAACTCATCAGATTTCATCTCCAATGATCAAATCCCTTATCAAAAATCTGCATATATCTTATATAGGATTTCCAAGCCATAAAATCCTATTTTCCAACTTTATTACTTCACATAACATATTTAACTCATATGTTCGTAACTAAACTATTTTCATGAAAAATACCAAATCAGTCCCAAAAATATTTATTTTCTGGGATTTAGCAGAATATAGTCCCATAATGAACATATATTTTTCTTGGAATTTTTAAAATTCATTTACTATTTTTCAAAAATTAATTTCTAATTAATTCCTTAAGAAATTAGCTACCTCAGGTTTAACTCCAAAAATTCCCAAATCTTGGTAGGATCTTACACATATTAACGTGAGCTTCGAGTTTAAGCATTTTTGGACATAACTTGGTCATTTTAAGTCGGAATGAGTTTATTTTTGGACAGGATGTACTTTATACCATATACTTTCATGTCCCAAAAGGCGTAATTTTTCACAATTTAAGTGGTCAAAACAAACCCTTCTAAAATCGGGATGAAAGCATTTTGGTAATTTCCAACTTTTGACTCCTTTCTTTAAAATCGGTCCACCTGAAAATCTAACACCTTTTCAAGTGATTCCACTTGGAGATGCTACAAAAGTCATAGATCTAACTCTAGAACTTGACCACACTCAAAAATTCAAAATATAATAGGAGATATGGTCAATTAAATTTCATGTTCCATTTTCACCAAAATCTGATTTTCAACCCTTTGTGATTTCTAAGAAACTTTCATGTTTTCATATAATAACCAACATAACTCATCATAACACTTACTAATACTTCATATACCCATGATTTTCATCAGTCCAAAGCTTTTATTATGACTCTCATCGTAATCAACGTATCCAGATCATTTCCACAATTTAATAAGGAATGAATATAAAGGATCATTCACCATGCGTGTGGTAATCCACATGTAGAGCGAGTTATTCAACAGAATAATAAAGAATGGAATAATGAAGGATTCACCATGCACGCGATAGAGAGAAAGACAGATGACGAGTTATTCCCAACAGAATAATAAAAAAGCGGAACCAGTCGAGGTAAAATTTGCACGGAAGCGGATATTCCAAAGAATAATAAATAATGGAACCGTGTCTAGTGTAAAGCTTATGACGAGGATATTACAGCGAATAATAAATAATGGAACCGGTTAAGCGAAAGCGCGTACATGTGAGGATATTAAATGAATAATAAATAATGGAACCGGTCAGGCGTAGAAACGCATTGCAGACATGATATTAAATGCCGAATAGTAAAGAATGAAATAATAGAAGAATTTCACCATATATGCGATACTTTGCATATACGAGTTATTCAACATAATAATAAAGAATGGAATAATGGAAGAAGTTCACCATGTATGCCAGACTTCCCATAAACAAAGTTATTCAACATAATAATAAAGAATGGAATAATGAAGTTCTCTTCATGAATAAGAAAGAAATAATACCCACTTGCGTCATGACAAATAATATCCCTTACCATAGAAGAAAGCTGGATCTTTGAAATAGTGAGGGTAGCGGACTTCTACTTTCTTTTTTCTCTACAATTTCTCTCTATAATAATGGCTCTAAAGCTTTAGTGAATTGGTGATAAATGAAGAAAGAATGAGCTTCTATTTATAGGAAAATATAGTTTCGATAATTGCACATTTTGGGGCTCGAAATATTACAGTACAATACCTCCAATTTTTCTTTCATTTTTAATTCAGTCATCCAAGTATTATCAAATTTGCACCACCTCCACTAATAGTAAATCATGTGAATCAATAGTAAAATCATGTGACTCAATAGTAAATTATGTGACTCAATAATTCTAAACATGTAAAAAAAATAATTACAATATAGTACATCCATCTTTAACTTAATCATGCAAGTATTATCAATCTTGCACCAACTCCCCTAATAGTATAAGAATGTGATTCAATAGTACACACATGTGAACAAATAGTTATATAAGCATGTGAATAAGTAGCAATTAATTGCTCATTTATCCGATAAATTACCCGATTTATCAATATAACCCCTAGACATCAATTATCATCGGAATAGATGTCGATTTCAACTAACACCAATAATCCCAACACAATGGAACTATCAAATTCATCTTTAATCAACACGAACTTATTCATCATTAATATTATAACTCACAATATTTAACAACCAGATCATTCCCAGGAAAGAGGGGGCTTTCCGATAAGGATTTCTCCTTATTGGCGCGCAATTAGGTGACCAAACCTCTTATTGACAGAACTTCTAAACATTGTAAATATTGTAATTTAATAATATGAATAACTTTGTCGTCTCAATTATTGATTTAATAATATAACATATTATACAAATGATATTGTGACAATAATCGAATCAATAATATGAGAAATATGATGCAATAATTATTGTAGCAATAATTGAGTATAACTGAGTGACTTATCACATAAGCATCAATAACCAATACCGTGTGCTACTATGAAACCACGCGTATTACTGTACTTTTATTACCGAGTAGTTCAACAATTTTAACAGTAAAACTTCCGCCGTTATTTTCATAAAAATAATTCTGTCGTTTTCTTAGTATGACAATGATTGTGCCGTCGTACGGATATTCCCGAAAAAAGAATATTCTCTGACCAAACGAATATTTTATAACAACTTGCATACTTTGTAAAATTTATAAATACTACCCACAACTATAACATTATATCAAATCTATACCATAATATTCAAAAAAATATTTCGAGAATTTAAATCTTTATTCGTAAAATTTAGGATTTTACACCTGAAACATCTTGAAGAGAAAAACAATGGTTCATAATCCATTCCAAAGTAGAAGTTAATTCTTCAATAAAATTTTCAAGATCTGCTTTTCCATTTAATACGCCATTACAGATTTAAACAAATATTCAAATTCAGAGAATTTATTCATGTTCGAAAATTCCAAATTCAATTTCATGTCCAAAAGAAAATAAGAACATTGCATAGGAAAGAAAGAGATATGAGAGTGATATGTAATGTAATGTTGATAACCAAACCTTCGTACCAAGGTAACCAAATTTTTATACCAAGGTACCTAAACCTTTATACTAAGGTAACCAATATATCTTCACACATGCAGTAGGTTACCTTGATCTGAAAGTCTGGCAACCATCTGTATGAAGGTTTGGCTACCAACTGCATCACATTCAAAATAATTTGGTAACTTAATAAAACTGAATTGGTTACCTTGGTATGAAGGTTTGGTTACCCACTGCATGAAGGTTTGGCTACCAACTGAATTACATTCAAAATAAATTGATAACCTAATAACACTGAATTGGTTACCTTGATATGAATGTTTGGCTACCAACTGCACTATTAAAAAATTGTAAGTGTGTATGTGGATTGGTTACCTTGATATGAAGATTTTGTTACCTTGGTATGAAGGTTTGGTTACCTTGGTGTGAAGGTTTGGTTACCAACTGCACTATGAAAAAACTGAAGGTGTGGAGGTGGATTGGTTACCTTGGTATGACAGTTTGGTTACCAACTGCACTATGAAAAAACTGCAGGTGTAGAGGTGGATTGGTTACCTTGATATGAAGATTTTGTTACCTTGGTATGAAGGTTTGGTTACCTTGGTGTGAAGGTTTGGTTACCAACTACACTATGAAAAAACTGAAGGTATGGAGGTGGGTTGGTTACCTTGGTATGACAGTTTGGTTACCTTGTTATAAATGTTTGGTTACCAATTGCACTATGAAAAAACTGCAGGCGTGGAGGTGGATTGGTAACCTTGATACGAAGTATTGGAGAATTCAATTCTTCTTCCATCATAACAATATCCTTTAAAGATCATGGAAAAGCCCAGTGAAACAAACTTTATCAGTATTTGAAACATCTAAGTTAATAAAAAACAACCACAATTTGATTCATAGGCTACCTTATGGAGAAGTTCTGCTTTGGTTGGTTGATCCTTGCGTTGCAGACTGGTAAAATATAGTTGAAGCTTTTTAGTAGCCTCCATAAAGTCTTTGGCACTCCACATCAACTGATTTTTTTTTAAATTAAAAAGAAGAGGCATTTTCATAGTAGGAAAAAAGAGGATAAAGAAAAAAAGAGAGAAACAGGAACATGAAGAAAAAATTTCTCATTCCCCTCATTCCTTTTCATATTGTCCTCTATGCCATCATAATCCAAGTTCTATAAAATTTCAGGAAGTGAAAAGCCATTCTCTTCTACAAACTTACTTACCATTTCAATGTCAATTTTTTTCTTCAAGCCAATCAAACTTCTTACGAGATTTGAAGTTGTGGGTTCATCATCATATGTTCATCTTCATGAACAAATCCTGGAAAATCATTCAGTGACGCCGAGATCTTAGATAGAAATAAGAGAAACAGGGGCCACAATTAAAGGATATTAATTTTGTAAATAAATATGGAAAAATGTATTATTTTTATAATTATTTTATTTATGTATCATTATTGTAATTATTTCTAAAAATATACTAAAATATGTAATTTATCCTTTAACTTTTTGGTCCATTATTTTTATTGGATTGGATTGGATTCACTGAAGTGAGAGCCCAAGTTTCAATAGCCCAGACCCTTTGGCCTTGGGCTAAAAAGAACTGCTACTAACAATTTCATATATTTAAATCTTTGGACTCATTTTGTACACATTGGGTGTTGCAATCTTCTTTATTTCTTAATTGGATTGCTTGTGGTGAAGTATTTATTATTTAATGACTTAAATATGAATTAGTACCCTAAACTATAGGCCATATTCTACTTCGGTGATCCACCTTTCAATTTTATCAATTAGGTGATTAAACTATCAATTTTTTCCAATTACACAAAATTGAACACGCCACATCAGAAATTACTGACGTGGCCAATTTTGTGGGGTCTTAACAAGCTTATGTGGCAAAAAAAACAATATATTATTCATTACATAAACAAATCATTTTATATCATGGGCAAAATCGTCAAACCAAACTTAAAATCCCTAATTAAAATAAAAAAAGATATCATTAGAAACAAAATCAAATTCGTCGATCACCATCTCTCCCCCAATTCGATAGAAAAAACCTAGCAAACCGAAGCAAAGAACTTCTGATTGAGACCATTCCGGCACGATAATCCTTTCAGCAATCAAGTAAGTATGTGATTTAGCTCTTCTCTGTTGCTCTGTTGCTACCCTAATTTTGCATAAATCCTACCCAGTTCTCACGATAGTCCTACTATCAGCTGCTGTGATTTAACAGATTTAAGGAAAACAAGCGATCTAGGTTTTCAGTTATCTACCCCCAAAAATCCCTCACTGAAAATGGAAATTACTGGTATGGAAAATGAACTGGAGTTGGGCGAGTGTCTTGATTCGATGGGTTAGACTCCAAGGTGCTATTGTGGGTATAAAGCTCGGATGAAGATATCTTGGACTAAGAGTAATCCAGGAAGAAGGTTCTTTGTGTGACGCCCCCAAAATAGGTATACAACACCCATTCTGAGTCACCAAATACATGGTACATAAAGCAAACTACAACTTCAATAATACAAATGTCGTGTGAAATACGACAATACATACTGTGAGTTTAAATACAAATATTGTCTTCCAGACAATATCCACACGCAAATAAGTCCTCATTACAATTATTCAAACACTATTTTATAGAAATAGTGAGGACTGCTAAAACATCTTCCTAGAACCATCACTCCATACCCCGACTCGATCCTCAGATGTTCTCACCTCCCGAGAAAAAATGGAACAAAAAGGAAAGGGTGAGCTCAACTAGCCAAATAAAGAATATTATGACTAAGATAATATACAACAAATTATCGTCCGGTCTTCAATGGAAAAATCCGATAAAATATAATAGACAACAAGTTTTAGATCAACAAATGCGTGAAACAACAATCCATTAGAAGAGTCACGTAGAGAATGAATTCTACTATCTTCTAAGATTTAAAAGTCCATAATCAATATTTTATCCTCAGTAATAACAATCAATATTCATCTTTTGCACTCTGGCCAAAGATATTCATTTAAATCACCGATCGGTCATGTTTCATCTCAACACTGTTCATCTTTGCACTCTGGGCCAAAGATATTCATCGATTAATCATTCATCTTTTGCACTATGTGGCCAAAGATATTCAAGAAATATCATCATTTAGGATCGAGGATGATGAAAAATATTTTTTAAAGAAACGAATCCAAATTGAAACAAAATGACAAGGATTAAGGATTAAGGATTCGTACTTTAGTTTGTCCAAATTCAAAAATACTCCATAATAAATAATTATGAGCCAAACTTCACGAATGAAGATCAAAACATGGATACAATCAAAGCTAGTAACCATAATAAACATTTTGGACAAAAAGGAAAAATTTTATTTTTCGGTGAATAGTGCCGTATACGTGAATAGTAACCCCGACACAAAAAGTTCTAAATTTGATAAAAAGTTCAACCAATATTTTGGCATAATGATATCTAATAAAATAATACCATTTGCGAAAGAAATAACATCCCTTACCTCAAAATAACCTGTACTTCCGATTTGAATTTCTAAGATAAAGTCTTGATGTAAACTCGCACCAGATAAAGCAACACTCAAAGTATACTCACAAGAATACGCTTGATAATATAGAGAGAGAAAGAGAGAAAACTTTGTTTCTGGTGTGATTTTCAATTCTAACTTAGCCCTCTATTTATAGGAAAATGTTAGAACGCCAAATGAGACTAAATTAATAAAATAATAATATTCTTTCTTAACTTCCTTAGCGGCCTTCATAGGTCAAAAAAACATCACCACCCATGTGCCAACAACCACAAAAACGTTTTTCTTAAATAAAATAATTAAAATTTCTAAAATCAATTATTTGAACTCCTAACTTCAATAATTCACAATAAATAGCCCTTTTATCGGAAAATTGAATCTCGCGTTTTTTTATAAGAATTTCAATTTCTACAACTTTTCTGAGGAAGAAAGTTTTCCAAATTCCAAAATGAATTTGACCAAAATCTATAAACAGACGATTTTTATCTCTAATCAATTTTCGGTCAAGAATTGTGTCCCAACACACAAAACATGTGTTAAACATTTAATGCCACAAAAATACTCTTCCTCCTCATATACTCATATATCCCACATTCATTCTAAAAATATCACCGTTAATATATTATTAAAATAATATATTTAAATGAATTATTTTATCGAGAAAAAGATAAAATATTAATTTTCAACAATTGTCACATTAAAAATTTTCTCCATCTATATCCACATAAAATGAATATTTTTTTATCATAATAATCAATAATTAATTATTCAAAATAATATTACGGAATCACAAAGATCGACAACCGTGCCGCTCCGAGGGATAGAGGGCTTTCAATAAGGATTTCTCCTTACTTAGCCTTGCAATTAGGTGACCAAACCTCTCTTAGATGTAACTTTCTAGACATTGCCAATGTTATCTCGATAATATTATTCAAATAATATGAATTATTGATCCGATAATGGAAAATCATAAAGTTGATAATTATTGAAACAATAATAATATAAATATCAACGCAAAGAATTATTGAATCAATAAAATAAAATAATGAAATGTAATTCATCGTAATAATTATTGAGTAAAGGCTTCTTTACGCATTTAATCAATAATTCAACAACACTGCTTGTAATACTGGTATGCTACTTATGCAACTAATGCATATTACTATATTTTAACCACCAGGTAACCCAACAGTGTTAACGGTAACAATTTATGCCGTTATTTATAAAACTCAATCTTTGTCATTTTCCTTCATCCAACCATTTTTCGTTATGGGGCCCACAAATGACTGCGCCGTCGTACGGAGATTCCCAACAAAAAGAATATTCCACGACCAAACGAATATTCCCCGAAAATAATGAATATTTTATAACCACTTGCTTATTTTGTAAAGTTTGCACATTTCACCCATAACCAAAGCATTATATCAAATTAACCCTTATTAATTTAGAATAATGAATAGAGGAAAATTTAATTAATTTATAATAAGTTGGGGTCTTACACTTTGGTTGTCCACAATGGAGCAAGTACGAGAATATAGTTTTGGTTCATTTGAGTTTTCTCTTATTCTCTAGTAATCGTAAACATACACTTGTGTTGGAATTCAATTTATGTTTTGAATTGGTTTTTATCAACCATGCAGGACAAATTGACAAGCAAACACTGCAACTTCTTTTGTTGGTATTACCAAGAGATTTGTAAAAGGTCTAAAGAAGTTTTACCTGAGTTGAAACTTATGATAAGTGCTCTGAATTTAAAAATAGAAAGGAAGAAGTAAGAAATTGAGAGAGGCACCGAAAAAATAAATGAATTGGAAAAAAGCAATGAAAAGCTTCAAATTGAATGTGCAGAGCAAAGTGAAGAGGTTGGAAGACTGAGAGAGCAGATTGAATTATTGAGAAGGAAGGATAAAATGTGTAACACTTCAATTAAAGCCTTATTGTTAGGCATGATATTTGTATTCATGTTAGGACATTTGTATGTGAATGATAGTGGTGAATAATTGTAAGGCGTTGAATGGTGAAAGAACAAGTTTACAATGAATGTAAAAAAGAACCAGTTTGGAATGAATGATTGTAATTTTTATTTTGCAATGAATGAATTTCCTATTGGAATGAATGATTGTAATTTTTATTTTGCAATGAATGAATTTCTTATTGGAATGAATGATTGTAATTTTTAGATTGCAATGACTGATTTAAAGTTTTAGATTGCAAGGACTATTAAAGGTGTACAATGCACTGTAGTTTATTCCTTTTTTTATAACAAACTCCTGTTATAACAAACTGCTGCAAACATAACACTTACATTACAAACTTAGTGCAAGCATTGTTATAACAATGATTTTTTGAGCCCTGTGCAAACAACTGTTATGTCCCTTATGTCCATTAACAGATGAATAATATGAAAAGTAACAATAATACAATGATACTTCTAAAAACAATGACTTTTGCATTAAAGCAATCTGTTCAACATGTTCAGACAAAGCCACATAGCTGTCATACATAATGTGCACCACTTGCATAAATTAAACCAAGCTGTCACAGTTTGGCAAAACATAATACTACATAACTTAGTGGCTGACATAATGTGCACCAGTTGTCAAAACATATACCAAAAACATAAGTTATAGTATTTAGCCCTGTTCAGATACTACAAAATTAATTTCTTGAACTCCTATAATACTAATAATATCCATCATTCCTTGAACTAGATATGCACAACTTTCTCTTTTGCCTTTGCATCTTGTCTTGCATTCCTTCCATTGATTAGTTGATTTGCAGAAATCCAATTTCTTCCGCTACATTGGAATGTAGATGGCCTCATGACTAACATGGATGTTGAACCTTGAGTATTACCTTGGCTTTGATTGTGAGGATTTTCTTGACTTACATTAGAACCAGTTGAAATCTAAAAAGTATTAAACAAAAACAATTAGTAATGTATGATTTAATAAAGTAAACATGCTAGACAACATAGGTAGTTTTTACCCTAGCCCTGTAGCACTGACTCAATGACACTCTAACTTTTAACTGCTTCTTCACATCCCATTGGAATTCTAAGAGTTTTCAAAATGGACAAGCTTTTATTTTATCATAATAGTGCTTGGCCAAAAATCTTGCATTTACTTGTCTATTTTTCTGTTTATTTGTGCACTTGTAAACATTGTTATACCTTTTAACTGTAAAAGTGTTCTCATGTTTCAACACACTTGCCCATAAATTCCAAGGGCAGCCCTCTGCACACTTCACTTGTACCTTATCCCTTGCATTTTTTGGAAACCATACATTGTACTTTTTTCCAATTGCATATTATTTCACTGCCTCTTTAAATTCTCTGTGGTTAGTAAATTTCATTCCAATAGAAAATTCAACATTTTTAATGTCAGTCTTTGGATTAAATTCAAGATATTTTCTCTTTCTTATATTGGTTGGTCTGACCTCATCATCTTCATTCTCACTTGTTTCAGGTGTGTGCAGCTCATCAGAATCTAAGTCAATTTCATCCTAACCTTCATCTTGTGCTCTTTGCCCACCTTCATCAACAGGTCCCTGCCCACCTTCATCAACATCAACATCATTTCCTCCTTCATTTCCTTCTTCATTATCTTCATCCATTTTTCTTCTTCTGTTCCTCTTTTTCTCACTTTTTTCCCTCTCTTTTGCCGCTCTCAAATTTTGCCTTGCAGCAAGTAACTCTTCATCACTCTCAACTAACTAGTCACAATTACTACTTATATCAGAGTCTGTATCTCCTACTCCTTCATATTCTATATCCTTCTCATTATCAGTCTGAAGCACATCAACCTCAATCTCTTCTACTCCCTCATTATTTGAATGTTCTTCAATGTTAACATTTGTTAAAACTTTAACAAAGTCCTCATTGTCATCATCAGTACTTACTATTTGTTCATGGTCATGGTCTGAGCATATCTCAACAATAGGGTTCTTCTTAGCATACTCACACATGTCAATAACACCTTTATCATAACCTACTGCCCTAAGCCCTTTTGCTAAACTTTGTCCAGGGATAAGATAATATACATTTTTCACATTCTTGCTTCGAAGTACTGTTGAAACATAATCAATAATTCCAGGCCCAATTATATAATCAGGATCATATTTACACAATTCACCAACAGTGCCTCCAACATAATCAACTATATCACCATTATTTATTAGTTTACAACCATGATGAAATCTTAAAGTAATGACATCCATTTCTGCATTAAAAAAATATATATAAATATTTTATATATATATATATATATATATATATATTTGACAAGTACTAAACATAAAGTAAACAAATGGGGATCTCACATGAGTTAGGGAGACAAAACTATGGGGATCTGAGGGGGAATACTACTTTACAGTTGGGAGACTACAGATTTGTAAGCAATACAAACATAATGCCCAAATATAACACATATTCAAACCATAAACATAAACTTACTTCGCTGAAACTTCAAAAGTGGGGACCGACAGTGGGGACCTTTGTTGTTTGTGGTGAACGCCGACTCAGCAAATATTGCACGTGCACGATCCTTCTTCGTTGGAATCGTGATGAAATTGTGCCAGAATGGTCTCAATCAGAAGTTCTTTGCGCTTCGGTTGAGCTAGGTTTTTTCTATCGAATTGGGAGAGATGGTGATTGACGAATTTGATTTTGTTTCTACTGATATCTTCGCTTTATTTTAATTAGGGATTTTAAGTTTGGTTTGACGATTTTGCTCATGATATAAAATGATTTATTTATGTAATGAATAATAAATTATTATTTTTGCCACATAAGCTTGTTAAGACCCCACAAAATTGGCCACGTCAACAATTTCTGACGTGGCGTGTTCAATTTGGTGTAATTGAAAAAAATTGATAGTTTAATCACCTAATTGATAAAATTAAAAGGTGGATCACCGAAGTGGAATATGACCTATAATTTAGGGTACTAATTCATATTTAAATCTTATTTAATTAATCAAATTCATATCGACTCGACAGTATGTTTATAGATTAAGGAGTTGTTTGAATCAGACCATTAATTTGTAATCTTACGGAGAAGAACATAATTTATTCTAAAATAAAACAATTAATGTTGCTGAAAAAAAAAATATATATATATTATTTCCAATTCTGCTAATTAACTTTGAGATTTAAATAAACTCCGAAATGCAGATATCTCCTCAAACTTCAAATGTGATCAGGGATCAGTACGAATTTTCTCCGTAGTATACAATCATCACAAAATCTTATGATACAACACTACTACTGTCAATGTTTATTTGATCACCTCGAAAATCACTTTGTTGCAGCTTTCTTTCTTTCTCCTTCCAAGCCATTTTTTGCAGAAACATCAAAAACACTTGACGGACGGACGGATACTCTTTAGAAAGTCTGCCGCCTAAATCACCAGTAGTCTTTGCAAGAACAGGACCCTTCCTTAAAACAATGGAACCTGCTTGAATCCCTCACAATTATTTCTCTCTCAACAATCTTTGAGATTAACTTAAAGGATGTATGACAGTCGACACAAGTTCTTAAATTCTTAAAAACTTTTATGCTAGTTCCTGGTGGTGTAGAAATAATTCCAAATGCAACCGCAAGCTTCTCACTGTGGTAGGAGAGATTTTGTTCCTTCTGCTCCTCTTCCACATCATGCAGCACATAGTCTGTCTCAGGGACATACCCTTCTTCCTTCATCTTTTTCAGAAGCTCCGCCAATTTGTCATATATTTCCCTAGAATTTGGGTGGGATGTATCTCCCACCAAAAACGTGTGGACTTTTCTCTTAATCTCTGTCCAACTCAAACCTGGTTTCTTTATAACTCCTCTACTGTCCATAACCTTTCTGATTATTGCGACTTCATGCCATTTACCAGCAGTTGCATAGATATTGGCGAGGGTGACATAGGTAACAGGATTCTCAGGCTCTAGTTGAAACAATGCTTCAGCTGCTCGTATTGCCAGTTCAACATTTCCATGAATTCTGCAGCCACCAAGCAGGGATGCCCACAAAAACTTATCAGGCTTTACTGGCATATTATCAATGATATCTTCAGCCTCCCTGAATCTGCCAGACCGGCCCAGGAGATCGATCACACAAGCATAATGATCTGCAGTGTAAGTTAATCCATGTTTCTCTTTTATTGAGTGGAAATATTCCAACCCTCGGTCAACTAAACCAGCATGGGTGCAAGCAGACAGAACCCCAACGAATGTAACGTGATCAGGCTGATTACCAGATTTGAGTAGCAAATCGAATAACTGAAGAGCTTTGTGGGGTTGACCATTCTGAGCATATCCATTGATCAGAGAAGTCCATGAAACCAAATCAGGCTGGGGTATCCTTTTGAAAACCCGGTCTGCTATCTCAATGTTCCCGCACTTGGAGTACATATGAACTAGAGCACTTGCTGCAAATGACAACAGATCAAACCCAATTCTGATCATGTGCCCGTGAACCTGCTTTCCCAAATATTCTGCTAATTGATTTGTACAAGCATTCAAAACCCGGCAAAAGTAAACTCATTCGGTCTAATCCCAGACCTCAACAACTCAGCAAACAACTTCAACCCTCTTCCTCCTCCCATCCTCAAAGTACCTATCAATCATTGCTGTCCATGAAACAACATCTCGATCCAAAGATTTGTCAAATATGTGGCGTGCTTCACCTATACTCCCACATTTCCCATACATATCCGATAAGGAACTCCAAACCACTGCATCAGAATCCAACCCTGTCCGCATAATGTGACCATGAATCTCTTTACCGAGATTTAAAGATTGAATGGCAGCAGAAGCTGCAAGAGCACTAGAAATTGTGAACTTATTGCACTTGAAGTTGTCATTTTTCTGCATTACTCTATACAGTTCTAACGCATCACTAGGCTTGTCATGCCGCACATAACCTGAAATCATTGCAGTCCAAGAAAACGTATCTCTTTCCGGCATTTCATCAAACAATATACTGGCTTCTCTTAGCTGACCCGCTTTTGCATACCCAGAGATCATAATATTCCAAGAACACAAATCCTTTTCAACCATTTTATCAAACACCTTCTGGGCATCCACAAGGCTCTCACATTTGCAATACAAATCTAAAAGGCGATTGGAAATTACAATACCAGGTATAAAACCAGAGCTGTTAGCGTGAGCATGGACCCTTTTGCCCTCTTCAAGGGCTCGCTGTTGAATACAGAGTTGTAAAAGGGTTGAATATATTGCTGGAGGGGGTTGGTCAGTAAGGTTTAGAATTTGGATTGCTTCTCTCAAATGCTTGTTTTCACATAGAATGTGAATGGCTTCTGTGAATTTTCTTTCATTGCATAAGCGTTTTACGAGCAATGTCGTATTGTTTTCTGGCTTGAAAAAAGTTTTTTGAAGAGGTGGGTTTTGCTTCTCATGGGTTTGAGAAGGAAGAGAAGAAGAAGAAAAAGATGATGATGTGATAGTCCTTAGAATTGGGGAAAGATACTCAATATGACGGCGAGTAACGGATTTAAAAATTGTTCGACATTGCAATCGTGAAGATGGTCTCATCACGTCTTTCACAAGGTTTTGGCAATAACAGAGCCTCTGGCCTTATGTTTCTTAAACTCCGTTGAAAAACAATCCCATTCCCACCTTACTATTGATGCGTCTAAATTAAAGAATGGGCAGGGCAGCGGGCTTATTAATTAGTCTCTGTTATGAAAGATTATTAAAAATTAAGAATAAAATGATTAGAGAAAAGAGGCATGTCTCATAATATTTTATATATATCCCATTCATATATCCACCTTTCTCTTTTACAATGCTCTTATTTATAGATACAAAGGCTTCGAAGTTTCAAAACTCAAAAGTCATGAGTTTAAAACTTAATGAACATATGAGTTACTTAATGAACTTGGGAGTTCTAAAACATCATCATTACAATTAAATATAAATATAGACATCCATAAATATATATGTTATAATTTTATAACACTCCCCTTTGGATGTCTATTATATAACCATACGCATAGAAAGCTGCCTCATTAAAAACCTTACCAGAAAAAACCCAATGGGAAAAAAAACCTTGGTTAAGGGAAAAAGAGTGCAATGCGTATAAGCTCCCCCTCATGAATGTATCATTAAGTCCTCCAGTTGTCGCATTTCAATATTACGACGCAATCCTTCAAACATTGTAGTTGGTAATACTGTTAGAGTTTATGCCCTAGAGGCCAATTATTTGATATAATTGCTTAACGTTTTGATATTATATTTGATTGAATAAATATATGATTTTATTATGGTTTTATTTCTTTGCGTAATATAATTGTTAACATAATAAAATTCCTTAGAATAGTGATACAAATTATAGAGTTTCAAGTATGTGACTTGAAGCATTGAGATTATATATTACCATTAGTATCGGTGTTCTTAAATGTCCCTAATGAGTATCATTGTTGATGGGACAACAATGATGCATTGAGACTAATATGATGGATCGATGATGACCAAATCTCATTGGTCATAAATATATGAGATATTAAGTCAATGCGTAGATACGTATTGAAGAAACGATGTCTTTGGACGGACCCACCATAAGAATTCTATATGGAGCATTACGCGAAGTGTCATTAAGCAATTCTCATAAGTGACAATGATGTAATGGTCCTCCCGACACGAAATCACTATATTACTACACGAGAATTTATGTACTTTGATATCATCAAATGTCACCTTTAATAGGGTGGACTATAAAGGTGATTATTGGGTTCATCATTAATAATCGTGAGAAATATGAGTGATCTAGATGGAATTTAACCATCACATATATTATGGGTGATATCCATAGGCCTCTTGATTGAGTAGGACTATGAAATGCATGGTCATGCTCAAATAGTGATTTGTTTCATATAGTCTACTCATTGATCAAGAAAACTCAGATTAAATTATGAAGAGTATGACACATTCCATGACTCGAGTTTAATCTAGGATATTAAGGTTAAAAGGATTAAATTACATTGAAACATTGGTCACAAAAAGGTTGCATCGAATCATCGATCTTATTATTACTTGGGTAGCGATGATGCATTACTAGATGTCATTTCATCGCATTTATAATTTTATAATATGATTTTAAAATTATTGCCAACGTAATAATAACCTATAAGGTCACACATGTAACGTTATTTAAAAGGAATTAATTTAAATTTTAAGGATTTAAATATATTAATATGATTAATAGTTTTTAAATCACTTAATTTAAATTAAAAGGATAATTGTATATATGTATATTAATTAAGTAAGACTTAATTAAGAGATATATATATATATATATATATAAATTCAATTTTATAAAATTAGGTTTTGATTTGATTAATTCCTTTTAACTACTATATATATGATATATATAGTTAGCCTACTTAGGGTTAGATATCATAATTAAAAACCCAAGCATTTCTTAGAGAGACTAGAGAGAGAAAACAGATTCGAGAAAATCCATTCTTTTGGTGGCTTTGACTGCAAGTCCTTCTTATTACGTAATCGTTCGACGGCTCGTATGGCGTTCGATGTGGATACTAGTAGAGGCGCAATCGATTTGTATTGCATTGGAGATTCGAGGCGCGATCGGTTTGATTCTCGTTTTTTTTTTTATATCTGGTATAATCTCTAAACCTCTCGAATTAATTGATTTTCGCATGGATCCTGTTTTAGGGTTTTGAAATTGCTTTAAAATTTTAATTTCATTTGTGCGTTTCATGTCAAGCCCAACGGTGGTATCGTAGCTACTTATAAAAGTTTAATTGATTACGTGTTTTAATTGTATTCGATATATATGATATATGATGATGCATGTTTACCGATATAAAATTGAATATATGATATTCCGTTGTATGTGTGTATTCGTAATATATATGATGATCTTTGTTAATCGTATCTTTAATCCGGTGGAATAACAATATAACTATTCTAATCGGATTAGAAGCATGAAGAATCGTTTTAATATGATTAATAAACCGGAAATATATGATAAATTACAGGTGTCTTGTTATTCGTTTTAATATGATTAAATCAAAGCGAAAATATATGATAAATTACGGGTGTATTGTTATTCGTTTTAATATGATTAAATCAAAGCTGAAATATATGATTTGTTATTATGGGTGTTTTGGTGGATTAAAATGTATGATTCTCAAAGCTGTTTTAGATTCGTATGGAAAAAATTTCTATATGTGGGGAGACCCCCCCTCGACCCCCCGTCGTAGCATGCGATGGTCGTGTCCCCTATATTTTATATATAGTTTTCTTTAATTATATATAAATTGTTATGTACTTATTGTGATATGCATGGTGCCTGATTATGGCCTTTTGACCCATAGGTTAGTGGTTTTGGTTTACAAAATACGGCTTGCGTGTCGTGCCTTTCTATAAATTCTAATGTAATATTCTCTTCTCATCTAAATCCCCTCGAATGTAACTCGAGGTTTCTTTATGTCATGTAATAATCATAATTGATGAAGATGTCAAGATGGAGAACACAATGGAAAGATGATGATGGAGTAGGAGGCGACGCTTTGAGAGGAAGATCCAAGGAATTTATTTATTTTAAGATCTTTTACCACGATTGACCTTCAATCTTTCATTAGCTTGAAAAGATTGACGTTGGATTGGGCCATAAGCGTGACACATTTAATTTTGCACTTTATTTATGCTTGTATGTGATATGATATGATTAATAATGTGCATGCTTAACAAGATTAAAATTGGTGAGATCTAAATTAATAAAATCCTCATTAAATTATTAAGTCTAAATCGATGCCTTCCAATGAATAACACTCATCAAGACCTTGATCGATAGATGTGTTCGCCAAAAGCAAAGTACCATATTTATCTAGGTAAGATGCGATAGGATAATTGTGATATCCAAACTATTAAAATCATTGGGGCCGACTTAACTAAGTTATCTCAATAGGATTGTGGACTTAGAGGCATAGAGTTTGGTTGGTACCATTAGATGGACTAGAAACAAATGTTGTTTACCAAACTATCCAGGAGTTATATATGATATAATTGACAAAGAGTTGTCTACCTAAATAATTATGTTTTGAGAGAATAGCCAAAGCTAACTTAAGGCATAATAAAATATGGATCTTCGCTCACTAGAAAGATTTAATAGAAAATGCTTTCCGAATTAATGGTGAGGGCTATTAATTTGAATAAAATAGTGGGAGGTATATTTTGAATGTACTATTATCAATTATATAATATCAACTCAGTAATTTGACTTATTATTGTTGCACTTATAAATTGTAGATATCAAATGGCAAACAACAAAAAACACAAATAGTCTTTCATTACGATCGGTCCTTGAAAAGGATAAGCTAAGTGGAATTAATTTCCTCGATGGCATAGGAACTTGAGGATTGTCCTCAAACAAGGCGTAAGCTATATGTCCTTGATGGGCCCATTCTGCAAAGACACCGGTACATCATCATTGCACCACGTCATGGAGCATAATGCTTACAAGAAGCATCAAGATGATGCTCTGGATGTGAGTTGTGTCATGCTAGCAACCATGAACATTTGAGCTTCGGAAGCACCATGAGTTGATGGATGCTTATGAGATGATCGAGCATCTCAAGAAATTGTTCGAAGGCATGCTCGACAGAGAGGTATGATACAAGTTAAGGCGTTGTATCACCTGCAAAATGGGTGAACGTGATCCGGTTGGTCCACATGTCTTTGAAAATGATTGGGTATATTGAGTACCTTGATAGGTTGGGTTTTCCAATCACTCCAGGAAGCCCAAATCGACCTTGTTTTGCAATCTTTGAACAAAGATTACTCTCA
This sequence comes from Panax ginseng, assembly GCA_020205605.1. NCBI lineage: Eukaryota > Viridiplantae > Streptophyta > Magnoliopsida > Apiales > Araliaceae > Panax > Panax ginseng. Next base: position 21,145,108 of record CM035132.1, read on the forward strand.
ATTTGTTATGAACTATCTTATGAATGAATTGAGAAACCCTTTCTTGAGTTGTTGAGCATGTTAAGAATCGCCGAGAACAACATGAAAAAGCGAGGACCGCCCCATAATGATGGTGCAAAAGGGAATGCTAAGGGAAATTGGAAAGCAAGAAGAAGATAAGATCTAAATCTTTTTGCCAAACCCAATTCCAAAAACCAAACAGCTTTAAAACCTAAAGGTGGGGTGGCTAAAGAAGGTGAATGTCACTTCGCCGAAAACACGGACTTTGGAAAAGGAATTGTCATGCTTTATCGGAAGAAGTGAAGAAAAGAAAAGGAAGTACGACTTCCGATTCGGTATATACGTTATAGAAGTCAACTTATCTACTTCTACATCATGGGTATTGGATATGGATGTGGTTCTCACATTTGTGTTAATGTGCGGGGACTCGGGAAGGAGTAGAACTTCGGCCGAAAGGAGAGGTTGACCTCTGAGTTGGAAATAGAGCAAAAAGTTGTTTGACCGGGTAGTAAGGAACTTATCATTTATCTTTGCCCACCGGGCTAGTTTTAGAATTAGAAGATTGTTATTTTGTGCCTACTATAAGCAAAAATATTATTTCATTTCTTGTTTGACAAGAAAGGTTTTCATTTATAATAAAGAACAATCGTTGTTTGTTTTACTTAAATGATATTTGTTATGGTGTTGCACAATTGTTTAACTGGTCTCTATATTCTTGATTTAGAAATGCCTATCTATAACATAAATACAAAACGATTTAAATCAAATGATTCAAATCGACATATATCTCTCGGCTTTGTCGTTTAGGCCATATAAATGAGAAACGCGATATCCAAACTCCATAAAGATGGGTTCTTGGATTCATTTGATTTTGAATCATATGAGAAATGCGAGTCTTGTTTATTAGGCAAGATGATTAAAGCCCCTTTCTTTCGGACACGATTGAAGCAGGTTAGCGATGTATTGGGACTTATACATAGTGATGTATGTGGACCCATGAGTTAGATTAGCAAGAGGTAGGTTTTATTACTTCATTACATTTATTGATGACTTTAGTAGATATGGATATGTGTATCTTATGAGACACAAACCGAATCCTTTGAAAAGTTCAAGGAATTCAAGAATGAAGTTCAAAACCAATTTGGCAAAAGCATAAAAGCCCTTCGATCCGATCGAGGAGGTGAATACTTAAGCCAAGACTTTGATGACCTTCTAAAGGAGTGTGGTATTATATCACTCATTCTATTCTACACGGAACACCGCAATGGAATGGTGTATCTCACGAGAGAGGAATCGAACCTTGTTGGACATGGTACGATCAATGATGAGTCATGCAGATCTTCCAATAAGCTTCGGGGTCATGCCCACAGAGGCAATTGCATTCACACTTAAGTGTTCCTACAAAGACGGTTCGAAGACACCATATGAAATGTGGACCGGGAACGCGTCTAAGATATATCGATTCATGAAGATTTGGGGTCATGAGGCATTCAAAAGCGTCTGAATTCGACAAGCTCGGACCCAAATCGACAAATGTAATTTTGTGGGATACCCAAAGGAAACAAAAGGGTATTATTTCTACAAACCTTACGAGAACAAAGTGGTTGTTGCTCGAATCGGTATTTTTCTAGAAAGAGAATTTGTCTCTAAAGGAAGCGATGGGAGGAAAGTAGAACTCAAGAAATTCGAGAACCACAAAATATCATTGAACTCGAGTTGGAACATGAGCGAGGAACCACAAGAAATTGTGGAAAGTGAACTCGCTTCAAATTATACAAGTCATTCGTGAGATCTGGTAGGACGCCAAGAGCACGAGAGATATTATGGATATCTTGTGACTCAAAAGCAGCGATGTGATGCTCATAGATCAAGATGAGCCCGCTTCCTACCAAGAAGCTATGAATGGACCAGATTTCGAGAAATGGCTTCAAGCCATGAAATTTGAGATGGACTCCATGTATACTAACCAAGTATGGACTCTGGTTGATCCACCAAGGGTAAAACCAATCGGTGCAAGTGGGTTTTCAAGAAGAAAACCAAGCATGGATGGTAATGTACAAACCTATAAAGGCCGATTGGTAGAAAAAGGTTTCAAACAAATTCAAGGTGTTGACTATGATGAAACCTTCTCTCCAAAGTGGAAATGGTTAAATCCATCAGGATCTTACTTGCTATTGCGACTTTTTATGATTTAAATCTGGCGAGATGGATGTCAAAACCGCTTTCCTTAATGGAAATCTCCTTGAGGATGTGTATATGACACAACCCGAGGGTTTTGTCACCCAAAGGATCTTCGGAAAGGTATGTAAGCTGCGGCCGATCCATTTATGGATTCAAGCAAGCCTCTCTGAGTTGGAATCTTTTATTTGATGAATCATCAAAGAATTTGGCTTTATTAAAATGAAGATGAACCTTGTGTATATAAGAAGGTTAGTGGGAGTCACATTGTATTCCTAGTATTATATGTTGATGACATATTAATTTTGGGAATGACATTCCTTCCTTACAGTGTAAAAACATGGTTAGGAAAATGTTTCTCCATGAAAGATTTGGGCGATCTCGCTTACATTTTAGGTATCAAGATCTATAGAGATAGATCAAGAAAATGCTCTACCTAAGTCAAAGTACATATATTGATAAAGTGTTGAAACGGTTCAAAGCATGCAAGAAGCTAAAAGAGGAAACTTACCCGTGACTCATGGTGTAAAGATCTCTAAGGCCCAATGTCCTAAATCAAAAGATGATGAGGAGCGTATGAGAAAGATCCCTTATGCTTCTAAATTGGATCTATCATGTATGCAATGATATGTACTCGTCAGGATGTCTCAGATGCTTTTGAGTATGACGAGCAGATACCAAATCGAATCCGGTGAAGGTCATCGACGTTAGCCAAGAATATCCTCAAGTACCGAAAAGGACTAAGGATTCATTCTTGGTATATGGAGGTGAAGACGAACTAGCAAAGAAAAGGGTTACTGTGATGTTAGTTTCAGATCGACAATGATGACTATAAGTCTCGGTCGGGTTTTGTGTTTTGCCTTAATGGTGGTTTGTTAGCTTGAAAAGTTCAAGAAAAAGAGACGATGAATGATTCTACAACAGAGGTGAGTATATTGTCGCTTCTAGTGCGATGCAAGGAGGTCAGTATGGATTAAAAAGTTCATCATCGAACTTGGTGTTGTTTTCAACCATTGTTGATCCGGTTGCTTTATATTGTGATAATAATGGAGCCATTCAGACAAAGCTAAGGAACCCAGATCTCACCAACGATCCAAGTATATACTTAAAGTGGTACCATCTCATCCATGAAATCATTGATAGAGAGAGATGTACATATAGGAAAAGTGCCAACAGATGATAATGTTGCAGATCCACTAAACCAAGGCTTTGTCGCAGCAGAAGACAGACATTTTACGGCCACACTAGTTCCATGGGTATTAGATATACATGAGTGATTGGCTCTAGTGCAAGTGGGAGGCTCATAGAGTTTATGCCCTGTAAGCCAATTATTTGATATAATTGCTTAACGCTTTTGATATTATATTTGATTGAATAAATATATGATTTTATTATGGTTTTATTTATTGCGTAATATAATTGTTAACATAATAAAATTCTTAGAATAGTGATACAAATTATATAGTTTCAAGTATGTGACTTGAACATGAGATTATATATTACCATTAGTATCGTTGTTCTTAAATGTCCCTAATCGAGTATCATTGTTGATGGGACAACAATGATGCATTGAGACTAGTATGTGGATCGATTGATGACCAAATCTCATTGGTCATAAATATATGAGATATTAAGTCAATGCATAAGTACATGTTTAGAAGAACGATGTAATCGGATGCGGACCCACCATGAGAATTTATATGGAGCATTACGCGAAGTGTCATTAGCAATTCTCATAGTGACAATGATGTAATGGTCCTCCGACCAAATCGCTTATATTACTACACGAGAATTTATGTACTTTGATATCATCAAATGTCACCTTTAATAGGGTGGACTATAAAGGTGATTATTGGGTTCATCATTAATCGTGTGAGAAATATGTGATCTAGATGGAATTTAACCATCCTATATATTATGGGTGATATCCATAGGCCTCTTGATTGAGTAGGACTATGAAATGAAATGCATGGTCATGCTCAAATAGTGATTTGTTTCATATAGTCTACTCATTGATCAAGAAAACTCAGATTAAATTATGAAGAGTATGACATATTCCATGACTCGAGTTTAATCTAGGATATTAAGGTTAAAAGGATTAAATTACATTGAAACATTGGTCACAAAAAGGTCAAGATCGAATCATCGATCTTATTATTACTTGGGTAAAGTGATGCATTATTAGATGTCATTTCAAAACATTTATAATTTTATAATATGATTTTAAAATTATTGCCAACGTAATAATAACCTATATAGGTCACACACATGTAACGTTATTTAAAGGGAATTAATTTAAATTTTAAGGATTTAAATATATTAATATGATTAATAGTTTTTAAATCATTTAATTTAAATTAAAAGGATAATTGTATATATGTATATTAATTAAGTAAGACTTAATTAAGAGATATATATATATATATATATATTGAATTTTATAAAATTAGGTTTTGATTTGATTAATTCCTTTTAACTACTATATATATGATATATATAGCAGCCTACTTAGGGTTAGATATCATAATTGAAAAACCCTAGCCATTTCTAGAGAGAGACTGTAGAGAGAAAGCAGATTTGTAAAATCCATTCCTTTTGGTGGCTAGTCATCATGAAGTCCTTCTTATTGCAGAATCGTTCGACGGTTAAATAAGGCTGTCGATGTGGATACTAGTAGAGGCGTTAAATTCTGGTTTTTATATTGCGTTGGAGATTCGAGGCGCAATGGTTTGATTCTCATTTTTTTGTTTATATCCGTATAATCTCTAAGCCTCTGAATTAATTGATTTTGCATGGATCTGTTTTAGGTTTTAAATTGCTTTAAAATTTTAATTTCATTGTATGCGTTTCGCGTTGTAGAAGCCCAACGAAGATGCCTTATTGAACAAATCTGCTAGATTGTTCAATGTCACCACACTTATCAAGGTCATGTGTGAAAAAAAAAATTAGTGAGATATGTTTTCTTCTATCTCCTTTTATGTATCATCCCTTTAATTGAGCTATACATGCAGCATTGTATTCATACAGAATAGATGGAGTCCTTTTTTAGCAATTTTCTAAGAATATGCCTCGTTAAAAACCTTACCAAATAAAAATCCAGTGGAAAAAATTTTTGGCTAAGGAAAAGAGTACAATATTCTTGTATAACTTCTAGTGCCTTGGGATTGCCTCATTAAAACCTTGAAAAGGAAAACCTAGTGGAAAAAAAACCTTAGCGAAGGAAAAAGAGTACAATCAGCACATATCCTTTTTATTCCCCTTCATAAGTACATAAAATTTCTATTGTTCATGGTAAAAATATCATTAAGTCGAAGCATGCCAATATTGTGCGCCATCTTCTTCAAAATCATAGTTGGTAATGACTTAATGAATCTATCAATCAAATTATCACATGATCATATATGCTTGATATCAATATCGCCATTCTTTTGGGGCTCATGTGTATAAAATAATTTTGCAATATATATCAAAGCACCAATTGTACAAAGATATGGTACTTCAGGACCAATAATTTTTTCATTATTTTCTTGTGATCAAAATGGATCTTTCTTGATATCAAGTGACCAATTTATCATTGAAGTACTTAAAGGATTAACATTATTCATGTAAAGTTACTTCAGGACTTTTCTGTGTATGTTGATTGATGAACAAGAATTCCATAGCTCAATTTGTAGGCCAAGACAAAAATTTGTCTTACCAATATCTTTCATCTCAAATTTGTTATTTTTGTCAACTCTTCTGGAGCAAGATCTTTCATCAATAAATACAGTAATAATAACAAATTCATATTATGATCTTTTGATAAAAATGTATGCACAAATTGGATTATTCTCAAATCATTCTTTCAAAAGATATCTACTCAGGCGATTATACCACAATATGCATCTGGATTGCTTTAACCCATATAAAGATCTTTGTAACTTAATAGAATACATACTTTGAGATGTAGAATTATATGCTTCAGGCATTTTATATCCTTCAGGAATTTTCATGTATATATGATCATTATCTAATGATCCATACAGATATGTTATAACAACATTCATTAATCGCATATCCAAATTTTCTTTTGCTACCAAGCTAATTAAAAATCTGAATGTAATTGCGTCCATTACAGGAGCATATGTTTCTCCATAATTAATACCAGGTCTCTGCGAGAAACGTTGTGCTACAAGTCGCGCTTTGTACCATATAATTTTATTTTTCTTATTTCATACAAATACTCATTTGTATCCAACAGGCATCAGACCTTTAAGTGTTCGGACTACAGGTCCAAAAACTTCATGTTTGCTTTGTGAATTTAGTTCTACTTGAATCACCTCTTTTCACATTGGCCAAATATTTCTACATTCATCAACAATTTGTGGTTCATATTCATGATCATTACTTCTGATAATATCAAGAACAATTTTATATAAAAATATGTTGTAAACAATAATTTTATTTTTATCCAATATATTAAATCTCTCAGTATATACATAATGTATCGAGATCTCGTTATTTTCGTGCACCGATCCTCTTGGGGATAACTCATCCTCTTCAGGAGATAACTCTTCAAGAGTTTTATTTACAGGAGATTTTTGTTCATAAGTTTTAGATAGATCAATAAATTTTGTAGCATGTTTCATGGGTATAGCCTTTTTATAGGCTGCAACTTGTTTTTCTTGTACTTTCTTCTTCTGGAAAAATTTATTTTTAACACCGATCATTCTTCCATGTTTTAAGTGTGACTTTGATTCAATTTGCTGCTGTATTAACTGATTGTCCTATAGAGACTTCAATCCCTGCTAGAGTATTAACAGCTAAAATATGAGATATAACTCTTTTCTTATTATCGGTGAATAATTTTGGTAATTAATTTGCAATTCATTGCAAATGAATAATCTTTTAAACTTCTAGTTCATATTGATTTGTATGAGAATCAGGATTAAATAACATTGAAACATTCCAATTAATCTTTCATCGTGTGAGACCCCAGATTTTATGAATAAAGATTTAAATTTCTCGAAATATTTTTTAAATATTATGGAGTGGATTTGATATAATGTTATAGTTGTGGGTAGTATTTATAAATTTTGCAAAGTATGCAAGTTTTTGTATTGTATTCGATTGGTTAGGGAATATTCTTTGTGTCGGGGAATATTCATACGACGACACAATCATTGGTGGACCCCACAACAGAATTATTGTCGGATTGAGAAAACGACAAAAATATTTTATTGAAAATAACGGCGGAAGTTTTACCGTTAATACTGTTGAACTACTCGGTAGTAAAAGTACAGTAATACACATGGTTACATAGTAAGAAAGACACCAAGATTGATTATTAATGCTTTACGTGAGAAGTCACTCGCTTTTGTTCAATTATTGCTATAGTAATTATTGACAAGATCTCACGTTATTTGATTCAATTATTGTCGATATTTTATATATTACTAAATCAATAATTGAAATGACAGAGTTATTAATATTATAAAGTGCAATATTAACCATGTCTAGAAGTTCTGTCAAGGAGAGGTTTGGTCACCTAATCAATTGCGCCTATCAGGAAAAATCCTTATTGGAAAGCCCCTCTTTCCCAGGAACGACATTCGGGTCGATTAATATTGTGAATTATAATAACGGTGATAAATGTTGTTAAAATTATTAATGTGATTTTTATGAGGTATTTGTGTAAGTTTTGCTTATTTTATGAATCTCCATTTACCCATTTTTCAAAATAATCGGTAAAAATTATTTAAAGGTGGGGCCCATATGTGTTAAAAAACTAATTTTAGAATTGGGGGTGGGAGAGAGATACGTATAGGGGAGGGAGTTTATGTATATAAGGTTGTTATGTGTGAGTGTGTATATATAATATAATATGTGTGTGAATGAAAAGTGGTGGGGGAAAAGAAAGGGTGAAAGTGATATGTGTATGATTATAGTATATATGTTTATTATGTGAGTAGGAAATGGTGGGGGAATGGAGTTGAATTATAATAGAGGTAGTTAGTATTATATATATATATATATATATATATATGTATTATATTTTGTCTTGCTTTGTTATGATTGGTTGAAGGTTTGACAATTTGAATATATAGTATCAAAATTTTCATCCGTGAGTCTTTGAATTATTTCATCTGTGAAGAAATCCTTACACAGTTCTTTTCCATTCTCCTATAAATAGAAGCTCATTCCTTCATTATTTCTTACAAATTCACTGAAACTCCAGAGAGAGAAATTATAGAGAAACTATAGAAAAGTATTCTGCTACTTCCCTACTCTTATATCCAGTTCATTTACGGTAAGGGGTGTTATTTCTTTTGTATTCAAGAAGAGAACTTATGTTACTCCATTTCTTTATTGTTCTGTTGGAATAACCTGTATACGCGGGCTACCCTATACTTGGTGACATTCTTCTATTATTTTATCTTTGTTATTCTGTTGGAATATCATGTCTGTGTGTTTTACACCGGACCTGGTTCCATTATTTATTATTCCGTCTTTATTATTCTGTCGAAATATCTTGTCTGTGCATTTTACGTCGGACCTGGTTCCATAATTTATTATTCCGCACTTATTATTATTCTGGTTGGAACATCCCGCTTGGTGTGAATTTCACGACTTTGGTTCCGTTATTATTATTCGTTGAATAACTCATATCATGCGCAATACCGCATGCATGGTGATTTTTTTTGTTATTCCATTCGTTATTATACTCAGTTGGTTAAAATTTTGACTTCTATACTCCATGAAATTAGTGGAATATCCTTGATATTTGCGTTTCATCCAGTATTTTTCATAAAAATATTCTTTTGAGCATTTTTGAATTTTTACAAAGCTACTCATGTTGACAATTTGGACGTTATTAGTTCCTGAATAAATTAATTCGTGAACTTGTTTTATTGAATTCTTATATCATTGTCATCATCCTCATGTTTATATTTTTTGAAAGTCATCTGTGGGCCTGTAGTGCATGTAGATGGACTTGGTATGATTATGACTGAGGATTATTCGATTGTAATCATGACCGTAAAGTTACAAATGATGTGATAAAAGTCCTCATCGTTGGTCCGTAGTGCATTGATGGATGATTATTGGCATGATCATGACCATTGATGAATACACGAATATCCTTGGCCCGTAGTGCATGGATAATTTGTTGTCGTGACCTCGATGAATATCCTTGGCCGTAGAAGTGCGTGGATGATGTGGATTATTTAATGTTTGAGTCTCAAATGATAAAAGTGATGAAAAACCTTTAAATCATAAAAGATAGTAGATTTTATTCTTTACTTGACTCTTTTAATGGATTGCTTATTCCACCGCAGATTAAACTTGATGTCTATTGTATTTTATCGGTTTAACATTGTTGGAGACTAATGATAATTTATTCTCGCATTATCTTAGTCATAATATTTCTTCTCACGGCTAGTTGAGCTCACCCTTTCTCTTTTTATTCTCTTCGTGAAATGAGAACGTAATTTTGGACAAGTCGGGGAATGAAGTGATGGTCCGGATGATAGTATTAGCTAGCAGTCCTCACTATTCTGTTAAATAATGTGACAATAAATGTAATGAGGACTTATTCTAAGAATGGATATTGTCTAGAAGACAATATTTGTATTTAAACTCACAGCATATATTTTGTCGTATTTTACACGGCTGCTGTATTATTAGTTTGTATTTGAATTTTGTACCATGTTTTTGGCAACTCAAGATGGGTGATGTATACCTATTTTGGGGGCGTCACACATTGTGCTTCAGGCAACGATCTCACGTCGTGCTTTAGGCAACAAAATATTCAAATTAATCTCCCGTCGTGCTTCAGGTAATGATCTAACGTCGTGCTTCAGGCAACAACTTTTCTCCCCCTAATGGTGGGAAGATTGTTTCATTAATGAGAGTTTTCAATAATTCAACGCAACATTATTGATCCTGGATGATCTGTAAGACCCCAACTTATTATAAATGAAATTAAATTTCCTCTATTTATTATTTTGAAATAGTAAGGGTTGATTTGATTAATGTGGTTAGTTATGGGTAAAATGCTAAAATATTTTAAATAAGCAAGTGGTTTAAAATATATTCATTGTTGTCGGGAATATTAGGTTGGTCATGAAATATTCTTACCGCTCTTCGGGAAATAATCGACTGCAAAAATTGACCTTGTTTGGGCCCCATAACTGAAAGCGATTGGATGAAGAAAGCGATAAGAATAAGTTGTTTATAAATAACTGGCGTAGTTATTACCAATTAATATTGTTGGAATACGGCGGTGTTAAAAAACAAAAGTAGCATTACCGGTATTGCACCAATTATTGATTCTTACGTAGGAAGGCATTACTCAATAATTGTTACGGTGAATTCTTATTCAATATTTTATTGATTCAATAATTGCTACGTTGATATTTTATATTATTGTTGTTTCAATAATTGTACTACACAAAGATTTTCATTATCGGATCAATAATTCATATTATTTGAATAATATTATTTGATAACATTATTGGCAATGTCTAGAAAGTTACATCTAATGAGAGGTTTGGTCACCTAATGCGGCTAGCCAAGAAGTGAGAGAAATCCTTATTGAAAAGCCCCCTTTCCTGGAACCGCTATGCGGTTGTCAATATTGTGATTCTGTAATATTATTTGTCAATAATTAATTATTGATTTATATGATAAGGAAAATATTCATTTTATGTGGATATAGATGGACAAAAAAGTTAATGTGACAATTGTTGAAAAATTGTTATTTTATCTTTTCTGATAAATAATTCATTTAAATATATTATTATATTTTAATAATATAATAATGGTGATATTTTTACAATGAATGTGGGATATATGAGTATATGAGGAGGAGGAGGAGTATTTTTGTTACAATTAATGTTTAAAACATGTTAAACAAGTCGGTGGACCCCATTTCTTGACTGAAATTGGTTTATAGCAAGTAAAATCGTCAGTTTGTTGATTTGATCAACTTACATTTGGAATTTGGAAAACTTTCTTCGTCAAAGTTGTAGATAATGGAATTTCCCATGGAAAAGACATAAGTTTCGAATTTTTCTGACAAAAGGGCTATTTATTATGAATTATTGAAGTTCCGAAGTTCCGGAATAATTAATTTTTAAAGTTAAAAATATTTTATTTAAGAAAAACGTTTTTCTTACTTTAATTGAGTGGGTGGCTGATGTTTGGCTAAATTAGTGTGCGTAGGAAGTTGTGGAAAAAATATATTAATATTTATTAAATTTTTCGCTTTTAATTTAAGAAATTTTCTATAAATAAGTCTTAGGTTAAATTGAAAATCACAATTTAAATCTGAAATTTTTCTCTCTATATTATCGAGCGTATTCTTGTGAGTATTTTGATACTTTGAGTGTTGCTATCTGGTGCAAGTTCCTTCAAAGACTATATCAGATTATTTCAATTTAAAGAAGATCTTTTCAAGGTAAGGGATATTATTTTCTTCTTAAATGATATTATTTTCTTCAATATCATTATCTTAGAAATATTGATGAACTTTTTAATCAAATTTGGAACTTTTTTGTGTGGGAGTTCTTATTCACGATCAAGACTTTATTCAATTCACGAATACGATACTATTCACAGAAAAATTAAATTTTCATTTTTTGTCCAAAATATCTATTATGGATACTAGCTTTGATTGTATCCATGTTTTGATCATTCTTAAATTTTACTTCACTATGATTATTAATGAAGTATTTTTGAACTCGGATTGTTTAAAGTACGAATCCTTAATATTTGTTCTTTTGTTTCTTTGGATTCGTTTTCTTTAAAATATTTTTCATCATTCTCACCCTAAATGATGATATTCTTGAATATCTTTGGCCTGTAGTGCAAAGATTAATGATTTTCTGATTAATATCTTTGGCCCGTAGTGCAAAGATGAATAGGTGTTGAGATGAACATGACCAACTGATGAATATCTTTGGCATGTAGTGCAAAGATGAATATTTGATTCAAGATGAATATTGATTGATGTTACAGTGATAAAATAATGATGAGGGACTTTTAAATTCATAGATTATAGTAGATTTCATTCTCTACGTAACTCTTCTATGAATTATTATTTCCGCTGTGAATATTGATCTGAAACTTGTTGTCTATTGTATTTTATCAGATTTTTTCCTGTTGAAGACTAACAATAATTTGTTCTATATTATCTTAGTCATAATATTCTTTACTGGGCTAGTTGAGCTCACTCTTTTCCCTTTTGTTCCATTTTTCTTCTCAGGAGGCGAGAATATAGCGAGTACTAGTCGGGGTATGGAATGAAGGTTTTAGAAAGTTGCTTAGTAGTCCTCACCATTTTTATAAAATAATGTATCAATAATTGTAATGAGGACTTATTTGGGTGTGAATATTGTCAGATGACAATATTTGTATTTAAACTCTGCTTTTTTATGTTGTATTAATAAAGTTGTAGTTGTTTTATACCATGTTATTGACGACTCAAAATGGGTGATGTATACCTATTTTGGGGCGCCATGATTGGTATCAAAGCTTAGGGATATGATCTCTGGCGGAGATCGGGGAATAGAACTAGGAGGGGAGAGACAAGTAAATCCTTCGCTAGTATGTCCTACCTAAGCTTATTTGTTAGTTGGTTAGTATATAGGGATATTACGTTATATGTTGATTTCTTTAATTAACCCCTGTTTTATGGCATTATTTGAGAATGTCGACTGAGAATGTTTAACAGTGGAGTAAATGAGACCATGGAGACACCTTTACTCACCAATGAGGAGAACGTGTAACAGACTGACAATGTTCCTCCTGTGAACAACACCACTGAACAGATGATGAACGACGGGATGTTTAGAAGCTTTTTGCAGTTCATGCAAAATCAGACGAGGGAGACTCGTGCACAAAAATACAGGGGGAAATGATAACAACGTATAGTTTGTCACAGCCATGCAGTTCAAAGAGTTGGGACCACCAGAATTCTGGGGAAAGCCAAATCCAATTAAGGCGGAGACGTGAGCAAATTACCAAGATATTCGATGTCTTAGGATGCACGAAGGAACAGAAGGTTCCATTAGCCACCTTTATGTTCCGTAATGAGGCAAATTACTGGTGGGAATCTGTGAAGCGTACCCATCCAACCGCACTCAGCATGTCTTGGGAGACGTTTCAGAAACTGTTCAATGACAAGTACTTTCCTGAAAGTATTCGTCATATGAAGGAAGTGGAGTTTATTAGATTGGAACAAAACAACATGAGCGGTGTCTCAAAGACGAGGTGAAGTTTGCAGAGTTATCCGTGTTCAGAACTCATTTGGTGGAGAATGAGGAACGATGATGGCGGATGTTTCGAGAGGTTTGAAACCCCAGATACGCCAATATCTCATTTCTCATAAATTTTCTCTCTATTCGGATGTTGTCAATAGGGCTCAATTATTAAAGCGAGATAACGAGTACGTTCAACCTGAGAGAGACCATAACTGAGGATCATATCTTGGTGACAACAAATCATCGTAACAACGATAACCAAATGGAGAAAAAGAAGAATACGGACAAAGTCGGTAACCACTCTGGTGGTAATCATGGCCATGAAAATAGAAGAAGCGAGTCGGGAGGAGATTTTAAAAAGAGGAGATTCAATAATGACAATGCGAAGACGTCAGCACCAGCAGCAACTGGTTCTAAGGGAGGAAAACGACCACCAGTCGTATGCTATAAATGCAGGAAAGAGGGACATATCAGCCCAAACTGCCCACAACAGTTCAAGGTATGTTATAATTATAGAAAGGAAGGACATATCGCTCGAGATTGTTCAGGAGCGAAACCAAGTCCAGCGGGGATGGTGACTCAAAAGGCTGTCCCAGAAAAGTCAATGTCAACGGTTCCTAGAAGAGTATTTTTCATGACTGATAAAAATGCGAGGAACCCAAACGAGGTGATCACGGGTAAGCTAATCATAAATTCTTGCGAAGTTTATACCTTACTTGATACCGGTGTTACCCATTCATTTATCTCTCCTGCTTGTGCTCAACGTTTAAACTTAACTTCGGAGAAATTAGACTTTGATTTATCTGTGGAGACTTCGTTAGGAGAAACTTTCATCACATCCACTGTTTATAAATCTTGTTTGATCCAAGTTGGCACCATCACATTATCTGTTGACCTTATCTCTTTAAAGATACTTGCTTTTGATGTGATTTTAGGGATTGATTGTTTAACTACTCATCATGCCAAAATTGATTATTTTCGTAAGGTTGTTAGTTTTCATATTCCTAACCAACCTGTTGTACGAATTCAAACAACTAAACCATTAAAATCAATCACTGTCATATCTAGTCATAAAGATATTCGTTTATTGAAAAACGGATGTCAAGCTTTCTTAGCCCATGTAATGGATTTGAATAAAGACACGTCAAATTTGAATAATATTCCTGTTATAAGTAAATTTCCTGACGTATTTCCTGAAGAACTTCCCGGTCTACCCCTAGAACGTGAAGTTGAATTCTTTATTGATTTTAAACCTGGTACAAAGCCCATTTCTAAAACCCCATATCGAATGGCTCTATTGAACTTGGAGTTAAAGATCCAACTACGAGAGTTGTTGGACATCGGTTTCATTCGCCCCAAGTACATCTCCTTGGGGTGCTCCTGCTTTTTTTGTAAAGAAGAAAGAGCGGAGTATGCGACTTTGTATTGATTTATCGAGAATTGAACCATGTCACCATCAAGAATAGGTATCCAGATTACCTCGTATTGATGACCTGTTTGACCAACCGCAAGAGAGCACAATTCTTTTCAAAGATCGATCTTCGCTCGGATATCATCAAACCAAGATTATAACTGAGGATATTCCAAAGAATGCCTTCAAAACTCGGTACGGGCATTATGAATGCTTAGTCATGTTTTTTGGATTGACTAATGCTCCTGCGGCTTTCATGGATATGATGAACCGAGTATTCAAGGATTATTTGGATCAGTTCGTTGTTGTCTTTATTGATGACATCCTCATATATTCCAAAAGCCGTGAAGATCATAAGCACCATTTGAAGCTGGTACTCCAAAGGCTTCGTGAAAACAAGTTATATGCTATGTTGAAGAAATGCGAGTTCTGGCCTGAGGAAGTAGCATTCCTTGGGCACGTGGTGTCAAAACATGGAGTATCTGTTGACCCAAAGAAAGATTGAAGTAATACAAAGTTGGGGAGCAACCAAAGACGGTGGATCAAGACGTAGCTTTCAGGCATTGGTTATTATCGGAGATTCGTGGAAGGATTTTCTCGAATCGCTACTCCATTAACTCGGTGACTCGGAAAGATACAAAATTTAGGGATGAGCGAGGAATGCGAGAAGAGTTTCCAAGAGCTTAAGAGAGACTTATTTCAAAGACTGTTCGACAATACCACCGGTTCGGATGGATTTGTTATCTACAGTGATGCTTCAGGCAAAGGGTTAAGATGTGTTCTCATGCAACGTGGGAAAGTCATAGTCTATGCCTCGCGACAACTTCAAGAATATGAGAGGAATTATCCTACTCATGATCTAGAGTTAACAACAGTCGTTTTCGCGCTAAAGATCTGGAGGCACTATCTATATGGGGAGAAAGTGGAGATATATTCAGACCATAAAAGCCTCAAATATTTCTTCACCCAAAAGGAACTCAACATGCGGCAACGACGTTGGATCAAGCTATTAAAAGATTATGACCACACCATTCAATACCATCTTGGAAAAGCAAACGTGGTAGCTGACGCATTGAGTAGAAGATCATATGCAGGAACGAGTGCGATGATGTCAAGTATACGCATAGAACCAACTTTAATAGATGAAGTTAAAGTTGCTCAAGCCACAGACCTGGAACTGATGCGTATGAAGAAGAAAGTACGAGAGGGTGTTATTCTAGAAGCAAGAATCAATGAAGAATAAATACTTCGAGTCCACTCCAGACTTTGTGTTCCTAAAGATTCTGATTTAAAGAACAAGATCATGATGGAGGCACATTTGCAATCCATCCTGGAAGTACCAAAATGTATCGTGATCTTCGACATATATTTTGGTGGAACAATATGAAGAGATAGATCGCGAAGTTTATCTCGAGGTGTTTAACTTGTCAACGTGTAAAGGCGGAGCATCAAGTGCCTAAGGTTCCATTGCAACCACTTGAGATTCCGAAATGGAAGTGGGAACACATTACCATGGGTTTCATTACGGGTCTTCCCATGGTTTCTCAAGGCATAAATGCTATTTGGGTTATTGTTGATAGATTAACCAAGTCTGCTCATTTCTTGCCGATACGGGAGACTTATTCCCTTGAATGTCTTGCTCATATGTATGTAAATGAAATTATAAGATTGCATGGCATGCCAGTATCCATAGTTTCGGATCGTGACCCAAGATTCACTTCACAATTTTGGGTTAGCTTGCAAAAAGCTATGATCACGGATTTACGATTCAGTTCGGCATACCATCCTCAAACAGACGGACAATCAGAGAGGACTATTCAAACTCAAGAAGATCTATTAAGACTTTGTGTCCTAGATTTCAAAGGGAGTTGGGATAAGTATTTACCATTGGTGGAATTCTCCTACAATAACAGTTATCAAGCAAGTATAGGTGTGGCCCCATTTGAAGCATTGTATGGACGAAAGTGTATTTCTTCTTGAGATGTTGGGATGAGGTGGGTGAAGCAACATTGTTGGGACCCGAGTTGAGTACGAATGACTACGTAAAAGATCCAAATGATTCGACAACGATACAAACCAGACAAGATCGACAAAAAGAGTTATGCGGATCTTCATCGAAAGGACGTGGAATTTAGTATTGGGGATCATGTATTGTTGCGTGTTGCCCCATGGAAGGGAGTTACAGGATTCGAAAAAAGAGGAAAGCTTAATCCACGATTTATTGGTCCATTTTAAATTCTTGACCGAGTAGGAAATATAGCCTATAGACTCGCGTTACCTCCAAGTATGTCTCGTGTTCATAATATTTTTCACATATCTGTACTTCGTAAATATGTGAAAGACCCGAACCACGTTATTCAGTTAGTCCGGATGAGATAGCCGAAGACTTAACGTACGAGGAGGTACCTGTCAAGATCTTGGATAGGAAGGAGCATGTCCTACGCACAAAGGTTATACCACAAGTCAAAGTTTTGTGGAGGAACCATGTTATAGAGGAAATGACCTGGGAGTTGGAAACGGAAATGAAAGTGAGGTATCCTCACCTTTTCGAAACACCAGGTACATACGTCAATTTCGAGGACGAAATTTCATAAGGAGGGGAGGTTGTAAGACCCCAACTTATTATAAATGAAATTAAATTTTCTCTATTTATTATTTTGAAATAGTAAGGGTTGATTTGATTAATGTGGTTAGTTATGGGTAAAATGCGCAAATATTTTAAATAAGCAAGTGGTTATAAAATATTCATTGTTGTCAGAGAATATTCGGTTGGTCGTGGAATATTCTTACTGTCGGGAAATATTCGTACGACGGCGGAGCCTTGTGTGGGCCCCATAACGGAAATCGATTGGATGAAGAAAACGACAAGAATAAGTTGTTTATAAATAATGACGTAGTTGTTACTGTTAGAGTTTATGCCCTAGAGGCAAATTATTTGATATAATTACTTAACATTTTGATATTATATTTGATTGAATAAATGAATGATTTTATTATGGTTTTATTTACTGCGTTATATAATTGTTAACTTTAATAGGGTGGACTATAAAGGTGATTATTGGGTACATCATGAATCGTGTGAGGAATATGAGTGATCTAGATGGAATTTAACCCTCTTATATATTAGGGGTGATATCCATAGGCCTCTTGATTGAATAGGACTATGAAATGCATGACCATGCTCAAATAGTGATTTATTTCATATAGTCTACTCATTGATCAAGAAAAATCAGATTAAATTATGAAGAGTATGACACATTCCATGACTCGAGTTTAATCTAGGATATTAAGGTTAAAAGGATTAAATTGCATTGAAACATTGGTCATGAAAAGGTTGCATCGAATCATCGATCTTATTATTACTTGGGTAGTAGTGATGCATTACTAGATGTCATTTCATCATTTATAATTTTATAATATGATTTTAAAATTATTGCCAATGTAATAATAACCTATAGGGTTACACATGTAACGTAATTTAAAATGGAATTAATTTAAATTTTAAGGATTTAAATATATTAATATGATTAATAGTATTTAAATCATGAATTTAAATTAAAAGGATAATTTTTATATATATATATATATATTAATTAAGTAAGACTTAATTAAGATATATATATATATATATATATATAAATTTAAATTTTATAAAATTAGGTTTTGATTAATCCCCTTTTTAACTACTATATATATGATATAATAGCCACTTAGGGATATATCATAACATCATAACTCTAGTCGCTCTTAGAGAGAGACTAGAGAGAAACAATTCTAAAATCCATTCCTTTTGGTGGCTAGTACCGTAGTTCCGTTTACTGCAGATCGTACGATGGTTCGCGGGGCGTTCGTGTGGATACCGTAGATGCGCGATCCATTTGGATTGCATTGGAGATTCGAGCGCATCAATTTCAGAAGCATTTTCATATTCGGTATAATTTCTAACCACTGAATTAATTATTTTCGCATGGATCCTGTTTAGGGTTTCAGAAAATGCTTTAAATTGTTCTATTTCATTGTATGCGTTTCTATGTCGAAAACCTACGATTCATCAAGTAATCTTGTTAGAATACCCGGTGGTTAAAACACAGTAGCACACGGTATTGCACCAATTATTGATTCTTACGTAGGAAGGCATTACTCAATAATTATTACAGTAGTTACTGTTAAATATTTTATTGATTCAATAATTACTACGTTGATATTTTATATTATTGTTGTTTTAATAATTGTCACTACACAGTATTTTCATTATCAGATCAATAATTCATATTATTTGAATAATATTATTAGATAACATTATTGACAATGTCTAGAAAGTTCTGTCTAATGAGAGGTTTGGTCACCTAATTGCGCGCCAATAAGGAGAAATCCTCATTGGAAAGCCCCCTCTTTCCTAGGAACTGTCTGGTTGTTAATATTGTGATTCTGTAATATTATTTGTGAATAATTAATTATTGATTTATATGATAAGGAAAATATTCATTTTATGTGGATATAGATGGAGAAAATTTTATTGTGACAATTGTTGAAAAATTATTATTTTATCTTTTCTGATAAATAATTCATTTAAATATATTATTATATTTTAATAATATAATAATGATGATATTTTTACAATGAATGTGGGATATATGAGTATATGAGGAGGAGGAGGAATATTTTTGTTACAATTAATGTTTAAAACATGTTAAACATGTCGGTGGACCCCATTTCTTGACTGAAATTGGTTTATAGCCCGTAAAATCGTTCGTTTGTGGATTTCGGTCAACTTCTGTTTGGAATTTGGAAAAACTTTCTTCTGCAAAGTTGTAGATAATGGAATTTCCCATGGAAAAGACATAAGTTTCGAATTTTTCTGACAAAAGGGCTATTTATTATGAATTATTGAAGTTCCGGAATAATTAATTTTTAAAGTTAAAAATATTTTATTTAAGAAAAACGTTTTTCTTACTTTAATTGAGTGGGTGGCTGATGTTTGGCTCAATTAGTGTGCGTAGGAAGTTGTGGAAAAAAAATATATTAATATTTATTAAATTTTCTACTTTGGTGTTCTAAGCAATTTCCTATAAATAGGGTGCTTAGGTTAGAATTGAAAATCACACCAGAAACTGAAATTTTCTCTCTCTATATTATCGAGCGTATTCTTGTGAGTATTTTGATACTTTGAGTGTCTTTATCTGAGTGTAAGTTCCCTTCAAAGACTATATCCCAGTATTCCAATTTGAAGTACTGATCTTTTCAAGGTAAGGGATATTATTTTCTTCTTAAATGATATTATTTTTTTTAATATCATTATGCCAAAATATTGATGAACTTTTTAATCAAATTTGGAACTTTTTGTGTCGGAATTACTATTCACGTATACGGCACTATTCACGAATACGGCACTATTCATAGAAAAATTAAATTTTCATTTTTTGTCCAAAATATCTATTATGAATATTAGCTTTGATTGTATCCATATTTTGATCATTCTTGAATTTTACTTCACTATGATTATTAATGAAGTATTTTTGAACTCGGATTATTTAAAGTACGAATCCTTAATATTTGTTCTTTTTGTTTCTTTGGATTCGCTTTTCTTTAAAATATTTTCATCATCCTCAAACCCTAAATGATGATATTACTGAATATCTTTGGTCTGTAGTGCAAAGATTAATGATTTTCTGATGAATATCTTTAGCCCGTAGTGCAAAGATGAACAAGTGTTGAGATGAACATGACCAACTGATGAATATCTTTGGCCTGTAGTGCAAATATGAATATTTGATTCAAGATGAATATTGATTGATGTTACAGGAATAAAATAATGATGAGGGACTTTTAAATTCATAGATTATAGTAGATTTCATTCTCTACGTAACTCTTCTATGAATTATTATTTTCGCTGTGAATATTGATCTGAAACTTGTTGTCTATTGTATTTTATCATATTTTTTCCTGTTGAAGACTAACGATAATTTGTTCTATATTATCTTAGTCATAATATTCTTTACTAGGCTAGTTGACCTCACCCTTTTCTTTTTTGTTCCATTTTTCTTCTCAGGAGGTGAGAATGTAGCGAGTACTAGTCGGGGTATGGAATGAAGGTTTTAGAAAGTTGTTTAGTAGTCCTCACCATTTTTGTAAAATAATGTACCAATAATTGTAATGAAGACTTATTTAGGTATGAAAATTGTCTAGATGACATTATTTGTATTTAAACTCACAGTTTTTATGTTGTATTAATAAAGTTGTAGTTGTTTCTGTACCATGTTATTGACGACTCAAAATGGGTGATGTATACCTATTTTGGGGGCGTCACATGATCAATATGATCATGCCAAATAATAAAAACCTTTTGGATCTGAACACTTCTGGTGTATTATACATTTTTGGTGTATTACAACATTTGTTTCAACTATTCTCATTTTAGTATAATATATCCCAGAAGAGAAAATATATAATTTTTCTAATATGAGCTTCTGGCCCGATACTATTGAAGTAATATAAAGAAATTCTTCATTGCCTTCAATAAAATAGCATGCCCCCAAACAGAGACAGAAAGTTTTATTTTCACGAGCAATGGTCTTGCAATTAACTGGATGCGTTTAATAAATGATTCAGCAAGACCATTCTGAGTATGAACATGGGCAACATGATGTTCATTATTTATCCCAAGTGACATGCAATAATCATTAAATGTTTGGGATGTAAATTCACCAGCATTGTCAAGACGAATAGTCTTGATTGTATGATCTGAAAAATTGTGCTCATAATCTAATAATTTAAGCAAGTAATCTCGCAAACGCCAGGTTGCGAGTTGATAATAAGCACACATGTGACCATCTTGTAGATGCATCTATTAAAACCATAAAATATTTAAATGGTCCACTTGGTGGGTGAATAGGCCCACAAATATCTCCTTGAATAAGTTCTAGAAACTTTGGAGATTAAATCCCAATTTTAGCTGGTGATGGTCTAATGATCAATTTGCCTTAAGCAGCACATGAGAATTCCTTAAATTGAAGAATCGTTTGGTTCTTCAATGGATAACCATTATAACGTATATCTTTAAAGCTGGGCAAATTTTTGCTTGCTTCAGAAGAATATAAAGAATCATCAAGGAAACCATAGATATCAAAATTAGTTATATCCACTCCATTTGAAAAGTCAAAATAATTCATGGGATCTTCAAGATTATTATGAACAATAAAGTTTATTTCAATTTCATTTTATTTTCTTTTATGGAGTCTTGGTACAAATCTATATACCAAATGTTTAGGAGTACGACAGGTACATTCCTTTTCTATATTGATTGTTCCTTTCACGCCTACTACCACAACCACAATCATAATTTCCTCTATGATTATCAAATGAGGTTCCATTCACTTCAGGGAATGTAATAGAATCAGTCGAGCGAGATTGTTGGCTTTTCAGCAAAAAACCATTATTTTGTATAACTATTAGAAGACATAATTTCACTTCTGAAAACATAGTTTACTTTATCGCTTCAGGGAATATTTTGTAAACTTACGCTCTCGATATTGCTACTGCAGGAGCATATTCGAGGCATGAAATATAATAAATATTTTTTCTAACATGTCTTCATCAGTGTTTTTCACTCAACACTTTTAAAATCTTGCAACTTCAGGTGCAACCAATTATAATGAGCTTTTAAAATCTTTCATTTAAATCATTTCATAAGATAAGTGAGTCTTTTACTGTAATGTACTCAACTTTTAATATTTCATGGAGATGATAGCGAATAAAAATCATTAATTTTGCATGATCCTGCAGGGATGCATGATTGTCAACTATAATTATATCTCCAAGGTTCTTTGCCTTTAGATGAATCTCATCATTAAGAGTACATGACAAATAATTCTTGCTCAATATAAATCAAGAGTAACAAATTCAAATTTATAAGATTTAAATATTAAATAACTAAACATATTCCCCATCAAATTAAATAATTATATATGTTCAGTTTTAATTGTAATGAAATAATTTATAGAAATGCAGTAAAACACGAAACTAAATTTGTCCACTAAAGATAACAAACCAATACTACTAAGCATATTTGTCATTGTAACTTCATACAAAAATTTATCAAAAGGTCATTAGAAATATATCAAATATGCTACCATGCATGCCAAAAGGAAATATATCAAAAATCATTAGAAATATATCAAAAGATTGTTTTAGTACGAAAACTAAAAAGTACCCTTTTTGAAGATTATATCTTCTAGTTGTTATCTGCTGAGATATGAGAATATCTAAAAATGTAATCATCATGTATTTTATCAGATCTCTTTTGATTTATTTAGATTGGAAGGAATGTAAAATTACAATACACTTTTATAAAAATAAACACTGCACAATAATTGAGGTTAGATATTTCACCGTATAACAACAAAGCAATTTGAGGGTGGTGTGATGATGACTTATATATGAGTATGACAGTTATTAGCATGCTAGAACCAAGAACAACAAATTCTAATAATAGGTTATGAATGAAATAACTTGCAGTATGTTATACTAAAAATTTTTTGCGTATTCATATATATATATATAATAGATAAATATACCTTCTCCTTCAAATCAAATATGATTATCTTCAAAACGAATGTGAGAAGCAATTCATGCTGATAACGTGTTATGAAAGATTACTAAAAATTAAGAATAAAATGATTAGAGAAAAGAGGCATGTCTCATAATATTTTGTATATATCTCATTTATATATCTACCTTTCTCTTTTACAATGCTCTTATTTATAGATACAAGGACTTGGAAGTTTTAAAACTCAAAAGTCATGAGTTTAAAACTTAATGAACATAGGAGTTACTTAATGAACTTGGGAATTCTAAAATATCAAAGATCATTACAATTAAATATAAATATAGACATCCATAAATATATATGTTATAATTTTATAACAGTCTCTCAACTTCGGTCCTTCTATATATTGTACAGTTAATAAAAAATATATTCTGCCGCGACTACAGAAATAACACAAAAATTAACTTGTTTTTATCACAATATAATTTTGTACCTCAACTTTTGTACTCTCTCCTTTAAAGATTTTATTTACTCATTGCAAATTTTTTTCTCCTGAAAATAGCTTTTTTTAATGAATAATTTTTTCTCTTCTTAAATATAATTTACTACCTTAAACAATAAATCATATTCCACTTCGATAATTTACCATTTAATTTTATCAATTAAATGATTGAACTATTAATTTTTTCTAATTACATTCAATTGGGTCTGCCACGTCGAAAATTACTGACGTAGTTGTCTGGGTGGAGCGTAGCTGAATTAATGCTTAACAAAAAAAGAATTTTTTAATTTTTGATTACACATTTATTATATAATAAGAGTAAATTCGTCAAATTATTTTATATTAAACATTAAAATTAATTGTACATTATGTCGATCGAATCAAGAGGCTACCTCGTTTAATTTTGTTACCCATCAAATCAAGAGGCCTCGCCAATTCCAGTTCATATTTCATACCATTATCAGACAACCACAAAATTTGTAAATAATAAATAATTAAATATGCATTCCTTTTGCTGTCAAAAATATTTGAGGATACTTTTTACAAATATTAAGAATATTAAAATTAGAGAGAAGATAAAATAAATTCTAAATTTATCATAATAGAACCTGAATAAGAGTATTTAATTTTTCATTCTTAATCCAATGGACTTTACTTTTAAGGGAAAATGGTTAGTATGAAGTTTATTTTGAGGTAAGTTGGTCAATTGACCAATAAAATATTAATAAAAATTTTGTGTGTCAGTATTCTATTGGTCAATTAACCAATTTATTAAAAAAATAATTTCATACTAACCGGATCTTAAACTTTAAGAGTAAAGTTATTTTTGTAACAAGTTTAGTGACAAAATATATTATACTAGAGGATATGCCGATGTGAGAGTGTATATTTGTTTCACGTACATTTTTAAAAATAATAAATTTTAACTTAGTAATGTAGAATGATGGCAAATTTAACAATATTTTGTCATTATATATTATTATTATTTTTTAAATTGAACTATTATTGTGGAGCAATTTCTTTATTTATTTTTGAGAAGAAGCAATTTCTTTATATAAACATAACTCTTTATGAAATAGTATAAAATATCACAAAATTCTAAAGTTTAATATTATACTATCACATAAAGTAAAAATATAAAAATTGACATGGAACAAATAGAAACATTTTATTTTTAGGGATAAATAACGTTTTGGTTATCATCTTTGTATCCAATTTTCATTAGTAATCGAAACTTTTTTATTATAATCGAATCATCAGATTCTCACAATATTACAAAATAGTCATTCACGATTTTTCAAAAAAAAACGTTAGCAATGCCGATATGTAAGTTGACTTGACTTTTTTTTTGCTTACGTGGAGCATGAGAAAAGAAAGCAAGCGGATTATTATAAAGACAAATGACCAAAACTATTAACTACTTCACCTAAACAATTCCAAAACTAATAATAATAATAATAATTTCAAAATAATAATAATAATAATAATAAATACTATTAATAGTAATAATTTTAAAATTCTATTTTTAAATTTTAAAAAAAAAAAAATCTGTTAATTTTAATAAAGTCTTTTTAAAAAAAAAGCTGTTTTTAAAAAAATCTGCTTTATAAAATTCAAATTTTTTAAAAAGTCTGTTTTTAAAAAAACGTTAATTTTTATTAAAACAGATTTTCTTTTAATTTTTTAAAAAACGTTAATTTTTTTGAACTAAACTAATATTTTTTATAAAAGTTTGTTTTTTTTAAAAAGTTAATTTTTATAAAAACAGAAAATTTTAAATTTTTTAGAAAATTAACGTTTTTCAAATTTTTTTAGAAAAGTAACGTTTTTAAATTTTTTTTAAAATTAATGTTTTTTATTTTTTTTTAAATTAACGTTTTTTAAATTTTAAAAAATCTGTTACTTTTAAAAAAATCTGTTACTTTAAAAAAGTTAATTTTTTATAAAAACAGAAAATTTTAATTTTTTTAGAAAATTAACGTTTTTTAAATTTTTAAAAAATCTGTTTTTAAAAAAATCTGTTACTTTTAAAAAAAAATCTGTTACTTTAAAAAAAGTTACTTTTTTATAAAAACAGAAAATTTTAAATTTTTTATTTTACTATATAAAATTATACAGTAATAAAAAATTAAAATAACTAATTTAAGCACACCAAATCCGTACTTTGCACGGGTTTAAGGGCTAGTCGGAAATAATTTGGGACAATGTTTTGTGGTGTGAGTAACACTGACATGCATGATGGAAAATTGTATAATAAATTTTACATTAATTCATATCTTTATAAATAATAAAAAAACAATAAGAAAACTCATTTCCTAGAACAAATTATTTTTGCATATAGGAAGGATCGATCAAGAACACTTTCCTTGCAAAATTTAAAATTTTCTGTTTTATAAAAATTAACTTTTTTAAAGTAACAGATTTTTTTTTAAAGTAACAGATTTTTAAAAATTTTAAAACGTTAATTTTCTAACAAAATTTAAAATTTTCTGTTTTATAAAAATTAACTTTTTTAAAGTAACAGATTTTTTTAAAAGTAACAGATTTTTTTAAATTTTAAAAAGTTAATTTTAAAAAAACTAAAAAACGTTAATTTAAAAAAAAATTTAAAAACGTTACTTTTCTAAAAAACGTTAATATTCTAAAAAATTTAAAATTTTCTGTTTTTATAATTAACTTTTTAAAAAAACAAACTTTTTATAAAAAATATTAGTTTAGTTCAAAAAAATTAACGTTTTTTTAAAAAATTAAAAGAAAATCTGTTTTTATAAAAAATTAACGTTTTTTTAAAGAACAGACTTTTTTAAAAAAAATGAATTTTATAAAGCAGATTTTTTTTTTAAAAACAGCTTTTCTTTTAAAAAAGACTTTATTAAAATTAACAGATTTTTTTAAAAAAAAATTTAAAAATAGAATTTTAAAATTATTACTATTAATAGTTTTTTGGACGGAAAATCTGACAGAGTAACTATTTTGTAATATGTGAGAGTACAATAATTAAATTGTAACAAAAAAAATTTTGGTTATCAAAATAAAAAACAATGACCAAAACATTATTTATCCCTTTATTTTTATTATGTTTTTGATAGTAAGAAGAGAATTTGTTTGACAAGGCAATTGCCATTGACACTAATGAAGCTGCTTGGTTGCTTCTTCCCGATCCTATATTATTATTATTAATTTTTATTTTTTTTTAAATCGCGAAGTTTCATGCTTTCTACCTTACGCGGAGGAGGATTAGATACAACGGAAGGAGTAAGGACGGGACACAATTTCAAATACTCTTTTTATTTATAAATAATAATAATAATAATAATAATAATTCAGAAATGCTTCATCTCTCATCTCATCACTGTTTATTCCCCAGTCGAACCAAAACTGCAATTGTACGTTGTATATATAAATGGCCGCAACTTTTATTGGCGGGGCTGTTTTGGGCTCGGCCTTCAGTGAATTATTTAAAGCTGTAATAGAAGTTGCAAAACAAACCCTGAATTTCAAATCCAATCTCAAAACCCTGTCCAAAACCCTAACATCAATTAAGCCAGTGTTTGATGAAATTGAGAAGCTAAACAGAGTTTTGGACCGCCGACAAGAAGAGACCGACATCTTCATCGAGCGATTAAACCATGGCGTAAAGCTCGTTGCCAAGTGCAGTACAATTCAGTGCTGGAACGCCTACAAAACATATGTTTTCTCGAAGAAGCTAGTCAAATTGGATCAATCTATATCCAAGTTTTTTCAGATAGATGTGCAAGGATTTGTGGCTGTGAATAGCATGAAGACTTTGGTGGAAGTGAAAGAAAGCAATGACAAATTGGATTTGATACTCTCTCTTCTGAGAATCGATGGTGGTGGTTTAAGTGGGCACGGTCGGTGTAGTGTTCCGGGTCTACCGGATTTTGTTGTCGGGTTGGATGGTCCGCTCCGAGATTTGAAGGCCATGCTACTCAAGGATGCCGAGCCAGTGGTGGTACTTTCTGCTCCGGGAGGTTGCGGGAAGACTACTTTGGCCAAAATGCTCTGTCGGGACCTTGAAATTGAAGGTCAGATATCTTCAGCCCTGTTTTCAATTCTTATAAAATTATAGATACATTTTGATTTGTTAAGTAAATTGTGAAATTATAAAATTTAAAATAGATGCACATGTATTTAATTTAATACTCATACAAACAAATATAACTATCCTACTTAGAATAGTTAGAAAATCGATTTGTTGTTTTCAAAACTTAAAAACTTGAATGAATTTATACTGATTTTGAATAAGATTTCAAAGCAGACAACTGTATCTCAAATTTGAAATGGTGGGATTACTTGGTAATTTTGTCAAGTCTTCTTTATTTTACCCGTTTGGATATATATTAAGTATTTGCTCTCATTTTCAAAATCATTCCACATTCATGAAATTACTTGAGGGGAAAAAAAATCTTAAAAGATGATAATGAGAAAGTGGGCCAAAAAAAACCAGAATTTTTTTTTTAAAAAAAACGGTTGCTGTCAAGTAATTTCCTGAATCAAAACAAGTCATGCAAGTGCATTATACTTATGGCCATATGGGAATAGCACTTAATAGTGATATATGAACTCTAGTAACCGTAAGAGATTCAATATATTTTTTAGAAAAATTATGTAATACAATGTCCATATTCAAACTTCAGCCTGCTTGATGTAGTGTTTTATCAACAGGGATATTTGGGGAGAACATACTCTTTGTGACTGTGTCAAAAACGGCCAACCTCAATGTAATTGTTCAGAAGATATTTAAACATCAGGTACCTGACTTTCAAAGTGATGAAGATGCAATCAATCACTTGGAACACTTGCTGAAGCAAATAGGACCGAGACCTATACTATTGGTCTTGGATGATGTGTGGCCCGATGAGGAATCTTTCATTGACAACTTCACCTTCAAATTACCAAATTACAAAATTTTGGTTACGTCTAGATATAATTTGGTTCCAAGATTTGGTTCTACATATAATTTGAATATTTTGAATGATCAAGATGCCACAACACTTTTTCACCACTCAGCACTTCCAAAAGATGGGAGTTTCAAAGTACCAGATGATCTTGTGAAAAAGGTAAAATAAGAAAACTTGCTTGATGCACAAAAAAGAACGCGTTCATTGAACTTACCTATCTGACAACTGCCATATACCAATAGGCCATAATACACAGGCATTTATCCTGATATGGAGTTTACAAAGTGGTCCCTACTCCCTAAGAAAAAACAGGCAAATCTTGACCTTTTTAAGGCATCTTTCAGTTTTTACCTTAGTTACTTATTTCTTAGATAAGCAAGTGACTGGAACTGTGATCAGTATTACCCCACACTGAAAACTAAGATGCAGATATTGTTGTTAATTTGTCTGCATTATTTCGCGTGCATCTTATTTCTCTTTGCTTTCAACTATAACTAACTTTATCTGGTGGCATTACTTGCAGATAGTGAAAGGTTGTAAAGGATTTCCATTGGCCCTTACAGTGGTCGGTCGGTCACTCTATGGGCGTCCTGAGGTAATTTGGAGACGTGAACAGAAAAAATGGTCCGATGGGAAATCTATTTTTGATACCAATAGCAATCTGCTTCTTCGTCTCCAAACCAGTTTAGATGCCTTGGATGACATAACTTTGATAAAGGACTGTTGCCTAGACCTCGGATCATTTCCTGAAGATCAAATGATACCAGCAACCACTCTTATGGATATGTGGGCAGAATTGTACAAACTAGACTATGAGGAGATGGACACCCTTGCGTATCTCGTTGAACTCACATTCAGAAATCTTGTTAATCTAGTCAGTACAAGGTACTCTTGCTTCCAATTGTTATCAAAAGTAACCAATTATATATTGTCGTACGATAGACTAGTAAGCTATTTAATGCATTACTTACTTCTAAGATGAGTAAGACATGAAACAAAGGGACCACGCTTATATGGACAATATGATTCACGATGTTGAGCTACAAAAATTGAAAGCATGGGCATAAAATATGTAGTATTTGATGATTTGAGGAATTGTTTATCTTTTATTTTTTTACCGTTTGTTTCACAGATTCCTGACCACTTATCTAATATTCCAATTAATAAAAAGGAAATTGTTTTAATTGCAGGAAAGTTGGAAGTGACGTCGATAGCTACTGTAATGAAAATTTTGTCACGCAGCACGATCTTCTGAGAGAGCTGGCTATCCATATGAATAACCTAGACCCCATAGAACATAGAAAGAGATTAATTTTGGAGATGAGGGGAAATGACCTTCCTAAGTGGTGGATTGAAAAAATGCACCAACCCATCTATGCCCGCCTCTTGTCAATCTCTACTGGTTTGCTTAAGCTCCTATTTTCTCATCCTTTTAAATGAAAATTTTCTTGCATAATGCTTGGTATTTTATTTGGTTTTCTTCCTTGATGACAATGTCAAAAAAATTGATTGTAGATAAAAATTTCTCCTCAAGCTGGCATGACATGCAATTCCCTGAAGCCGAGGTTCTAATACTAAACTTCTGTTCAAGTAACTACACTCTACCCCAGTTTATTGAGAGAATGTATCAGCTAAAGGTTCTAGTCGTCACAAATTATGGGTTTTCTGCCTCTAATCTGTACAACTTTCGACTTCTTGGTTGTTTATCCAATATAAGGAGGATCAGATTGGAACGTGTTTCAATTTCTTCCCTTGATATGTCCCTATTTCAAATGATGAGCTTGCGGAAGTTATCCTTGACTATGTGCGAGATTGGAAAAGCATTTACCATTGAAATCGCTCACGTCTTCCCAAATCTTCTGGAGATTGAGATTGACTGTTGCGATGATTTAGTGAAATTGCCTGTCGGACTGTGTAATATTGCCAGTATTAAGAAGATCAACATCACTTATTGTAATGAGCTGTATGCCCTTCCTGAGGAAATTGGGAGGCTGACAAATTTAGAAGTATTGAGGTTCAATTCATGTACGAAACTGGTAGACTTGCCAGAGTCAATCGGAAACCTCCTTAAACTGACTGTTCTTGATATATCTGATTGTTTAAACTTGAGTAAAATGCCAGAACGAGTGGGGGAATTATGTAATTTAAAACGGATCCACATGAGAGGTTGCCAGGGATTATCTGAGCTGCAACGGTTGCCCCCATCTGTAAAGGATCTAAGGCTGCTAGAAGAGGTGATATGTGATGTGGGGGCGAGTCATCTATGGAAACCTTTTCAGGGTCATCTAACCAATCTGAATGTTGAAGAGGTACAAGAAGATGTATATGGGAACCTTATGAGAGTCATCTCATCAATTAAGCTTCCTTGACTAGATACTTTGTTTTGTAGGGAAATCTAAATGTGTATTACAACTTCAATGTAATGTATATTCTTCTACCTTGACAATTTTCATTTTTATTTTTCTGGAGAATGAAATAGTTTCTGTTGGGCTGCCAGTTCTCTTTGTGGTATAATACTCTTTAAACCACTTACTAATTAATATCTACACCGGAAGTGTGGTTAACCATTGTGAGAACATGTTGTGCAGGACCAAGGTTCAACTGAAAACGGTTACTCGAAAGATAGGACATCATCATGTGTTACTTCTTCTATTCACATATTAGAGGCATTTGAAATTGATGGTTGTGTCTAAGTTGCGAGGGTCCACATAAAATAAAGTGTATGAACTTGAGAAGCTAAAAAGATTCTTCAAGAGACTGACGGACTGACTGACTGACATATTCATCAATCACTTTAAAAAGTGGCATAAAGCTCGTTCGAAGTACTTGTGGTATACTACTGATTAGCCAAGAACCTTTTCATATAGTCGTGTTGCTACAAAATTTGGAAGCATTGTTAGAGAGAATGTAAGTAAGGTGGTGAAGGTCTGCAATTATACCTAGTCATGCCCTATACCTTTCTCTTTTTCCAAGTGCCAAGTATTATTCTTTTAATTCAACGAGTCCATCTCCTCTTTCATGGATTATTCTTTCGGCTTATACATGTCTTTTTGGTACAAACGAAATTCAACTTCCGCAATTAAATGGGAGCTAGTCATGAAAGAATAATTCTGGAATCACTACAGTTAGATCGTGTTTGTTGTAGCGCCCCCAAATTTGGGTATCTTCCAACCCGACAGATGGTGCTATACTGTACAAACATTCATACATTCATTCAATTGAATAGTCTCAAAGAACGAACATAACGTCTATATATTAAAGGTAATATTTACATTTCCTAGGTTCTATACCCGTTACAAAGGTTCTTTGTCATAATATTCATTACATTACAACAATAGACCTATACCATTACAAATGCCTTAATAATCGCTTTAGCTTTTTTCTTTATCCTTATTTGATCCTTGGGACGTTCGGTCTTTAGTTGCATTCATATGGTTCAAGCAAGAGTGAGCATAACTAGCTCAGCAAGTATAACAATTTCAATAACAACATGCTTGATACATATGAATCGTATATCTTCGATAAATGAACAATAGTTATGAAGTACTATTGATAATTCAAAATAGCACTTCATCTTTCTTTCAAAATGTTTCACAATGAATAATATTCAGTAAAACATTCACTCCTCAAATTCAAAGACCTCGAGTATTTATTCTTTCTTTAAAAGGACAACCGGAACTAAGTCAAGTAAGTTCTAGATTACTTACGAGCACTTCTAGGCAATCAATTTATTGTACTCTATGTTGATCAACACTACATCCATTAAGCGATATATACGTTTAATCATTTGGCAACCTCACGTGCTGCTCGTTTCACCAAACAAAATATTTGTTTAACATTTCGGTCTTCTTTTGAAAACCATATCAAGTAATTGAAAAAGATAATAGCATTTGATAATGAGATGAATAGATTATCAACAATCCACTCAATATGTTAAGACTAGCCAAAGGAACGGCTTTAACTTCATTATACTTCAATTCATGCGTAAGGATACATGAACTTCAAAAACTTGTTGATTGAATCGAGACAAGAGTTAAAATACTTGCCTTAGGCGTCTGCTACGATGTAATTTACTTTACGTTCAAGTCTTTCAAGTCTCTACAATACATGATCACATAATGCCTTACATTAGGTCACACATAATCAAGTATGTATCTAACTATATCTTACCTTCATCTCAATCTAATTTGTATATTAGACTTGATTTATTTATTCATTCCGATTTCATCATTCTATTTGCATTCATAGATGGATAGGTTATTACCACTCTTTACACATTACTCTTAAGGTTTAACAATGCTTTGGCAATGTTATTTTAGGTTTCTTAAGGTAGGTTTAACTCAACCTAATAACCCTTTCTTGCTTTTACATTCACAAATATTCTTCACTATCATTTGTCAAAGTGGCATTGCAGGCCAATTTTTATCTCTCGCATCTCGTTACATATACATGAGTAAATGATCAGGATGGCCCGGACTTGGTATTTGCATTTGAGTTCTCGCTCGTGCACCGAGAAAAAATTTTCATCTTTGAATTTTTTGTGAACTTCCGGACGCATAACTCTTTTCGTTATAAGTCAAGAATTGGCTGTTCAAAAGCCTATGGTTCACAAATTACGTAATCTACGCGTTCATGTAAGAATTTCATCTATTTGACTTCGTTTGCTAAAAATTCACCTATTGGTTCATTTTTAACGCAAACGATAAACGATCGTAAACGTTCAGCGCTCGTTTCTTCATTCTAAATCAGAATTCGCTCATTTTCGAGTCCGCAACTCTTGAATGACGAACATGACTTGTCTCCATTGGAAAATAACATTTCCGAGCTCAAACTCAAAATTTGACTTCCATTTCGAGAATTTTACGAATTCGATGATTATCGTCTTATCGTGCGATTTCCGGCAAATCTTTATTCTTATGACTTGTTCAACATTACAAATGAATTTCATTCATCATGTGAACATATTAACCTACTTATTCCAACAACTTATACTCATGGTTGGACTTTGACTTATTTCTTCATAAGCTTATAACTTGATAAATTTATAAACTACTTATGAACTTATCATTCATAACTTATGACAATTAAAGTTTCTTAATCATCATACATATATGTTCTCATCATATAGCTTTACTTATGTATACTTGATACATATGATCATAAAAGTTCATTTACTTCCATATTCCTTATATTGCAAAACTCATTATAAGTTCATAATTCCTTCACATAAGTTTATAACTTATGCTAGCTTAAATGACTTATTACCAACTTATATGGCTTAAGTTCATTACTTACACATACTTCTTACTTTTTATCATTCATGTTCCTTAATCCAAACTTTTCTTATCAACCTATCATGTTAGAGATAGAAGATAATTGGAGAAGAGGATCTTACTTTAGAAGTTCTTGATAAATAATTTTCTTTCTTCTTCTTATGTAAGTAGCTTATTACAACTTACTCACCCTAACAATTAAGTACTTTGAGAGAGAGTGTTTAGATTATTTGAACAACTAGCAAATGACTTGCCAACCTTCACTATTTATAGAACTTGCAAGGTTTAGGGCAATTTAGTCAATACACTAAACCACCTCCTTACTATTCATAACTTGATCAACACAAATCCTATCCTTTGCTTGGTCATTACTCACCTAACTTGGCCATTACTTTATTTACTTGATCACCACTTATCTTGGTTATCACTTATCTTGATCACCACTCACATTAATCATGTTATTATGGGTTGCCCATGGGTTAGACAACTCATGGAATCTAGCTTGGGCCTTAACCCTTCATTCATTTGGGCTTGTACCAATTATAATCAATCTTCCAAGTCCATTTTCATTACTTAATACATATACTTATAGTTTATGTATCATCATCAGATATATACTTAGATACTACTTCATAATATCTGATATTTCTTCCTTCATACAAACTCAGTATAATACCCTCAGTATTATACTCGTTTTCTTTCCTCGTTCAATACTCACATATCATACGATTATCTCTTAATGCATTAATTCTTCACTTTTCTTACATTCTTAATTTAAGTCCGCAAGCGAAACATTACGTTTTCCATAACTAGATTATTATTACATAATCCGTCTTACCTTAATATTCTATTATCACGTATTTATCGGAAATTCATAAATAATTTCCGAACAAATACCGATGAATAGTATTTTCAGAAAATTTCTCGGAAAACTTTTATTTTCGTCTTAGAAATTCAAACACTTTAATTCCTTCACGTAGCTCAAATACTACGACATTCCAACATCAATAGATTATAGAACAACAATCATCTTGATATCACATAAAATATGATTTTATTATTATTTAATTTAATAAAATCATTTTACAATAAAAATCTAAATTTTTCGGTCGTTACATTTGTCTCAGGAGGAGAGATATCACCATATGATGATGATACATTCTTCATAGTT
This sequence comes from Panax ginseng, assembly GCA_020205605.1. NCBI lineage: Eukaryota > Viridiplantae > Streptophyta > Magnoliopsida > Apiales > Araliaceae > Panax > Panax ginseng. The sequence continues at coordinate 21,180,353 of CM035132.1, forward strand.
CCACAATTCGTTAGAATATGATCATGCCTGCCTTGAGCAACTCCGTTTCACATAAATTATAGGCGAGGAGGAATATATTCCTTTAACCACCAACAAACTGCAACTCTCAACTGTCTGCCTTTAACCATTTTAAGTAGCTCTCTTTCATGTGGATCCGTGGCGCAATGGTAGCGCGTCTGACTCCAGATCAGAAGGTTGCGTGTTCGATTCACGTCGGGTTCATTGCATACTTTTTTAATAGCACTGCCAGCTTATCTATCTCCGTACAATCACAACACTGTTTTTATACTATCTTTTTTCTTTTTCTTTTTTTTTTTTTTTTTTTGGTATTTTTAGATAGATGATAAATCCATTTTTTGGGGTGAAAACTCATGTGTATAAAAAGAAATTATTAGGTAAAGATATAATGTCAAAGAAATTCATTTGACAACAAAAATAAGTTTTTCCATGGAGCAGCTAGTTAGCAAACTTGATAGTGGTTACTGCCTTTACGGCTGTTTTTGACAGTGGGTACTTGAGAAAGTAGGTGAAACTCACTTGTGAAATATGGTTCCAAGGCAAATGGTGAAAAAGTTGATACATGCATATTGCAAACAAATAAAACAAAACAAAACCGGACTTCTCCATTCTTTTCGGTAGTACAATTTTTTTTTATTTCAACATCTCATGCAGTGACCCCCTTGGCTATTTAGTTTATGTGAAAACGATTTCCTATTAGTCGGTACAAGCTAGTCACCAATGTATTCGCTACAAATATCATTTCCCAAAAAAAAACTACAAGAAACGTTAAAGGACTAGACAAATTTAACAACTGTGATACAAATGTTACAGAAGTGAAGCTTCATATATACCATCTATAAATGCAAGTTTAGCAAAACAACAAAAAACAGGGCACCAATACAAAATTGATACATAGAAAAAAAAATACAAAGACACCGATCCTTCTGTTGCCACAAGTATCAAGCTTCAGCAACCCTGCAACTGTAACTTAAAGCCTACCCCACCCTTTGCCACAATCCCAATTCCTTCTCAAGACTTTTCCTAGAGCAGGGTGTATAGGCTGCAGATTATGCACATGTGTCATGGTCTACTCCTATGCTAAGATATCTAACCAACTAATCCAATTCACCACACAATTTTGATCTTCTTAGTCCCAAAGAGTTCTTCCTTGGTTGCAGAATCCGTTTTTTTTCCTTCTTTTTTTTAAAGACTAAATGTGATCAGATTGCATATATGACCTCTCCACTGCTGTCAATATCAAGGCTCTCAGGATCGGAGTCCAAGTCATCCATAAAATCTTCCATTTCCAAGTCATACAAACCAACTGGTGGTACAGTTGCCTCAGAGATTATCTGCATGATCACATCGATGCTCTGCATGGGTTGATCAGGCTCTTCAAACTGGCTGCTGATCATCTTCTCGTCCATCAGATCTGCAGGGAGGTTCTTTAGAAACCACTTGTGATTCCTGATTTCCGGGATGCTGATTCTCTGTTGCATGCATATGAGCAAAGGCATAAGACTAGCATCGTGCCTAAGCTAGCCAGTTTAATAAGTACAAGCACATTATAGAGGTTGCAAGATCCACATATAATCTACAAAGTTGATACATATCAAGATTTTAATAAGTTTGGAAGGATGATTTCCATGAATAGCTCCAAATAAATTCATGAAATCTACTTCATAATAATATCATTTCCAGTAAATTTTGTTCATATTTTTACTGCATTCAAGTACCTAAACTTAAATGAGTAAACGACTCACATTGAACAAGTCACTGTATAGATGGACAAATATTCTGCACATGAACTATATTTTTGCAAAGGAGTTCCACCAGTGAAAGTCCTAGGTGCAAGTGGCTAGTAATGCAAGGACAAGAAGTTCACCAAGACGATGTTTAGTAACCACAATAAGCCCTTTCTATTTGATAATAATTACTCTTAAATCCATTTAAATGAAAGAAATTAAGACAAAGTAGAACTGGTGAGTAACATACAGATGATTCTGCACAGACCATCCACTTAACTGCAATTATATACAGCAAAAGCAAGATTGACTGACCTCAGGCAAGAAAATATTACTTTATTCTTTTTCTCCAAAGGTAACATATTGTGACTAAAAATATTAAATGCACCCATACAAGCAAAAGTATATGAAATTAAAAATCCCATAAAAGAAAGCAGCATACATGAAAGTTACAACTCTATTTTAGACAAAGCAAGTATATACGCCTCTAATGACTTATATTTCAAAAAGAAAAGAACCATCTTTGTAAATTAATATATGCCCATGGTAAGATCTTTATGACAAATGATTATGTTATTTAAAAGCAATGGTATAGCAATTTTGTTAGGGATGATATCTTGGAACCACATCCCTCTTTTAGCCCAATGTTTTAACTTAAAGAAATCCCTAGTCTTATGCAGATCACCATCCAGCAGTGCATTCACTCAATTGACGTTGACTGTCGAACATGAATAAGCTCAAAACAGTAGTAACTTTTACTTCTAAATTGTGGCATTCTTTTTCAAGAGTAGCCACCTTTTTTTTGGGCAGGTTCAAATATTAAGGTTAATCTGAATACAAACACAACAAAGTATATTAAAATTTATTTGACTAACCATTGCAGGGTCTACAACAAATATCCTAGAGATCAGATGGCGACATTCAGGAGATATTTGAATATTCTCCGGAATGGAGTACTGGACACTCAGAATTCTCTGCAGAAAAAGTGGAAATGCCATTAGATAAAACAAAACACGGATGAATAAATTCAACTATAAGTCTGACTTCGATTGAAGTCACTTCAAGCTCAAGTTATGATGAAGTCTAATGAAGTACCTGTATTGTCTTCCGGAAGTCCTTAGGTTCATCAGGGTCCTCAAATGGATAGGCCCCAACCAGCATAACATATAATGTCACTCCACATGACCACACATCAGCAATCTGAGATAAAGGCAATATGCAAATTACAGGTTATTAAGCAGTAAAAATATGCACATTGAAGGCTACTAACTACGAAGGTGAGAGATGGATCGAATATAGGTTCTTCAGGTAGAATCTGATAGTTCCAGAAGAATGATGCATGTTTACTCATCATTCCCTCCCCCCACTGGCCCACCTAGTTCCCACTTCCTTTATTTGTTCTCCTCTACAGAATGCGTAGACAAGTTTTTCCTTAATATCTGTAAGTTTCTCACTACGTAACCAGTTGGAGATGCTAGAAACAGTAACTCATATGAACTCTTGCGAACGGTAGTAATTACACAAATATATGGTTTACCTTGCCATCATATTCTTGCCTAAGTAATACTTCGGGAGCAATGTACGCAGGAGTTCCCACTGTTGATTTTGGTTGCGAATGCAACAAAGAAGACTGAAAAGAAACAGCAATAAAAATAAAAATATAACATAGCAACTAAACCCAGATAGCATATATATAAAGGCTAACGAAGATGATGCAAATGACTAGGGCTCACAATATTCAAAAAAATATGAGAATTTCACCACCATACAGAAGGTTACTAGAACTTGAGCAAACAAAAGCTCTTATTGCATTAGACTATAAATTATTTAACCTCAACTAAGATCCCACGAATCGGGATATATATTAAACCAAATAAAAAGGAATGAAAGACAAATGACGAGAAAGGTTACCTTGGAATATCCAAAATCACATATTTTCAGGCGAGGAGCCACACTTCCATCCAACAATGTGTTTTCAAGCTTCAAGTCCCGATGACATACTTGCTTCAATGAGAAACACAATGCACAGATTGGCAGAAGTCAAATAACTTTTCAAGTTTGCATATGCAGGGAAGGTATAAAAAAAGAAGAGAAAGATCATTTGAAACAGTAAAATATTTGGATACCATTGCATGGCAATAGCTGACTCCAGATATAAGTTGCTGAAAGAAGAAGCGAGCCTGAAAGTAAAACCCGAAATAAGTAGTCCATAGATATAGAAGATGAACTAGAGCAAAAAGGTGCACAGCTACAGTTAATAATATTCAAAACCTCGTCCTCCATGAATCGCCCAGCATTGCAGATTCGCTCAAAAAGCTCTCCTCCAGATGCATATTCCATCACAATAGCCAGATGAGTTGGTGTCAGTATGACCTACGGTATATAGGCAGCTAAATGATAAACCACATCCTCATTTATAGGCAAAAACAGGAAAGTGTAAAATTGGCAAACCAAACCTCTTTGAACTGAACTATGTTAGGATGCCTCAGAGATCTATGATTGATAATTTCCCTTTGAACATTTTCATCTATCTGCAAACAAACACAAACATATTAAGCAAACAAGAAAAGCCCCATAATAATTCAGAACTTTGAGAGGAAAAGAAAATCAGAAAAATAATATGAGTTTGTATAGAGTATGTTCATGCACAAGCACATGTAGGGAAATCAGAAGTATGAGCGTGTAACTTTAATATTTTGAAATTTCGCAATTATTAACCCCTTTTCTGAACTATGCACTTGTTAGTCCTCCTTGCAACAACTGATGAAATATTCATACACGTCTTTCATCATATGTTATTTAGACTCTTTTAATTGTGTGATGTAACCGTGTGGGACAAACAACACCTGGTGTGAATATGGCATCTGTTCTTTGCATGTCCTATTCAATATACATCCCAAATAGGTTTGAATCGTTTGATGATACAAGCTGGCTACATAATCATACAGAAAACTCTTATCAAATGTCCCTTTGCTTCATAGGCTTTCCAAAATTAGTAAAGGTTCACAAACTACGGCGTGCTAAAGAATATGAACATCAACTACATTGACAGTCTTTGGTAACCCGATGAAAATTGAAAGTTAGATTTCTAGCTTGGAATTCCATTTAAAATTTTTGTAGGAGTTACGTAATTTCCAAGCTCACATTCAAACTACTTCTGCAAAAATAATATTCACTTGAAATATTTTATTTTATGTATAAATTGCTCGAACATTGCTGATGAATAAAAAACAAAAGGAGAAACAAAATTTCAAAAAAGCTTCTAATATTTAAATTTCAATAAGCTCAACCTAGCTTACACAGTAATTAAGTTGCCCCCTCTAGGAACATAAGATTTAGAGGGAATTTGGGCGCTTACAAGTAGTCAAACCTGCTTATAAACAGTTTCAAGAAGCAAAAAGTGTTTGCTAAATTGATTTTAAAAGGTGCTTATAACTTTTTATGGAAATAATCAAAAGCTTCAATTTGAAGCTTCTTATTATTAGCTAAATCTAATAATAAGAATATTACTAGTCTATCCTTATTTATTTTAATAATTGTAACCATTATCCATATTTACCGTTCAAAACATACATTTTTAGTAATTTACACTTGAAATAAGTGATTATCAAGTTTTTTTATACCAAACATTTTTTATTTGTTACTAATTTAAGTGTTTTTAATTTACCAAACACAAACTAACTGATTAAAGTACTAATCAGAATTAGTAATCACATTTTAAGCAATCCCAAACATAATCTTAGAATCTAGTATAACTTTTAACATTCGCCACTTTCTCAGCAACAAAGCACCGCATGAAATTAACCTACTTTAACCAAGTTTATACTACTAGTAGTTTTTACTTCATGACAATTACCAAAGAAAATTAATACACTTCAGATTCACACCTAAAATAAAAATAAAATGAAAAATAAACCGAGTCAAATTCATCAATGAAACAACAAAAAGCCCAATTCCAAACACAACCGCAATCTTTGGCAAAATCTAAATAAAAATCAATAAATGCGTGCAAAGCTAGTAATGACTCACCATAAATAACCAAAAATAAATTCCAGAAATAGTAAAGTTAATAATAACTACTCCTAGTTAAAATTACGAAACTGACCTTGTCGCCCCTCTCGATGTACTTGACAGCTACCAGCTCTTTCGTCTGCTTATCTCTCATAAGCCTTGCAATTCCAAAATTACCAGAGCCGATATCTCGGACCAAATCGTAACGATCACTGTCGTGCATAATCGGCATATCCATACCCGAACCCACAGGAATTGCCGTCCGATCCATTTCCAAAGCTCTCCGGTATATATCGGCCTACAAAGATTTCCGAATCACATTACAAAACTTAAAACCGGCGATAAGTATCAGTGATCCCGATTGAGATCGAACTGAAACATCTAAAACCGAACAAGTACCCGTGGACGGATCCGATTGTGTACTATGTCAGATGATTCACCGGTGTTACTAGATTAAATATAAAGTGTAAATTAGGCTGTTGGTTTAGACGCTTTCGCTTTCTATCTACTAAAACTTTAGAGAGAGAGATATTCTGGTCGGCAACGGGATTAATATCTGGTGTTCGAGTGTTGATTGGTTTTGGTTGGATGATAGAGAGAAACGGAAGTAGAGATGTTGACTAGAAGATGCTTGGGGGGATAGGACGACGTCGTTTTTTTATTATATCTGGTCCATCTGGACATAGGATACGACGCAGTTGCCTACTTTCCTTGCCTAGTAGGCGACAATTGGATTATGTCTCTTTACATGTCATTCTTATTGTTTGGATCAATTAACTGTTTAGCTATCGTATTGAAGGCAGCAGCTAGACCTACACCTACACGGACTGTTAGTTATATACAGTCTGTTGCCTAAAAGTAGTCTTATTTAATTTTTTTTAATTAATATATAAAATTACTTAAAAATATTATAATTGAGTATTAAATTATTATTATTATAGATATTTCTCTTGCTCCCCTAAGATATTATTTTAAGAGTAATGCTACATGCACAAACTATTTTATAAATATTTTACAAACTATTGATGTGACATACTCCACCTCAGCGTATTGATCAACAAATTATTTCGATCTGATGTTTTTCTACGCGATATCTTTGAGGTAGAGTATGTCACATCAATAATTTATAAAATATTTATAAAATAATTTATGTCTCTAGCATTATTCTTATTTTAATTCACATTATAGTCTCCATCTTTAAAAAAATTAAATTAATTTCGTTCAAAATTAAATGGATTTTTTTGTAGAACGAACGAATTATAAGTTAAAAAAATAGCCATGTTAAAATTATCATTGTCTTCATGGTAAGTTTATACTTTTACAGTAGGGGCATCTTCGGGAATGACTTATAAGTTTAAATATAAATTAACTTATAAGTAAAAGTGTTTGACATCAATTTAACTTATAAGTTCGAAATTAAGTTAAAATAAGTTATGAGGGTGTTTGGTTCATAATGACTTATAAGTCAAAATAAATATAAAGATTACTAAAAATGATATTAATAAAAAAAATGGACAAAATAGACGTTATATTTGGTCAAACTAATTTATTTTAAAAATAATTTACAAATCATTTTTAAATAAATTATAAATAATTAATTATTATTTTTACTTAAAACACAACATATAAGTAAATAAATAAATAATTTATAAATTGATTTAATCAACTCATAGGTTGTTCCGAGCAGGACCTACTTGTTTTAGAATTTGGGGTTGGACTATCCTACCCTATTGTTGCTCCACTCGTAAAAATAAAATCCAATTGGTCTCCCATCCGACTGTGCCCAACTTGTTTCAAATCATATCTATTTCTATTTAATTACTAAGATCGAGTCAGTTGTGAACATTTTGTTAGAAATTGGTTAGCATAAAGTTTATTCTTAAGTAAATTAGTTAATTGGTTAACAGAGTACTGACACACAAACGAGGTTATATGTGTGTCAGCATTCTATTGATCAATTGACCAACTTATCAAAAAATAAACTTTATGCTAACCGGATTCATTTTGTTATAAGTATATACTCCCTCTGTTCTTAAAAGATTGTCGTCTTAAAAAAAAAAAAATGTTCCAAAAAATTATCGTTTATAACTTTCGAGGAGAATAAATTATTTACTTTCCTATATTACCCTTACCTTCTCTCATTGTTAAATGATATTATTAATGACTTTCTTAATCCATGTACAAAAACTTTAAACAATAATATTTTGGCTTAAATATGATTTACTACCCTAAACTATAGGCCATATTTCACTTCGGTGATCCACCTTTCAATTTTGTCAATTAGGTGATTGAACTATCAATTTTTTTCGATTTCATTCGATTGGGCATATCACGTCGAGAAATTGTCGACGTGACATCATCTAATAAGCGACATGAATTATGTGTAAAAACATTATATATTTTAATGAGATCAAAGGACAAAAGGTAAAATAACAAATAAAATAACTAAAAATTACACAAATAATATAAATTAGTTGTATAATTATTTATTTATAGTTATATAAATAATATAAATTATTATATAAATAATATAATAATTATTTTTATTAAAAATAATTATTTTAATTAAAAAAATTGCGTTTTATTAATTTTTTATTAAAAAATTGTGTTTAATATTAATGATAATAAAAATAAAAATAAAATGCAGTTTTTTTGTAATAAAAAAAGCTGTTTTTTGTAATAATAATAAAAATGCTATTTTTTAATATAAAAAAAAAAGCTTGATTTTTTTTTTAATAAAATAATTATTAAAAATATTAAAAATAATAAAAATAAAAACGCTAGATTTGCTTTATTTTAAAAAAAACGTAGATTGGTTGGTTTTTTTAATAAAATAATAATAATTATTTTTATTAAAAAAGCGCACTTTTATTTTTATTTTATTATCATTAATATTTTTATTTTTATTATCATTAATATTAAACATAATTTTTTTTATAAAAAATTAAAAAATGCGCTTTTTTTAATAAAAATAAGTATTTTTAATAAAAATAATTATTATATTATTTATATAATAATTTATATTATTTATATAACTATAAATAAATAATTATACAACTAATTTATATTATTTGTGTAATTTTTAGTTGTTTTATTTGTTATTTTACCTTTTTGTCCTTTGATCTCATTAAAAATATATAATGTTTTTACACATAAGCATTCATGCTGCCTATTAGGATGCCATGTCAGCAATTTCTGACGTGGCATGCCCAATTGAATGACATCGAAAAAAATTGATAGTTCAATCACCTAATTGACAAAATTAAAAGGTGGATCACCGAAATGGAATATGGTCTATAGTTTAGGGTAGTAAATTATATTTAAGCCTAATATTTTAGGAATGAAAGTAGTAATATAAATTTCTTAATTCAAATAGCAATAGTTCGTCTAAGTACCTCTTTATTTTATTACTAATAAATTTTAGCATTTTTATTGCAACTCTAACGTTCTGTTTCTGAGTTTTAAATTGGACATAAAAAAAAGAAATGGTTGAAAAATTTAAGTTTTCTTTCTCATTCCTATGTTTCTGAGTTTTTTAATAACCGGAAAAGAAAAGAAATTGATAGAAAATCTGACAACTTTTCCTGTCAAAATTTTTCGTTCAAAATTGGCTTGATTTGGTCGAAAAAGAAATTGGAATAAGTAATATTTTTATAATTTTCATATTATCCCCAATTTTCAATATAATAAATTTTAAATTATAACTCATGTCCCCAATTTATTTGTATCTACTAAATTTAATGTACAATACTGACAAGAAAGGGGAACTATTTTTTTTGTTATGTCACGAATATTATATGGTCCCATATTTATTTATGGCCTCCAATTCCATCATTTTTCATTGATGCTGAAATAGACAAGCAAAATAATTTCAATATTTATTTTTGAAATAAAGGTATTTTTTATTTTATTTTAAATATATCTAGAAAAGAAAGAGATTACATTTTTACAGATACAAATTAAACTTTTATAAGTTTGTATGAATAGAATAAAGTGTGATAAAAAAATTAAAATAATTGTAGAAGAATGTATCGCAAATTCAATTAAATGTTTTATTAAAAAATTAAGTAAAAAGGAGATGAAATGTATTTGGATATTTGTAATTGAATATAGATTTTTTATTTGATTAAATTTATTTTGCATATTTTTACTCATGGTTTAATTGTTATAATTAATAGAAGGGTAAATTTATTAAAGTGATATTTTTTTTCTTTTGATTTTATTGGAACTCAAAAACTCAAGAAAAGAAATTTTTTAAATTTTCTATTCTTTTTTATTAAAAACTCAAAAACAGCACAAATGAAAACTTCAAGTTTTCTATTTTTTTTCATTTCTTTTTCGTTCTAATTTAAATTTTCTATTCTTTTCTTTTCTGTCCAAAATTCAGGAATCAGGATCCTCTGTGAGAATTTTTCTGTGAGGATCTTGTGAGGGTTTTGTTGTGGGGTTGACAATACATTAAAAAGGAGATCCAACGGCTCACAAATTTTATTAAGAAATTTAAAAAAATTATATGTAAAAATAAACGCGTTTGGTGGCTTCTAATTTTCTGTCAACTTGTAAAAAAAATTCTTATCAAAACGTTGTAAGCCATTGGATCTCCTTTTTAATGTGTTGTCAACTCCACAACAAAATTGTAAGACCCCAACTTTTATGAATAAAAATAAATTTTCTATAAATATTATTTTTGAATATTATGGAATAAATTTGATATAATGTTATAGTTGTGGGTAATATTTATAAATTTTACAAAGTACGCAAGTTGTTAAATAATATTCGATTGGTCAGGGAATATTCGTATGACGGCACAATCATTGGTGGACTCCACAACAGAATTTTTGTCGGATTGAAAAAACGACAAAAATATTATTATGAAAATAACGGCGGAAATTTTACCGTTGATACTGTTGAACTACTCGGTAGTAAAATTACAGTAATACGCGTGGTTGCATAGTAGCACACAGTATTGATTATTAATTCTTATGTGAGAAGTCACTCAGTTTGATTCAATTATTGTCGATATTTTATATGTTATTAAATCAATAATTGAGATGACGAAGTTGTTAATATTATTATTTGCATTATTAACGATGTCTAGAAGTTCTGCCAAGAAGAGGTTTAGTCACCTAATTGCGCGCCAATAGGGAGAAATCCTTATTGAAAAGCTCCCTCTTTCTTTGGAACGACCTGATCGATTAATAGTGTGAATAATAATAATGATGATGACATTTTGTTTTATTCGTATTATTAACGTAATAAAACAGAAAAACTTTTTATATAAAACAGAATACTTTTATAAAGTTATTCGTTTTATTAGGCTAATAGTAAAATCTTTTTATATAAAACAGAATACTTTTATAAAGTTATCTATTTTATTAGACAATAATTAGAATATATTATATTTTATTATGCATAGTGTTTGTATAAGTACTTGCATAGTGTTTGATATAGTAAAATCTTTTTAAAAGTTATTCGTTTTATTAGATTATAAATAGAATATATTATATTTTATTTAAAAGATTTTGCTTTAAATATGGACCATCCGATTAAAGTAAATCAATCTGGAGATTCATGGATTGGTTCTTATTCATTCCATTCTTCTATAAATAGAAGCTCATTCCTTCATTATTTCTTACGAATTCATTGAAACTCTGAGAGAGAAACTATAGAGAGAAAGAAGAAAAGTATTCGCTACTTCTTCCTTTACTCCGATATCAAGTTTTCTTTTACGGTAAGGGTATTATTTCTTTTGTATTCATGAAGAGAACTTCTATTATTCCATCTTTATTATTACATTGGAATAACTCAGATACGCTGCAAGCTACCCTATACTTGGTGAAATTCTTCTATATTTTATTCTTTATTATTACATTTGGAATATCCTGTCATCAGGCTTTTCTGTGGGACACGGTTAAAATCTTTATTATTCTCATTGGAACATCCTGTTGGTGTGAATTTCACGACACTGGTTCCGTCATTTAGTATTCTCGTTGGAATAACTTTAATACATCAAATATCGCATGCGTGGTGATTTCTGTTGTATTCCATTCTTTATTATTACATTGGAATATCACAGCCGGTGCGTATTACCGACCGATTCCGTTATTTATTATTACGATGGAATAACTTTTATGCATCAAGTACCGCATGCATGGTGATTTTTTTGTTATTCCATTCTTTATTATACTCGGTTGGTTAAAGTTTTGACTTCTACACTCCATGAAATTAGTGAAATATTCTTGATATTTAGGCTTCATCCAAAGATCTCTTTCATGGAAATATTCTTACGAGTATTCTTGAATTTTACTTTACAAAGAAGTATCATGTTGACAATTTGGACGTTATTAGTTCTGAATAAATTAATTCTTGAACTTGTTTTTATTGAATTCTTATATCATTGTCATCATCCTCATGTTTATATTATTTTTGAAAGTCATCTATGGCTGTAGTGCGTAGATGGACTTGGTATGATTATGACCGAGAGATTATTGATTGTAATCATTGGTAGTAATGTTACAAATGATGTGGTAAAAGTCCTCATTGGCCCAAAGTGCATTGATGGAGAGTTGTTGGCATGATCATGACCATTGATGAATACACAAATATCCTTGGCCCATAGTGCATGGATACTTTGTGGTCGTGACCCTAATGAATATCCTTGGGTCAGTAGTAAGGGGATGATGTGGATTATTTATTAAAATTTGAGTCTCGTGATAAAAATGATGAAAACCTTTTTAAATCATAAAAGATAGTAGATTTTATTCTCTACTTGACTCTTTTAATGGATCAGTATGTTCATTGCAGATTAAACTTGATGTCTATTGTATTTTATCGGTTTAACATCTTTGTTGATGACTAATGATAATTTATTCGCATTATCTTAGTCATAATATTTCTAACTGGGCTAGTTGAGCTCACCCTTTCTTTCATCATTGTTTCTCTTGAGAAATGAGAGCGTGGCGGGACTAATCGGGGAGCGGGTGATGGTCAGAGATGGTGTATTACTAGTCCTCACTATTCTGTTAAATAGTGTGATAATAAATGTAATGAGGACTAAATTGAGTGTGGATATTGTCTAGATGATAATATTTGTATTAAAACTCACAACATGTATTTTATCGTATTTTACACGACTGTTGTATAATCAAGTTGTATTTGAATTTAGTATCATGTATTTGGTGACTCAAGATGGGTGATGTATACCTATTTTGGGAACGACACAAAAACTCTCACAAGATCCTCACAGAGAAATCTTCACAGAGAATCCTGATTCATAACTCAGAAACATAGTGTAAATTTAGTAAATATACAATGAAAAAAGGTGTTAAAATAAACAGTTATATTTTTATAAACATAATTGCACATAATATCAAAGAGTACAAAAATATGACTAAAATAAATATAATACAATTATTATTATTATGGGCTATATGTATATACACAGCTGTGTATTACACAGTAAGGTTATGACAACAGATTTTTTGGGCTATGGCGACAATAGCTATGACGACGGGTGAAACCGTCCCTATATATTTCAAAAAAGCTGCCGCCATAACCGATCGTGTATAATACTGTTTGTGTACATTCATTTTTCTCTATTATTATTATTATTATTATTATTATTATTATTATTGCCTTTTGCATACCCAAATCCCAATCAATGAGTTCTTTATCCGGCGGTTAAAACTAGAACCTTGAAACTATTTAGTTTTAACTTAGATTTTAATCGCTGTGCTAGTTTATTTTATTCTGTTCTTATTGTGAAGCTTTATTTTTGCTTCATTGTGATTTAATTTTTTTGCTTATTGCGAGATTTTTATTTTGCTTATAAATTTTGAAATTTATTATGCTATAATTGAAATTTTAAAATTATTATGGAACTTATTTATAGTTGTATAAATCTATATAAATATATAATTTAACAAAATTTAGTGTTTTGGTCTTCGTCTATTACTTTTGGTAAGGTCTAGAATTTAGCTACAATTAAAATATTTTTAAAGTATATTTTATTTTATTTATTTATTTTAAAACAATATAAAATCTACTAATTAATAAAATTCAAAATTAATAGGAATCTTTTTTTATACATGCATTTTGGCTAATTGAATTTTAAAAACATAGAAAATTTTCATTTATTTTAAAGCAATACAAATATCTACATGATCCAGGATGATTTCGGTTAATTGAATTTTAAAAATATAGGAAAAGAATTATAAAAATATTAATTAATATTAAAAAAAAAAGTAGTATGTATTATAAAAAATATTAATAATTAAATTTTAATTACCAATTTTATTTCAGCTAAGAGATGTTTAGTTAATTAACATTAAAAAAGTTTCCTCACATGCATATTTGTTATTAACATATAGTTGTCTTTTAAAACTAAATACCACGTTGATATCTTAATTATTATTTTACAACAATTTTATTTAATATATAATTCTTCAAACACTGTTTAGATTGAAAATATAAGCTAAATACTAAATTTTAAAGTATATAAAAACTAAATATTAGATTAACATGTTTAGAGCTAGTTTAGTTCGGAGAATGCAAACATTGTTATATATGTCAGGGTAATGATATCATTGTAATTTGAATGCATAGTTTTCATAGTTTTTATCCAACCAAAAAAGATATCGAGTGAATGAGTCACTAATTTAATCAGTGATCGAATTAGTAATGTCATTAATATTAAAAATAATAATTAATAAAATTTTAAAAATTTTGTTTTTTATAAACTAAAATATAATAAAATTGAGTTACAATATTACTAAAAGTAGTTAATTTTAATATTAAATTTCTTTTAATAAAAAAATTTTAAAAATTAAAAATCGTGTCAACTAACCGGTTTTACTGGTAGAACCACTGGCTCGATCGAAAATAACCGAGTCAACCAATTAAGTGGTCCAAACCGGACCGAAGGAGGGCCAATTCTGATTTTTACCAGTTTGGTTCGATTTTTAAAACTGTTATTGTATGTTATGAGTATGTCCCTTAGCCATTGTAATATGTCCATTTTTTCATATACACAAACAATTTAGCAAAGAAATTAGTTGTGACGTCCCCAAAATAGGTATACATTGTGACGCCCCCAAAATAGGTATACATCACCCATCTTGAGTCGCCAAATACATGGTATAGAATACAAATACAATCTTAAATATACAACAAGAGCTGTGAGTTTTAATACAAATATTGTCTTCTAGACAATATCCACTCTCAGAATAAGTCCTTATTACAATTATTATCACACTATTTCATAGAATAGTGAGGACTACTAATGCTATCATCTGGACCATCACTCTTTTCCCCGACTCGTCCTAGCTATATTCTCATTCCCTGAAGAGAACAGTGAGAGAAAGGGTGAGCTCAACTAGCCCAGTAAAAAATATTATGACTAAGATAATGCAGAATAAATTATCATTAGTCTTTAACAATGTTAAACTGATAAAATACAATAGACATCAAGTTTAACTGTAACGGAATAAGCAATCCATTAGAAGAGTCAAGTAGAGCATAATATCTACTATCTTCTATGATTTAAAAATATTTTCATCAATTTTTATCGCTAAGACTCAACTTAATAAATAAACCACATCATCGAATCATCCCTGCACTACGGGCCAATGATATTCATTAAATCATCAATGGTCATGACTATACCGAATAATCTCTGGCCATAATCATACCAAGTCCATCTCTGCACGTAAGCCAAAGATATACAACAATAAAACCAATAATCAACAATCCATCTTTGCACGTAAGCCAAAGATATACAACAATAAAACCAATAATCAACAATCCATCTTTGCACGTAAGCCAAAGATATACAACTCAATAATCAACCGTCCATCTTCGCACGTAAGCCAAATATAACTTTCATCACCATATAAGCATGAGAATGATGACAATGATATAAGCATTAATCAAACGAAAACAAAGATAATTATTAAAGACTTTAAATTTATCCAAATATTATCAACCACTCATAATCTAATATTATTAATATCATAAGAATATTTTAATCACTTCTTAAACTTATAAACAATTTATTTCAATTGTTTACACTTTACCAAATAATGCATTTAATCATTCAAAAATGCCATACTCATAAGATTTCATCACCAATGATCAAATCTCTTATAAAAAAAAATCTTCATATACCTTATATAGGATTTTCAAGCCATAAAATTCTATTTTCCAACTTTGTTACTTCACATAACATATTTAACTCATATGTTCGTAACTAAAACATTTTCATGAAAAATATCAAATCAGTCCCAAAAATATTTCTTTTCTAAGATTTAGCAGAATATAGTCCCATAATGAACATATATTTTTCTCGGAATTTTTAAAATTTATTTACTATTTTTCAAAAATCAATTCTTAATTAATTCCCTAAGAAATTAGCTACCTCAATTTTAACTCCAGAAATTTCCAAATCTTGGCAAGATCTTACACATGTTAATGTGAGTTTCCAGTTTAAATTTCATGTTCATCGGAGTTATAAAACTCCGATTATAACGTTTTTCGTCAAAAAAATCTAAATATTGAAATGGTCATAACTTGCTCATTTTAAGTCGGAATGAACTCATTTTTGGACATGAGGTACCTTATACCATATACTTTCATGTCCCAAAAGGCCAGAATTTTTCTCACAAATTAAGTCGCCGAAACAGCCCCTTCAAATTTATGGGCAGTAGCCTTTTTCTAAATTGGCAGTTTTTGACTCATTTGCTAAAATCAGTCCACACAAAAATTTACAACACATTTTCCAATGATTACACTTGGATAAGTTATATAACTCATAGATCTAACTCTATAACTTGACCACACTCAAAAATTCAAAATATAATAGGAGATATGGTCAGTTGAATTTCATGTTTCATTTTCACCAAAATCTGATTTTCAACCCTTTGTGGTTTCTAAGAAACTTTCATGTTTTCACATAATAACCTACATAACTCATCATGACAATGACATAATAATTCAATAAAACAAGTTCAAGAATAAATTTTAAAGATTTATAAGTTAATTTATCCTGAACTCAATAATGTCCAAATTGTCAACATGATACTTCTTTGTAGAGTAAAATTCAAGAATGCTCAGAAGAATATTTCGATGAAAAGATACTGGATGAAGCGCAAATATCAAGGATATTCCACTAATTTCATGAAGTATAGAAGCCAAAGGTTTACTCAACTGAGTATAATAACGAATATATGAAACTGCAAATGGATTTTCACCCGTCATGCGGTAATCCACGTATACAGATCATTTCCATAATTTAATAAGGAATGAATACAAATGATCATTCACCATGCATGTAGTAATCCACATAGATAGCTTATTCTAACAGAATAATAAATAATGGAATAACAGAAGGATTCACCATGTATGCGATAGAGACCGCACAGACAGGTTATTCCCAATAGAATAATAAATAATGGAACCAGGTCTGGCGTAAAAGCATAGACAGGATATTCCGACAGAAGAATAAATAATGGAACCAGGTCCGGCGTAAACGTACAGACAGGATATTCCGACAGAATAATAAATAATGGAACCGGTCGGCGAAATTACAAGACCAAACAAAATATTCAATGAGAATAATAAAGAATGAAATAATAGAAGAATTTCACCATATATGCGGATCAGAGCATAAAAAAGTTATTCAACATAATAATAAGGAATGAAATAATAGAAGAATTTCACCATGTATGCGAGACTTCTCATGACAAAGTTATTCCAACATAATAATAAGGAATGGAATAATAGAAGAATTTTACCATGTATGCGATTACTTAAGATGGCAAGTTATTCCAACATAATAATAAGGAATGGAATAGTAGAAGAATTTCACCATGTATGCAGTACTTCGCATAGACAGGTTATTCCAACATAATAATAAGGAATGGAATAACAGAAGAATTTCACCAAGTATAGGGTAGTCCACGTATACAGGTTATTCCAACAGAATAATAAAGAATGGAATAATAGAAGTTCTCTTTATAAATATGAAAAAAATAATACCCCTTACCTAAGAATAAAATTGGATACTAGAATAGTGAGGTAGCAGACTTCTTTTCTTCTTTCTCTTTATAGATTTTCTCTCTATAATTTCTCTCTATAATTTCTCTCTCTAGAGTTTCAGTGAATTCGTAAGAAATAATGAAGGAATGAGCTTCTATTTATAGGAGAATGGTGAATAGTAACTAATTCATGAAGCGGTCAGATTGATTTACTTTTAAGCAGATGATCCATATTGATTTACTTATTAAAACTTTAAACCAACGGTCATCTGCATTGATTCACTATTAAACTTTAAACCAACGGTCCATCTTGATTCACTATTAAACTTTAAACTAACGATCCATATTGATTTCTTAATATAATTTCAACCAACTATTCAAAAATTTAAGACATCTCCTCATGGAATAATATTGTACCCAAAAATGATTTGGATCGAAAAGAAATATATTTTGTTCGGGTGAATAGTAACTCGTGAATAGTAACTCATAAATAGTAACTCATGAATAGTAACTCGTGAATAGTAACTCATGAATAGTAACTTCAACACGAAAAGTGCCCCGAATACCCGATTGAATAATATAACCTCTAGACATCAATTATTATCGAAATAAATGTTGACTTCCACTAACACTAATAATTCTAACACAATAGAACTATAAATTTCATCTTTAATCAACACAAGTTTATTCATCATTAATATTATAACTCATAATATTTAACAACCAGGTCGTTCCCAAGAAAGAGGGGGCTTTCCAATAAGGATTTCTCCTATTGGTAGCTTGATTAGGTGACCAAACCTCTCCTCGATGAACTTCTAGACATTGTGAATATTGTAATTTAATAATATGAATAACTTTGTCGTCTCAATTATTGATTTAATAATATAACATATAATGCGAGATGATCTTGTGACATAATAATCGAATCAATAATATGAGAGATATGATGCGAGAATTATTGTAGCAATAATTGAACAAAGTGAGTGACTTCTCACGTAAGCATCGATAATCAATATCGTGTCTTCTTATGCAACCACACGTATTCATTGTACTTTTTTTACTACCGAGTAGTTTAACAAAGATTAACGGTAAAACTTCTGCCGTTATTTTCATAAAAATATTTTGTCGTTTTCTCAATCCGACAATAATTCTATTGTGGGGTCCACCAATGATTGTTCCGTCGTACGAATATTCTCCGACACAAAGAATATTCCCCGACCAATCGAATATAATATAACAAGTTGCATACTTTGCAAAATTTATAAATATTATCCACAACTATAACATTATATCAAATCCACACCATAATATTAAAAAAAATATTTCGAGAAAATCAAATCTTTATTCATAAAATTTGGGGTCTCACAATCTCCCCTTCTTATGAAATTTCGCCCTTGAAATTTACGTACGTAACTGGTATGCCGAACAGATGAGGACACTTCGTCCGATTCTAACTCTTGAGGTATAACCTTTGAGTGTTAAATACATTCCAGGATTTTAACAGGTACATCTTCATACGTTAAATTATCTGCTATCTCGTCCGATTTTAATTCAATAACATGGTTCGGGTCATCCACATATTTACGTAACATCGATAGTGAAAAACGTTATGAACACGTGACATACTTGGCGGTAAAACGAATCTATAAGCCATAGCTCCTATTCGATCGAGGATTTCAAATGGGCCAATTAAATCGAGGGTTGAGATTTTATCTCTTCATCAATTCTTGCTTCTAGAATAATGCCCTCTTGAACCTTCTTCTTCACATTCATCAGCTCTGAGTATGTAACTTGAGCGGCTTTAACTTTATCGATTAAAGTCGATTCTACTCGTATATTTGATATCACTATGTGGGTCTTTAGAGTCTTTAACTCTATCTTCATCATTTGTAAGTTATACAAAATGGGTTTTTATGTTAACAACATCGCACTCGTAAACGCATACAATCTTCTACTCAACGCGTCAGCTACCACGTTCTCTTTTCCATAATGATATTGAATGGTTCGATCGTAATCTTCAATAGCTCGAGCCAACGTCTTTGACACATTATACAATCATTTTAGGTACAGAAATATTTGAGGGTTTTATACTGGGGTCAATACAAAATTCGATTTCACGCTCTAGAGGTAGGCTAAGAAGTCTTTAAGAATACGTCAGGAAATTTATTAACAATAAAAATATCATTCAAAACTGTGACCCTCATCCAAGACTTGGATATCACATGTAATGAAGGTTTCTCTAACTGGCTTCAATGACAGATAAGTCAAAGTCTAATTTCTCAGAGTCAAATTTAAGCGTTGAGCGTAAAGTAAGAGAGATAAAATAATGGGTAAAACCGGTATCTAATAAGGCATAGATTTTGCAAGAATTTATAATTAACTAACCCGTGCTAACTTCGTTCGGTTTACTCGCTTTTTAAGAAGTCACAAAAAACACTCTTCTTGAAACCACAGACTTTGTATTGTCCGTATCCGCCGTTGGTGCCACCGTCCCAGCTGGACTTGACTTTGGTGCACGACAAAATCGAGCTAGGTGACCTTCTCTTCTTGAAATTTTCACTTCTATTATCTTTGGCCATGATTACCACCGAAGTGGTTACCATTCTTGGCATGATAATTTTCCCCACGATGGTTATCATTGTTCCGATGGCCGTTACCACCGGTATGATTATTATCGTGTTGTTGGTCGTTACATTTTGGTTGTGCTGACTCATTATCGCGCTCCAATAACTGAGCCTTATTCACAACATCTGAATATAAACAAAGTTTGTGGGAAATGAGATATTGACGTATATCGGGTTTCAAACCTCTTAGAAACAATCACGTCATTCGCTTCATTGCTTACCTCAACATTCTCGGATGTCATTTTCAAACACTGCCACAAAACAAGAGATAGTTAACATATTACATGTTATCCCTATACTTTGACCGACCAATTAAATACCAAATAAACTTAGGTAGGTCATACTAGTGAAGGAATTCCCCGTCTCCTCCTCCTAGTTCTTGTCTTTCATCCCAGCCAGAGATCATATCCCTAAGCTTTGATACCAACTGTGACGCCCCCAAAATAGGTATAAATCACCCATCTTGAGTCGCCAAATACATGATACAGAATACAAATACAATCTTAAATATACAACAAGAGCTATGAGTTTTAATACAAATATTGTCTTCTAGACAATATCCACTCTTAGAATAAGTCTTCATTACAATTATTATCACACTATTTTATAGAATAGTGAGGACTACTAATGCTATCATCTGGACCGTCACTCCTTTCCCCGACTCGTCCCAGCTATATTCTCATTCCCCGAAGAGAACAGTGAGAGAAAGGGTGAGCTCAACTAGCCCAGTAAGAAATATTATGACTAAGATAATGCAGAATAAATTATCATTAGTATTTAACAATGTTAAACTGATAAAATACAATAGACATCAAGTTTAACTGCAACGGAATAAGCAATCCATTAGAAGAGTCAAGTAGAGCATAATATCTACTATCTTCTATGATTTAAAAATGTTTTCATCAATTTTTATCATTTGAGACTCGACAATAAATAAACCACATCATCGAATCATCCCTGCACTACGAGCCAAGGATATTCATTAAATCATTAATGGTCATGACTATACCGAATAATCCCTGGCCATAATCATACCATGACCATCTCTGCACGTAAGCCAAAGATATACAACAATAAAACCAATAATCAACAATCCATCTTTGCACATAAGCCAAAGATATACAACTCAATAATCAACCGTCCATCTTCGCACGTAAGCCAAATATAACTTTCATCACCATATAAGCATGAGAATGATGACAATGATATAAGCATTAATCAAACGAAAACAAAGATAATTATTAAAGACTTTAAATTTATCCAAATATTATCAACCACTCATAATCTAATATTATTAATATCATAAGAATATTTTTAATCACTTCTTAAACTTATAAACAATTTATTTCAATTGTTTACACTTTACCAAATAATGCATTTAATCATTCAAAAATGCCATACTCATAAGATTTCATCACCAATGATCAAATCTCTTATAAAAAAAAATCTTCATATACCTTATATAGGATTTTCAAGCCATAAAATTCTATTTTCCAACTTTGTTACTTCACATAACATATTTAACTCATATGTTCGTAACTAAAACATTTTCATGAAAAATATCAAATCAGTCCCAAAAATATTTCTTTTCTAAGATTTAGCAGAATATAGTCCCATAATGAACATATAATTTTCTCGGAATTTTTAAAATTTATTTACTATTTTTCAAAAATCAATTCTTAATTAATTCCCTAAGAAATTAGATACCTCAATTTTAACTCCAAAAATTTCCAAATCTTGGCAAGATCTTACACATGTTAATGTGAGCTTCCAGTTTAAATTTCATGGTCATTGGAGTTATAAAACTCCGATTATAACGTTTTTCGTCGAAAAAACCTAAATATTGAAATGGTCATACCTTGCTCATTTTAAGTCGGAATGAACTCATTTTTGGACATGAGGTACCTTATACCATATACTTTCATGTCCCAAAAGGCCAGAAATTTTCTCACAAATTAAGTGGCCGAAACAGCCCCTTCAAATATATGGGCAGTAGCCTTTTTCTAAATTGGCAGTTTTTGACTCATTTGCTAAAATCAGTCCACACAAAAACCTACAACACATTTTCCAATGATTACACTTGGATAAGTTATATAACTCATAGATCTAACTCTAGAACTTGACCACACTCAAAAATTCAAAATATAATAGGAGATATGGTCAGTTGAATTTCATGTTTCATTTTCACCAAAATCTGATTTTCAACCCTTTGTGATTTCTAAGAAACTTTCATGTTTTCACATAATAACCAACATAAATCATCATGACAATGACATAATAATTCAATAAAACAAGTTCAAGAATAAATTTTAAAAATTTATAAGTTAATTTATCCTGAACTCAATAATGTCCAAATTGTCAACATGATACTTCTTTGTAGCGTAAAATTCAAGAATGCTCAGAAGAATATTTCCATGAAAAGATACTGGATGAAGCCCAAATATCAAGAATATTCCACTAATTTCATGAAGTATAGAAGCCAAAGGTTTACTCAACTGAGTATAATAACGAATATATGAAACTGCAAATGAATTTTCACCCGCCATGCGGTAATCCACGTATACAGATCATTTCCATAATTTAATAAGGAATGAATACAAAGGATCATTCACCATGCATGTAGTAATCCACATAGATAGCTTATTTTAACAGAATAATAAATAATGGAACCGTGTCCGGCGTAAAAGCATGAGGCGAGGATATTAAACGAAGAATAAATAATGGAACCCGGTCCGGCGTAAGCGCTTGATGCAGGATATTTAAAGCGGAAGAATAAATAATGGAACCAGGTCCGGCGTAAATGTATAAACAAGATATTTCAACAGAATAATAAATAATGGAACCAGGTCTGGCGAAATTCGCACCGACAGGATATTCCAACATAATAATAAGAAATGGAATAATAGAAGAATTTCACCGTGTATGCGATCTTAGCATAAGCGAGTTATTCAACATAATAATAAGGAATGGAATAATAGAAGAATTTTACCATGTATGCGATTGCTTAGCATAGGCGAGTTATTCCAAAATAATAATAAGGAATGGAATAATAGAAGAATTTCACCATGTATACGATCTTGGCATAGGCGAGGTTATTCCAACATAATAATAAGGAATGAAATAACTGAAGAATTTCACCAAGTATAGGGTAGTCCACGTATACAGGTTATTCCAACAGAATAATAAAGAATGGAATAATAGAAGTTCTCTTCATGAATATGAAAAAAATAATACTCCTTACCTTAGAATAAAACTGGATTCTGGAATAGTGAGGTAGCAGACTTCTCTTCTTCTTACTCTCTATAGATTTTCTCTCTATAATTTCTCTCTAGAGTTTCGGTGAATTAAGTAAGAAATAATGAAGGAATGAGCTTATTTATAGGAGAATGGTGAATAGTAACTAATTCATGAGCGGTCCAGATTGATTTTACTTTTAAGCGAGCGGTCCATATTGATTTCTTATTAAAACTTTAAACCAACGGTCCATCTTGATTCACTATTAAACTTTAAACCAACGGTCCATCTTGATTCACTATTAAACTTTAAACCAAGCGGTCCATATTGATTTCTTAATATAATTTCAACCAACTGATGCGAAAAATTAGCACATCTCCTCATGGAATAATATTGTACCCAAAAATGATTTGGATCAAAAAGAAATATATTTTGTTCGGGTGAATAGTATCTCGTGAATAGTAACTCGTAAATAGTAACTCGTGAATAATAACTCATAAATAGTAACTCGTGAATAGTAACTCGTGAATAGTAACTCATGAATATTAACTCCGACACGAAAAAGTGCCCCGAATACCCGATTGAACAATATAACCTCCAGACATCAATTATTATCGAAATAAATGTCGACTTCCACTAACACTAATAATTTCAACACAATAGAACTATCAATTTTATCTTTAATCAACACGAGCTTATTCATCATTAATATTATAACTCACAATATTTAATAACCAGGTCATTCCCAGGAACGAGGGGGCTTTCCAATAAGGATTTCTCTCTATTGGCGCGCAATTAGGTGACCAAACCTCTCCTTGACAGAACTTCTAGGCATTGTAAATATTGTAATTTAATAATATGAATAACTTTGTCATCTCAATTATTGATTTAATAATATAACATATAATGCAGATGATACTGTGACAATAATCGAATCAATAATATGAGAGATATGATGCAGCAATTACTGTAGCAATAATTGAACAAAGCGAGTGACTTCTCACGTAAGCATCGATAATCAATACAGTGTCTTCTTATGCGACCACGCGTATTCTTGTACTTTTACTACTGAAAGTAGTTTAACAGTATTAAGGGTAAAACTTTTGTCGTTATTTTCATAAAAATATTTTTGTCGTTTTCTCAATCCGATAATAATTCTGTTGTGGGGTCCACCAATAATTGTGTCTGTAAGACCCCAAATAATTAATAAATGAAATTTAATTTTCTCTAATTATTATTTTGAATAGTAAGGGTTGATTTGATTAATGTGGATAGTTATGGGTAAAATAAGCAAATATTTCAAAATAAGCAGTGGTTATAAAATACTCTTGTTGTCGGGAATATTCGTTTGGTCGTGAAATATTCTTTCTTTGTCGGGGAATATTTGTATGCGACGGCCTAGCAGATCTTTTGTGGGCCCCATAACGAAAAGCGATTGGATGAAGAAAGCGACAAATATAAGTTGTTTAAAAATAATTGGCGTAGTTGTTACCGATTTACTTTATTGGAATACCGGTGGTTAAAAAACACGATGTCTGGCGTTGTTGACAAGATGATACTGCAGTATTGCACCAATTATTGATTCTTACGTGAAAGGCACTACTCAATAATGGTTATGATAATTACTATTCATTATTTTATTTTATTGATTTAATAATTTCTTTGCGTTGATATTTATATTCTTTGTTGTTTCAATAATTGTCATTACACGGTATTTTTCATTATCGAAGCAATAATTCATATTATCGAATAATATTATTAGATAACATTATTGGCAATGTCTAGAAAGTTACATCTAAGGAGAGGTTTGGTCACCTAATTCTTGCGCCAAGAAGGAAAAATTCTTATCGGAAAGCCCTTCTTTCCAGGAGGCGCACTGGTTGTCAATATTGTGATTCTGTAATATTATTCGTGAATAATTAATTATTGATTTATATGATGAGGAAAATCCCCTCTTTACTGGGAACTGCCTGGTTGTCAATATTGTGATTCTGTAATATTATTCGTGAATAATTAATTATTGATTTATATGATGAGGAAAATATTGATTTTATGTGGATATAGATGGAGAAATTTTTTTTAATGTGACAATTGTTTAAAATTAAAATTTTATCTTTTTTTGATAAAATAATTCATTTAAATGTATTATTATATTTTTAATAATATAATAATGGTGATATTTTTACAATGAATGTGGGATATATGAGTATACGAGGAAAAGGAGTATTTTTTGTTGTAATAAATATTTAAAACATGTTAAACATGTCGGTGGACCTCATTTCTTGACTGAAATTTGATTATAACCTGTAAAATCGCTCGTTTATGGATTTCGATCAATTTCTGTTTGAAATTTGGAAAAACTTTCTTCTGCAAAGTTGTAGAGAATTGATTTCCTATAAAAACTCTCAAGATTGAATTTTACGAAAAAAAATATTTTATTGTGAATTATTGAAGTTCGAAGCTCAAAATAATTAATTTTTGAAGTTTTAAATATTTTTAATAAGAAAACGTTTTTTTTGAGTTAGGCAAGGTGAGTCACTCTTGGTGGTGATGGTTTGAATCGATTTTGGGTGCATAGGAATTTAATAAATATATATTAATATTTTATTAAATTTTACGCTTTAAGTGTTCTAAGCATTTTTCTATAAATAGGGTGCTTAGGTTAGAATTGAAAATCACATCGAAATTGAAGTTTTCTCTCTATATTATCGAAGCGTATTCTTGTGAGTATTTTGAGTATACTTTGAGTATTGCTTTACACGGTGCAAGTTCGAGTTATAGCTTATATCCGATATTCCAACTAGAAATCTTGATCTTTCGAGGTAAGGGATATTATTTTTTTTCGTAATGATATTATTTCTTCAATATCATTATCTTTGAAATATTGATCTGAAGTTTTTATCAAATTTGGAACTTTTGGTGTCTGAGATTCTTATTCACGATATATAAGACTTTATTCACGTATCGACCTTTATTCACGAATACTCGGACTTATTCATCGAAAAATGAAAATTTTCCTTTTAAGTCTAAAATATCTATTGTGGATACTAGCTTTGATTGTATCCATGTTTTGATCATTCTTGAATTTTACATCACTATGATTATTTTTGAGGTATTGTTGGACATGGATAAAACAAAGTACTAATCCTTAATCCTTAATCCTTGTCATTTTGTTTCCTTTGGATTCGTTTCTTTAAAAATATTTTCATCATCCTCGGTCTTAAATGATGATATTATTGAATATCTTTGGCTTTGTAGTGCAAAGATGAATGATTTCGATGAATATCTTTGGCTCGTAGTGCAAAGATGAACAAGTGTTTAGATGAACATGACCCGGTCGATGAATATCTTTGCCTTTGTAGTGCAAAGATGAATATTTGATTCGAGATATATATTGATTGATGTTACAGGGGATAAAAGATAGAGCGATGAACTTTTAAATTCATAAATAGAAGATAGTAGTTTGCATTCTCTACTTAACTCTTCTAATGAATTATTATTTTCATTGCGAATATTGATTTAAAACTTGTTATCTATTGTATTCTATTAGATTTTTTCCTGTTGAAGACTAACGATAATTTGTTGTATATTATCTTAGTCATAATATTCTTTCTTGGGCTAGTTGAGCTCACCCTTTTCCTTTTTGTTCCATTTTTTCTTCTCGACGGCGAGAATATAGCGAGTACGAAGTGGGTATGGAATGAAGGTTACAGAGAGAGTTGTTTAGTAGTCCTCACCATTTTTGTAAAATAATGTATCAATAAATGTGATGAGGATTTATTTGAGTATAGATATTGTCTAGAAGATAATATTTGTATTCAAACTCACGATTTCTTGTTGTAATAATAAAGTTGTAGTTGTTTACGTATCGTATGTATTGACAACTCGAATGGGTGATGTATACCTATTTTGAGGCGTCCACGGTCTTTGTCATTTGAATATTCCCATTACACGAAGAATATTCCCAGACCAATCGAATATAATATAACAAGTTGCATACTTTGCAAAATTTATAAATATTACCCACAACTATAACATTATATCAAATCCACACCATAATATTAAAAAAAAATATTTCGAGAAAATCACATCTTTATTCGTAAAATTTGGGGTCTCACATACATCACCATCTTGAGTCGCCAAATACATGGTACAGAATACAAATACAATCTTAAATATACAACAAGAGTTGTGAGTTTTAATACAAATATTATCTTCTAGATAATATCCACTCTCAGAATAAGTCCTCATTACAATTATTATTACACTATTTCATAGAATAATGAGGACTACTAATGCTATCATCTGGACCATCACTCCGTTCCCCGACTAGTCCCTGCTACGTTCTCATTTCCTGAAGAGAACAGTGAAATAAAGGGTGAGCTCAACTAGCCCAGTAAGAAATATTATGACTAAGATAATGCAGGATAAGTTATCATTAGCCTTCAACAATGTTAAACTGATAAAATACAATAGACATCAAGTTTAACTGCAACGAAATAAGCAATCCATTAAAAGAGTCAAGTAGAGAATAAAGTCTACTATCTTTTATGATTTTAAAAGTTTTTCATCACTTTTATCATTGAGACTCAAATTTTAATAAATAATCCACATCATCCCCGCAGACTACTACGACCGAGGATATTCATTTAGTATCACGACCACAAATTATCCATATACTACGGGCCAAGGATATTCGTGTATTCATTAATGGTCATGATCATGCCAACAAGCGTCCATCAATGCACTACGGGCCAATGAGGACTTTTACCACATCATTTGTAACATTACGGCCATGATTATACCGAATAATCACTCGGTCATAATCATACCAAGTCCATCTATGCCTTTATAGGCCACGAGATGACTTTCAATAAAATATAAACATGAGGATGATGACAATGATATAAGAATTCAATAAAACAAGTTCAAGAATTAATTTATCCAGAAACTAATAACGTCCAAATTGTGAACATGATACTTCTTTGTAGAGTAAAATTCAAGAATGCTCAGAAGAATATTTCCATAAAAAATCTTTGGATGAAGCGCAGATATCAAGGATATTCCACTAATTTCATGGAGTATAGAAGTTAAAACTTTAACCAACTGAGTATAATAAAGAATATATGAAAGCGCATGAATGAATTTTCACCGTCATGCGGTAATCCACGTATCTGAGATCATTTCCACAATTTAATAAGGAATGAATACAAAGGATCATTCACCATGCATGTGGTAATCTACATAGGTATGAGTTATTCCAGCGAATAATAAAGAATAGAATAATGTAAGGATTCACCATGCATGCGATAGAGACCGCACAAACAAAAGTTATTCCCACGAATAATAAATAATGGAACTGAGTTACGAACGCCTTGCAGACGGGATATTAAAGCGAGAATAATAAATACGAAATAATAAATAATGGAACCGGGTTAAAGGCGTAAGCCAGAACGACGACGGATATTTCGGCGAGAATAATAAATACGGAATAATAAATAATGGAATCAAGTCCCAAGGCGTACGCACGCATGTGAGGATATTCGACAGAATAATAAAGAATGGAATAACAAAAGAATTTCGCCGTGTATGCGGTGCTTGGCATAAGCATGAGTTATTCCAATGAATAATAAAGAAACGAGAACCGTGTCGGGCAAAATTGCACCAATGAGGATATTCCAACAGAATAATAAAGAATGGAATAACAAAAGAATTTTGTCATGTATGCGGTACTTCGCATAAACAGGTTATTCCAACATAATAATGAAGAATGGAATAACAACTCTTATGAGTATTGAAAGAAAGTAATTCTCTTCATGAATACGAAAGAATAATACCCCTTACCTTAGAAGAAACTGGATATTGGAATAAAAAGGTAGCTGACTTTTCTTCTTCTTTCTCTCTATAATTTCTCTCTCAAGAGTTTCAGTGAATTCGTAAGAAATAATAAAGGATTGAGCTTCTATTTATAGGAGAATGGATTGAATAGTAACTAATTCATGAACGGTCCAGATTGATTTACTTTTAAACGGACGGTCCATATTAAAACTTAAAGCAACGGTCCATACTAATTCACTATTAAAACTTTAAACCAGCGATCCATACTGATTCACTATTAAAACTTTAAACCAGCGATCCATATTGATTTACTATTATAAATTGGACCAACGGTCTGAAAAATTAGCACATCTCCTCATAGAATAATATTGTATCAAAAAATAATTTATATCGAAAAAAATATATTGTTCGGGTGAATAGTAACTCATGAATAGTAACTCATGAATAGTAACTCGTGAATAGTAACTTATGAATAGTAACTCGTGAATAGTACTCCAATACAAAAAGTGTCCCGAATACCCGATTGAACAATATAACCTCCAGACATCAATTATTATCGGAATAGATGTGGATTTCTACTAACACAAATAATCCCAACACATTAGAACTATCAAATTCATCTTTAATCAACACGAACTTATTCATCATTAATATTATAACTCACAATATTTAACAACGAGGTTGTTCCCGAGGAAAGAGGGCTTTCAATAAGGATTTCTCCTATTGGTAGCCTTGATTAGGTGATCGAACCTCTCCTTGTGTAACTTCTAGACATTGTAATATTGCAATTTAATAATATAAATAGCTTTGTCATCTCAATTATTGATTTAATAATATAACATATAATGCAGATGATACTGTGACAATAATCGAATCAATAATATGAGAGATATGATCAAAGAATAATTGAGTATAAGCGAGTGACTTCTCACGTAAGAATCAATAATCAATACCGTGTGCTACTATGCAACCACGCTTATTACTGTACTTTTACTACAGGGTAGTTCAACAGTTTTAACGGTTAAACTTCTGTCGTTATTTTCATAAAAATATTTTTGTCATTTTCTCAATCCGACAATAATTCCATTGCAGGGTCCACCAATGATTGCGCCGTTGTACGAATATTCTCTGCTAAAACGAATATTCCCCGACCAATCGAATATAATATAACAAATTGCATAATTTGCAAAATTTATAAATACTACCCATAATTATAACATTATCTCAAATCCACACCATAATATTCAAAAAAACATTTCGAGAAAATTAAATCTTTATTCGTAAAATTTGGGATTTTATAATTTCCCCTCGTTATGAAATTTCGCCCTCGAAATTTACGTAGGTACCTGGTATGCCGAACAGATGAGTACACTTCGTCAGATTCTAACTCTTGAGGTATAACCTTTGAGTGTTGATTACATTCCAGGATTTTTACAGGTACATCTTCATACATTAAATTATCCGCTATCTCGTCCGGTTCTAAATCAATAATGTGGTTCGGGTCGTCCACATATTTACGTAACATCGATATGTGAAAAACGTTATGAACACGCGACATACTTGGCGGTAAAATGAGTCTATAAGCCACAGTTCCTACTCGATCGAGGATTTCAAATGGGCCAATTAAATCGAGGGTTGAGATTCCCTCTCTTCGTCGATTCTTGCTTATAGAATAACGCCCTTTTGAACATTCTTCTTCACATTCATCAGCTCTGAGTATGTAGCTTGAGCGGCTTTAACTTTATCTATTAAAGTCGATTCTAATCGTATATTCTTTATCTTCACTTGGGTTCGTATATTCGCACTCGTAAACGCATACGATCTTCTACTCAACGCGTCAGCTACCACGTTCACTTTTTCACGATAGTATTGAATGGTACGATCGTAATCTTCAACAGCTCGAGCCAACGTCTTTGGCGCATATTATGTTCGTTTTAGTTGAAGAAATATTTAAGGTTTTAGAAATGGGGTTTTGTACTGGGGTCAGTACAAAATTCGATTTCACGCTCTGGGGTATGCCAAGAAGTCTTCAAGAATACGTCAGGAAATTTATTAACAATAGAAATATCATTCAAAACTATGACTCTCATCCAAGACTTGGATAGTACGTCACATTGATACCTATCAACTTGTCATCGTCATTCACAACGTCGCCTACAGAAAGTTTGGCTTCGGTGCATTCCACACAAGGAAGTCAACAACAAAAAGATCGGGGCTCTTTACTTATGGCTTGATATAACAGTGATTGACTTTAGTGGTTTGGTTGCTTGAATTCGCATAACAGGTTGGTTAGGAATATAAAAGCTAACAACCTTACAAAAAGCATGATGAGTAGTTAACCAATTGATTGCAAAAATCACATCAAAGGCAAGTATTTTCAAATAGATAAGATCGACAGGTAACGTAAAAGTGTCAATTTGAATCAACAAGATTTATAAACAGTGGAGGTAACGAAGGTTTCTCCTAACGAAGTTTCAACCAAAAAGTCAAAGTCTAACTTCTCAAGAGTCAAATTTAAACGTTGAACACAACTAGGTGAAATACAAGAGTGGGCAGAACTAGTATCAAATAAGATATAGACTTTGTAAAAGTTTATAATTAACTTACCAGTAATAACCGTTCGGGGTTTCTCGACAAACCTTCTCACTTAAACTACCGATTTTGACTTGTCTAGGACATCCCAGTTGGACTTAACTTTGCTGTAGAGTACATGGTACAGGTATTCATCACCCATCTTGAGTCGCCAAATACATGGTACATAATACAAATACAATCTTAAATATACAACAAGAGCTGTGAGTTTTAATACAAATATTATCTTCTAGACAATATCCACTCTCAGAATAAGTCCTCATTACAATTATTATCACACTATTTCATAGAATAGTGAGGACTACTAATGCTATCATTTGGACCATCACTCCGTTCCCTGACTAGTCCCTGCTACGTTCTCATTTCCAGGTCTACTACAAATTTTGCTTAAAGATTTTGCGTGTTTATTGTTCACCTAACGGACGAGCGTGTTTCAAAGGTCGGGTCGGCTAGTCATAAATTTGGGCTTTTCATCACAACATAAAATGCCGTTCGACTTAATCTATTATTATATATACTAAATCACAGTACATAGCACAATAAATTGACATTTGTCCTTCTACAAATTTAACACTTGTCCATCTTATTTAATGCCCCTTATTACCCTGACAAAAATATCCTTGACACAAATGCCTAAAATAACAACTGATGTTATAAAAAACCTAAATTCAATCCCCAAATTCCCCCAAATCTGAAATCATGTATTCATTCCATATTTGTTGAAATAAGTTCAAACGGCGAAGAAATATCAACCCCAAATGATGAACATCATGAATCGGACCCAACGAAGAAGCAGTCTCCCACTTCCCATTCGATCTGCACACCATGGCGAAGAAGAAACAGGCCACGCCGAAGAAGAAACAGACCCAATAGAGGAAGCTGATTCTTATTGTGACCTTCGATCTGTAAGACTAATTTTTATTTTGATTTTATCATGAATGGTTCAATAGAGGAAGCGGATTGTTTTTCTGATCGTATGCGTTGTTGGCCTTTATTTTAGTGGATTATGTTCTATTTGGTTAATCTGAGTTTGTTAAATATTAATTATGTGTATGTGTATGTGTATGTGTATGTATCTGAAAGTTTATGAAATGAGGAATGATCTGATAAGCTACAATTGTTGCTAACTTGAATTCATTAAATTATTATCTGCATAATTTGTAATATTTAAGCTGATACGTTCTTATGAGATTATAAATTTCTATGCATACGTTCTAAACAATTTTTAGATTTATATCAACTGTTTTGATATTATCCTTTGTAATTTATTATCCTTTGTAATTTAATTGTTATCCTTGTGATGTTAAGGTCTGTATCTCTATCTCTATGCATGTATACAAGTGTGTATGTGTGATGCCCCAAAAATAGGTATATATCACCTATTCTGAGTCGCCAAATACATGGTACAGAATACAAATACAATCTTTAATATACAACAAGAGAGCTGTGAGTTTAAATATAACTATTGTCTTCTAGACAATATCCACTCTCAGAATAAGTCCTCATTACATTTATTATCACACTACTTATGTAGAATAGTGAGGACTACTAATACTATCATACGACCGTCACTCCGTTCCCCGATTAGTTCCTGCTTACGTTCTCATTTCCAAAAGAAAACGGTGAAAGAAAAGGTGAGCTCAACTAGCCCAAGAAGAAATATTATGACTAAGATAATGCGAATAAATTATCATTAGTCTTCAATGATGTTAAACCGATAAAATTCAATAGACATCAAGTTTAAGCTGAAATGAACATGCAATTCATTAAAAGAGTCAGTGGAGAATAAAATCTACTATCTTTTATGATTTAAAAGGTTTTTCATCACTTTTATCATTTGAGACTCGACAATAAATAATCCACATCATCCCCCGCACTACTACCGAGGATATTCATTAGTATCACAACCACAAATTATACATGCACTACGGGCCAAGGATATTTGTGTATTTATCAATGGCCATGATCATGCCAACAACTCGTCCATCAATGCACTACGGCCAATGAGGACTTTTACCACATCATTTGTAACATTACGATCATGATTACAATCGAATAATCCTCGGTCATAATCATACCAAGTCCATCTATGCACTACAGCCCGAGATGACTTTCAATAAAATATAAATATGAGGATGATGACAATGATATAAGAATTCAATAAAACAAGTTCAAGAATTAATTTATTAGGGAACTAATAACGCCCAAATTGTCAACATGATACTTCTTTGTAGAGTAAAATTTAAGAATGCTCGGAAGAATATTTCCACGAAAAGATCTTTGGATGAAGCGCTTAAATATCGAGGATATTCCACTAATTTCATGGAGTATAAGTAAAAACTTTAACCAACCGAGTATAATAAAGAATGGAATAACAAAAGAAATTACCATGGATGCGATGCTTTGCGTAGGCGGAGTTATTCAATAGAATAATAAATAACGGAACGAGTCGCGTAATACGCACCGCAATGCGATATTCTAACCGAATAATAAAGAATGGAATAACAACGAAATTACCATGCATGTGGTACTTCAGATATACAAAGTTATTCAGCAGAATAATAAATAACGAGAACCCGGTCCGGTAAAGTAAACGCATGACGAGGATATTCAACAGAATAATAAAGGCGGAACCGGTCCGAAGCGTAAGCGCCTGAACAGGATATCCCAACAAAATAATAAAGAATGGAATAACAACAGAGTTTTACCATGTATGCGGTACTTTGCAAAATTTATAAATATTACCCACAACTATAACATTATATCAAATTTATTCCATAATATTCAAAAATAATATTTATAGAAAATTCATTTTTATTCATAAAATTTGGGTCTTACAATCTCCCCTTCTTATAAAATTTTGCCCTCGAAGAGATAAGGATACCTTGATTTCATTTCAGATTCTAACTCCCAGGTCATTTCCTCAACATCGTGGTTCCTCCATAAAACTTTGACTTGAGGTATAACCTTGGAGCATAGAATATGTTCCTTCTTATCCAAGATTTGAACAGGAACCTCTTCATACGTTAAATCTTCCGTTATTTCGTCCGGTTCTAACTCAATAATGTGGTTCGGGTCTTTCACATATTTACGTAACATGGATATATGAAAAACGTTATGAACACGAGACATACTTGGCGGTAAAGCAAGTCTATAGGATACGATCCCTACTCGATCGAGGATTAAAATGGGCCAATGAATCGAGGATTGAGCTTTCTCTCTTTCCAAATCTCGTAACTCCTTTCCATGGAGCAACACGTTAACAACACATGATCTCCAATATCGAATTCCACGTCCTTTCGATGAAGATCAAGATAACTCTTTATTTATCGGTCTTGTGAGGTTTTTATACGTTCTTGGGATCGTTTGTATCTTTTCTATAGTCATACGTCTTAACTCCGGTCACAACAACGTTGCTTTACCCACCTCATCCCAAAGATATCTTGGGAAGCGACACTTTCTTCCATACAACGCTTGAATGGAGCCATGCCAATACTAACGATAAGCTTGTTGTTGTAAGAAAACTCCACCAATGGTAAGAACTTGTCCCAACTTCCTTGAAGTCAAGGACACGAGTCTTAATAAATCTTTAAGAGTTTGCATAGTCCTCTCTGATTGTCCGTTTGTCTGAGGATGATATGCCGAACTAAATCGTAAATCCGTGCCCATAGCTTTTTGCAAACTAACCCAAAATCGTGAAGTGAATCTTGAGTCTCGATCAGAAACTATGGATACTGGCATACCATGCAATCTTACAACCTCGTTTATGTATATACGAGTAAGACGTTCAAGTGTATAAGTTTCTCGTATAGGTAAGAAATGAGCAGACTTGGTCAATCTATCAATAATGACCCAAATTGCATCTATGCCTTAAGAAACCTTGGGAAGACCAGTAATAAAATCCATGGTAATGTGCTCCCACTTCTATTCTAGAATTTCAAGTGGTTGCAATGGACCTTTTGGTACTTGATGCTCCGCCTTGACTCGTTGACAAGTTAAACACCTTTAGATAAAATATTTATCTCCTCTTCATATTGCCCCACCAAAATGTATGTCGAAGATCATGATACATTTTGGTACTCCCAAGATGGATTGTAAACGGTGTGTTGTGCACCTCCATCATGATTTTATACTTTAAATCAGGGTCGTTAGGAACACAAAGTCTGGAGTTGACTCGAAGTATTCCTTTTTCATCGATTCTTGCTTCCGGCAGATCACCTTCTTGTACTTTCTTCCTCATATGCATCAGCTCCAAGTCTGTAGCTTGAGCAGCTTTAACTTTATCGATTAAAGTCGGTTCTACTCATATATTCGCCATTACCACGTGGGTCCCTGGAGTATTTATCTCTATCTCCATCCTTTATAAGTCATACAAAATGGGCCTTTGCGTTGACAATATCGCACTCGTACCCGCATATGATCTTCTACTTTCGATCAATCTACCACGTTCGCTTTTCCAGGATGGTATTGGATGGTATGATCATAATCTTTCAATAGTTCAAGCCAACGTCGCTTTCGCATGTTGAGTTCCTTTTGAGTGAAAAAATATTTGAGGCTTTTATGATCCGTAAAGATCTCCACTTTTTCCCCATACAAGTAATGCCTCCAAATTTTTAGTGCAAAAACGACTGCTGCCAAGTCTAGATCATGAGTAGGATAATTCCACTCATATTCTTTGAGTTGTCGAGAGGCATATGCTATGACTTTCCCATGTTGCATGAGAACACATCCTAACCCTTTGCCTGAAGCATCACTGTAGATGACAAATCCCTCCGAGCTAGATGGTATTATCAGAACAGGTACTGAAATGAGTCTTCTCTTGAGTTCTTGAAAACTCTTCTCATATTCCTCGTTCCAACTGAATTTTGTATCTTTAAAGTCAATTTGAGTTAAGGGAGTAGCGATTCGAGAAAACCCTTCTACGAATCTCCGATAATAACCAATTTAAGCAAGAAAGCTACGTCTTCGATCATCGATTTAGGTTGCTCCCACTTTGAATAGCTTGATCTTTCTTTGGGTGCAGATATTCCATGACTTGATACCACGTGCCCGAGGAATGCTACTTCCTCAAGCTAGAACTCGCATTTCTTCAACTTGGCATAAAGCTTATATTCACGAAGCTTTTGAAGTATCGACCTCAAGTGTTCTTTCATGATCTTCACGACTTTTGGAATAAATAAGGATGTCATCAATAAAGACGACCCAAAGTGATCCAAATATTCCTTGAATATTGGTTCATCATATCCATGAAGGCGGCGAGGAGCATTAGTCAATCCAAAAAGACATGACTAGGAATTCATAATGCCCATATCTGAAGTTTCGAAAAGCCGTCTTTGGAATGTCATCGGTTCTAATCTTCAATTGGTGATATCGAGGAACGAAGATCAATCTTTGAAAAGAATTTGGCACCTCGGTAAATCGGTCAAACAGGTCATCAATATGTGGCAATGGGTAATTTTTTTTTGATGGTGACATGATTCAACTCCCGATAATCAATACAAAGTCGCATACTCCCATCTTTCTTCTTCACGAATAGAGCAGGAGCACCCCAACGAGAAGTACTGGGACGAATAAAGCCAATGTCTAACAATTCCTGCGGTTGGGTCTTTAACTCACGAAGTTCAATAGAGCCATTCGATATGAGGCTTTGGAAATGGGTTTTGTACTTGGGTTCAAGGTCGATACAAAATTCAATTTCACGCCTCGGGGTAGGCGGGAAGTTCTTGGGGAATACGTCGGAAATTCATTAACAATAGAAATATCATTCAAAACTGACGTATTTTTGTTTAGATCCGTGACATGAGCTAAGAAAGCTTGACATCCATTTTTCAATAAACGAATAGCTTTATGGCTTGAGATGACAGTGATTGATTTTAATGGTTTGGTTGCTTGAATTCGTATAATAGGTTGATTAGGAATATGAAAGCTAACAACCTTACGAAAACAATCAATTTTTGCATGATGAGTAGTTAACCAATCAATCCCTAGAATTATATCAAATGTAAGTATTTTCAATGAAATAAGATCGACAGGTAATGTGAGAGTACCAATTTGAACCAAACAAGACTTATAAACAGTGGATGTAATGAAGGTTTCTCTCAACGGAGTTTCAACAGATAAGTCAAAGTCTAATTTCTCTGGAGTCAAATTTAAACGTTGAGCGCAAGTAGGAGAAATAAAAGAATGGGTAGACCCGGTATCAAATAAGGTATATACTTCGCTAGAGTTTGTGATAAGCTTACCCGTGATGACCTCGTTCGGGTTCCTTGCTTTCTGGGAGGTCACGACAAACGCTCTCCCTTACACTACTGGCTTTGACTTTTCTGGGACGTCCTTTGGTGCCTCCATCCTAGTTGAACTTGTCTTTGGTGAACGAAAAAATCGGGCTAGGTGACCTTCTCTTCCATAATTATAACATGTTTTGGATGGCATCGCGCAGTTTGGACTGATGTGTCCTTCCCCTCCGCATTTGAAGCATATGATAGGTGGTCGTTTTCCTTCCTTAACCACGGGTGATGGTGCTGACGTCTTTTCATCATTGTTGAATCTCCTCTTCTTGAAATATTCATTCTTATTGTTTTGGCCATGATTACCACCGAAGTGGTTACCATTTCTGGCATGTTGATTCCCTCTACGTTTATTGTCACCGCTTCGATGACTGTTATCACTGGTATTATCATTTTACGGGCTGCTCTCTTTTGGTTCGGTTGACTCATTATCGCGCTCCAATAACTGAGCCCTATTAACAACATCTGAATACAAACACAGTTTATGAGAGATAAGATATTGACGTATCTAGGGTTTCAAACCTCTTAGAAACATTCGCGTCATTCTCTCCTCATTATCAACCAAATGGGACGCAAACTGGGACAACTCGGCAAACTTGGCTTTGTACTGTGACACAGTCATGTTGTTTTGCTCCAGCTTAATGAACTCTACCTCTTTCATGTGACAAATACTTTCGGGAAAATACTTGTCGTTGAACAATTCTTGGAACTTCTCCCAAGTCATCTTGGTCTGGCAGGAGTTGAGTACATTTTCTGATTCCCACCGATGTCACCTCTCGCACGTAACATGAAGGTGGCAAAGGAAACCTTTTGCTCCTCGGAGCATCCCAAGACATCAAATATCTTGCAGATCTGCTTTATCCACGTCTCCGCCTTAAGTGGTTTTGGCTCTCCAAAAAACTTCGGTGGTCCTAGTTCCTTGAACTGCTTAGCGGTGATCGTCCGAGAGTTGCCATTGTTTCCACCTGTATTTTGTACAGGAGCCGCTCTTGCCTGATGTTGCATGAATTGTATAAATCCTCTGAACATTCCATCGTTCATCATCTGGTTAGTGTTGTTGTTTGCCTGAGGATTGTCGCCTTCCTGATGCGCATTATCCTGATTATTGATCTGTGGAGACTCAACGGTCTCCTGTGCTCCATTGATGTTCTCAACATTCTCGGATGCCATTTTCAAATAGTGCTACAAAATAAGGGTTAATTAACATATCACATATTATCCCTATACTCTGACCGACCAATTAAATATCAAATAAACTTAGGTAGGTCATACTAGCGAAGAAATTCCTCGTCTCTCCCCTCCTAGTTCTTGTCTCACATCTCAGCCAGGGATCATATCCCTAAGCTTTGATACCAACTGTGACGCCCCCAAAATAGGTATACATCACCTATTCTGAGTCGCCAAATACATGGTACATAATACAAATACAATCTTTAATATACAACAAGAGAGCTGTGAGTTTTAATACAACTATAGTCTTCTAGACAATATCCACTCTCAGAATAAGTCCTCATTACATTTATTGTCACACTACTTAACAGAATAGTGAGGACTACTAATACTATCATCTGGACCATCACTCCGTTCCCGATTAGTCCATTGCCACGCTCTCATTTCCTAAAAGAAGGCAGGTGAAAGAAAGGTGAGCTCAACTAGCCCAAGAAGAAATATTATGACTAAGATAATGCAGAATAAATTATCATTAGTCTTCAACAGTGTTAAACTGATAAAATTCAATAGACATCAAGTTTAACTGCAGCGGAATATGCAATTCATTAAAAGAGTCAAGTAGAGAATAAAATCTACTATCTTTTATGATTTAAAAGGTTTTTCATCACTTTTATCGCTGGGACTCAGCGTAATAAATAATCCACATCATCCTTGTACTACGGCCAATGATATTCATTAGTATCACAACCACAAATTATCCATGCACTACGGGCCAAGGATATTTGTGTATTCATCAATGGTCATGATCATGCCAATAACTGTCCATCAATGCACTTTGGGCCAATGAGGACTTTTACCACATCATTTGTAACATTACGGTTATGATTACACCGAATAATCCCTAGTCATAATCATACCAAGTCCATCTATGCACTACAGGCCACAGATGACTTTCAATAAAATATAAATATGAGGATGATGACAATGATATAAGAATTCAATAAAATAAGTTCAAGAATTAATTTTTACGTCCCTATTGTCAACATGATACTTCTTTGTACAGTAAAATTTAAGAATGCTCAGAAGAATATTTTCACGAAAAGATCTTTGGATGAAGCCTTGAAATATCAAGGATATTCCACTAATTTCATGGAGTATAAGTAAAAACTTTAACCAACCGAGTATAATAAAGAATGGAATAACAAAAAAGAAATCACCATGCATGCAGTACTTTGCATAGACAAAGTTATTCCAATGAGAATAATAAATAACGGAACCGAAGTAGAGAGTATACGCATCCCCGGCGAGGATATTCCAACAGAATAATAAAGAATGGAATAACAAAGAAATCACCATGCATGCGGTGATTGCATGTAAACGAGTTATTCCAACAGAATAATAAATAACGGAACCAGGTCCGGCGTAAAACGCACAAACAGGATATTCCAACAAAATAATAAAGAATGGAATAACAACAGAGTTTCACCATGTATGCGGTACTTTGTAAAATTTATAAATATTACCTACAACTATAACATTATATCAAATTTATTCCATAATATTCAAAAATGATATTTATAGAAAATTCATTTTTATTCATAAAAGTTGGGGTCTTGTGTTGTTCTTGCATAATAATATTCTCTATGTAAATTTTCTGATGTAGTTTGTAATTATTTTTAAGCGGTTTTAATAATCTGGGTTATGGGAATTTGATGGAATATTGCTAACATCATTATGATTGTGCACTTGAAGAATGAGATAAAAGGGAAAAATCTTTATGTCTAAGCATATTAGTTATTGTTTGTTTGTTGATGCCTTTATTTCTGTTGCTTTATATACCTTATAACATTGTATTTCTAATGTGGTTTGGTTAAATAATTTTGGATGTTGTGTTACTTGGTATACATGTATATTGATAAAGCCAACAATTGTTAAAGTCAACTTGACAAAAGTGTAAGATAAAAGTAGGACAATGTGATGGTTCTATGGCTGATCAATGGCCACATGAATCATGAAATCTAATAATGTAACAACATTGTTCAGTAGGAACCATTGATTGGTTTCTCTTTGGTTTAGTATAAGTTGTATTTGCAGGTCATGCTTAGATAATACACATTTGTATTGCTGGTAGTAGAGGGAGTGAGAGTGACTGAGGGTGGCATGTATGAATACTATTCTATATTAGTTTTGAACTCCTGTATTCTATTCTTCTCTTAAACAGTAGCATGATTGATAGAATATGGCGTAAATGAAAAATAAATTGAATATGATATATTTTTCAAATTGCACAAGTTTATATCTATTTTAGTTGAACTTTGTATTAACCATTGGCTTGACCAGGATCCTGTTGTTCATCCATTGGTTGAGAAAGATTCTCAAAGTTTGCAGCAGTTGCTCCCTGAGATACCTCTGTGGGTGAAAAGTCTTGATTATGAGCGTGTATGTAATTAATGTTTGTAATAGCTTTCCAGTGCTATCAAATGTCCTGGTTGTTGACTGCATTGTGATATGAATATGTAATTTTAGTGTTTTCAATA
Source organism: Panax ginseng (assembly GCA_020205605.1). Classification (NCBI taxonomy): domain Eukaryota; kingdom Viridiplantae; phylum Streptophyta; class Magnoliopsida; order Apiales; family Araliaceae; genus Panax; species Panax ginseng. Next base: position 21,222,423 of record CM035132.1, read on the forward strand.
TGCATAAAATACAGGTTGACTGGCTCAACAAGTTCCTTGAATATATGTGTTTTCCATATCTAACGAGATTTGTTTAACCCTTTTTGGCTATTATGTAGCTTATCTATCTATTAAATATTTTAAAATGTATTACATGATACCTTAGCTTGACATCTGTCATTCTCACAATTCAACACGTGTCTTGGCTAATTAATGTTCCTTAAGACCCTTGACAAAACTGCCCAGCTAATATAGCCATTCCCCTAAATTTTAGATTTATAATCCCCTAAATCACTACAAATCTAAACTATTTTGATAATATCAACTATTTTGATATTATCCTTTGTAATTTAATTATTATTTAATAAAATCACTTCTTTATACTATTATTTAATTTTTTGGATTTATAATCTTTTCAATCACTACAAATCTAAACATTGAGAAACGTACTTTCTTCACCACTCTCCTCACAAGAACATGACTTCTCGGCCACTTTTAGTCCAAGTAGGGATAGGAATGCTTCTTCTTCTCAATCACTACAAATCTAAACATTGAGAAGCGTACTTTCTTCACCACTCTCCTCACCAGAACATGACTTCTCGACCACTTTTAGTCTAAGTAGGGATAAGAATGCTTTTGTTTCCCCATGGACGAGATTTTCTGTTTGCAGTAATTTTCAGTTGGCCAGGGAGCAGAACAGTTTGCTGCTTCAGAATGAAGACGTTTCAACATGCATTGATTATATGAAACCTGATGATCAATTGCAAAACTTTCAATTCGAGGCAAAAAATCTTGAAGCTGCATATTCAACTGATGGTTTGAGCACTGAAGGTACATAACTTAATCTATCTTCCAAAAGTAATCTTACGCTTTTATTCTATGTGGTTTAGCTAAAGTTCAACATACTTCCCACCACAGCTTATTTGAAGATTATGGAAGTGAATGATGCCATACAATCAGGAGATTTATACCTTTCGGAAATGTCCTCGAAACAAAATATGTTTGTTATGAATGCTAAACAAAGTACCAATACAACCAAAATATGAAAGGAAAATAGATATTTGGAGTGTTCAAAAAAGGTGGTGTTTATATCTTTCTGAATATATAGGTACTATAGTCATTTCTAAACAGAACCATTGAAATACTGCACTTCAATTTTAGCTTAGTCCTGCTACCATTTTGACCCTTTTTCAGGATTCCTATGTTTCAGGCCTTAAAATTTTCACCAATTGATACCTCATCAAATCTTATGAGCATATGCAAAGTTGAAATTGAGGATGGTAGTAAAGAAAGAGAAGAACATCTAAGTCCAGCAACTGTACTAGAGCCATCATTCACTGAGGATGCCACCAATCTCAGCGACACCATAAACCAGCTTGGTAGTGCTAGGTCTCGTATGATATAAAATCACAGCTATTTTTTTTTTTTAGTATTTTGAACTCGAACTAACTGAAAAGAAAATCAACAGCTAAACCTCCAACGCAAGTATGCAACCACTTCATATAGATTTCAAAGGAGACTCATATATCGTAGACCCCATTGATTCTAAAATCAATTTAGATACCTGCATAAGAACAGTTCTGCAAGCTTGTGGACTGAATTGGGATGAGCTCTCAAAGAAATCGTGTTCATCATGCCAACTGCCTAACCCCTCTTCATTGGATGAACACAATCTCTTCTCAGATTTTATCAAGGATGTCTCACTAGAGTTAAATCAACGAAATTTATAATGCCACCCTTGGACTTCATTTATTAGGCCAGACATTCAAGCTTTTTCACTACTACACAAAAATGTAATCTAAGATATAATGAAGGAAGTTCTCTGGTATCTTGCTCCATCGGGGATGCCAACATCGGAACATCTTATCGAAAAGGATATAGAAAAATCTGTAAGTTGGAGTGGCCGACGGCTTGATACTGAAGAGATTGTTATTCAAATTGTTGATTATATGTTGGTTGAATCGATAATGCAGACCATTTTTGTTATCGAAAGCTAAAACTCTTTCCGTAGTATAAATTTGCTTCTGTCCATATTGTCATATTGATAATGGTATTGAAACTTTGTTTTGCTTGCTAATAATTTCACATCCAACTGAACCACACCCAGTACCGTCCCTGGGCTAAAGCCCAAGGTGCCCGGGCTTTAAGCTCAAATTTTTTTAGTGCCCCTTAAATATTCTATTCCTATTATTACTTAAATAGAATACTTAAATATTAAAGCAAATAATCAATCTGTAATATTCTACATATACTGATTATCGTAATATTCTACATATTTAAAGCATATAATTTGTAAAAAATAATTTAATTATTATGTACTTGGGGGTTCATCATCAGATTCAGTTTTTTGGGTTTTTTTAATTGTTTGGGAGTAGTGTTAGACTCTTAATAAAGGAGGCCCTATTTGATAATTATTTTTTTGACTTAGTGATAATGTGATATCTAAATGATGCTTTGGAAATATTGAAATAGTCGGTTATTATATTTGATATTTTTTCGTATTGATGCTCTTCTGTTCAGAAATTTTTTTTCCTATTTTATGTCTGTCTTAATAATAATTCGCAAAAAGTCCATTTTTTTATTATCTATTTTAGGCCTTTTAAAATTCAGGGTCGACCCTGACCACACGTATGGTGAGCATAACTCAAAACTTGCATGCTGATATAAAACCATATAATTGGAGTTTTTGGAGAAGGGTTGTGCTCCTTTTTGGGTCTCATTTAACTGAAAATGCTCAAGTCAGTTTTTATGTTCAAAATGTCTCCTCACCAAATTGTGGGTAGTAAAACTTAATTACCACGAGGCAAATGAATGATACTATGATATGGCCAACCCCTATTTATGCAAGTTATTTTTAAGCAAGATATTTCAATTTATTTTGAGATTAATAGATTATACATTCACTATTGTTGATTTTTGAAGTTTATAGTTCCAATAAGTAACTAAAGTAAAAAGAAATGTGAATGGTGAGTCTTTTATTTTTAAAAGCCAACTGGAGGAGTTTTTGATCATAAAAATGATATACTTGAAAAATAAGGAAAAAGGTTATCAAATGCTTGGTGATAAAATAAAAAAAAAAAAAAAAAAAAAAAAACAAGAAATAAAACTCAAACATAGAATATCTATAACAATAATCTTCTATTAAATATACTAAAATGCAGTACATGATACCTTAGCTTGACATCTGTCATTCCCACAATACAACACATGTCCTGCCTAATTAATGTTCCTTAAGACCCTTAACAAAATTGCCCAGCTAACATAACCATTCCCCTAAATTTTAGATTTATAATCCCCTAAATCACTACAAATCTAAACATTGATATTATCCTTTGTAATTTAATTATTATTTAATAAAATCACTTCTTTATGCTATTAACTAATTTTTTTGATTTATAATCTTCTAAATCACTACAAATCTAAACAGTTAATAGCATAATGTCATTCTCTTAATTTTTTAGATTTATAATCCCATAAATCACTACAAATCTAAATTGTTTTGATAATATCAACTGTTTTTATATTATCCTTTATAATTTAATTATTATTTAATAAATCACTACGTTATCTCAACACTACCCCCTACAATGTATATTCATTTATTTTTCTGTGTAAAATTTGATCATCGCATAATAATCTATCATCTTCTTATTATATTTTAATTTATTAATTGTACGTACATATTTATTATTAAAAAATTGAATAATTCCGCCGGAAGGCGCGAATTTGTATCTAGTTATATTTCTAAATCAATTAGGTACTCCATGATGGACTGTGGGGCCAACAAGGTACTGATCTCTTTTCATTTTCAAAACATTTAAAGGATTAATACTACTAGTAGTTTTTCTTTAAAAAACGGATAATAAAGACTCTGATTAGTCATTTCCAGACGGAGCCACGGTCCACGGAGGAGTTACTTGAAAGATGAATTTGGGCCAAAAATATTGGGCTTTACGTATCCCACCTAATACTACACGATCCGAGCCCAAATCATACCACTTCTATTCCACAATAGATCTGATATATTCTCAACTTTTGGGGTCAACTCTTAAAATTCGTATCAAAATGAATTCATTTTTAAAAAATCCCCCTCCTCCGTTTCCGTATTGCAAAATCTGAGAATAATAAGTATATATATATATATATATATTTATTTAATTTTATGTATATTCTTAAAAATAAGAGCGATAATATTTGACACGACACGATAACATAATTCAAAAATAAATTGGTGTCATAACACAAGTTATAAACGGATTCGTGTAAACACGTATTAATTTTTAACACAAACACGATTCATAAATGAATTCATATTATGATACGATACATGTATGCATGAGTTTTGATACGATATGACACAACACAATACAATACGATTGTCGATACATGAACACGATTCATATTATCGATACATGAATTCATATTTTTAACACGAACACGATTCATATTATCAACACATGTATACATGAGTTTCGATACGACACGACACAACACAATACGATTGTCGTGTTATGATAAAATTATAATGATAAATTTGAGAAAAGTGTGTCATTTTTTTGTAATCATTAAAAAGTGAGCTCTTTATTATGAACAGATTGACAAATGAGAAACAAAGAGAGTAGCAATTAAAAATTTATTATTCATTTTCAAAATACAATTGTTTTTGGGAAATGATGGTAGTAGTAGTTTTATTGGTTGGAATTCATGGTTTAACTATCCACGACCATTATGATTTTATCTTTCTTCTATATTCGGACCCAGAAATAAATGAGGAAGCATAGCCAGATAAAGGGTTATTCATTGCGGGTGATAGATAGTAGTATCATACAAAGGATAAGACAAGGACTTTCGTGTCTTTTTCCGGGAAGGAATATGGAAAAATCTGATGATTCCAAATCTTATTATGGCCCTTCCGGCCTAAACATATTTGTCATTTGAAAAAGAAATGCATTTTTGAAAGAAGAAAAAATATATCTTAGTTTAAGACCTACCCCTACCCCTACCCCTACCCCATCAGTAAGGCCCAATTAGGTTTAATGAGAGCTATATGTTCTTTACTGCTATAAAATTGGATACTTATTTTTAATTAAAACGGTAACCGATTCAATACCATTCAAACCAATTCGATACACATGTTAGTGACATAAGCTAAACTGTTTTTTACTACCTCAATATTCATTCAAATGATGGAATAATCAAAGCCCAATACGATGAACACCCGGCCCACCTTCACTCTCCCCATGAAGTGAAAGTGGGATGTTCGTGAGTCTGACGCTGACCAAAAGCCGAAGCTTTACGTCGCTTTTAAAGCACGTGAACCTTCACGCCCTCTTCAACTGAGCAAGGCCAATTGCACGCGCTAGGAGATGAAAGTGGGCCTGAAAAGCTGCTTCCTAATTGCAACTTGTCAGAAAGAAAGACAAGGGTAAATCTGTCAACGTAAAATGAATTAGTAAATCGGACATTTTTTCACTCCAATGAGAAAGAAATAAATGTGTTTCACACAAATAAATACTAATATCCTCATTTTTCTCTCTTTCCTCAAATTCCATAACTATTTATTGTTTCTTTCAATTCATACCCACCTGACCTGACACATATGCTGAGCCCCAAATTCGGCATTTCTCAAGACCTAACTTCACTGTACCAACTGCACGAAACAGCCGGAAGAAAATATGGTATCGGACTCGGAGCTCGTCGGCCGGCTTTGCGAGTTTCTAAGCGCGTCGGACCTGAACACGACTACAACGGCTACCATTCGCCGGAAACTGGAGGAAGTTTTTGGAATCGATTTATCTGATAAAAAAGCTTTTATTCGAGAACAAGTTGATCTATACCTTCAAAGCCAGCTCGAAAAAGCACATGAAAATGAAGAACAAGAAGAAGAAGCAGAAGACGCAGAAGCTGAAGAGGAAGGAGGAGGAGAAGGAGAAGAAGAAGAAGAAAAAGAAGGAACCAGTAATGGCAAGGCTACAGCTAAGAGAAGGTTTGTTTAATTAATAAATGGATACACATTCTATGTTGATATATTTGCTTACAAGCACTTAATTTGGGGAATTATTCAAGTAATTTGGTGCTTAATTGGATAACTTGTTTAGAAGTTGTTGTAGGAAGTGAAAGTAGGGTTCCTTTTAATTTAATGTCAAAGGTTTCGTTATTTTGAGAGTGGATGAGCAAAGTGAAGCAATGAAAGATTATATTATCAGAAATTTATAGTAGAATACATGAGATTGACAACAGAGATTGGACATAAACATGCCGTCTTTAGAAAAGTTTGAATTTTAATGTGATGTTTTAGAGCCACTAGTAATAGTAATTTATCAAAGTGCCAAACAATTTCAAACAGGGCCTAGATGGCCCAAGCGAGAATCAAAGTATCATATTCTCAGAATTGGTTGAGGTTTACGTCTCTGACTTATAACTTTGCCATCATTTATCAAATAATCTGAATCTCTGAATGGAAAAAGTCTAAAGTGAGTAATATAACAAGAAGGAAATCCGAAATTGAAGCTTAAACACAAACAGTTTCATGAGACCACTAATCAGGGGCACAACTTACTCTGAAATTTACCACTTCAAGAAAGACGCAATATATGTCAGCTATTTATTTTTATTTTATTATTATTGTTTTTGTTTCTTCCATACTTTGGCAAGGTAGTGGCTTCAGTGTCTGCCTATGTCATATGAGTTATTGCATGTTGTTTAATTGATCTGCATATACCCATTAGTTTGAAATAACATGTGTCATTGGTCGTTTTCACAAGGTAAGTCTTATAGCTGGGACTTTTCTCAAGGACATAACCATACTGTATCAATCAATAACTTAATATTTGGACAATTTAATTTATTTTGAATTGCTCAGTGATTCGTGGCACTTGTTTGGTATTTTAACTCTTGTTGACTAATTCTTTTCTTCCATCATTCAGTTATTGTTATTATTATTCTCATTATATTTTCAAAAGGTAGTTAACAAACCCTTTTAAACCCAGACCAAGTTTTCAACACAATATATCCTTAAAAGTTCCCAAAATTAGTTACTGATGTTTCTAAGTGTTAGAGTAAGGTAATTTATTAATTTTTTGGTGAAATTCAATGGCTAAAGAAAATAGATTTCTATAGCCATAATAGAGCAATTGATGAGGGGACATAGCAACATAATATGACCTGCGACACTGCGGAATAAGGTATTTAGCTGCAGCAGGAAAAGGAAAAGGAAAACTATATTAGCTATATCTTCTTGACAAGATTTCTCATCATTGACGTAGCATGTTCATGGTTGAAACTTCCTATGTAGGATTTGAAACTTCAGTGTGATCATATTTTAGCCGAGTTACTCTCTCATAATGGTTGGGAGAGACTGAGAGAGTAGATGACCAAGTTCCGTGAGTGCAATGGCTGCTGTTACTAATAGTGGAACTTGGAGCCAGATTATTACAAACCATGTCTATAATAAGTTTGAATGGTATAGTTACCGAAGTCGCATGTAATAAACTGATGTGCTTTGTTGAGAATCATTTCTAGAACGTTCATACATTAGTTATCATTTGACATTTTCCTGTATCATTTATCTAGAAGAGTTTCTAACCTTCTATTAGGAATTAAAGGTATATTATTGATGGTATTATTTTTCTTAGATGATAAAGGTTTTCAGTTTGTTGTGACATTTGCATAGCATTTCGTTGATGCCATCATGCCAAGCCATGCTGTGTTTACTGTTGGCTCTCGCATTCTAGGCAAGCAGTGTATGAGGTTCTTACATACTCGTATATGAATAATTTCTGCTCTTTCTGCTTTAATGTCCAAAGTGAGTGCTAGTGGTGGGTCCAAATAAGGTGTGGTTTCATATATGGGTATGTCCTGCTTTCATTGTTTGAGGTGGTTCTCAATACCCTAATACGCAAGTGATTGATATGGAATGAAGTTTTCATATTGTATAAGAAGTCAAGGGGATAAAGAAACAATTTGTATATTTTAAACTTTCCTGAAGAAAAATGTTGTTTATTGGTTTTCGTCTTCTCGGCGATCCTGTCCGTCATTCACTGGCACATCTTATTGATCTTGAAGGTTCAATGGGAAGTATAATTTTTATGCATTTATTAATATGTAGGTTTTTTGCCTTTCATTCATTCTCCTCTTGCATGTTTTGTCCTTGAGTTCTGTTTCTATCAGAGGAAATTTTATGAGTGAATTAATTTCAATTTCTGCTTGCATGCCTGCTTATAAGGTTGATTGACTTATGGATTTCAGGCTGACCTAAAATTATTAATATTCAACTCCTCTTTGATCAGGTCCAAGAAGCAGAACAAAGAAGTCAAAAAAAGAGGGGGTGGAGGTGGATTTACAAAACTATGTAGTCTTTCTCCACAACTTCAGAAATTCACTGGAGTGCCTGAATTGGCAAGGACAGAGGTATCTAAAGGTTTTGCAGCACTTCTTTCCCTCATCATCTAAAATTTAGATTATGGACTCTTAGATCTCTAATATATCTCGATATCTTCATCTTAGGTTGTAAAACAACTGTGGAACTATATTCGAGAAAAGAATTTGCAAGATCCATCGAACAGGAGAAATATAATTTGTGATGAAGCATTGCGCGACCTCTTCAGCGTGGATTCTATAAATATGTTTCAAATGAATAAGTCCCTAGCTAAGCATATTTGGCCATTGAATTCTGATAGTGGTAATACTTTTTATTCTCTATATTACTTATCTGTGAGTTGTACTCTTTGTATCTGAACATTGAACATTTAAAAATCATTGGTGCGTGCATGACTATCTTATGTTTTCTGTTATTGAGTTCTATTCGAGATACATGTTTGAGCTGATATGCGACCTCTGCCCCTAACCCCATCCATATTCTGCTTCTGATTATTTTGAGTTTAATTTGTTTCAAGCTGCTGGTTATTCATTTTTACTTAATTTTGATTTTACTATTTTCAGCATCCACCCTTTTACAATACTATCCTCTTCATGTTGAATACTGATTAACTCGTGATTTTTTACGAAGGAAAATATAATATCAATACTGCCTTCAGCAATAAAGTTGCTCAGGACGAATAAAGATTTTCTATTGTAATTGTTAAAAATGTTTTGTTGTAGATGTTATTGTATGAGAATAGAGAAACTTGGCTCTTTGATGACTACAATAAGCCAAGCTTGATTATAGTATCGAGACAACAGATTGCGCCATTGGGGTGGGATACATTTTCATCTATCCGAACAACACTAGTGCGCATGGAAAGATGGGTTTTGACTTTTGAGTTGTGAGTTGATGCTGAATTGCTTACAGCTTCTTTAAGTGGATAAGAGGATGATATGTTATCTTGGAATAAAATAAAATTGGGGAGTCAGTTAGGTTGAATGGTTCCAATTGGTGAGTTTAGAAAGGAGGCCATCCTGAATATTACGTTTAGTTAACACTAAGGAACAATGAATGGTACTACCTTGACATTTGACCCCAAATTAGATGCTAATAATGTTTTCTAGATGGCACCACATTTTAAAATACAGCTAATTGCATATTCTATGATCCATGCACTTGATTCTGGAATCAACACAACTTTCCTTCAGTGTGTTATCATGAGGTTATTAATTTTTTCTTCTCTATGATTAAATGATTTCTCCCTTGCATTACCATTTCTGTTAATTGATGACTCTTTGTAAGTATCACTTAAAATTTGTTTATTTTTTTTTTAAGAAAAAGGCCATGTAATTTGCACTATATAATGAACTAATCAGTTATATAGTCGAGTGTGACGGAAAATCTTATGACTTACTGAATGATTCCTTTTCACATCTTGTTTAAAGCTGACATGTTCAGTAAGTTTTTTCCTGTTGAATATCTTTGTATTCAATACTTCCAGTATTTGAAAAATTCACATTGGTTTTCCATATTGAAGCAGCTCCAGCCACACCAAAGGAAAAGCAGCGTAAGCAGGAGAGAGTAGAAGGTGAGAATGATGAGTTATGTTATATTTGATGTTGATTTACTTTGTCTTAGAAGTTACACTGTATTCATACCTCTAGTAATGTTCAAGCCTGTCTTCACAAACTTATCTGCCATTATAGAAACACCAGTTGCTGGTAGTTGTGATGTGCCTTGCATTTTGTGTAGCTTCAAATCGTTTTTTTAATATATTCAGGCACAGGGGTTGACCCAGTGGTTCGCTACCTGTCTGCCTGATATATTAAGATGTTATTTGCTGAAAAGAGAGAGTGTGTGTGTGTGTACACACACTATACTTTAAAAAGGATTCCTTTATATCTGTTTAATTTGTTAAGGAACTTTTCTCCTTATTCTTTTAATTACAGATCCAGACGAACCAAAGAGAAACGAAAAGCGGCAGAAGGGTGGTAATTCCGGTATTTTGGCCCCAATTCCACTTTCAGATGCTCTAGTGAAGTTTATTGGTACTGGAGAAACTGCGTTATCACGAGCTGAGGTCATAAAGAGAATATGGGATTACATCAAACAAAATAATCTCCAGGTATGCAGATGTTATCAGTTGTCTAACTAGTGTGTACTATGTATGTTTAGGCAGTACCTAAAAAAGTATTTCTCACAAGACGCAACATATATATGTCCAGCCTCAGTGTTTGTAGTGAAAGGGAAAATTCAAAATCCAGTTCTTTGGGGGAAGGAAGGGAGTGGTTATATAAATGATGTAGGATTGGTATTTCTTAATAACAGGAGGGAATTGTTTTAAGAAACACTTTAAGGATGCCAGACAATAGAAAAATGCATGATCTAAAGGCCAATTTGACCAGCAATACTGCTGCTAAAGATTATTTTCGAGTTCTGACAGATACCTGAGCTTGATAAATCTATCTTGATACATTATACTAGCAATTGGGGGCCTATTGTTTACTGCAGTGGTGAAAGCTTTCAGCTGACAAGAGTGAGAATGCTGGCTCAAGTATGAGGGGCGGCCACTGCGAAAATCGCTACATTTAGGTTCCCACCCAGGTCACTTTTCAATTCACCTTTGATTAGAGATTTAGAGGGGATCAACGCTGGGTAACAGGCTAGCAGGCTTCCGAGTTTGGTTTTGTGGTAATAGTTGTGATTAAGATACTTGTTCCTCTTTATGTTAAGTTCTGTAATATTCCGACTAGTTTAGTAAGCTGGTGATCTAGGAAATATTTACCTCAGGATTATATATTAGCATTTGGTTGCAGTAAAGTCAGCTTATAGTACTGGGGTTGGTTTGAAGTGCTTCAGTATGTTTTTCTCTTAGCTTCATCTTAGAGAACCTAACCAGGCATTAACTCTGCTGTTTCTTTTATTCTTAAAGGATCCATCTGATAAGAGGAGAATAATATCTGATGAGAAGCTGAAAGAACTTTTTGATGTTGACACCTTCACTGGATTCACGGTTTCAAAACTCCTTACAGCTCATTTCATAAAGGCTGAACAGTGAGTGTGCCCTCCCCTTTCCTGTTAAAACCCAAGAGAATTGGAGATTTTGCATGGAGTTTAAGTTTCTAACTGTTTCTTTGTAGTCCTCTGTTTTGTATCCTCTTTGACAGTCCAACAAAGGAAGAATATAAATTCAGAAAAAAGAAAAGAAAAAGTAAAGGCTAATTATTGATTCAGTCTTTGCCGTGAGAATGTTTATCTATGCCTGAAGGTCGGTGTTCCATGTTTCATTATTTTTGTTTGTTGAAATATTTGAATTTGACGTAGTCATACAGTTACAAACTTTTCTTCTGTGCTACTCTGCACTTCCTTCAGAGTTACGAAGGCAGCCACATATAGAAAGATATGCTCATAAGATAAGTATATTAGACATAAGTTGATGGTGATTCATTAATATATTAAATTTTCAGGCTGCATTTTGTAAATCAACAGAGTACAATTGGCATTTCAGTATCATTTCACGTATCAATATTACTAATATCTTTGTGAGTTTTGAACGTAAAAATTCATTTAAGCCATCATTTTGCATTTGATAAGCTATGTTATTTCCCCTTTGTTTTGGGGAAAAGCACTTTTTTTACCTATGCGGCTGCTGTTTTACTTTCCGTTGTAACTTTCTGCTTCGAGCCACCAGCAATCTCCATTCTCCATTCGCTGTTGTGGTGCCACTAGTACTTCATGATTGTTGAAAAAATATGAGTGCCATGAGCAACAATGTTAGTTCTGTTGGCATCATCTGTCAGCTTTAGGCACATAGGTTATTATTTACAACATTTAAAATTTGTAAACAGACGGACCGGCATGAGAAAAAGAAGGGAAATTATCAACTCTACATAGTTGGGGGTAGTAGTAGATTATATACGGATATATCCGTAGAGAGATGGCTGCTACTGCAGAATTAATGTTGACGAAAATGGGTAAAGTTTCTTTTGTTTCTCACAACGGAGTGGGGTGGGAGTTGGGACCTACTTTATCATCACAATAAGAATCCTTATCTGTGACTAAAACTATTTTGTGAATTAGACAAGAAAGCATAAGTAACGGCTACTTACTGTGTTTGTTTGGGTCTTAATGGCTTTGAATAGGTGTCTCTGATTCGGTTAGAGACACAACATGTTTGGTAAATATTTTTATGTCTCTTAATATCTCTTAATCGGTTAGATTCAAAAATAATGCTTTACCATTCAGAACCCATTTGAGCTAAATTTTATTTTTTTGGACAAAAATAACCTCATCAATATTTCAAAATTCTTTTTTCATCCCTCGTCTCTCTATCGGCTCTGCAGCCCCCATCTCCTCTTTCCTCTATACCCGTCGTCGTTCAGCCAAAATCAACTTCCCCTCCATTGTCAACAACTTCCCCTCCATTGTCAACGTCAGAAATGCCGACGCAATGCCCGATCACTGTCTCATTCATCCGTCAGTCGAAGTCGTCGGCGGAGGTCGCGAGTCATTATTCCTCCTAGCATTTAAGTGCTTGAACATGTTCCTTATCCGATGATTGGTTGGAACCGCCATCTGGAGACCATATTCTCTTCCTTCTTCCAATCTCTTTTCGGTGTCAGGTTCCGACGTCAATGTCTCAGGACCAAAGACGACGGCTTCGTTGCTCTCGATTGGGTCTCCAGTGATGGTGACGATTCACTCTTGCCTCCCTACTCTCCTGTCCTCATTTTGCTGGTGCATCTCCCTCAATTTCTCCTCTCTCAGCAAAAGTTGTACTATTACGGCTATATTCATTCACCACATGGTTGGTGCTACTTGTATATATGCATATATGATTTGATGTAATTGAGATTGAATATGGTGGGTGGAGGGTTAAAATGGTAAAATAATATTATTTAGATATTTTGAAAAAATTAATTATCAAACAATATTTCTTCATTCAGATACAATTTTAAATAGATATTCTATATTATTCAGATGTCTAAACTATTCATATTTTAATATTTAATTTTATCAAACACAACTTTAGTGAGATATTAGTCGCACTAAACACGTCCGGGTGAGTACTTATTAAAAATACAGGTTTCTCTTACTGCGGCCTTCTTGGGCAAATTTCGAAAGGCGTAACGATCTAGACATGATTCTCTCGGATAGAAACTCAGACATACATTCACATGTGGAGTAATAAAAGATGACAATATAAAGTTGTATACAAAATAATGTGCTAAATTATAATTTCTAGATTTTCGATCATATATGCAACTATCCATTTCATTTTATATAAACCTTTTAAACTCAAGTTTTTATCACCAAAATATTATTTTTACTCGTAACACGTACGTTCTTAATGTGATGTGAAATTCGAATCATGTTCATAACACCATGCTTCAATGTTCTATCTATTTCTTGAATCTTCTGATAACACCTTCTATAATGAAGTATCTAGATTTTCGCCAGGAATTCTTTTCTTCTTTTTTTAGTTAAAAAATAAACAAACAAAACGTATTACTAACGTGTTTTTAAATTCAAGTATTTATATGCATCGGATATAATTTTTTTTATAATATATTAACACTTAAAAAAAGAAAAATCTGTATTAAAGTTGATAAATGATGAAATATGTAGATACCCAACTTACTTTGAAGAATAATAATATTCAAACTTCCTTTCTTATGAGTTTTTTTTTTGATGTTTTTGGTAATTGTTTGTGAGTCGCTACCTAGAGGATCATATAAAATGGCATAATTTAAATTTAATTAATCTCTTTATATATATATATATATATATGTTGACAATGAACAAATAAAAAATTAAATACATATACAAATAAATGTGTCATTTATTAATTTATACTACATCATCATATATATTTCATGAGAGACTTCATTAATTGAAATTACTTGTCTGTGTGATTTAATTCCAAGTAATTAATGATTCCTCTATAACACAATTTTGACTGCATTTTTTATGTTTGTGGAGATGGGCGTGTAATATGTGGAAGGAGATAAAAGAGGGTAGGGATAAAATTGCCAAATAAATAAAGATTACTCTACCGATCTTTATTACTCCATCCTGTTGGTAATATCATTTCCGTTAGTCAAATGTATTCTGAAACTGATTTAGCATTTAAAGTAGACATTTAATTCAAGGAGACCCACAAAAGCCATAAAAAATTTGATTTATTACAAATTTCACCCCATATTACAAGCTTTTCCCTCAACATCTGATTAATCTCATCCTCTATTACCCCCATTTTTTAGATGCTTAAACCTCCATTTAATTAAAAAATTATTTTTTTTTATAGCTACACTGAACAAGTATGTCTCCTACAACACTACTAGATTGTTCTATATTTATTTTATATATATATATATATATATATATATATATATTTCTTTTTCTCCCTCCCTCCCAGTTGAGCTTGATAATATTATTGACCAAAATCTTATGTAGTAAAAGTTACAGAAATACAGAATTCATGTTACCAACAAATTGCTCAAGGTTGGCTGGAGATGATCAATATGGAAATATTTCAAAGCCAAGCATTTCCCTTACAGAAGGTCGGTCCCCTTCACATGGATACAAGGTCTGAAGGCCATAATTGGACTTGGTTGAGGACCAAGCTGCATTTCTGATGCCCCGAAGTCCCAAGTTTAGTTTTGTTTTGTATGGGTTGAATTGAATGAATTAGGCACAACATGTTTAACTATATCAACTACTACTAGTTACGTAGTGTTAGAATTTGAGTTCATAAAGGGAGGGGAGGAGTAACTTTTGTTATAACTAGTGCATGTGACATTCACAAACTAAATAATAATAAAATAATCGTCTAACTATTTCAAAATTATATTTTTATTTTTTTAATAAAACTGCAACACATACCAACAATCTTAATAACTTCAGCAAAAATTATTACTAGTTCCCACTCCAGAATATTTGGATAAAATGTTAAAAAAAAAAAAAAACATTCAATTAATTAAAAATTAATGCTACTACGGTTTCATATATCAAAATGAAAATGGGAAATCTTTATGTAGCGTGTGCTTCCTTCCGATTATTACTAGCCTTGTAGGCCTGACCCAAAAGAAAACAGCCCAGCCCAACACCCAGAAGCACTAAATCATTCCTTTTTTCGTTGTAATCCTTTTTCCCACGCAGATATCTTCAACATTTGTTTGCTGCTACTACACTACTCCCTGCAAGACTGCAACTAGAACACTCAATCTGTTTACAATAATATTAAACCCTAAACCCTTAGATATAAACATTAACATACAATTTTCAGCTCCAAGAAGAAACACAAAAATCAGATTTTCTGACGGCTCAACATCTTCAATACACAGGTGAGTGAATCTCCTGTTAATTCATTTCGGCCAATCTCATTTTTCGTTTTCTAGGGTTTCAGTTACTCAACTATTATCTCCTGATTACTCGGTAGTGCTTTAAATGTTCTAGGCTAAATAAACTACACCTAAAATATAATTACTGGAACATAAATAATTATGACCAAATTTACGCTTGTTACAATAATAGTATTGCTTAATGTGCTAGAACTATGAGGGAAATTGTGACTATTCAAGCTGGAGGATTCGCTAACTTTATTGGTTCACACTTTTGGAACTTCCAGGTACTGACTTTCATATACTCATTAACATAAAATTAATTCCCATTTTCTTTAATATAATATGCTTTAGTGAGAAACTCCATTTTCTTGAATATTTTAAAATTAATTTCCTCTCTATCTTACTGAAAAATGTTATACGTTTTTGTTTCAAAAACGTGAGAGGCAAAATCAAAACTGTGATTGTGTTTTGAGAATTTTCCTTTGCAATTCGTGGGAATCCAACATTTTCTGTCATTGGGTAACCTGAGGTGATTAATAAATATTGGCAGTTCATAATTAAAGAAAGTATGGAATGTACTTTTGCATAGTTAAAATAGTTGAAAACAACTAATATCAGGTATGGTCATGAATAGTGTCCAGACTCTTCCAAGTTAAATAAGAGACTTGGCAGCATGGCTGCTTGCATTATTTACTCAATTAGCATTTCACCCCTTTTCCATTTCTTACTAACAACTTAATGGAATGGGCTTGTCCTTATGCTGACTGCATTCTTCACACGTTTTTACTTTATAATGAGTCTTTTACAATATTTGCTTCATGCCAAATTAAGAGTCCCTCAAATTTTTTTTTTTGTGATATCCTGTTTGGCTGATATAAGAATCCTGTCTGGAAATCAAGGTATTGGAACTTGTGAGATTTAAATTAATTTTGATCTTACTTGTTGATTACACACTAATTCCCAAAAAGTTACTTTTCAGTTGAAAACTCTGATTAGATAGTAGGAACCGTAATCGACTCTTTTGCTTATTTTTGAATCGTTTGCGTTTTTTGTTGGTAGAAAGAGATTTATCCAAAATCTATTATTGCTTTTGTTGATTTTTTTGTCTGAGTTCTGTCTGGGCTCATGATTTGAGTGCATGGTTTGGTTTAGTTTTTTTTTTTTTTTTAAAATCGTGTGTTCAATATTTTTAATGCGTACTTGGTTGGCACCCCATTGTTGCCTCTTGAATAATTTTTTTACTTATTAAAACAAATATTAATAATAATAATAATTAAGAACAAGCAGATTGTATAGATAAGTCAACATCATTATTTGACTCTCGCTTTTTGTGTTATATTGCTGCATTAATTTTATCTTGAATATTGCTTGTGAAAGTTATGAGGCCCGGGTATACATCTGATGTCTTGTGCTGTGGAATTATTTGATATCTTAATTGCAAATCTTTTATTGACATGTATCATCCTTACTGTTGAAGGATGAATTGCTTGGATTAGCTGATGATGCTCAGGCTGATTCCGTCTTCAAGAATCAATATCTTGATATGGACGTGCTCTACCGTACTGGTGAAACACAACAGGTGGAACTTTTGACATTGGACTTATCAAATTATAAATTAAATTTGAAAATTTATCTGTGGTACATTTTAGTGTAAAACTTTTTTCGATAATGTTTTCTCACTTGTATATCATGGCTGCTGTGAACAAAACTGCTGGTGTATCAGAAATATGATGCATTAATATAACTTGAAGCATTGTTATATGGACGAAATGCATTTAACTGAATTCAATCAAGTAGCGAGTCCAACTACTTGGTGTCAGTTGTAGAAATGTCTTTCTGCCACCAAATTCAGTGGAGACTCGCAAATCATGAATTACTGTTTTAGCCTTTGTTGCTTTATGCTGTTACTAAGCTGAGTCAAAATACTCTTGCTTACGAGTGAACCTGAAGCTCCATTAGTTGTAATATACCAGGTTTATAGGTTAATATATAACAATATATGATGATGGGTTTTCGTATCTGTACTATGCATATTTGTACAAGTGCCTCTCTACATGATGAACAACTTTTTCGGGGTACTAAATGAATGGAATTCATCGAGGAAAAATACTTTTACTTAAGTGAGGTTGTTTGGTCTTAGCTCATATAGAGTTACCATTGTGTTTAACGCTGAACTGGGTTTTTAATGGGAGCTTTTCTTATCATTTGTTAAGTTCGTCATTGTTTAATTTAGATTGTTGTTACCTATTGACACAAATTTTTGTCATTTAACTGAATATTTGGATTTGCAAATTACCCTCTGATGTGGCTCTTGTCTTGGCAACAGAAATGTTGTCTCCTTCCCCAATACTTGATTGTGATTTTTGTAATGGGTACTACTTTTGATTGTTTCTGTTAATTTCACATGCTTGGTTCAACATAGTGGTTTATCTCCTTGAAGTGTATGACTACTTAGAAAATGAAGCGGGACTTTCTTGTCATTCAATTTAATATCCAGACACTTTGTTGACTTGCCTTAACGCTTTGTGCCTCGTCATTGTTTTTCATGTGAAAATATTGCTTGTCTTATTAATGTGCAGGGAATTCTTACGTATACGCCTCGCTTGGTTTCAATTGATTTTCAAGGTACTTGAATATTGCATAATAAACATAAATTTCTGTTGATAATCATGATATAATACTAAAGTGTTTATAAAGATTTCATTATATTAATCTATAAAGTTTACATATCAAAGTATCAATGCCATTTGACACGATGGTGGTAGTTTATGTGAGGCTATCTATCATAACTTATATGTTAGGCTACTTTTAGACTATAGGTTACTTATATAGTTCCTGATATTCACTTGTATTTGTGCTACCATTGATCTTAATACTGCAAAATAATCTATATCAACCCATCAACCATCAAAGCAAAGGAAAAAAAAAGACCTCTTAACTCTTATATTCTTGAAATTTATAGTAGAGAAATGGTCAGCTCCTTTTGGCGTCCCTTTTGTACAAAGCATTTTGGTTAACATAAAGAGAAAGCACAAAGTATAGTAAATAAGCAGTTTTCATTACCAAAAATGGTGGTCAAATCATGATTATGGTAGTTATCATACATGAACATTCTTTTACCTCTAATTCATGTCAAAAAAAGCTAATATTAATGAGACGTAGAGGGAATGAAATTGTTTGAGATTCAACTTTTTCTTGTATTTTCTTCCAATTTCGCTTGCTAATTCTTCTCAATCTATTATTGCATGTAAATTTAGAAATTGTATACATTAAGTCTCCTATGGCTTCATGAATTTTGTTTCTTTCATTATTGTTAACGATGTGCCTTTGCACAAGGCACATCTATGGGGTCTTGCCTAGGGAGAAATTTGTGCCTTGGTGTGTCTTTTGCTTTAATAACAATGGTTACTTCTGAACTTTCCATTTTAAATCCTTATTTTACAGGATCTCTTGGAACCATGAGTTCACGTGGTACATTGTATAAAGAGAGTCAGTATGTGCCATCAGATGTTATCACTTGGTGAGACTCTAATCTTGAGTCTTTTATGTATTTGCAATTTATTATTATTCTTCTTGCGTTAGAGATGTTTATGTAAATTAAGATGTAGTTGAATTTTGAAGAGTGTAATATATGTTCCAACAAGCTGATGTCAAAGTTCAAATATATACATGCAATTGTTCAAAGTTCAAACATATTTTTAACGTATTAGTTTTATTCATAAATAAGATTGCATTAAATAATAAAATTTAAAATTTCAAGAATTTAATTCAATATTAGAACTTAAGAAACTAAACATAAATTTAAGAATTATATTGAATTAAACTAAATATTACAAATGTATCATCATTTATATAATTTGAAGTTGGTACAAGTTTAAGAAATTACAACTATATTAAAATTATCCATTTTGACTTGATATTGTTCACTTCTTGTTGTGATTTGATATACTACAACCTGTATTATGAATATGGTTAATCATTAGAAAAATAAATATATCAGGATCTGATTTAGGTAGTTATTAAAATAAAAAAAACTTCCCCGCCTAGACCCCCGCATAATTTTCTGAAGTGATTTTTTTGCCGCCTTGGGCCTAGGCAAGGCGTCAAGGGGGGCCTAACGCCTAGGCGGAGATTTTTAGAACACTGATTGAGAACATATACTCGAGATAAAATCGAAGTTACTTTAATCTTTTATTAAGTTTGAGTTGAGATTATCGCCTTTAGTAAATTACAGATGTCTTTGAAAGCATTGAGAGTATTAAATCTGTCTTTCCAGCTATTTTTCTCCAACTTTATCTGCTGTAGCATCTAAATGAATTGAGTATCTCCAGAATAATGTGCAGGACTGGTAATGTTTCCACAAATGCATCTAAACCTCAGAAGAAGAATTTGTTTTTACAAAGTTTGGATGATGAAGAGCAGGAAGGGCATATGACAAGCAGCATTCATAAAGGGGAGAATGAACCTAAGAGTGAAATTCAGGATAAGGACATAGTTGACTGTCTAGACAACAGTGTTCAATATTGGACAGACTATTCAAAAGTTCATTATCATCCCCAGAGTTTATATGAATTAAATGGCTTATGGATGGATAGTGAAAAATTTGGCAATCATGGAATAGGAAGGGAAGCCTACTCTGGGGGTAGAGGAGAAGAAATCAATGAGAGGCTTCGTTTTTTCATTGAAGAGTGTGACCATATTCAGGTACTTCATATGTAGAACTTCGGCTCTGTCGCATACATTCCACGAAGCAGACCCTAATCATGAATTCTGATTTTAAAATACACACCTGTCCTATTCTGTTGCAGAAATTCTTGTGGTCTTTTTTGCAGGGAATTCAATTTATGGTAGATGATTCTGGAGGATTTTCTGGTGTAGCCGCAGAATTTTTGGAGACTATGGCAGATGAATACACTAACATCCCAGTTTTGCTATATTCTGTACGGACTCCTACCTTTGACACGACTCCCAGAAGCTGGAAACAGACAATCTCTCACCGTCTTCACGATGCAGTGTCATTTTCAAGACTATCGTCCTTTTGTAAATTGATTGTGCCTGTTGGTTTACCCTCCCTAAGTAGTAGTAAGCATTAAGCAGTAATATATATATATATATATAGTTTTGGAAAAGATTACTTTTGATGATTTGTTGGCCTTTCTTTTCTGATTTCAATTGTATTGGATCTAATCATCTAACAGTAGCTGGTTTTATTTGTTGGCAACAATATGACGATGTTTTGCCAATTATTGTGATGATTTTGATCAATTAGATATGTATCTTTTCTATATGATGCTACATTGCTAATGGAATAATTACGATATATAGATTTTGAGCGATAAGTCTTATATCTCTTTCGTTTCAAAGCCTTTGTACTTGTGATTTCCCTGAATGTCCATTTCTACTCTGACCTTACGTGGACTGTTGTTTCTGTAAATGTGAAGGTGAAGCTTCCAGATATCTGTGCATAAAGGATGAAAAGCCTTACCACTCCAGTGCAGTTTATGCATCTGCGCTACACTCAATTACTTTGCCTTTCCGGATGAAACCTCTTGGACCTACTGCTGAATCGCACTATGAATCTGGGTCTGTAAATGTATATGAGACCATACAGATGTTAGCAGGCCAATCTAGGCAGAATATGGTTGCTATTCTAGATGTTGCAATGCCTGCACCTTCTTTGACTGGTATTTAGTTGTCTGAGGTTTCACTTCGTATCTATTGTATGCAGTGAGTTTCCTGAGTTGTTAATTTGTTTATCCAGGGAAAGAGGCGGGGAAATCTTTGCTAGGGAGTTTGCAACCATTGACCCCGGAGACAACAGCAGGTGTGGAAGACATGCTAGCAATTGAGGCCATGACTATTCATGGAGTCCTTGGATCAGGTAAATCAAAACTTTGTGCATACTTTCTCTTAGACAATTTGTTCGTCTTTGCATTACCTTCATTAACTATGTTGAACATGCTTCTCAAAAACAGTTCAATATTGATACTTCATTTGCCTCAGATTCATCTATAAAGTTTTCCTTTTCCCCAATGTACAAAGTGGTGCTACCTTTTTCTAGTTAGTATGAAGTTAACACTGTTTTGTAAATGATAGTGTTGGTATATTTTAGTGTTTATTGATCATGCAGAACTCAGTAAATTACTAATTAATAGCGAAGGCTAGTACTACCTGTTTACTCTGTGCGTGTGAGAGAGAGAGAGAGTGAGAGAGAGAGAGAGAGAGTTCACAACAACTATCGAGCTATCAACGCAAAGTGGCAGGACCAGTTCTGTTTTTAACATTAAAGACATCCTTCTGGTTCCTTGGTATACCAATTGAGACATTTTCCTAGAAACTATATTTTGATGTAAAGTGATGCACTATTTTATGTCACTGGACCTAAGTAAGCTTCTTAGCTTGTAATTGCTGCATATCCAAGTTTATTGACATATAACTACCGCACATCCAGCTTCTTAGTGAGTAGTAATTCAGACCTCTATTAAGAAAACTACCACCTACCCTGCACGTGCTAATAAGCAGTCAAAGACTCTAATAACTAAATATCAAGACGGCCAAACTGAAAATTTTAACTATGACATGCCAAGCTCGAAATATAGCATAGAATTGAGAAGTTGTTCTGATAATTCGCTAACTCAAACTGGAAAAGATGGGAGTGCAAGATTTTAATTGCTCAATAGACAAATTAGCTTGGATGGTTGAAGGGCCTTTAAAATAACCTGTAAATGCTAAGTAAGTGTAGTTAATGTAATTATGAGCCAGATGGAGAAAAGTCAATCATTTGGTTATCCTCTTAATTACAGATAAGTGCATAAAGGATTAGTTAAGACCTGGAATAATTTCTTTTAGTAAAGGGAAAGACCAAGTGGAAAGAGAAAAATTATTAGGGTAAATTAGTTATAGGTCATGACATAAGCCTGTATTAATAGATTCTCTTGTAAACTGCCTTCATAAGCAGGTCGGTAACAGCTTTAGCCTTTAAGTTGTTAAATTCTTGGTTCTCTCAACTGGTATACTGCATAATCAAGATTTGGCAATTTTTTCATCAATATTGTCCTTTCTATCTTTTACAGGAGGTCAGCATGCCTTAGTTTCTGAAGTCAATGATACAATTCAAGCTTCTTATGATGCAACAAGAAGTCCAAAGTTCTCTCATGTATCAGTTGCTCGTTGTCCTCTTCCGATACCATTGCCTTTTCCCTCGATCTTTGGCAACCTTGTCGGCCAGCATGGAGAGCTTTTAAGCACCACCTCAGGTTCATCATCAAGGGGATCACTTGATGTCCATTCCATTCCCATGGCAGCAAGATTACGTTCAAGCAATGCTATCTTGCCATTCCTGGAGACTAGGTTGGGAAATCTCCGCAGGTTTGGTCTTGAGCGGGGAGCCCTCGGAACAGAGTTATTTAGAACTTGGGGTTTGGGTAAGGATGACCTAGAAGATATGGGAGAGTGGCTTTCTAAGATGGTCACGACACTTGATCCTCGATCCCAACTATCCTCTGATTCTGATTAGTTCTCACTTCTCATTGTATATACTCCATAAATGTTTTCTGGTTTACCAACACACTATTTGCATTATCTAGACGAGCTTTCCTGCTAATTTCTCATGTGAAAAAAAGAAGAGTTCATTCTTGGCAGTTTCTGTTCCCAATGATTTTTTTTTGTTTCCCCATTCTCTCTTTATTCCCACAGCTTGGTCTAAATCTGTGCAGGTAAGCTCTCAATTGATACATTTCACATTAATTATAACACTTTGATATTTTTATGTGAATATATTATTTTTTGTTGTGGATTTATTAGTTTCCTAATTATAACGCATCTGTCAAACATTGATTTTCGATATATGGAATATGTTCAGTATAATAGAAATTAGAAAAAGTTTTTGGAGTAGGGAAACTTACGTCTTACTGGGTAACAAGTCGATGTTGTCTTTAAAAAAGTCAATGTTGAGAGGGAGGAATTATATCATATTAAAATTATAGTCTTTTGTTCCAAAAAAGAGTCGTATTTGAAAAAATTAAGAATTTTTTTATTTATTTCATATATAACCCTAAGTTTTGATAATAGAAATATGATAAATTTTTTTTTAAAAGACTGTTTCACTTCATATTAAAATAATAAAAATATGATATATATTTTTTTAATAAAGAAAATGGTTTAACTGAGGATGTAGCGGGTCATTTTATTTAATTTATGCATTTGTCCCGTATGAGAGAGGTGGGGCCAGAAGGGGGAACGCCCGAACTGAGGGGAAAGGGGGAAAGGAAATTGTTCCTTTTTGTCTCTGTGTTGGTTGACCCATTTTTATGTACCAAGCTAACAGACAATCCTTGACAAAATAAAATTATTCTCTCTCTCTCTCTCTCTCTACAATACAATACAAGAAGAAGAAGTCATTTCTAATATTCTCAAATATTTTTAATAATAAAGTAGGCAGTAGACAGTAGGCAGGCAGGCAGGGCAGGCTCCATGCAAATATGATGCATTTCAGGTATTTAGCTATCGGACCATGCCCCTACTCTTTCGCTTTATTTATAAACTCCCACCACTCCCAAAATCTCATTTATAAATTTAAAACTCTTTTTTAATTAACGTTTTAAGTGAAAATATACAAATTAATTAAAAAATATAATTAATATTTTGTCTCATTCATCAAAATATATAGATATAAATAAAAAAGGAATTAATGGAGTGAGCTTTGAAATTGTGATGGTATACTTGATCATCCTTTAACACTATATTTAAAAAACATAAAATTCTTTCTTTAATAAAACAAAAAAAATGCAATTGAGGCCTCTTTTTTTTTTTTTTTTTTTATAATTGAAACTGAGTAGTAATATTCTTTTCTTGCTTGGAAATGTGGGGTGGTCTAGTTTTTTTTATTTAAATTTAGTAAAAAAATACCTTGTTTCAATAAAAGGTCGTCCCACTAAAAATTTAAAATTATTGTGATATTTAATATCAATATATTGTATTCATATTTTTTTTTTTGAAAAATATCAAATTTGAACTTTTTTCAATAGTTCTTTTAATTTACTTCTAATATTTCAGCTGAAAATAACTTTTTCCAGGTCACCAAATACCTTCACATATACATTTTCAAATCAAAATGTGAGGGAAGAGAGAGATTGAGAGGAAGAGTTCTTTGTTTGTTTTGAAAAGGAAATGATGTTTACTACGAATTTATGTATCGATATTTTGTTGTTAGTAACGTGAACAAATATTAATGATAATTATTTTAAATATATATGTAATAAAGTGATTATTTTTATAATTTTATTTAATCTCATATATCAATATAACTCGCAATAATAATTTTTCTTAAAAAAATCTTTAGCATGATTACTTTGTGAATTACAGTTTTAAATTATAAGAGACTCATTTATTACTAAAAATATTATAATTAATAATTATTTACATAAATGACAATAAAAAATTATATAAAAATAATATATATTGTGAATGTTTATTATATTTGTCGACCTTTTGAGTGTAGTTATATATGTGGATAAGTCTTAATTAGTAATATTTTTTTAAAGAAAAATATGTAATAACCGAGTTCCTTTTATAACTTACGAATCTCTTATATTAATAAATTTTATAATTATAATTTGATATAAATTTATCACTCAAAATTATAAATAATTTTCCTAATTAAAATTTAAAGGCATTACTACTAAATTAGTCCCGTCCAGAATAAACAGTATTGAGTTTGACTTTGTACAAAGGGGGTGGCCCCTTTGTTCTTCCAAAATCCTACCTGAGGCTGAGCCGCTGAGGGGGTTCAAGTCACGTGCAAGTGACCTTTTTTTTTTCTTTTAAAATACTAGTATAGATTTCAGCTTGGTTGGAAAAATTTCAATAAAGTACAATAGAGTACTACTCTATAAGTTAATTAATTTATAATCCAAATGCACATGGTAATAAAAGCTCTTCCACAAAATCTATAAGCCTGCTTGACCATAATATTTTAATTGTTTCTCATGATTCTCAGGAGATTAATGAATAGTCATGGCCAACCCATTCATACTAATTAAATTAAACAACTCCACGTGTACTACTTTCCATTAATTACACATGTGGGGTATATGGAGTGAGAGCAGATCATGTGTCTCCAATTTTTGTCTCTTTATGTCATTCCATTTAAATTTTGACACATAATCTCTTACTTAACACTAATTAATTTTAAAATTATATAAAAGGACATGTGTCAAAATTTAAGTGGGAGAACAGAGAATTTGAAGACAGAGGCTCTGCTCTCATATGGAGTATTATCTATTACTACTTACGTTCATAAAAGATTGTCGTTTAAAATTTTTATACATGGATAAAGAAAGTATCATTTACCAAATAAAATTTGTTTGAAATCTCATCACTACCCCTTTATGGAAAGTTGAAAATAATTAATACAAGGGAGAGAATTTCTTGGAACAATGAGAGAAGGTATGGGTAATATAAGAAAGTAAATAATTTATTCTCCTTGAAAGTTGTAAACGACAAACATTTTGGAATAAATTTTTTCTTCTAAAACGACAATCTTTTAGGAACGGAGGGAGTATCTATTACTCCCTCCATCCTTTAATATAAAATTTTTTAGAGTTATGTACAAGTATTAAAAAAATAATTGTATACCATTAAATATAATATCAAATGTCTCTATTGTCCTTATACAATAAAACCCCTAGTTAGAAATACTCTATATAAGAATAACCTCTACAATATTATAAAAAAATTTGGTCCCAATTTGGGCCAGATTATAAATAGGAATAACCTCTAAATTATAATATGTTATATACTTTTTAAGTCCCGTATTAAAAACTATATATCTCTATATAATAATTTCATATATATATATATATATATATATATATATATATATATATATATATATAGAGAGACAATATTAATTTTAAACGCACTACATTTTTTATAAAAGACTACATTTTCTATAAAGGACTATATTTTTCTATAAAAAAATTACATTTCCTATAAAAGACCATATTTTTCTATAAAAAGACTATATTTTCCTAGTTTGAAAATCTAAATAATTTATATTTTCTTTAATTTTTGTTATAAAATCTATATTTTTGTTAAAGTGAATATTTTTGGGTGTTCGAAAAATATTTTGTACCAATACCTCTATTTAGTAATAACATCTCAATTAGAATACAAATAGTTTGGTCCCAAGTCTATTCCTAAATAGAGGTTTTACTGTATTGGAAAAAGAGATTGTCATTTATTGGATAAAAAATAGTGAGAGAACCAAAGTTATATTTAATACTTGGGTAATATTAGAAACTAAGCAATTAATGCTTATATACTTGGAAATCTAAAACATTATATATTAAAGGACAAAAAAATTTCTCTAAAACGTCTTCTATTAAGGGACGGATCGGGAGTATCTATTTTATATATACTAAATTGCAGTACATAACACCATTGCATGACATCTGTCTTTCCCATATTGCAACACTTGTCCTACATAATAATGTGCATCCCACACTAATATGTTTATTATACCATTCATAATTATACCTAAAATTATATCATGTCCTACATACAGTTTAAAACATTATATCATTCGTAATTATACCATACATTATATCATACATATATGGTATAATATTATAATACATGTATATAACAAAATAACTACCTATCAATCATAACTTACTATGTTGATTTTATAATCCCCTAAATCACTACTTTTTCAATATAAACGGTTTTTATATTATTATTAATATTTTGATTTTATAATCACTTAAATCACTACAAATCTAAATTATTCGATAATGTTAATCTGCTCTAATATTATTATTACTAAATTAATTATTATCTCCCAAAATTACTACTTTTTCAATCTCAAATTAATATTTTGAATTTATAACCCACTAAATCACTATAAATCTAAATTATTTTGGTAATGTCAACTGTTCTGATATTATCCTTTTTAATTTAATTATTATCTCCTAAAATCACTATTTTTAATCCCAAATTAATATTTTGAATTTATAATCTTTTAAATCACTACAAATCTAAATAATTTTGGTAATGTCAATCATTCGATACTATCCTTTCTAATTTAATTATTATCTTCTAAAATCACTACTTTATGATATTATACAACATAATATTATACTATTTATAATTATATTACAACATAATATTATATAGTTTAAAAATTTAAAATAAATTTAAAATAACAAATAATATCAATCATAACTTACTATGTTGATTTTATAATCCCCAAAATCTACTACTTTTCTAAACATAATTATTATATCCTAAAATCACTATTTTTTTAATATTATACCATTCATAATTATATCATAAATTTATGGTATAATATTATAATACACGTATATAACAAAATAAGAAAATCACCATCTATCTAAACTGTGCGAATATTATCATTACTAATTAAATTATATTACAACATAATATTATACCATTTATAATTATATTACAACATAATATTATACAGTTTAAAACATTATGATATTATCATTACTGAGTTATTATCATTACTCTCTGTTATTTCACTTAATTTTCCTATAAATACATACCGACTATTACGCAACAACTCATACTACAAACAATTCTAAATATTGTTGAAAGTGCAAGGGAGTTATATAGAGACCTTCAGATTATGGTGACAGTACCTTCAATATGAGGGGCTATGAAAATTTTTGTGCACTATATCTCACGGTGTTTATATTTATGGCTTCTTCATCTATTGCATTCTATTATCTGGATTGTGGCTTTGCATGATTTGTTAACTAGTACTAGCATCCGATAAATTATTTTCATCATCATTAATAGTTTTTTTTGGCATTACAGTAATACTGTGAGTGCCTATACAATTGCCAAAAATAAATAAAAAATTAATGAGGCAATGTATTCGTTCTTTAACTATAACATTGTGTTATGTATGACACGGTGCTATACTGTTATATTTTTGGACATGGTATTTGTTTGACATGAATATCCAACATAATTATTAATACTCGTGCTTTTCAGTTTCCGCATGTAACATATGATTTTCCTTCAGGTTAGTGGACCGAAACTGAGACATTACTCTGTTGTTTCTCCTTTCGTTTTGATGTTAGAATTCTGGTGCAAGTAAGCGTATATGAGACATGAATTGTTCAAATTGCATCAAGTACCTATGTCAGATATTTGAGGTTTGGTGACGTTAGTGTAATGTGTAACAGACTTCAAATATGCCACTAGCAATCATATCAATATAACAACTCGATGAGATTGTGCATTACAGTTTTTAAATATTTGTTAGTGCTTTAGAATGAAAGAGACACCCATTTTTAACCTTATTGGTTACATTATAAATAGACATTTTTATCAATAAATTAATATATATATATATATATATATATATATATATATATATATATATATATATATATATATATATATTAGACAGATGTGACTCCCCCAAAATAGGTATACATCACCCATTTTGAGTCGTCGATAACATGGTATGTACGTAAACAACTACAACTTTATTAATACAACACATAAACTGTGAGTTTAAATACAAATATTGTCATCTAGACAATATTCACACCCAAATAAGTCCTCATTACAATTATTGGTACATTATTTTATAAAAATGGTGAGGACTACTAAAATAACTTTTTAGAACCTTCATTCCATACCTCGACTAGTACTCGCTACATTCTCGCCTCTTGAGAAGAAAAATGGAACAAAAAGGAAAAGGGTGAGCTCAACTAGCCCAGTAAAGAATATTATGACTAAGATAACATAGAACAAATTATCGTTAGTCTTCAACAGGGAAAAATCTGATAAAATACAATAGACAACAAGTTTCTGATTAATATTTGCAGCAGAAATAATAATTCATAGATGAGTTACGTAGAGAATGAAATCTACTATAATCTATGAATTTAAAAGTCCATCATCATTATTTTATCCTCGTAACATCAATCAATAATCATCTTGAATCAAATATTCATCTTTGCACTACAGTGCCAAAGATATTCATCATCACCGGGTCATGTTCATCTCAACACTGCTCATCTTTGTACTACGGGCCAAAGATATTCATCGGAAAATCATTAATCTTTGCACTACGTGCCAAAGATATTCAAGTAAAATCATCATTTAGGACTGAGGATGATGAAAATTATTTTAAAGAAAACGAATCCAGTGAAACAAAAGAACAAATATTAAGGATTCGTACTTTAAACAATCCGAGTTCAAAAATACTTCATTAATAATCATAGTGAAGTAAAATTCAAGAATGATCAAAACATGGATACAATCAAAGATAGTATCCATAATAGATATTTTGGACAAAAAATGAAATTTTAATTTTTCTATGAATAGTGCCATATTCGTGAATAGTGTCGTATACGTGAATAGTAACCCCGACACTAAAAGACAAGAATTTCACAAGAAAAATCTTACCAATATTTCGGCATAATGGTATTAGAAGAAATAATATCATTTAAAAAAAAATAATATCCCTTACCTTGAAAAGAGATGTGACTTCTAAATGGAATCTGAGGATATAGGTCAAGGAAACTCAGAATCAGATAAAGAACACTCAAAGTATCAAAATACTCACAAGAATACGCTTGATAATATAGAAAGAGAAAGGGAGAGAAAACTTCAGTTTCTGGTGTGATTTTAAATTCTAACCTAAGCACCCTATTTATAGGAAATTGCTTAGAACACCAAAGCAGAAAATTTAATAAATATTAATATTATTTTTCCACAACTTCCTACGCACACTAATTGAGCCAAACATCAGCCACCCACTCAATTAAATTAAAAAAATGTTTTTCTTAAATAAAATATTTTAAACTTCAAAAATTAATTATTCCGGAACTTCGGAACTTCAATAATTCATAATAAATAGCCCTTTTGACAGAAAAATTCGAATCTTATGTCTTTTCCATAGGAAATTCCATTATCTACAACTTTGCAGAAGAAAGTTTTTTCCAAATTCTAAACAAAAATTAATCAAAATCCACAAATAGGCGATTTTACAGGCTATAATCAAATTTCAGTCAAGAAATGGGGTCCACGAACATGTTTAATATGTTTTAAATATTTTTAGTAACAAAAATACTCCTCCTCCTCATATACTCATATATCCCACATTCATTGTAAAAATATCACCATTATTATATTATTAAAATATAATAATATATTTAAATGAATTATTTATCAGAAAAGATAAAATATCAAATTTTTAACAATTTTCACTTTAAAATTTTTTCCATCTTTATCCACATTGTGACACCTCCAAAAATAGGTATTCATCACCCATCTTGAGTCGTCAAATACATGGTACAAAATTCAAATACAACTGTCGTGTAAAATACGACAAAACATAATCTAAGAGTTTTAATACGTATATTGTCATCAGGCAAAGATACAAACTCAAAGGAGTCCTCATTTCATTTATTGTCACACTATTTAATCATAATAGTGAGGACTACTAATGTTATCATCTAGATCATTCACTCCTTTCCCCGACTCGTCCCAGCTATATTCTCATTTCATGAAGAGAACAGTGAAAGAAAGGGTGAGCTCAACTGGCCCAATAAGAAATATTATGACTACGATAATGCAGAATAAATTATCATTGGTCTTCAACAATGTTAAATTGATAAAATACAATAGACATCAAGTTTAACTACAGCGGAACAAGCAATCTATTAGAAGAGTCAAGTAGAGAATAAAATCTACTATCTTCTATGATGTAAAATGTTTTCAACAATTTTTATCGCTGAGACTCAGCTTAATAAATAAACCACATCATCGAATCATCCCCGCTCTACGGGCCAAGGATATTCTTTAAATCATCAATGTTCATGACTATACCGAATAATCCTTGGTCATAATCATACCAAGTCCATCTTTGCACGTAAGCTAAAGATATACAACAGTAAAACCAATAATCAACAATCTATATTTGCATGTAAGCCAAAGATATATAATTCAATAAACAACAGTCCATCTTCGCACGTAAGCCAAAGATAACTTTCATCACCATATAAGCATGAGGATGATGACAATGATATAAGCATTAATCAAACTAAAATAAGGATAAATATTAAAGACTTTAAATTTATCCAAATATTATCAATCACTTAATAAACTCATAATCTAATATTATTAATATTATAACAATATTTTAATCACCTCTAAACTTATAAACAATTTATTTCAATAGTTTACACTTTATCAAATAATGCATTTAATCATTCAAAGGATGCCATAATCATAAGATTTAATCACCAATGATCAAATCCCTCATCAAAAATATGCATATACCTTATATAGGATTTCTAAGCCATAAAATCCTATTTTTCAACTTTGTTACTTCACATAACATATTTAACTCATATGTTCGTAACTAAACTATTTTCATAAAAAATACCAAATCAGTTCTAAAAATATTTCTTTTCTGGAATTTAGCAGAAGATAGTCCCATAATGAACATATATTTTTCTCGAAATTTTAAAAATTTATTTACTATTTTTCAAAAATCAATTTCTAATTAATTCCTTAAGAAATTAGCTACCCCAAGTTTAACTTCAGAAATTCCCAAATCTTGGCAGGATCTTACACATGTTAACGTGATCTCCCAGTTTAAATTTTATGGTCATTGAAGTTATAGAACTCCGGTTATAGTGTTTTTCGTCGGAAAAACCTAAATATTGAAATGGTCATAACTTGCTCATTTTAAGTCGGAATGAGCTCATTTTTGGACAGGAGATTCTTTATACCATATAATTTCATGTCCCAAATGGCCAGAATTTTTCTCACAAATTAGGTGGCCGAAACAACCCTTCTAAAATCTGGATAGTAGCATTTCGGTAATTTCCAGCTTTTGACTCCTTTGCTAAAATCAGTCCACACGAAAATCTACAACACCTTTTCCAGTGATTCCACTTGAAGATTCTACAAAACTCATTGATATAACTTTAGAACTTGACCACACTCAAAAATTCAAAATATAATAGGAGATATTGTCAATTGAATTTTTATGTTCCATTTTCACCAAAATCTGATTTTCAACCCTTTGTGATTTCTAAGAAACTTTCATGTTTTCACATAATAACCAACATAACTCGTCATAACACTTACTAATACTTTATATACCCATGATTTTCATCAGTCCAAAGCTTTTATTATGACTCTCATCATAATCAACGTAACTAGATCATTTTCACAATTTAATAAGGAATGGATATAAAGGATCATTCACCATGCATGTGGTAATCCACATAGACAGGTTATTCCAACAGAATAATAAAGAATGGAATAACAGAAGGATTTACCATGCATGCGATAGAGACCGCATGCATAAAAGTTATTCCCAGCAGAATAATAAATAATGGGAACCAGTCCTGCCAGAAAGCATGCATGCACGGATATTCCAACAAAATAATAAAGAATGAAATAATAGAAGAATTTCACCATGTATGCGGTACTTCGCATAAACATGTTATTCTAACATAATAATAAGGAATGGAATAACAGAAGAATTTCACCAAGTATAGGGTAGTCGCACAGATACAAAGTTATTCCAATGTAATAATAAAAATGGAATAACAGAAGTTCTTTTCATGAATACAAAAAAATAATATCCCTTACGAGTACAACAAATAATATCCATTACCTTTGAAAGAAGAGTATTTCGACTGGTAGGGCGAGGATACACTTGAAGAAAACTTGTACTACGCTTTCAAAGCTTTCTTAAACTCTAAAGAAATACTTTCAAGATTATAGAAGAAGAACTCTCTATAGTTTCTCTCTACAGAGTTTCAAATTGAATTCGTAAGAAATAATGAAGGAATGAGCTTTTATTTATGAAGAATGGACTACATAGTAACTAATTCATGAATGGTCCAGATTGATTTACTTTTAATCTGGACAATCCATATTTAAAGTAAAATCTTTTAAATAAAATATAATATATTCTATTTATAATTTAATAAAACGAATAACTTTATAAAAGTATTACATTTTATATAAAAAAATTTACTATACAAAAACATTATGCAGCACTATGATAATAAAATATAATATATTCTAATTATTGTCTAATAAAGCAGATAACTTTATAAAAGTATTCATTTTTATATAAAAAGATTTTACTATTATCCTAATAAAATGAATAATTTTATAAAAGTATTCCATTTTATATAAAAAATTTTGCTTTTATTACATTAATAATACTAATAAAACAAAACTTCTTCATCACTTACTTTAAAAAAAATTCAAATGTCACCCTTAACTTTAAACTTTTATCAATTTAACTATTCACCAAAATAAAAAAATTGAATACTTTTATTTCATAAAATTCGGGGTCTCACACACTTAATGCTCCGCCTTTACACGTTGACAAGTTAAACACCTCGAGATAAACTTCGCGATCTCTCTCTTCATATTGTTCCATCAAAATGTATGTCGAAGATCACGATACATTTTGGTACTTCCAGGATGGATTACAAATGGTGTATTGTGTGCCTCCATCATGATCATGTTCTTTAAATCGTAATCAAGTAGAACACGATCGAGTGGACTCAAGTATTCCTTCTTCATCGATTCTCGCTTCAAATAAGACCTTCTTCTACTTTCTTCTTCTTCATACGCATCACTCCGGTTCGGTGGCTTGAACAACTTTAACTTCATCGATTAAAGTTGGTTCTACGCGAGATACTGACATCATCGCACTCGTACTGCGATATGATCTTCTACTCAACGCGTCATTACCACGCTTTGCTTTTTCAGGATGGTATTGAATGGTGTGGTCATAATCTTTTAACAGCTCAAGCCAACATCGTTGTCGCATGTTGAGTTCCTTTTGGGTGAAAAAATATTTGAGGCTTTTATGGTCTGAATATATCTCCACTTTCTCTCCATATAGATAGTGCCTCCGGATCTTTAAGATTTAAAAACGATCGCCGCTAACTCTAGATCATGAGTAGGATAATTCCTCTCATATTCTTTAAGTTGTCACGAGGCATAAAGCTATGACTTTCCCGCGTTGCATGATAACACATCCTAACCCTTTGCCTCAAGCATCATTGTGAGATAACAAATCCATCCGAACCGGATGGTATTGTCGTAGCAGTGCCGAATGAGACTCCTCTTGAGCTCTTGGAAACTCTTCTCGCATTCCTTGCTCTATAAGAATTTTGTATCTTTTCGAGTCATTTGAGTTAATGGAGTAGCGATTCGAGAAAATCCTTCCACGAATCTCCGATAATAACCAATTTAAGCCCTCGTAAAGTCACAGATTTGGTCACCGTCTTGATTGCTTCTAACTTTGTATTGCTTCAATCTTCGTTGGGTCAACAGATACTCCATGTTTTCACACCACGTGCCCAAGGAATGCTACTTCCTTAAGCAAGAATTCATATTTCTTCAACTTGGCATATAACTTGTTTTCACGAAGCCTTTGGAGTACCAGCTTCAAATGGTGCTCATGATCTTCACGGCTTTTGGAATATATGAGAATGTCATCAATAAAGACAACAACGAACTGATCCAAATAGTCCTTGAATACTTGGTTCATCATATCCATGAAAGCCGCAAGAGCATTAGTCAATCCAAAAGACATGACTAAGAATTCATAATGCCTGCATCGAAGTTTCGAAGGCAGTCTTTGGAATATCCTCAGTTTTAATCTTCAGCTGATGATATCCAGAACGAAGATCGTTCTTTAAAAAGAATTGTGCTCCTTGTAACTGGTCAAATAGGTCATCAATACGAGGTAATGGATACCTATTCTTGATGGTGACATGGTTCAATTCTCGATAGTCAATACAAAGTCGCATACTCCCATCTTTTTTCTTTACAAATAAAACAGGAGCACCCCAAGGAGATGTACTAGGATGAATGAAACCGATGTCCAACAACTCCTGTAGTTGGACCTTTAACTCCTGAAGTTCAATAGAGCCATTCGATATGGGGTTCTAGAAATGGGCTTTGTACTCCGAGTTCAAGATCAATAAAGAATTCAACTTCACGTTAAGGGGGGCAGATCGAAGTTCTTCAGGAAACACGTCAGGAAATTTACTAACAACGGGAATATTATTCAAATCTGACGTGTCTTTAATCAAATCCATAACATGGGCTAAGAAAGCTTGATATCCGTTTTTCAATAAACGAATAGCTATATGACTAGATATGACAGTGATTGATTTTAATGGTTTAGTTCTTGAATTGCATAACAAGGTTGGTTAGGAATATAAAAACTAACAACCTTACGAAAACAATCAATTTTGGCATGATGAGTAGTTAACCAATCAATCCCTAAAATCATATCAAAAGAAAGTATCTTTAAAGAGATAAGATCAACAGGTAATGTGATGGTGCCAACTTGGATCAAACAAGATTTATAAACAATGGATGTGATGAAAGTTTCTCCTAACAGAGTCTCCACAGATAAATCAAAGTCTAATTTCTCTGGAGTTAAGTTTAAACGTTGAGCACAAGCAGGAGAGATAAATGAATGGGTAGCACCGATATCTAGTAAGGTATAAACTTCGTAAGAATTTATGATTAACTTACCCGTGATCACCTCATTTGGGTTCCTCGCATTTTGACCAATCACAACAAATGCTCTTCCAGGAACTGTTGACTTTGACTTTTCTGGGATAGCCTTTTGAGTCACCATCCCC
This sequence comes from Panax ginseng, assembly GCA_020205605.1. Lineage (NCBI taxonomy): Eukaryota > Viridiplantae > Streptophyta > Magnoliopsida > Apiales > Araliaceae > Panax > Panax ginseng. The sequence goes on from CM035132.1 coordinate 21,258,800, forward strand.
GCTGGACTTGGTTTCGCTATCGTACAATCTCGAGCGATATGTCCTTCATTTCCAAAATTATAGCATACCTTGAACTGCTAGGGCGGTTTGACCGATATGTCCCTCTTTCCCACATTTATAAGATACGACCGTTGGTCGCTCTCCTCCCTGTAGAACCCGATTTGCTCATACTGGTGATCGACGTCTTTGCATTGTCATTGTTGAATCTTCTCTTTTTAAAATCTCCCCCCGACTCGCTTCTTCTATTTTCAAGGCCATGATTACCACCAGATTGGTTGCCGCTTTTGTCCGTATTTTTCTTTCTCCGCTGGTTATCGTTGTTCTGATGACTACTGTCACCAGTATGATCCTGGTTATGGTCATTCGGTTGAACGTACTCGTTATCTCGCTCTAACAATTGATCCCTGTTGACAACATCTGAATAGAGAGAAAATTTATGAGAAATGAGATACTGACGTATGCTGGGTTTCAATCCTCTCAAAAACATCCGCGTCATACGTTCCTCATTCTCCACCAAATGAGGTGCAAACCTGGATAACTCTACAAACTTTGCCTCATACTGGGACACCGTCATGTTATTTTGTTCCAGTCTAATGAACTCCACTTCCTTCATATGACTAATACTTTCAGGAAAGTACTTGTCATTGAAAAGTTTTTGAAACGTCTCCCAAGACACGCCGAAATGCGGTGGATGGATACGCTTCATGATTCCCACCAAGAATCGCCTCATTACGTAACATAAAGGTGGCGAATGGAACCTTCGTTTCTCCGTGCATCCCAAGACATCGAATATCTTGGTAATTTGTTTGACCCACGTTTTTGCCTTAATCGGATCCGCTTTCCCGAGCACTCGTCGCCCCAACTCTTTGAACTGCTTGGCTGTGACAAACCATGCGTTGTTATCATTTCCACCTGTATTTTGTACACGAGTCTCCCTCGTCTGATTTTGCATGAACTACAAAAAGCTTCTAAACATCCCGTCGTTCATCATCTGCTTAGTGGTGTTGTTTACAGGAGGAACATTTCACTGTCAGACGTTTCTCCTCGTTGGTGAGTAAAGGTGTCTCCACGGCCTCATTTACTCCACTGTTAACATTCTCAGTCGACATTCTCAAATACTGCCATAAAATAAAGGGTTAATTAAAGAAATCAATATATCACATAATATCCCTATATACTGACCAACCAAGAAATAAGCTTAGGTAAGACACATTAGCGAAGGATTTACTCGTCTCTCCCCTCCTAGTTTTATTCCCCGATCTCCGCCAGAGATCATATCCCTAAGCTCTGATACCAACTGTGACGCCCCCAAAATAGGTATACATCACCCATTCTGAGTCGTCAATAACATGGTACAGAAACAACTACAACTTTATTAATACAACACATAAACTGTGAGTTTAAATATAAATATTGTCATCTAGACAATATTCACACCCAAATAAGTCCTCATTACAATTATTGGTACATTATTTTACAAAAATGGTGAGGACTACTAAAATGACTTTCTAGAACCTTCATTCCATACCCGAACTAAGACTTCGCTACATTCTCGCCTCCCGAGAAGAAAAATGGAACAAAAAGGAAAAGGGTGAGCTCAACTAGCCCAGTAAAGAATATTATGACTAAGATAACATATAACAAATTATCGTTAGTCTTCAACAGGGAAAAATCTGATAAAATACAATAGACAACAAGTTTCAGATCAATATTTACAGCGGAAATAATAATTCATAGATGAGTTACGTAGAGAATGAAATCTACTATAATCTATGAATTTAAAAGTCCATCATCATTATTTTATCCCTGTAACATCAATCAATATTCATCTTGAATCAAATATTCATCTTTGCACTACAGGCCAAAGATATTCATCAGTTGGTCATGTTCATCTCAACACATGTTCATCTTTGTACTATGGGCCAAAGATATTCATCAGAAAATCATTAATCTTTGCACTACAGGCCAAAGATATTCAGTAAAATCATCATTTAGGACTGAGGATGATGAAAATTATTTTAAAGAAAACAAATCCAGTGAAACAAAAGAACAAATATTAAGGATTCGTACTTTAAACAATCCGAGTTCAAAAATACTTCATTAATAATCATAGTGAAGTAAAATTCAAGAATGATCAAAACATGGATACAATCAAAGCTAGTATCCATAATAGATATTTGGACAAAAAATGAAATTTTAATTTTTTCGTGAATAAAGGTCGATACGTGAATAAGTAACCCCAACACTAAAAGACAAGAATTTCACAAGAAAATCTTACCAATATTCCTAAAGATAATGGTATTATAAGAAATAATATCATTTAAAAAAAAATATCCCTTACCTGAAAAGATCAGTACTTCTAAATTTGGAATCTAGGATATAGTCTTTGAAGGAACTTGCAGAGTATAACAATACTCAAAGTATCAAAATACTCACAAGAATACGCTTCAATAATATAGAGAAAGGGAGAGAAATTTTAGTTTTTTGGTGTGATTTTCAATTCTAACCCAAGACCTATTTATAGGAAATTGCTTAGAACACCAAAGCAGAAAATTTAATAAATATTAATATTATTTTTGCACAACTTCCTACGCACACTAATTGAGCCAAACATCAGCCACCCACTCAATTAAAGTAAAAAAAAATGTTTTTCTTAAATAAAATATTTTAAACTTCAAAAATTAATTATTCCGGAACTTCGAAACTTTAATAATTCATAATAAATAGCCCTTTTATCAGAAAAATTCAAACCTTATATCTTTTCCATAGGAAATTCCATTATCTACAACTTTGCGTAAGAAAGTTTTTCCAAATTCAAATGAAATTGACCGAAAATTCATAAATAAAGCGATTTTATTGTGCTATAATCAAATTTCAGTCAAGAAATGGGGTCCACAAACATGTTTAACATGTTTTAAATATTTTTAGTAACAAAAATACTCCTCCTCATATACTCATATATCCTATATTCATTGTAAAAATATCATCATTATTATATTATTAAAATATAATAATATATTTAAATGAATTATTTATCAGAAAAGATAAAATATCAATTTTTCAACAATTGTCACTTTAAAATTTTCTCCATCTATATCCACATAAAATGAATATTTTTCTTATCATATAAATCAATAATTAATTATTCATAAATTATATTACTAATTACAAATCGATAAACGACTGTTTCTAGGAAGAGAGGCTTTTCAATAAGGATTTCTCTTCTTCGAGTGCAATTAGGTTACCAAACCTCTCCTTAGATAGAACTTTTTAGACATTGCCAATAATGCTATCTAATAATATTATTCAAATAATATGAATTATTGATTCGATAAAGAAAAATACTGTGCAGTGACAATTATTAAAATAATAATAATATAAAATATCAACGTAGCAATTATTGAATCAATAAAATAAAATATTGAACAGTAATTACTGTAACAATTATTGAGTAATGCCTTCCTAAGTAAGAATCAATAATTGGTGCAATACTCGTATGCTACTTTTGTTTTAACCATCGAAGTATTTCAACAAAGATTACTCAGAATAACTACAATCTGTTATTTATAAACAACTTATATTTGTCGTTTTCTTCATCCAATTACTTTCCGTTATGGGGCCCATTTTAAGGTCGCTATTTGTCGTCATTTAATATTCTCCACAAGTAAGAATATTACACGACCAAACGAATATTCTCCGATAAAATGAATATTTTACAACCACTTGCATATTTGAAATATTTGCGCATTTTACCCATAACTAACCACATTAATCAAATCAACCCTTACTATTTCAAAATAATAATTAGAGAAAATTTAATTTTATTTATAATAATTGGGGTCTTACAACAGACACACACAACTGTTATATAAAGTCTTGAAGTTTATTGATCAGATTAATTCTATACTTGGATATGTATTTGCGCACAAAATGGTTACCCAACTCTATGTAACATATGCTATCAAAATGTGATCATCGCACAACAATTTATCATCTTCTTATTATATTTTAATTAATTAATTACATGTATAAATTTATTATTAACAAAATGAATAATCCCGCAACGCGCATGTTTGTATCTAGTTTTATATTTACTACTAGTATGTTTTAAATAAAAAGTTATCTATTTTTTACTGCACATAGATAACTAATCTTTTTCTTTTTAAAAAAAATTAATATTATGTTATTAATTTTAGAAGTTAGAACTTTTTACTAGAAAGATATAATAAAAATATCTATTCATATTATTAATTTATATATACTATCTATGATTTAAATAAAAAATTTATCTATCTTTTATTTCACATAGATAAGTAATTTTTATTTTAAAACAAGAATAATATTATGGTGTTAATTTTAGATGTTAAAGTTTTTACATGAAAGATAAGCAAATATTCTTTTATTTTTATTTTTTACTACAATTGTAGACTGAAGATAACACAATTTTTTTTTATTAAATTTGGAAAATAAAAGAGGAGACAAAATAAAAAATAAGTAATGCTAGGGACACTAATTATACATAAAAAGTTGTACACACATAATATAAAAATAGGGAACAGAAACCTACAATTAAATATTTTATACATTTTTATTAGTACATAGTATTATTCATAAGGAATAATCACTTTATAATATAGAAGATATATATAAATAGTAAATGGATCTGATCTCAGCGATAGTTAGTTTGTTTTTTTTTTAATTATTATTATTATTCTTTTTTCTTCCAATGGTAGTCTAGTGAAAAGATCAGCCGTCGACGTGTATTTTATTAGCACCTAATAAATCAGTCAAAACCCAATATGCATATTGGTGTCTCAATTAATTATCAACAATTTCTAATAACTAGAAAGTACTAAGATATTGGAGTATATAATATGAATATGAATATTCAGGAAAAGAAAAACAATTGCTTAGTTGCTTTAATTCTAAGTATATGTCGGCAAAAAAGAAGAGGGGCAGAGAGTAGAATACTTATAGTATTTCTTAGAATAATAGAGCTAATATTAATTAATACGCCACTAGAAGAAAACAACGCTAAAGCTGAAACCAATGCAGCAGCACTAAACCCTAAACACTAAAATAAAAAATAAAATGTACTACCTCCCAATATCAACAGTACGTTTTCTCCAGAAACCCAAAGAAAAATACTACTCCCTACTACTACTATAATATCAAGGAAAAACATGAACAAAAAAACTGGTGACTTGCGGCCTTTTAACTCTTATATGTGAACGATCTCTCTCTCTCTCTCTCTCTCTCTCTCTCTGTATGCTTGCTTGTATACGGCAGAAATCAGCTGCAATCAATAAAAAAAAAACAAAAGAGGAAGAAAACCCCTATTAGTAAATAAATAAAAACGTAACAAAATAATTAAATATTTGTCAAATTAATTTTAATGGAGATTGTAAAATAGAAAATCTGTTATAATTATAAGTCCCAGAAATCCTAATATTAATTACTCCTGGTAAGGGAGATAATTATATAAGGATGCCATGCCAGTCTATAAATTTACCTTCCTTCCTCAAATCTCATTTCACCAATACGCGCGGGCCGGGAAAGACGAGAAAATCAAACACAATAATTGAAGGGAAAGATAATGCAGCCATATATAAGTCGGTTAAAAAGAGCTTTCATCCCCCCTTGTGTCCAGGCCATGCAAGGACGTTCAAACACCACCTAACAAAGGGCTTTTCTATTCAAAACACTTCCATTGTTTGGTCACCCTAAAGTGTACTCTACTTTGACTTACAAAACAGTAGCAGACTAACATGGGTGGGTGATGTTGTGTTTACATTAATTAGGCCATTGTAGTAAATTAGTCCTCTCTCTCTCTATATATATATATATATACACACACAGACTTGAAAAGTGATTCAAACCTGAACTGCTTTGACAACTAGATGTGAAATATCCCTTATAATATATCACTTGCTGTCTATTTTAATTACTAGCTATTTCTTTTAATTAGGTACTAATGTTTTATAATCGATGTGAAATTATTTTATACGGTTTATTTTAATCCATGCATGTGTCCCAACATCTTTCCTTTTGCAACCGATGTGTGATTATCTTACACAAGTGTCCCGACACCGCAAACATGGACTTGCAATAAAAACAACATTGGCACAAACTTATTTTTGCAACCGGTGTGAGACTATATATCTCAATCCCAATAACAAAAATTATAGAACTATTACTTACAATTTATTTTAATTTAGTGTTTAAATAATCATTTTCATCGTACATCAGATGTGAAATTATTCTTTACGGTTCATATTAATTCAGCCTATAGGTAACCCTTTTCATTGTGTAATCGATGTGTGACTACCCCACAAGGTTTATTTTAATTCACGTGTCCTAACACCGTAAACATGAGTTACTTGCAATCGATAACCTGACATGAGACTAGCCCTTATAATTTAAATAGTCAAAATAAGAATAAAACACTCTAAATTTAAACAAATAATTAACTCTGAACGATTAAATAAATAAACACAACGAAATTCCTACAGTAAACCTTCAAATTTATCGAGCTTGTAGCCGTACATTTTTTTGGAAGAAGTTTCTCTCTGAGAAATTTTTCCGGGAATTTCAGATTCAGACTCATAATCCCATAAGATTGTGAGTATAATTACCCAAATCTTCATGTGTATATATATATATATATATATATATATATAATTATTTTCCATGAATGCATTTATATGAGTTTGCTCACAATAGACCAAACTACCATCTTAAAAGCAATGGGAGGAAAATAACAAAATACTTAAATGGTGCAAGTGCTTAATAGGTTGAAAGGTACGAGAGTTATGATTACTGAAGGTGACATATCTGGGCAGTGAAAAGACAATAATTCTCTTAACTCACCCCCTACTATGCTGCCCTATATTGGCTTTCCCACCCGATACACAAGTATATCACCCATTTCATGTTAAGAAACTTAAGCCTAAATTTTAGCACGTAAATGCAATGTTGCTTTGCTAGTACCCAGAAAAACCATCATGTATTGTGCACGAACACAGACCATATACCGCAGACAAAATTTGATAGTAGACCAGACAAAATTATTCCATTAAAGAGAGAGAAATAGAGAGAAAAGGAGAGAGTTTACCTTAGCTATAGAATGAAAATTTGTTGGAAAAAATAAACTTCAACAGGACGGATCAACACTCCTACCCTCCTCACTTGCTGCTCTATGCTGCTGTGGAGCCACCTGGGGTTGCTGTGGCTGAGTTTGATGCTGATGCTGCTGCTGCTGGTGAAGTAAAAGCTGAGGATGAACCTGAAGTTGTTGAGTGTGATGAGATTGATCTTGTGGCTGTTGTTGAATCTGATAAGGATTGTCATGATAAGAACCCAAAGCCAATGACATGGCTGAACCCGAACCACTCATCTGATTGAACCCGCTCCCACTAACCTGCCCACCCGTATCAAACCCGCTGTTAAACCTCACCAGCTCCGGCTGCTGCTGTTCATAATTCCTTATCAGTTCTTGCTGCTCTCTTGCCGCCACGGCTAATTGCTGAGCCTCCAGCATTTGCTGCTGCTGATCTCGAATCACCAATTGTGCGGCCCCATGGGCCTGACCCGTAGGTAGGCCCAACATCGACTGCATATTGTAGGGTAAAACTGTTGCCGGGGAGAGATTATTTGGGTGCTGTTGCTGCATGAAGCCAGGATGCTGAAGGATGGGTAACATTGCGGACGGCCCAATGTAATTGGCCAACTCTTTCTTGGCATTGAATAGGTCGTGCTGGACCTGCTTGAGTCTGTGCTGGAGAATTGAGATTAGGCCAACGCAGCCGTAAACCGGGTCTCGAAGGCGAGCATCAGCCTCGTAGGCGAGGGAATTGACGGCGTCTTCGCGTTGGGCTGCGTTCAGGTCGTTAAGGAGTTTGGCGACGTTACTGGCACCGAACACTTTGTGGACGTTGGCGAATTTCTGAGGCTGGTCCGGTGGGAAATAAGGTGCGAATACACATTCTTGCGTGCATTTTCGCCGGAGGAATTTGCAGGCAGCACATGGAGAGTTTGAGGATGACATTTTTTTAATCCTTTCCCTATAAAACTGGACACATTAATTCACAATAAATGAGAAATAATCAATTGTTAGAGTGAGGGAGATTTGACTAATATATAGTAATATAAAAAAGAAAAGATTATATGGTAGTATCATTCACGGATTTAAGTGAAACAGGTTTTTGGCAAGTCAATAAACAGTAGTTAATATCATCAAGAAGTTATTTATTTAAATAAGAAAAGACAGAATTGTATGAATAACAAAAAAAGAAACGTACCATGAACAACAATAAAAATAAAATGATTTGAGTTTGAAATGGAGTACCATTCACACACAAATACATCCCTGAATATATAGAGAGAAAGCAACGGGATAGCTACCGAGAGGAGAAGAAGAATGAAACTAAATGGCGAAAAATGGAGTTGTCTCAGACGCGTAATTTTAAGAAAGGAATTGCTCTCTCTCTCTCTCTCACTTCTTCATCAACTTGAAAGGCAAGAAACTTAATTAAGGTCTACCGATCTTTCTAGATCCGTTTATTCTCGTCAAACCGATTTTGGAGAAGTCAAATATCAAAACGTTAAGATCTTTTCCATAACTTCAAACGAAACTCCCCTCCGGTTCATAAAATTTAAAACAAAAATGAATAATAATAAAAAAAAATCACCTTTGATTTCGCTGAAAACTTGTTTAGATCACCACACTGTAAACCATTTCTCTCCCAAAGTCATCTGCAGGAAAAAAAAGAGATTGTAAAAGTCTCCTTTCATGTTAAATAACGAATGACTGCTAAAAATGGGAGTTTATTTCAACCTTCATTTGAATAGATAGAAA